>CM053509.1:20299396-20461756 GCA_028627145.1 Eidolon dupreanum
CCACACTAATGTAACATGTTAATAGGGAAACTGGGTGTGAGGTATACAGGAACTCTGAATTATCTCCACAATTTTCTGTAAATCAAAACTGTTCTAAAACTAAAAATGTTTACTTTAAGAGTAACCCATAGGGCTGTGAAGATTAACTATGAAAATGCATGGAAAGTGCTTAGCACAGTGCCTGACAGATGGTAGGAGTTCAACAAATGACAACTTGGTTGTCATTAGGTACCAGAGAGGACAGAAACCAGAGGATGAAACGCACTGAAAAGTGTCTGAATACAGAAATTATAACTGATTCCCAGTTCTGCCCGTAGTGGCCTGTCAACAACTTGGGAGAGCTGGCGGCCTCCTGGAAAGGACCATCAGTATGTTAGAGTTCTCTAATTTGCACTGCTGTAAAAACCAGTGTAGCTCAATGGATGGGCGGAGTTACCAGCGTCTGTTGGTGCCCTAATCAGAGTCAGGATCAACATAGTAGGACTTTCTGATTTGCATGTAGCCAATCAGAGCGAAGGTGTGAACATCAGCAGCCCCAGGGAGAGGAGGTCCCCCTACAGAGCTTTCACAACTGGATGGCACTAGCGCCCCCTGCAGGGTGGCACACTGCCTCTCTGGTTATAGATGGAGATTGAACTGTACACTCTAATTCGTCCCCTGTACCAGCCATTAAAGAGCATAAGTCCAAAATGATGTCACCTGTGCCATGATAGCAAACCTAGATTTAATACCTGACCTGATTGCTGTTTCAACCTCTCCCAGAAACAATCTTAATCAACCAGTCTGAATTATCTTGTCAATACCAATAAGATAATCTGTCACTTGGACCCGCTCCATCCTTCCTAGGAAGAAGAGGCAATCTGCCTGATAAAAACCCTTGCCATTCCCTTTCCCCAAAAGAAAATGCCCTTGTCTAAAAATAACCCTTTCATTCTTTTGCTAATGGCTCCCTTGCCTCACCTTTCTTCCTGTAAAAACCTTCTACTTTGTGCAGCCCCTCAGAGCGCCCTTCTGGTTGCTAGTTGGGTGCTGCCCAGTTCATGAACCACTTGATAAAGCCAATCAGATCTATAAATTTACTCCAGATTTACTTGGTTGAATTTTGTTCTTTAACGCAGCCAAGGATGACATCCCTCACGCCAGCCACCATCTTTGTGTCAGCCACCTGCCACGAGGAGAAACATGAGTCACTCTAGGGCTAAGACCCCTGCAGCTTTGACTCAGTTCTCACTCCAAAGGGCCCTACCTTCCAGGCAGAGAATCAGAAGAGCACTGAAGATCCCAGTGGCTGTTGATTGGCATTGGAGAAACTTATGTCATGGAGAAAAAACCCAGAGACAAAAATCCAATATTCAGCATATTATTTTGAATACTTGGGTTTGCATGTGATAGAGACCCGACTCAATTAGGTGAGGGGGTTGAGAGAAGGAGGTGTCATTTACTAGAAAGACACAAATTTGCTCACCCAATCAGGCCTTGAGGAGCAGAATGTGGGCTGCTCCATGGATCTCCTGATGGAACCGGGACTCCAGTGCTGTGAAGAGGCGTTTTCTGTTGGTTTCTCGTATTTGTACCTGCTCTTCCGCCACTTGCTTGTTGGCTGTGTCCTCTTAGGACTGCTTTCTCCGGGCACAGAGAGCCACCATGCCCACCATCACTCCACTTCATCAACAGAGAAAAGGCACCACTCACCTCTCTCAAGCCAAGCTTCAGTTTTAAAAAGTCATGAGAAGACTCTGATTAGTCCACCTGGACTGATGTGCTCACCTGTAGATGGGTCAGGAATTAGGGAGGCAGCATCATCAGAGATGTTAGCTCCCATTCGTTGGAATCATGTGGTCAAGAGACAGAAACCACAGCAAATATTTGAACAGATAGAAAGTTCTATAAAGAATTTCTAATTGTGTATAAAGTCGTTAACTGTGTGACTGGAAAGGTAAAAGAATTCTAATGGATCACAGAGTTAGCAAGTGCCTGAAACAGTCACTAACCCCTAGGGCTGGGGAACAAAGGGAAGATGTTGGAATTATTAAAACTTAGAAACTTGAGGAAGGGATCCCAAAGGTTGAGACTCCAAATTTTGAGGAAGGGGTGGGCACCTGCTGACCGGTGTCTCTAAAGGGTTTTCAATAAAGCTGTTTCAACAATGGTTGGAAAAATTGCTAACTGGATTCAGCTGCTGTTATAGGAATGCTTGCTGGTGATGGATAAACAAAAATGCAGTATATCCTCACAATAGTGTACTATTTGACTATTAAAAGAAATAATGTACTAATGGATCAACCTCAAAAATATTATGCTAAATGAAAAAAGCCACACACAAGAGGATACAGCCTGTTGCTTCCATTTTTATAAAATGTCCAGAAAAAGCAAATCTAGAGACAGAAAGGTTGGTGGTTGCCTCAGGTGAGGGTGGGGATGGGGTGTGACAGCTAATGGGCTTGAGCTTTCTTTAGGGGTGGATGGAAATATAAGATTGTGGTGATGGTTGCACAATTCTGTCAATATACTAACACTTAGTGAATGGTACACTTAAAACAGGCGAATTTTATGATATGTGAATTGTACCTCGATTAAGGTTTTTTAAAAAGCAAGTGTGACTCAGGGATGAGCCAAAGCTGTGGTGGTAACAATTTCACAATATGTAAGTGTATCAAATCAACACGTTTCACATTAAATTTGCACAGTATGCAATTATATCTCAATAAAGTTGGGGAGGGCAAATAAACAGAAGATCACAGGCAAAAACAAGTCCCTTCACCCTCCTGCAGCTTCTCAGCATCCCCCCAGTGCCCCTTTCTGCAGAGTCCAGCAGACAGCTTCACAGTGGCAAAGCAGGAATGTGTCTGTGGCGTCCCAGCCCAGCGTCCCAGAGCTGGGAATAGGAAGGTGAGTTTGAAGCCAAAAGACAATTACTTAACAAGTGTCACAGGAAGGTGAGTGTTTCCCAAAGGAAGATTTCTGGTTCCAGAAAAAGGGCTGGAGGAGATGCCAGGCGATCAGAACGATAAGTGTCCACAGAGGGCCCGGAGGCTGGGGAAAATAGTGCAGGAACTCAGTGACAAACACACTGGGGAACAGAGAAACTGTGGAGTAGGAGAGTCAGGTGACACGGTGAATCAAAGGGCAGGGCGAGAGTTTTTCAATTTGCCTGCTGAGAACCAGGGGTTGGGGGCTGGGTGGAATATTTCTGGCTCTGACAACTTATGGACAGGAAGCACCTTGTTCTAGAAGACACCACGCACGTCCTGGTATGCAAGGAGCACGCCAGCTTGTCTCCTCAGTGTGGGTTTGTGAGGGCCCCAGGGTCTGAGATACCCCCTGACCTCTACAGGCTCCTTCCTTTGAGGTCACTGCCCCCTTTTCTTACAGAACACAAATACTCTGAAAATGGTAGCACATTGTTTTCATTTTAAAACACACATCACATGCCTACGATGTACCAAGCACTTCCACATCGTTTTAGAAATCTAAATTCCAGACATTTGTACATCATTCCTTCCATTGACAGGAGAAAACATTAGCCCATGAGCCCTGCAAGGAAAACTGGGAAGTCTGAGTAAGGAAAGTGCCTGAATTCAAACTTTTCTGAACACATCGAAAAGGCAGACTAGAGAGACAAGAAGCAGGTTAGTAGCGCCAGGGGCCGGGGGTGGGAATAAAGAGTAACTGCAAATGGGCATGCAGCAACTTTTTGGGTAATGAGAATGTTCTGGAATTAGACTGCGGGGATATCACACAATCCTGTAAATATACTAATGGTCATTGAATTGTGCACTTAAATCGAGTGACTTTTGTAGTATGTAAATTACAACTCAATAAAATAGTTTTTAAAAAGAACAAAAGTAGACCAAGGGAAAGTGTTTATGGCGCTTGAGCAGATAAGCACAAGGCGACCACTGAGGACTCGGCGCTCTGCGGGCAGGACAGCACCTGCTGCGCGCGCGCGACGGCTGTCGCTCTGGCACCCCCCCCCCCCCCCGTCGCTCTGGCACACCCCTCCCCCACCCCTCTCGCAGGCCGAATACCAATCATCACGCGTTCGAAGTCCTGCCTCTGTCTCTCCACTGCTCCCACGGCCGTGGCCGTGAGCGCTTGTGGACTGAGGGTCAGCCTAAGCGAGTCCTGGCATTCAGCTCTGCCCCCATGCCCCCAGCTTCATTCTTCCGTGATGCCTGAGACTGAGATTCGGGACTGGGGAAGGACTATGGCTGTGGACTCCTTCCTAGCTCCCAAAGAGCTATTAATAAAGTGGGGTATTGATTCCTGTTCTGCACTTGTCACTCTCGTGTGTGTGTTAAAAATAAGACATTTGAGCATTTTTGATTTCCAGCCATAAAGCAATCAAAATACCACCCAAGTTCCAGTGATAATTCCTTAGAGCATTCTCGGCTGAACAGTCAGGAGGCCTGGCAAGTGTTACAAGTTCAGACCCTGAGGGTGATCACTTACTGAGGAGCCTGGGGATTAACTAGAGCTGCCTTTCTCACTTATTGCGCATGTGGGGATCTCCCAAATGCCGTGATTCGGGAGGTTGGGTAGTGCCCTAGATCCTGCATCGCTCATTAGCTCTGGGTGATGTCCACGCTGCTGGTCAATGGCCTACATGTTGAATAGCTTGCATCTGGAGCTTCTCTGCCTGAGCTGCCAAGTCGCCACACTGCTTCTCCTGGGAGTCACTGGGCTCTCTGGGAGTACACCAAGGGACTCTCGCCTCTGTATCAGTCTAGGCTTCGTGTCCTAGGTAGCTGTAGGCTGGGACCATAGTGAAGGCAGCACCTCCCAACAGAGAAAGCCATGAGCTGCTGCTTAAGCAAAGGGGACATGCTCCAGCTGAGACCTGCCATTCACTACAGACTCCCTTAGTGCAGGAGTAGGTAGGTGCTGTATGTCCGCTGCTCAGCACTTTTGAGGCCTGACTCCTACAGGTGATGGATGGGTCCTGGAGCACTGTTGACAACAAATAAGCAAGAATTTACAGAAATAGCCACCTCTGAATCACAGGGTTATTCTGAGTCAGAGAACATTTGTTTAGCATCACTAGGTGCAAAGCGCTGCCACTGGACAGAGACGATTAAGACCTGGGCCTGGTTCCCGGGAGCCCGCTACCTTCCCACAGTGTGAAACACGAATGACTTCTTACACACCGCAGGGGGAAAGGGAGACCCAAGCACAGAGACAAACTGCTTGGGAACAGGAGACCCAGTGTAAGTAGGGAGAAGCAAGCCCCTGGGAGAATGTGGTATTGGTTCCTGGGTCTGAAAGACTGGGGAGGGTGGTGGTGGGTGGTGATGAGCAGAGAAGGGTGTCACAGCCTAGGGAGGTAAAAAGGCAGAAGCGGGGAAGTTTGCAGTACATTTGCAGAATGTATCCGAGGCGTCCAATGAGGCACAGAGATGTGTGGCTAATCATGTGCATTAAGCATTTATTATGTGCTGGGCACTTTGTAGGTTTGTTGTAGGGGCTTCAGGAGGTGACCAAAAAAAAAAAAAAAAAGTAAATACCCTTAAAACAATAGCATGTTCATGCATTCTAAAGTCTACAGAAGTCACTGGCAGTAAGGGCTATGAGGAAAACGTAGAGCAGTGTAGGGGTGTGAAAAAGGACATATTCTTCTGAGTCCTTATATTTATTCCACACTTAAGATGCAGAGCATAACAGTTACATACTCTCTCTAATCCTTACACAACCTTGGGAAATATATGTTATTATTATTATGCACATTTTTCAAGTCTTCATTCAGTGAGAGCCAGTTGAAAGCTGGCTGGTTCTGTGCTCACCCAGCCCTTGGGGTGGGAAAGGGCAGTAGGATGGTGGGAAAAAGTAGCCTGAAGGAGAGCAGATGGACCCGGCAGAGGTCATGGGCAGGCTGGTCCAGCAGTTCAGTGCTAGAGGTGACAGGGGCATTCAGATGATCCCTAGGGAGCCTCAAAAGTACCTGAAGGACACAACCTCCTGAAGTTCCCAGGATGCAGGTGTGAATTACCCTTACAGAAATCTCTAAGGGATAAGGACTCCGAAAGGCTGGGGAACAGGGAAACTATAAAAACCTAGATCATATACATACACTGAGTCCCAAATATGTTAGGCATCATGAATTTTACATACATTGCAGGGTTTTGTTGTTGTTGTTAAGATTTAAAACAAATACATGAATACATGCTTGCAAAAATTCAAACGCTACACATGTGGATGTGGCGGGAAGCTGTCTTCTACCGTGCAGATGAGGGCGGCACTCCAGGTAGAGCAACAAAATGTGGCGCCTTGGCCCCCAGTGCCATGGAGTCACCTACACACGCGTGTGCGTGCACACACACACATGTGCGCGTGCACACACACACACACACACACACCGTCCCAGCCCTAGATTAAGCTGGGCCGTTTTGTTCTGGAAAGAAATATACCACTATTTTGTTTAAGCCACTGTTATTTTGGGCTTTGTAACAATCAATCCAATATCCTAATTAAAATTAATATATTCATAGGATAAATTCAGAGCAGTGTAATTGCTACTTCAAAAGTATATGCATAAAAATTGATTTTACTGTCAAATTACCTTCCACAGTTATTGCACTAAATTACACTCCCACCAACAGTATATAAAGGTGCCTGCTTCATCGTATCCTTGCCGACATTGTGCATTATCAAATTTAAAATGTTTGCCATGGATAGAACAATATCACGTAATTTAAAATTTTACTTTTAATGATGATGGAAAGTCAGTCTTTGCCTATGTTTCTTATCCTTTTTTATACATTATCTTCAATCTGTATCACAATTCTATGGCACGTTATTATTATCACCATTTCGTTTACCACTAAAGCGTTATGTAATTTGTCCAAGATGACACAGCTGGTAAGTGAAGAAGGCAGCTTTGAATTCAGGTTGGACTCACTCCAGGCCAGAAAACAGAGCAATTTCCCCTGCATTGCACCTTTAGTTTTTGCCAGGGTTTCCAGCTCCCCTCTTACCACCTAAATATTTACTGAGCAAGAATCTAGGGGTCCATATAGGCAAACCAGTCTCCACAGTCTGGTCCAACTGGGGCCCCTGGAGCACCGCAAAATGAGTACCGCCAGCTCTGACTCCAGGCAGTTGGCACTTAGGAACTCCTGCGTCATACAGAGACAGCTGCGCAGACTTTTTCTGCTTTTCTCATTAAGTGGGAAAGTCACCAAGCCTGACAATCTCATAAGCATCTTCAAAAGCATTTTTTTTTCCTTTCGTTTTATTTATTATGTCTGATACAGTGGAGAAAATTGTCTTCCCAAGTAAAAGTTGTAGCATCATCATCAGTACTCTACATTCTAGGCAAAAGGAGCAGCCTTTAAGCTTCAGTCTCCTCATCGTTATATCGAGAATAATTATAGCTTCTCGTCTTTGGGATGTGTGTGTAAGAGAGAAGAGGAGAGAAGAGAGGAGAGGAGAGATGGGAGGGGAGAGGAGAGGAAGGGAGAGGAGAGATGATAAATGAAAGGTGCTGGGCTTATAGGAGAAATTCTATAAACTGTCCCTTTATTTTTATTAGGGCTCTACTCCATTCCATACACACTTGCAGCACACAAGCCTGTGAAGTATACACATTTACACGGATTCTATTTTTCCAGCTTTATTTACTCATTTATTTAGAAAATATTTGTTGCTCAGTCTTGACATCTTTGGGTATGACATACGAATAACAGTCACAGTATTAGTAACACGTGCATAATGCTTACATTGGGGTCAGGCACTGTTCTGTCCTACCCTTGTACTGACTTAACAACCACAACTCTAAGCTGTAAGCTCAAGATCCTGTCTGCCTGGTGGTCTCTCTGGATACTCACATTGCCCTTTGAGCATGCGCATGCGCACGCGCACGTGCCACACACACACACACACACACACACACACACACACACCCGGCAAGGGCAAAATCTTAGTAGAAACAGACTGTAGTTGAACGATTCTGCTCTTTGGTGCAAAAACAAGTAGCGTCTTTTTTTCTGACACCAAGTCTGTTTTATCTACATCAATAACCAACAATCCAACATGAACTGGGTGTCCAACACTTCAGTTCTGACACTACCCGGAGTTAGCACAAACCCCACAGGTCAAAGGCTTAGTCCTGCAAGACTGCCCCCACTTCAGATGCCAGTTACAAGTCCCAAGGGCCACCTGTACTTCTGACCAAATGGCTATAAGTTCACTAGAATAATTTACAGAACTCAGGAAAACAATTTACTTATATTTATGTTTATTGTAAAAGATACATCTCAGGAACAGCCACCCTCAGGAATAGAGGGTGGGAGGGAGGAAGGTACAGGGAGAAGGTTAGAAGAAGGTGCAGCATTGCCGTGCCCTCTCTGGGTGCTCCCAGCACAAAGTATACATCAACCCAGAAGCTCTTCAAACCCCATCATCTAGAGTTTTTAAAGAAGATTTCATTGCATAGACATGACCAATTCAGTCATTGACCATTGGTGATTGAACTCAATCTCCAGCTCGTTTCCTTTCCCTGGGGCTGGGAGTGGGGATTAGGCTGAAAGTTCTAACCCTCTAATCAGTGGTTACTTTTTCTGGCACTAGACCCTCTCTTGAAGCTACCTACCCATTCATCCCACCACACACACACACATACACATATACAATAAATCATTTCATTAGCATACAAGACAGTAAATTCCAAGGGATTTGTGGAACTCTGTATCAGGAACTGGGGACAGAGACCACATATTTATTTTGTATTATACCACAGCAGGTTAATGCCAAGCCCAGAATGTCTTAGGCTGAAGGGAAAGATTTTTTTGAGTAAGAAGACATGAGCAGGGTGTACTCTGTATTCACAACCTCCTGTATTGTTAGGTGGCTCTCAGACTTCGCAGGATGTAGGTGGTGTGGGGTCCCCATTACCTCATTATCCTGTTACCAGGCTACCAGCTCTCTCACATGCAAGGCTTTTTGTAAAAGTTGGGGAGAGTGCATAGCAAGCTTCAGTTTTTTACCATTTCTCCTCTTGCAACTAGAGAACTGTAGATGGAAAGAACTGAATTTGCTTTCTCTCTGCAAACTGCCATGCCGACACTGAGTGGAGAGCGAGGAATAAGAGTCTGCCTTCTCTCATTGTGTTGGTTGCAACACTCTCCAGAACTCAGCAAAGGCATGAAGTGAGCCTACCAGGTGTTCTCCGTTGCGGGTAACAGGGGATGTGGACACAGGTTGGTATGTTTCCTGTTGTCAGTAGTGGCGAGATTTCATAGGAGACTTTTCTTGTTTTGACTTAAAATAAAATGTGCCGACACCAAGGGAAGTGGTGAAACTGTGGAGCGGTCTACGTTTTAGAAATCTGATATTTGGAAACCTGCAGACCTGAAGAATCAGGGGCTTCTCGTGAAGATTTGACGCAGAGACAAGGTGCTGACTCATTAGGAAGTGCGGTGGACCTTTACGTAAAGCCTCAAACCACAATTGTTTCACTTCTACAATCTGTAGGCTTTGCTAGACAGACATTCTTGCTAAGCGCTGTGTAAAACAGTGGGATGGCTGGTTTCTTTCCCCTCCCCACAGTGACCACACGCATCTTTTATAATATTCCATGCCATGTGTCAACTTGCAAGGAAGAATTCATTAAGTTGGCTTGTTTAAGGACTCTTGAATGGAGGGTCTTATTGGAATGCAGAGCAGTTGTTCTTTTTGTATACGGAAATATGTGAACCCCAGACCTCATCCCCACTCAGGCGACTGGGTGAGCATGGTGTGGTTGCTGATGGTGAGGGACTAGAGATGGTGGGGGTTTCATGAGTAGGGCCCGTCACTGAAGAGTTCTCTACCTCCTGATCTGACCCAGGTTTTCCAGGGGTAAAATAAGATTTAATGTTTGAGGGAGAAACAAAAAAGTAATCATTCTCCAGTTCCCAATCCCTCTGCATCATCTCTCCAACCAGGCTCAGCTTCCAGCTGAGTAGTCATGGGTCCGGCCTGAGCCGATGGCAACAGAAGGGAAAGTCTTTCCTGGTGCCCGTCTGTGCTCATGATGGTCACCACCTGGTCTATGAAGCTGACTGCCTGGCTGGAATCCCAGCTCCGCTACTTTCTAGCTGTGGAACTTGTCGAAGCTTAATCCACTCTTTGTGCCTCAGTTTTCGCTTCTGTCCAAAAGGAGTAACAGCAGCATTATTCACAACATCCAAGAGGAGGAAGCAACCCAAGCGTCCATCAGTGGATGCATGGATAAGCAGAATGTGGTGTACAGATACAGTGGAATATTATTTACCCTTAAAAGGAAGGAAATTCTGACACTTAGTATAACATCGATGAACCTTGAAGACATCACGCTAAGTGAAAGAACAAAGACTATACGATTCCACTTACATGAGGTACCTAATCAGATGCAGAGACAGAAAGCAGAATGGTGGTTGCCAGGGGCTGGAGAATTAGTGTTTAAAGGGGACAGAGTTTCAGTTTTGCAAGATGAAAAGAGTTCTAGAGATGGATAGTGGTGATGGTTGCACAACAATGTGAACGTACTTAACGTCATTGAACTATACACTTAAAAATGGCTAAGAATGTAAATTTTATATGTATGTCTATTATGTGTAATTATGTGATGTGTAATAGTATATGTATTTATGTGTAACTTTTTAAAAAATAAATGAGGGGTAATAGTGTAGGGTTGTTGTGAGGATTAAATTAATTAGTGGGAATCAGCAGTTCTCTACCAGGGAGCTCCCCTACCCCCCAGACCTGTTGGGCTTAGAAAGTCAGCAGTGCTGAGGTTGGGAGCCCCGGGATAAAGCACCTGGCACAGAGTAGTTCTCGATAAATATAGGCTGTGATTTTTATTTCATTTACGTGAAAGGAATTTATCATGCCTCTAAATTCCCTTTCCCTCTCCAACAAAGGTCTCCACGTGGCCATTTATGGTTATTAGTTGAGCCAAAGATTCTTCTCCACAAACTCAGGTTTGTTAACAGATTTTTATTACTTTATTTTCTTTAAATCAAATTATTTTGGCCTAGAAACCCTCATTTCCACCCTCTGAGCTGGCGGAAATACAAACTGTCATTATTTGTGTCTCCTCCTGCACACTCCACGGGTCTGAGGTCTTACACAGGGCCAGACATCGAAGGGGGCATCTCTGGCCTGCAGCCTACCTGGGGTAGTCCCTGTCCAAGCTTGGGTGGTCCTGGAAGGCAGTCCAACTGCTGGGGAATAACCGCTGTGGACAGGAGTCCCAGGGTTGGGGTTCCAGCCTTCCCACACCTTCCATGAAGTCATTCTCTTTGCCTACACATCCCACCACTACTGTGTAGCACCTGTGACCTCCACCTCCTTCTCAGGTATGGCGACCTCTCCCCTCTCTCCTGGCATAATTCTTTCATGAGCTGGGTGGCAACTCTGCCCTTCAACACAGGCCTGCCCTGAGGAAACTCAGTGCAGAGCTGTGGGGCTGGTGGCTGGTCTGTCATCTCAGCTCCATAACCCCCTTCCACACTCCACACATCACCTTCTCCTTTGCCAGCTGGCTCCTTCCTGGGGTGTGATAAGGAGGGCCAGAGGGAGGCTGGAAGGTGGGAGGGAGAAGGGACAGCTCTTTACTTTCATCATCTCTCCACCAAAAGCCCTTGCTGTTCCTTTCAGTTTTCAGCTATTTTTCCCACCCTTCCAGGAGCAGGGGGTGACACCTCAGAGGTCCCAGAGGCCCCAGGCAGAGCCACCTCCTCAGAAGTCAGTTGTAGCTCAGCAGGGAGCCGACTTGGGTTGTGAGAACCCTCACCTCTTCCTTTTGTTCCTCCTCTACTCCCTCCTGGAGCTGTTTCCTGTAATGATCAGCTTTGTTCCTTCAGGGGTCCCCTTTCCCCTTCTGTTTCCCCTCACCTGTTTCACCAATTCCTCCTGTTAAATTCTCCATTAAACTGTCTACTGTGGTTTCTGTCGCTGCCCTAGGAACCTGCGTGGTGGGGTGGGGCACGCCTGCACGCGCCCCACATCCAGCAGATCTGTCGCACTGGGGCTCCTATACCTATGGTGACATCAGAAAACTGCTCAGGACGAGGAAGATCATTTCGAGTTATTAGAAGAACACCAGACACAGCTTCCTTCGCTGCAGCACATTCCACTTGTCACTGTCACCTGTCCCCGTACATCAAAGGTGGAAGCAGGGCAGTTAGCTGCTTGTCCTCCATAGGCTGCCGCTTGCTTTCTCATGAGGGGAAAGGCCAAGTGGCCTGCAGACACACAGAATGTCCCTCTCTGGTGTTTGAGGAGCACCAGCTTTACAGCCCCAAGTGAAGTCTCTCGAGAGGTCCTGTGGAACAACGGGAAGAAGGCACTTTGCACAACGCATTTCAGCGTGAACCAAACGTTTTAAAGGGTGCTAAGGTTTATGGCAGCAGGGCCCACATTCAACCAGAGGAAAGAGCTCAGATGTGGCAAATGGCACAGGTACAGAGGTCAGGCAATAGAAGTGTGAACCAGGGAGGGCATGAGAAAAGGTGTGCAGACCCCTGCTTTAAACAGATTCTGGAGCCCCAGCGTCCGTTTTTTGGGACATGCGTGTGTCAGCGCCTAACAACGCAACTTCTCCCCAGTTTGGGCTGAGCTCCTGCTGCCACCTTGTGGCTGTGTATGTGAGGGAGCCTGGGAAGGCAGAGCCACTGTCGCCCCTCCCCGCACTTTCATTTGCAGAGATGTGGGAGCTTTCCTGAGCTCTCGTTTCCTTCTTGAGCAGAAGGCAAGGCCACTCCTCAACACACGACTGCCACTTGTGAGCGTCTCGCTGGCCCTGCTGTGGGATTTCTGAGTCCACAGACGAGATCTCCCATCCCCATGTGCCGTGCCATTCACACAGGGGACCTGTGGATGTGTGTGTCACTGTGGAGAGGGCAGGTACCAGCAGGACGGGCACCCACACTCTGTAGCTCTATACGTCAGAGTCTGCCGGGAACAAGTCTCCTTTCGAGTAGGGGATTTGGGAGTCCTTTGAGGCAGGAAAATTCTGAGCCCCAAAGGTAACTTTTAAATTTTTATTATTATTTTTTAAAGCCTACAGCACCTGGTATTCCTAGGTGATCTCCTATCCAACTACTAACCAGGCTTAGCTTCTGAGATCAGATGAGATCGCTGTGTTCAGGGTGGCATGGCCGCAGTCTACAAAGCTAATTTTTAAAAGTTCCATTACATCACAGGATTGTCTTCTTTTTAGCACCGCCCCCCACCCCCCACCCATTGATGCTGTATGCTAAAATCCTGACACTGTCCTGCCTTCCATTGGTGTATGGTTCCCAATCGTGAGGTCCTTAAGGCCAAGGACCTTTCCTATCCATGACCTGTATCTAGCACAGGGCTGAGCGCAGAGGTGTTAAATGTTCTTGAGTGAAAAGAACTCTACGCTATCTGATCAGCATATCCTTCAGTTCTTCCAGAAGTCCTTCTCTTATCCATAGCCCTCCTCTTTATTCCCAGGGCCAATGCAATGGGGGCTGTGTGCCACCCAGATTCCCCCTTGCCATGAGATGCTCATTCTCCTTAACACTCAAAGATAAGTCCCTTTCCAGGAATTGCCTTCCTTTCAAAAGAAGCAGGCAGTCTCCTCCTGGGGGCAGCCCACATCCAATTACTGATCAATACTGGCAGGGGTGGCTCCAGCCATGGGATCCACTGGTCCTGTCACATACTGTAGCCTGATACAATTGTTGGCCTGATAGAACAATTGAGTGGCCTTTTAAAGGTGTAGCTGAGGTGCTAGCTTGGGAACAATACCCTGTGGGGTTTGGGTATCATCCTTTAGGACGCAGGATACATCCTAAATCAATGACCATTCTAGTGGTTCCGTGGCTCCGAGAGGCAGAATACATGAGACTGGGAACCAGGTAGACATGGAAATGACCCCGCTGTACGTCTTCACCAATGACCTGCTTGGGGAATTTGGGCTTCCTACACCCACGGCTTTAGGCTCTGTGGGTCTAAAGAATCTGTTTCCATCAGAGGATACAAGAGTCTCATTCAACTTCAAGCTCCAGGTGTCGCCCAGTCACTCTGGGTTCTTTGTGCTAAGAGATCAGCAGGCAAGAGGTCACCATAATGTTGGAAATAATGGACCCTAATCATCAGGAGAAGGCAGGGCGGCTGTCACACAATGGGGGCAGGAGAGAAACGTGCCTGGCACCCAGGTGATACACCACAGCGTCTCTTGGTAATCCCTTGCCCACTTTAAATGGGAAATGGTCAGTCAAGTACATCAGTCATTGCCTAAGAAGGGGCTCAGAGCTTTCGAGGATGAAGGAGGCTGGTTATCCCAGCAAGAAAGCCTACAGGTGAGAGAAGGTAAGCACCTAGACATGAAGAGGTGTTAGTCAAAAAGTCAGTAGAGGAAGATTTATGAATGGTGTGCCCTACCCAGATTTCAGAATAGAGGTAAATACTCTCCCGAGCTGCCCGGAGTGTTGCCCTCCCCAGGGAGTGTTCTCAGCATCTTGTTTTAATTCCGGACATCTCAGAAGGGCCACCCCAGTTCTAGAGCTCCACATGGATTTCAACTAAAGCCTCTGTTGTAAACTACATCACAGTTTCATTTTCTCCTCTGCTCAGTCCAGCTCCTTGTGTTCCCTCACACGTATCATCCCTAAAAGCACTCCCCAGTAAACGTCCTGTGCAAAAGTGTCAGGCTCAGAGTCTGCTTCCACAGCTGCTAACAAACTCCAGTCACATCTTAGTCCAGGCCAACACTGCCTCAAGGCAGAGTGACCGCAATAGCCACCAATGACTTCCTCAGGGCTTCCCCTGCATTTCAAACATCCTGTACACACTTACCAAGAGGAATTTTCCCCAATGCTGCCTCCATCATGCCATTTATTACGTGTATTATCTCAGGCAAATTACTAAACATCAGATAGGAAAAACTTGTATGTCAGTGGAAAACTGTACTGTCTACACCATACCCATCTGTCTTATCATATTCTGATTCTGTGGCAACTCTTTTATAACTTTGTAAGTTGTAGGTGCTAAGACATGCAAATTCTGTCTCCTCAAGTAGAAAGTCAACTGACTTCTCCTCTTAAAAATAAAAAAATTGTCTCCATTTACAATCCATTTCAACATTCCCTTACTCTATATAGATTTGTGCTTTTTAAAAACTTTAAATTTGAACTGATTATAACATGTGGTTAATTCTCTAGATTAATACTTTGGTCTTGAACAAGTGTATATTTTTATATCTGAGAGTTTACCTTTTCTTGAAAATTATCTTTTAGCTCTCAATTTCCACATATGTAAATAAGATGATAAAAACATCTGGCAGGCTTGTTCTGGCATACATTAGGGACTCACATGCTTACTGCCATCAACCTTTTTCAAAAAAAAAATCATTCCAGCTTTATACAGTCATTTCACTGAAACGTATAATAAAAATATAATGTATTTTCCAGAATCTTTAATCTGGCAGAGTTACCACATGTCAGCCCTTTGCCACAGACACGTAAGCAACTTGTTTTACTTTCTTTTTACTATTCAATTGATCGTGTCTAATTAATCTATCACTGTAATTTATTGTGTTCCATCCTTGAATATGGAATATTTACAAGATCAACTTACAACAATCTTTGTCAGGCTAAACAGACCCCAAATTTTAAACTTTCTTTTTAAAACTTGATTTTACTTTTAATCTCTTTAAACATTTGTTTGCTCTTAGCGTAAAAATCACAAGTGAGAAATTATTTGATATAGTCCCTATCCTCCCAAAATTGATGGTATACTTGGAGAAAGCAATTAAATTCTTCTTAGTTGGAAATGTAATGAAGTACTTAGGTCTAGTAAATTTATGTCCTCTACATTGTAAGATAAAGGGACTTTCCCAGGCTTAAACTAGTAAAATTCTCACTAAAGCTAAAGCCAATTCTCTCCAATCAAAGCAGGAAGTGGGCAAGGTGTTGTAGTAATCCAATTAAAGTGTCTAAGCAGAAGTGGAAGCTGGATGTGAAAAAAAGCTGGAGCCTAACATAGTCATGTTAACTTCTCTGAAGCAAAAATGTGACAATAGAAGAAATGTGCTCTGCTTGGAGTCCAGAAAAAGAAAGCCAAAGACCAAAATTTGACAGTGTTCACCACAGAATAAAAAAACTAAAATTGACAGACATAAATATTCTATCAAAAATTATCAAGCATGCTTGTCCCAAGCCAGAGAAAAAAAGAAATGACGTTCACAATTATATACTTCTTGTGCTTTAATTCTATGTCTAAACTAAATTCTGATGACCAATGTCACCTATCAATTATCTTCTAATATGAGGCTAGAAGTGCCCTAATTTCTAAAACTGTAAATTAATAAACTGGCACTTTAATCAACACATTGATTTTTCTACTACTTTCATTATTATTAGTTGATTCTGAAGTTAATTTGGGTTTTAAAAAATCAAGCATCTAAAAAACTTAGGTTCTGACACAATCATGTTTAAGTACTAACTTCTAACAAAACCTAAAGCCAACCATTTTAGGATAGCCAATCTGCCTCTCTTTAGAACCTCCTACTGCTCCACGTTAATTCTACATCTTATGCCATCTTACTCCTTTATCTAAAACACACTTTGTGCGACTTTAGCTACAAAATAATGCTAGTGAAAACTTCATTACAAAAAAAATGTACCATAAATTGACTTTATCTTCCATGCTATTTAGAAAAGTAGAAGCTGAGGATCTTGCCTTTTTTAGGCCAATATCCAATTTCCATTAGGCCTGCTGTGTGTGCCATGGGCATATGGGCAGTGCCTTCCTTGGTGGTTATGCCATAGCATCTAATTAATGGTGCCACAGAAGCTTTCTCTATGTTTCAGTACTTGTCATTTCTTTCGCCCTATCACCAATGACCCAGATAACCTGTAGGTTTTCTTTCTGACTTGCTTTTCAGAGGGTGACTAACATAGGTTTAGAAATAGAGATGTTAACTAGAGACATGCTGGAACCTGTGAAATTAGATAGTTTTCTGGTTTTTAGAAAGCAAAAGATATTATCAATAAAAATTACTTTTTTTTGCTTCCTGTCCTCTGGCCTCATGTTTTCAAAGAAGTCTAAGGTCACACAAAATGAATCATAAGCCTACGAAGGGATGATTTTCAGTAATTAAACTGCAGTATTTCTCCATTCATCCCACTCGACTCAAAAAAAAGAGATAAAGTTCACCTAGCTTTTACCTGAAACACATGTCAGTGCTTAGGCTCTGAATGGAGATTTCGTTCCATTTAGAATGAACTGAAAGGTTAAGCTCAGAGCTGGACAAGGACTCCACATTGGCTATCTCCTGTCTCTGCTATTACTGCAGTTGTATCAGCCCATGTACCACATCTGATATACAAGGATCAATAAAAACCTTAGGCTAGAAAAACAGCTGCCTAGAAAACATGAAAAACCCACTGTGTTGTAAGTAAAAGGACATACTGATTTCTAAATCATAAATAATGTGATTCTGTAATTTAATCAGAACCTATAGGAAAGCAATATGTCAATGGGATCCTGAATCTCTTTCATTGGCCTACTTGTTTTATCTGAGGTGTCTGGCCTACCTTTATAACACATTTTGGACTGGATGGGACACAAACTTTAGAATAGTTGCCACATCCACATCTATTTCCAAGTTGTCTGATCCTGTTTTCTCTCAGCTCCTGCTATCTATCTCAGAGGACTTGGTTTATACCATGATACCCTGTGCACACCACTTACCACCTCCAACCCTCTCCATCATGGGTGGGTACAATCTGCAGGTTGGCTAGCAACGTAAGACAAGGGTAAACTTGAAATGAATACCATATGTAAAGTCAAGGTGAAGGCAAGCCAAAGCTAAAGTAATATCATGTTTAATACAGAGATAGGAAGGTGAGGGTGCCAGCTAAGAGTAAGAAAAGGATTAACATTTGACATGGGAACCCCTCCACCAAATAAAAACAAGAAAGGCTATACAAAATATGAAAAGAGATTTGGAGGCACTGGAGAGCTATGACAGTAACTATCACTTCAGAGGCCAAGACCCCAGAGAGAAGGGAGGCCCAGAGAGATAAGATTGCTATTTGGTACCACATCTGCCAATCTGAAAGCAGTATTCAGGAGATAGTGAAGTTATTAGACATGAACTTTAATAATTGGTAATATGTTTACTAAATTACATAACAAGAAAGAGTATCAACAGTTAATTGAAAACGACGTTAAAAAATCAAATGGGAATTCTGGAACTGAAAAATACGAAAACTAAAACTAAGAACTCAATAGATCAGTTTACCAGAAGATTAGATACAGCTAAAACATAAAATAAAATAAAATAAACTGGAAGATATGTAGAATATTCAGATTGAAATATGGAAAGACTAAAGACAGAAAATTCAGAAGAGAATATAAGGAATAAAGGACTTGGTAAAAGGTATAACATATTTGTAACTGCAGTGTGAGAAGAAAAGAGAAAGACAATGTGGCAGAAGGATTATTCGAGGAGATAATAATGGCCAAGACTCAAGAGATAATAAAACATTTTGGCAAGATAAATACAGAGAAAACTCTATATAAGCTAAATATGAAAAACTACTAAAAGAGAAAAATAAAATCTTAAAAATAACCAGAATAAAAGGCATTGCCTTTCAAAAGAGCATTAAGACTAAAAGAAACCAAGAAAGCCAGAAGACAATGAAATACTTTTGAAGTGCAAAATGAAAACAACTACCAATTCAGTGCCCTGTATCTCACCCAAAAAAGCTTTTAAAAAAAAGACATTTTCACACCAAGAAAAAATAAGAACTCAGGGAAGTTGTGACTAGCAGAGCAACAGTCAGTAAAGGGAGTTCTTCACGTAGAAGAAATATCATTCCAAACGAAACCATAAAATCATAAAGATATAGAAAAGAATAAAGAACAATACAAAGAGTATGTGACTAAATCCAAATTAATAAAAACTATACTAAGTGATAGTAATGTCTTTGAAGTTTAAAATATATACAGAGTTTAAAATGCATGTCAAAATAATATGAAAGATGGAGTTAGTACAGGAGGTTGTGAAGTACCGAGGAGACAAGCTGTAATTTCAATAACCACTAAAAGAATAAAAAGATAATACATAGCTATTTGAGACAACATGGGTGGATCCTGAGAGTATCATGCTAAGTAAAATAAGTCAGACAGAAAAGGACAACAACCATATGGTTTCACTCGTATGTGGGATATAAAACAAAAAAGCAACAAATGAACAAAGACAACAAACTCAGAGACACATACAACAGTAGGGAGGTGGCCAGAGGGGAAGTGCACTGGGGAGGATAGAAAGGGTAAAGGGGGTCAAATATATGGTGATGGAAGGAGACTAGAATCTGAGTAGTGAGCACACAACGGAATATGTAGATGTTGTATTATACAGTTGTACACCTGACAATATTATGAACCAGTTATCCCAATAAATTTAATTTAAAAAAGATGTATAGTTAATAAGCAAAGGAATAATAATGCAAATGACTTATGTGGTAAGAAAGGAGAGAAAAGATACACAGAAAAGATGGGCCAAAAAGGAAACAAATAGTAAGATGGTAAATTTAAGCCAAAAATAATAATTATCTTAAATGTAAATAGACAATACTCCATTTAAAAGACATTGTCAAACAATAAAAAATCTTAGTATGTGGTGGTTTAGAAGAGTACACCCTATATGAGATAGAAAGGTTGAAGGTAAAAGAATAAAGTTATACTATACAAATCTGTTAAGCAATACTAACAACATTGGATAAAGTAAATTTAAGGACAAGAAGTATTACTGGAATGGAAGAGGGCATTTATAATGATTTAAGGTGCCAATCAATCAAAAGAAATATTTCGAATGCATATGCACCTAATAATGTAGCTTCAAAATATGTAAAAACTTGATAGAACTAAAAAGAGAAATACATCTATAACTATAGACCAAAAAACAAATCGACAAGAATATACACCATCTGAATAACATAAAATTGACTAAATTTTTCCTCAAAAATAAAGTCAGCCCATTGTTTCAGGGAGAGCAACTGATATATATAGTATAGAAGGCTTTCCTGACTGTGGACTACACATATTTCCCCCAAACGCTCATTGGAACATTTATCAAAATTTGAGAAAGCCACAAAGAAAGGCTAAACAAATTTCAAAGGATTAATATTATAGAGTTTCTCTAACCATGGTTATTAAGCAATTAACTAGAAAATTGCCAAATATCTGAAAATTAACCAATATGGGTCTAACTAACCCATGGGTAAAAGAAGATATCATAATAGAAATTGATAATGATTGGTAATGGAAATACAACCTATCAAATCTTGTTTAATGCAGCTAAAGCCAGTGTGGTTAAAAAGAAACACATAGCCTTAAAATGCAGATAGTAAATACAAAGGCTGAAAACAAAAGCTGAGTGTTCATCTCAAAAAGTTAGGAACAGCAAACCAGAAAATAGAATAAATAAATATAAATGTAGAAATAAAGTTAAACAAAAACAAAAACAAAGGATGAACAAAGCCAAAAGTTGGTTCTTTGAAAAGAATTTCTTGTTGAGTCTAAGAGAAGGCAAAAATAATCAGTATTAGGAATGAAAGCAGGGACATCCTTACAGATGTTACAAATACTACAAAGATGAAAGAAGGTTGTTAATTTATGCCAATAAATTTGAAAATGAAAATGAGATGAACATGTAACAGTGACTTCAACAGTATAGTTTGCAGACTCATAGAAGTGCTCAAGACCCTCTCAACAACTCCATGAAATCAAAATTATTTTCATATTAATACATCATCTGCCTTTTCGTTGTATTAACATTTATAATGATTGTGCAAAAGAAGTGGTGAGTAAAACTGGGTGCTTTAGCAGGAATTAAGGCAATGGCACCAAACCGTACTAGTAGCCACTGTATTCTTTACCACCATGCACTCACAGGGGGAAAAAGTCAGCTTCACTGAAGAATGTCCTCAATGAAGCAAAAAAATTGTTAATTTTTAAAATCTTGCTCCTCCAAAACACATATTTTTAATGCTCTATGTGGCAAAATGGGAAGTATGCACAAATCACTTCAGCATACCAAAGTATAGTTTTCTCAAATAGCCTTTTCTGATTGAGTTATGAGCTGAGATTGTCACTTTTTTCATGCAAGGCCATTTTTACTTCAAAGAATGAATGACTAAGAAACTACAGTTACTCAGACTTCAGTATCTGATATTTCCTCAGAAATGAAGCGAGCTAGTTGCTTCAGGGAAAAGAACTGACAATATTTATTATCAATGACAAAATTTGGGCTTTCAATAAAATATTTTAATTTCAGAAAACTTCTGCCACATGAACTGTACAGATTCCAGATAAAGATGTACCTGATTAGATCAATGTTGATACGAACAAATGTGATTTTTAAATATTGTATCAATATTAGTTAACATTTGGAAAATCTGTAAACTCAGAGAACCACTATTTTCTAAATGATAAATAATGTTATAAAATTACACACAGGTAAAAAAAGCCATTCCAAGTAAGATAAATCAATGGATTTTAATGTAATCCAGTACAAATGGGATTCCACATTGCAACTAACCTTTAAGAAACTATCACTTGTTAAATTTTAGTAAAGTATCAAAACAAGAATATCAACAATTATCTGAAAAGACTATTAAAATACTCTTTTCCAAATATATATATATACGCATATATATAATGTATGAGGCTAAGTTTTCTTCATATTCTTAAACCGAAATAACATAATGCAACATATTGTATGTATAAGCAGATAGGAGTTCAGATGTGATATAGTTTCTCATTTGGAAACATAATTTTAAATAAAAGTGTTAACATGTAATGAGTTCATTTAAAAATAACATCTTTAAAATGTTTTAATTTCTAATGCAATAAATATAAGCTACATAATCAAAATTTTGAGGGGCCTCAATAGTTTAAAATGTAAAAGTGTTTGAGAACTGCAGTCCTAGAAAAACCCAACTTAACAAAACAGACTAAAAAAAAAAAATCTTAATAGTACTTTAGAAACTGAATCTCTAATTAAAAGCCACCTCCTAAAGATCATTTCAGGTCTGGGTGGTTCTACTGAATTTTTTTCCGTAATAACTCAAGGAAAAAAGTAATTTACATGGAGAAGTACAAAAGTGTCATGAGATGTAAGGCAGCACCTTAGAGAGAGAGCAAACATCTGGACTGATGCCCACCTCAGTTTCTGCTGACTTTCTGTTCTAGATCAGCTCCAGATACATTCTAAATAAAATATCTTATTTCTTAGGTGGTCCAAGGCTTTGTTTCTTGAAAACAATACTCGAGTTCTGGAAAGCTACATACAGATCTGTTGTGGATATTGTGGTCAACTCCTTATACGCAACCATACAGTCTGGGGAATGGATTCTAGGTTCAAGATCAGGCCGATCTGTCTAAGCAAATCATGGTGATTGTTTCTCTCATCAGTGACTAGTTTAGAAAATCAGAACATAGGGACAAAAATCTTGCATATGACAAATCTATATTAATAAGATGCAAGGAGAAATATGCGGAGGCTTCTGGGAAATTTTCCCACTTGAGAGGTAACAGGAAGTACTTTTTTTTTTGGATGATGATATATGAGGTCCAGAAATACAAACACCTAGCTCCAGTCTGAAAAGGAAGGCAGAATACATAAGAGGGTAGAACTGAGAAAAGTACAGATGTACAGAGTTGGAGTAACATGAATAAACCAATTCTGAAAGCCCAGCCTATCTTTGATTTTGTAGTGAGCCAATTTCCTGTTTCACCAATTTTGAACTGGGTTTTCTCTTTCTTGTAACTGCAAGCATCCCAAATAAATTAATATTTTAGGACTCTATTTACAAAATTGAGATAATCTGAACTGAGTCCAGCTGGTTAATTCTAAATTTTTTTCACCGTAAAAAAATAAATATGGTTTCACATCGCAGTTGTACAAAAGGAGTCACCACTAAATTTATAAGCTAGATGAATCTGTATTTTATCTAAAGAAAGTACACCTTGCTTTAGACATGCATGCGACACTGTGACTTCCCATTGGGACGTTTATGACATACTGTATTATTAATTGGTATACAACCAAGAAGTGGTGGGTGATACGTGAGAGCAAACCCGTTAACAGTAGAGTTGACTCTTGAACAACATGGTGGTTAGACACACCTCCCCCCGGCCCATGCAGTTGAAAATCCGCATATCACTTCTGACTCCCCCAAAACTTCAGTTGTCCTTTCGTTTCCGAGGCGAATTGGTTCCAAGACCCCTGAGGATGCCAAAATCCATGGATTCTCATGTCCCCTACATAAAATGATACAGAACGATGCATTCCATACAGTCATCCTTCTGCAAACACGGTTACCCAATCAATACTATTTTTGATCCATGGTTGGTTGAATCCATGGATGTGAAACCCTTGGATACAGAGGGCTGATTGTATATTTATTTTTAAAAATCCACATATAAATGGACCTATGCAGTTCAAACTCATGTTGCTCAAGTGTCAACTATGTTATGAATCTAGGGGCACTAACTGGTATCTGCTTAAATTCAGTGCTGCCCTATTTATGAGGGTGCGGGGGAGGGAGGAGATAGATGCGGTAAAAGGAGTCAAATATGTGGTGACAAAGAAATCTAACTATAGGCAGTAAATATACAATGCAATATATATATGACTTACTGTTGAATTGTACACTTGAAACTTATTAGATTTTGTTAACCAATGTCACTATCATTAAAAAGAAATAAATATGCAAAACAAAAAAAAATTCAGTGCTGTCCCAGGACACTGACTTTATCTGATAAAGAGAGGTCAAGAGCTTGCGCTTCAGGATGGGACTGGAGACCTGGAGTATTCTTACATGGGCCAGTTACTATGCATTCATACAATATTCTTGGGAGCAAAATGGAACCCAGAACCCTGGACTAAAGAATAACTTTTCCCTTTTGGCATGATAAACTGGCCACTGAAATTGAAAGGTTTCTTAAAAAGTTTACACACAAGATGGATTCCTCTCTAGCCGCTTGCTTTTAATGTATATCCTGAGGAATTACAATCTAGGGGTCTTCTTATACCAATTTACAATTTATACTTCTCCAAGTATATGGTTTTATTTAGTTTCTTTTAGTAAGCACATATGAAGGAGGGGGAGAATAAAACTAATATTTTGTATAGTAAGTGCTGAATGAATACTTCAGAAGCCATTATTTAGTCATGTCCTTACTTCACAAAGGGGCTTTTTACCTTCCCCAGAAGAAAATGTACCTCTTTGGTGAGATTCATTGGCTACTCATCAGCAAAACCCTTCCGGATTCTTTAGGAGGGAAAACACTAAGTAAACTGTATTTTAGGAATGACAAAGAAGTTTTATGGGGCCCAAATTACATGTCAACATCCCTTTGAATCTCTGGCTCCAAGATCGATGTGGCTCACATACATGGAGAATTCCTTTGAAGATGAGTTTCATTTAACCAGCATGTTTCCTGTCACCAGAAAAAATACTGTCCTTTAATACTAAATACCGCTTCATTTCCAGTTGTGCCACTGTGATCCCTGGCAGGAAGAGCGCAAATTGTTTGAGACTCTCATGCAGATGGCACGTAATTTACATCCTGCTGATTTGGGTTGTAACTAGTAAAATGACTCACTGAAGATTTAATAAGTGATTTTATCAAGAGCATATCTATTCTCAATGTAAATCAGCTTGCATATTCTTTAAGTATGATACATGAAATCTGTGGGTTTATACACACCCCAACTTAGCATTTGCCCGATTTTGGTGACCATAATCCAAATGTTCTTTCCTTTTTCTGTACTGTAATTTAGTATAATGAAAATACACTTTTTTTATAATCCTAATCCTACATGTTCCATCTAATATCTCATTAATATGACACATTCAGATAAATTCAGACGGTGTAAATGACAACCCTTCTACAAAGCATGAAAAGATATCCTTTTAATACAAAATATGTATACTTCTATTATAAGATGAATCACGTTTATAGGTCAAAGCTTGTTTCAAATGATTATATTTCAGAAACAAGTATATGTTTTTAAATATGCTATGCAGAGCTTAATATGGTATATTTTAATTTTTCTTAGTTTGACAAAAAGGGACAGAAGACAAAATGAAAAAAAAATTTATTTCCTCAGTGTTTTGTCCACTGTCAATACTGTATTTTTGATGCAATATATTCGCAAAAAAAAAAAAAAAAAAAATCTCAGCTTTTATTTTCCATTTTAAACAACTACAATATTTACAAGCTGTTTAGAATAACAAACAGTCAGACACACACACACACTCATAGACACACGCAAGTACATATATTCTTATCTCTGGTTTATACTGAATGCTGGTTAGAGGCAATGAATCCTTTCAGAGTCCATGATCAGAAAAGGGAAATCCATTTTCCTTCTTCACACCTACCTTCCTAGAATCATCAGTATCCTTCCTTCCATTTCCTCATGCAGAGCTCATTGCCAAACTTGAACAGGATTAAGGTTATCAGTTTTTACAATTTCTTTTTATTTAAACTACAAGCTTTTAAAAAGCACAAGCAGACATGATTTTGCCCCCATTTCTATTATTTTGGTTGTAGAATCAAGCTTCATAATATAAAAAATCTGTTTAACCACAACTACACTAAACCCAAAAGCCATGTGGAGTGGCCATCTCATTCTCTACTACTCTACACTGATTTGAGTTCCAGGTCATCACTCCATCTGTGCAAGTGATAACCAGGAATTCATCCTCATCACAATCTTAGATGATCTTTGTTTTTTCTAGCTTGGCTCCGCTGAATCATAAATTGTCAGGTACAGAGCTGAGGCATGAGAAAAAAAGGTATAACCCTATATAATAGGTATAAGTCTTAGAACAGAGTTGTCATATAACCTTGCGATGATAATCAGCTCTGGTTCCTCCAAAGAGTGCTACGTTGCTTCCATAAAATGGCAGATGAGGAAGTTCAGTTCACAAACAGAACATTTTTTACTTTAATTCAGAAAGAATATGTGGCTGATAAGAAATAAATTTATCACACATAATTCCTGACAGATGACTGTGATGAGGCGATTCAAAGCAGAAAATATACGTGTTTCAAGCAAAATTAATATTCACATATCTTCCAGATCTATTTCTATAATAAATCCTTTCCAATCATTGTTCTTACCTAAACACTTAAGTTAAAAATGAGAAGGCCTAGATGTACATCAGCCAGGTTTTTTTTAAATAAGAGAAACGAAGAAAAGAGAGGCTGGTTTTCTAATACTTTAAAAAAAGAACAAACCAAAAAACCCACTATACATATCCAATGTAGTATTAAAATGTATGTTGCACAAATACATAGTAATTTCTAATTTTTCTCTTTCTCCTGATCAATAAAACTCAATTTCTACATATTACTGAAACATAAAGCTCAAAGTCCATTAATAGTTTCCAAGTATCATCTTAGCCTTGATTGACATTATTCTCTCCATTCTTCTTGGAATTAAAAGCCTCTAAATAAAAATGGATGTTTTATATATCATCTGAAAAATGTATCCAATCAAAAAAATCATCAACTGGGTATGTATCTGGGCAAAGTAATTTTATATTATCACATTATACTACAAAGAAAACTAAGAATAAATACTGAAAACTTATAGGGAGGGGCTTTATTCATATTCATGAAGAAGTAATAAAAATAATCACAAAAGCAATTAACAACCTGGACTGTAGTTTATAGTTAGTAGCTAAAAAATATAAATTTCAAGAATTCTCACTCAAAATTACTGGTTATCTCTTTCTCAAGTCATATATTTTGGAGGAAGGATTTTCAAAAGTTAACTAAAAGAAAAAGATCACTTTAGACTCTGGGCAAATTATGAGTTTAACAGATCCAGTCCTGGATGAATGACTCAATGCAACAATCCACCAAATGAAGAATTTCTAAGAGAAACAGAAGGATGCGACTCAAAAACAAAGTAGAATTTACTGAGGCTAAGCAACCCTTGCTTAGATTTGAGGCTGTTTTTTATATTTTGATATGAGGTATAAAAATAAACCAACCTAGAAAAAAATACATCTTTTTTAGTGAGATGTAGTTTCCTACATAAAAGCTTGTATTTTCATTGCCAGGCATTTAGTACACAGAGTAATTTTCAAAATTTCACTCAGGATAGAAACACTGACTACTTCTGTTTCAATGATTAGAAGTATCTCAGATATACTTGAAATATTTTATAAAATACTTCAAACTTAATGGAAGTTAATCTTCCAGTAATGGAAACCCAAAAAAGGCAGAACACATTGATGAAGTTTGTTCACTAATTTCCTGAAAGGAACTAATTTTAAACTAATCTTAAATTAATTTTAAACTAGATTTTAAACTAATCTCCTCTTATTTTAAAAATATACAGCCTCATCAAGTACTCTCAAGCCCCTTACATATCAACATATTAATTTAGGCTCTTAAAAAAGTTAGAGTTCTTTAGAAAAAAGTGAACATTTAAAGCTTCATCAAGTATTGAAAATGTAAAAAGAGGGCTCACACAAAGTTATAAGCTGGAAGATTAACCAAAAGCTTAATTTTGAGTTATAAAATTATTTTTGTCACTGAATGAGAGGAAACAAAAAGAGAAGCTAAAAACTTATAACTCAAAGGGGGAAAAAATAAAATTAAACAAGAAAAAAAAATAGATATCAATGAAGCCATATTTTAAAAAAAACAAAAAACTATTGTTTTAATTACATAGTTTTACTTTCAAATTATGGAACTCTGAAAGTGTGGGCAAATGTGAACTAAAGACACTAATGTATGTATGCTGGAGTCTTTCTTGCACACTAATGAAAAAAGTTAAGCAGGGAATCTACACAAACAGCTTGCTATTTTCTGGGGGTGTGTGTAGAATAAGACATGTATGATCAATTTAATTAATGAAAGTATGTATATTTCTACATAATAATTTAGGTCAAATTATTCCTAAGACACAAATCTTTATTCAATTATCACTATTTCCCTTGATGAAATTATTAGAAAAGTATTATAATTTAAAAGACACTCAGTTTTAGTCTTAAAAAATAAGAACAAGGTTCTTTTTAGGGTTTCTC
The DNA here is from genome assembly GCA_028627145.1 of Eidolon dupreanum. Taxonomy (NCBI): domain Eukaryota; kingdom Metazoa; phylum Chordata; class Mammalia; order Chiroptera; family Pteropodidae; genus Eidolon; species Eidolon dupreanum. The sequence goes on from CM053509.1 coordinate 20,327,455, forward strand.
ATTCATAAAACTTCACTACAGGGCTATCTGATAACAATGTTCAACTTGTTTTAAAAAAAAATGTCCATTAGTTGCTACCGCAAATCAAGACCCAATATATATGTTCTATATACAATCTAGTCTGGCATTTAAAATCTACTTTGGAGTATGTGATGTGTTTTATCAACTGAGGGTAGGGGGTGAAGCTAGGAATAAAAATAAGTCTAACACTTCTGACTGAATTATTTGAAACTGAGGGTTATTTTTTTCTGAATAGGAAAATGAGTTATCTTCCATTTAAGAGTGAAAAGGTTCCACTAATCATCTAGGCAATGACCATAAAATGATCATATTTATTTCAGAGAGACAACAAACAGCAGGGAGCATAATTCCTTTGAGAAGACTTTAAATAAATAAATAGATATAGATAATCATATATTCAGCTTCAGAAGGAAAAAAAAGAGCCCGAACCTTAATGGCATACTACAGATTTGCCAAAAAGAGGCAAATACAGAATATAATGACAGTACCAGGAAAATAGATTTTAATTGGTCAATTTAGAAAGGTACCTTTGTGAAAAGGTTCAGAAAAACATTTGATAAATGTTTTTAAACAGTAAATTTTGCAAAGTGTAAAGTCTGGAAACATCAACACAAGGCACATTGGGTCCTGAATAACCACAAAATTTTAAATTAGAACAAGGAAAAATAAATAGGTTTTGAGTAGAAATGCAGTAAGATGCCGTATATTAACTATTTACTTCTTTCCTTAGTTCTCATTTCTTTTACTGAAGTGTTATGCTATACTGTAAGATCTCATCACAATTAGTAGAAAAAACAGCTTCACTCCCCTGTCGCCTCATCAAAAAGATACTTTAAACACTAGCTGTCCAATACAGTAGCCACGAGGCATATGTGGCTAATGAATACTTGAAATATGACTAGTGTCACATGTTAAAACAGTAATACTTTGGATATATTAGATTAAATGTATAGTTAAAATTAATTCCACCTGCTTTTCATTTTCCACTCAGAACGGTTAGAAAGATGGCTGCTCCTAATGCTCAGAGGATATGTACAGTATTCTTTGGAGTTTCACACAAAAAGGAAAAGTTTTCTGAAGGATTTAAAATATGCCAAAAGTTGACAAATTAAATCTAAATTGCAGTTCCCACCTAGCCCAATTATAAATCTGAGTTACACATTTCCCTGAATACATGCATTTAAAAAAAATAAAATTTATGAGACAACATATGAATAAGTCATTTTCACAGTTATAAATATTTCAAATTACAGCTACACACTATAAATTACAGGAAATAAATTCAAGTAATAGAAAAAGAAGAAAGGAGGAAACTAAAAGGCAAAGTTATTACAGAGAGAAATAACAGTAAGAACTGCACCATTTAGATAACTGTGTTTGAAAAAATTTTACTTGATTAACTAAACTGCTTGTGAATGACTTCAAGAGCTAAGAACTCTTAAAATAAAAGGCAACCATCTTTTTTTAAATTCCTGGATGTTCATCTTCTTCTTTGAAAAGCAAGAGTATTTTCTTCCCGAGACGGACCCCAGCAGAGCTTCCCCCGGCGGAGGGAAGCAGAGCACCTGGGGCGCTCACCGTGCTGGAGCTCATCTGCAGTGTGGACACAGGAGCTGGCAGTAGTGTTCACAGGACCGACTCAAGACTATTGGTTCCGGGAAATGCCAAGGATGAAGCTATGTTTATCTTGAGATTTAGTATTCATTTTAAAGAAAACATCCAATGTACTGGCAAGAAGTACAGACTACTAACAGAAAAATGGGCAGCTCAGTTTCTGCTATGTATGTTTATAAGGAAAGGGAAGGGGTAAATTCCAAAGGCAATTTAAATAATGGTATTTTATTTTTATATATAAATAAATGTTCTGAGAAATCTCAGACTTTAGTGCATTGTTGTAAAAAATTAGTGCAGTTTTTTTCATTAAAGTTTTTAGCGCTCAAGGAATAAGATATATCTATGTCTGTTCATAGTCTCTTTTTTTCACTGTACATTAAACTTTTATACTGCTATATGTCAAACTGAAGGTTTCTATACTGTTCTGTTTTTAAAAATCAAGGAAATGAATTTTGTGTTCTATGACAACACATGGCAATTATTTTTGGCAAAGAAATTAGAAAAATATGAGATCATAGTTTAGAAATCAAGAGTTTGCTGATTTAAAGCAAAGGCAATGCATAGGAAAAAAACTTTTTTAAAGGATGTATTTTAACAGTTTTATCCTTCATGCAAAATGTTTTCTCGGCAGCTAACTTAAAAAAATATTTCAGCTTTATTTGGGGACAAAAACAGTGACAGGAGTCAGGGTGAAGGGCAAAGGAGAGGTGCTTAACCAAGCCCACTCTATGTTCAAGTCTCTCCTATAAAGGATCAAAGTGATACCTACAGGCATCTTCTGCTCTCTCCTCTCTTTTTCCAATGTCTTGGAATTGAGAAGGAAAAGAAATGTAGTAATAAAACACTGGCTCACACTTCAGCCCCAAGTTCTAGTACCCCAGTTTCAATTACAGTCACATATTTGTCATCAATCTGGACCAGAAGTACTGTCTTGTCAATGTGAGATCTAGTACCTGGATCTCTGCTGCAAGGCACCCATCGGTGAATCACCTAATGATTCAAAACAAAACAGGAAGTTAGTGGCAGAGACCTTGAATGTACTCACACACTCTTATCCTTCACTTAAGATTAGAGGTAGAAATTATTAGATAATTAAGCATAAGTACATAAATCAATTTAAAACATGGATACAAGTCAGTCAGACTACAAAAAGTCAGAGCACCAGACGGTCAGTGTCATTAAGAGAACTTACATGGCCTTCCATGCCCTCCTGAGGGCTCCAGTCTTTCCAGCTATTTCTCCCAGCTTTCAACCGAATGCCTTCGTCAGGCCACTGCAGCTCTTTTCTTTTTGACAGGTTGATCCCATCCAGAATTTGACTGGGATCCACGATCTATATTGTAAATAAATATAGATCATTTCCAATTCATTTTTATCATGAAATTCAAAAATTATATAATCCTAAACAAAATTTATTTCACAGGACTCTGTGTCTCAAGTTCTCCACTGCCTATAATAGAACAAAAAACAATCTCAAGAGCCACCGCCACAATTCCTTTTAGCCTACTGGTAGACCTTACTGCACTGGCCACATGACAATGGCTGAGTAGGAAACAAATATCACCACTGGAAAACTGCTGGCTTTCAGTTTTTATGCCAGCAGAAACTTTTTTTGTAACATTCAAAAATGTTCTAGTCTTCAGATATAAAGTGTGTTTTCACAAGAGTCCTTCACTCAACAAACAAGAAATAAAAACAAAGAAATAAGAGGAACAGTGCAAAAAGAACTCTGGGCTTACTCACTTGGACTCTGTAAATCACCTCCCCCTTTTTGGCATGTGAATTATTGGCAGGACTTAAGGTGTTGCCTGGCTGTGCATCAGTGGCACTACTCTGACCTCCGTCTGTCCCAAGAAAGCCAACGAGCGTGTGATGTTTGCAAGCTGGGATGCTTTGGCTGGAGCTGCTGGAAGAAGGCAGGCCATGCTGTAAACAGGCCATGCCGCTCTGCCCAGAGGGTTCCATTTGGTTCACCATAGAGAGGCGGGATTGGATGGATGATGGTAAGTTTCGAAGCGATATCTGACTGGTAGAAGAGCGCCGACAAGGCACAAATCCCGTGGTGGACATCCGGAGGGATGAATGCCGGCTGCTGTAGCAGTAAGAAGACTGACTGGCTACTGAGGCCCGAGCAGGGGACTGTCTGACCAGGCTTGACTGTACAGAGTGAGAGCTGTGGCTAGTGCCTAGGGAAGGAGAAACAAAAGCACTCATTCTAAGTGGAATGATTCAAATACAATTTTTTTTTGTAGTTTCTAAGACTTTCTCCTTTTAGCAGTTACTTGAATTTATTGAATTTAAATTTTATACCTAAAACTTTTAAAGTCATCAAATAAAAATAAATATCTCAGATGTGTTTTCTTGTGTGGTTTTATAATCTTTTTTTGATGCAGCATTTTAAAATTCAAATTCTGGGGCAAAAGAAAGACAAATAATTTACAGCAAATATCACAATTTAAGCTTGGTTTGAATTCTAAAATATCTTTCACAAAAGTATTTCAGAATAATAAGACCTTTTTAATAAATTGGAAATTAAATATCTCATACAAATGAGATAGTGAGAAATATTAATTAAGGATTTACTACAAGGCAAGCTCTATACTGCAAAGTACGGTTTGAATGTGCTTATAATCTATTCCAATGACAAGCTATCTACCTATGGAGAGACAGTGATACCACACTGTAATTTTCATATACATTCAAGGATTACTAATAAATATGAATTATCAATGATACTGAACAGCAGATTCTTCTGTGTCCTTTTTCAAATGGCTGGATCCTGACTCAAGTGATGTTAAGAGTATAAGAAAATAATTATTATATTGAAAAAAAATAGCTACATGTACTTTTTATCTAAAAATAAACAGCTCAACAATATAAGAACAAACAGTACATTTAAAGAAACACATTGAAAGTTTTAGGTTTTTACTCAGAAGTTAAAAAATAACCTTAAAAATTTTGACCATACACCTATTTCGAGTCTTAACAATTTCAGTGCCACTGGATTTTTTTTTTTTTTTTGAACTCCTACAGCACCTGGTATTCCTTGGTAGTCTCCCATCCAAGTACTAATCAGGCCCGACCCTGCTTAGCTTATGAGATCAGATGAGATTGGGCATGTTCAGGGTGTGGATTTTATTTTTAATTGAAATAAACTGAAGTAAATGTCTTAAGACTTCATCTGATCCAAGTGAAGCAATAGGGAAAGGGCAGTCCTGGATTTACTGACCAGCCATATTAAAAAAGATGAAATCTGATCCCTGCTGCATACCAGGTAGAGCTCATGTAAAAGGTAAATTAATTTAAGAATACCTTTTTTTTTTTTAAAGATTGGGAACATTTTCTTAAGGATGCAAAATGTTCTAATCACAAAAGAAAAGGACAGTAAATTGCTCTACAATAAAATTAAGAACTTCTCAACAAAAAGCAGCAAGCCACTCGTCACAGGAAGAGAATGGAAAGCCAAGAGACAGAATGGGAGAAGATGTCTGTAGTACAGAAAATTGACAAAGAGCTCAAATCCAGAATATAGAAATATAAATGAGAAAAATATAATCAAATAGAAAAATGGGCAAGAAACTTAATAGGCCCTTCAGAAAGAAGAACAGCTGAAAAACTCACTTAAAAGCTTCCAATCTCAGGTATCTGAGCAATGTGAATTAAAACAGTAAATTAAAGACTACCCGTTCTCTTGTCACTCTGAGCAAGCAGGACACCAAGGCAGGAATTGATAATATTCAAAACTGGTTAAAAGTTACCATATAGGCATTCATATATATGACTGGTCAGATTACCAACTGGTAAAAAAAAAAAAAAACTTTCTGGACATATTTTTGACATGATATATCATGAGTCTTAAATATTTTCATAAACTCCGATGTTGTGATTCCATTTTTAAAGTCTCTAGCCTAAGAAAATAATATGTGATTACAAAGATTCATATACAAAGATTATTACAACACTCAGAAGAAACCAAATCACTGTCCAACAGGAGAGAAGTTATATAAATTATATTATTATTGGTCTTTAAAAATGATACTTTCAAAGAAATATTTCAAATAGTGTATATTCATATATCTATATCTATCTAATGATTAATATAAATAAGTAGGATAATGACCACAACTGGAAATAAAAATATTCTATATATAATTTCCAATTAGATAATATATCATTCCTCTTTGTACGTATACACATACTAACTGAACCCCACAGCTAAGAGGCTTACATTATACACATAATTTTGTTTCTTATTACCAAGTGTTGGAGGATAAGATGTGGCAGGTGGATGGAGTCCTGCTCCTGATCCCTGGGCTGGATTTCCCGTGCTTCCTTGGGATACACTGCTGTGGGGATCATTGGCAGTTGTTGCATTATTACTAGTGCAGGAAGTTCCACCTCCAGTATCGGAATCTTCAATATTGCCACCACTGTTACATCCAGCTCCACAACCTTTCCTTAACCTAGAACAAATACCAGAGTAAAATGCATTATCCAACGTCACTTCGAGATAGGTATTTTATTCTTTTTCCAGCTATTTTGAATGATAATACTAATGTGCACCTTTGAGAGTCTTTATGGTGCAATCAATATTAGAAACAAAAAAGTGTTATGTTTTAATATCTTACTCTTATATTCACTGCCTCAGTACTTCCCAGTTGATTTAAATACTCTATCATCCTTCCTATACCAACCATAATAAAGAACTGCACACAACACAGTACCATTAAGATCACAGCTGGAAAGAGAATTCTTGCCAGTGTCTATTCAGCGCCTCTGAAGTTTACAACACTTGAAAATCTAATTTATTTAAATTAAACCTAATTTATGTTGTAGCACACCTGAAGGGAGCTGCTATAATAATTTTTATTTTTCCTTTTTTTTAAAACTAATATGTATGGTGACCAACTGTCCTGGTTTGCCCACAACTATCTTGGTTTAAGCACTGAAAATCCTACATCGCAGGAAATCCCTCAGTCCTGGGCACACAAGACAATATCCAACATTACATGTATTTTTTGAAAAAAACATTTTTTGAACACTACCCTGGTTTGTGTTCTTCCTTCTGTTTTAATAGGACTGCTGTTGAAATGGTAAAACTTTACTTTTTTAATGTTGGGTATTCCTAGAAGAATTTAAAAACACCTATTTGAGAGTTTGTTGCTCTAATCCCAGATCCTGTTTTTATTAAGCTCTGATTTAAGGATCCGAACAACTATTAAGAAATTGAAAATAATATTCTGTGATTTTTTCTTCACCAGCCACCAATGGTGGTTGTTGTTCCTACACCATACATCGTAATTTACTAGACAAAAGGCAGAGAAAAAGTCATGTGCATTCCTGAAGACGCTACAGATTTGAGATTGGAGTGATGACCGGATTATTAAAATGACTGGATTATTAAAATAGTATCTCTGCATCGCACAACCCGGAGTTTCAAATGTACAGAGTGCTCCCCCTACTGCTGGAACCAAATATAATAGAAGAAAGTAATCAATTTGCACAAGTTTCTCATGTTTTCCTCTGTTTGCCCTGTTTGCTGACTCACACATTCTAATAGTGGCAATATGTTGCAATAGAAAGTCAAAGAAAATTAGAGAACTATTCAAAACTTTACTAAATGCTAAAGCGATGGTTCTTGACCAGATCTGCATATTAGATATACCTAATAAGAGCTTAAAGATATAAATGCTCAGGCTCTATTTCCAGATAAAACAGATTTACATTGTGCCATGGCATCTGTATTTGTTCTACAAACTTTCCAGGTGATGGTAATGCATACTGCCTAAAAGTTCAGGATATTCCACCACTGAAAAACGCAACCCAACAACTCACCTGTACCAGGTTGACACTATGAAGTTTCTGATATTTCCCAAACTGATAGGTCCCCCAAGAATTTCTTTAAGCTGCTCATGGCTGTCAGAATAAGAAGTTGTCAGGGGTGAGACAAAAATCGGGTAGCCAATAGGTTGATCACAAGATGAGTTGATCATGTTTCTCAGAGCCTGCTTTGCATTTTGGATGCTACCTCTCTCTGGGTTACGGTTACGTAGGAAAACAAGCTCCTGCTGTTGCCCTGCCCAGAGACCTCGGACACATTCCTTATTCACCTGAAAGCCAGAACACAGGGGAATTAGGTCAAGGGGCCAAGAATGAAATTCACATAAGCAAAAGAGCAGAAATGGGAGGGGTACAAAAGACATCATGATAACCAGCTGTGAAAAGCAGGAAAAGTGGGTCACATTTGAATAGAAGTTAACCCATTTTCCATTTTCGTTAGCACGCTGCTAAATAATAAGCACCTACAGAGTTCTTCCTTCTGCTCTGTCTTGTAAAAATATCAAGTAAAATGTCGTCCATTTAGTTTTCCAATTTATTGAAGCACTGAATTGTGTAACTGAGATAATACTTTTGATAAAAATGAGAGCTAACAAATATTTAGAGTTGACAGATGTTTGTGACTCTGTGGCTTAATTAAATGAAACAGATAAACCATTACAAACTATCAAAAATAAAATTTCATAGTTAAGCCTCCAGAAGCCCTGAGATGTTTTAAAAATAAGCAAATTAAAAAAAAGGGAAATATTAGAGTGAATCATTTACTGATCACTATTAAATACAAGCTATGGTATTTTGCAGCCTAGGAATCACATCGTATTAGCAACATAGAGCGGATGTCTTAAAAGATTCTGCCCAAATAGCATATATAATAAATAAAGACTGTCCAAACAGAAATAAACAAAAATGTTATGGCTTTATGGATCATGAGAAAATTTGAGAGGACTAAATTACTGACAAAATAAGTCAAATTAAGTGCTCATAAACAATGTTTTTTCTATGAAAGAGTTTCAACTACTTTTTAAAAGTCTGTATAGGTTATCTTAAGTTCCAATTTTTTCAGATGCAAATAAGTGCCTCAAAAACTTACTTTAATGACCCTGAAGCTAAGGTAGCGTCTGTTGAGCATGATGATTTTGTATTCATTGGTGCCATCATCCATGACATGCCGCAAAGCAAGCAAGGAGGGAGAGTTGGCAAGAACTGCACTCCGCCACGCAGGGTCCCCTTCATGGGCTATCACGAGGTTTTTTTCATGAGATACAATGGCTTCATAGAGCACAGTAGGGTCATCGTACTCATCTGGAGAAGTGAAATGATCCTATACACAAAAATAAAAAGTATATCTTTTTCGGGAAAAGAAGAGAATGACTTCCAGGATAATAAAAAAGAGTCTATAATCACTAAATCAGTTGCAAAATGAAAATTCTTAAAAACTGGTTTATACAAATATTTATCAGCACATGTTAATATTATTAGAGATATATTATACAAAAAAAAAAAAAACACTCTAAAAATGTGTTTAAGTCCTGGCATTACCATTTACTAATTTTCTAAACCTAGGGAACAGCTAAGCCTCTTTGAGCTTCAGTTTTGATTATTTGTGAGTGCTGGTATTATCTCTCTAACCTACCTGACAAGGTTGTTGTAAAAGTTAGATAAAATAGTATAATGGAGAACTTTTTACAGTATGAAACATTATTCACATGTACAGTGAATACTTATTATTCTCTCTAACCCCCAGACGTGGATGTGCATCCTTGTGGATATTGCTTTCTTGCTCTCACTCATCTCGCCTTCAGATAGCACACACTCCCATCATTTGGCTTGAGTACAAATGAGTTACTTTACCTGCTTATAAAAACTTATCAACTTCTCAATTATAATTATGAAGGCAGCCAATATAGTGTTTCCTTAGTAATACATCACTTCAGAAATTCAGATTTGTGTTATGGTTATTTGGGTAATGTCCTGTATCCCATGTTAATTTCTAGGTTTCTGAATAAGATACATTTCATATACTTTGTTTCATCCATACTAAATGACACAGCACACAGTAGATATTAAATACCTACTTATCAAATGAATGAGTAGTTATTAAGAATAATAGGTTTTTCAGTGAAGACTTTACTAGCTTCTTTAAGATTAGGACTCTTAATCTGTCCTCAAAGCTCATAGCTGTGAGCCATATCTTAACTAGATGAGAGACATGATAAAATAATATATTAGATCATTCCAGAGATGTGACTTCAGGTGAAAAGTGCCTGGTTAAAAAAAAAAAAAAAACCACAATTTTAGAGAGATCTTTCATGTAGTTCAAATGTTCCTTAACTGATAATAAGATAATCCTTTATCAGAAAAAAATATATATAAAAATATGAAAAAACAACTTAAATGAGGAAAACAAAGAAAATATATGAAAACTGGAAATATTTGTTTAGCAAAAATTTAGAGGACAGGGTGGGACTGAAGAATTTATAAAGTAGTATAAAAGTAATGAGTTGTATTTTTAGCTGTCTGGGAATTGAATCTTTTTTTTTTTTTTTTAAATCAAGTCTGAGGTATCATTTACATACAGTAAATTACACTCATTTTAAGAGTACAGTTAGATGCACTTTGACAAATATGCGCATCCATGCAACCACTGCTACCGTCTGGTATGGAACATGTCCATCACCCCAGAAAGTTCCTTCCCATCTTCTGGCATTCAAGCAACCACTGATCTACTGTCTCTGTAGATTAGTTTGGCTTGTTTCAAATTATATATATGTAAAATCATAAAATAGATCATCTTTACGTGTCTGACTTCTCTTACTCTACATAATGTTTGAGGTCATTCATGTTGTAGCGTCTGACAGTAGTTCATTTCTTTTTAGTGTTATGTAATACTCTATTATGTGGCTAATACCATAACTTGTATGTTCAACCACTGATGGACATTTGAGTTGTTTCCAGTTTGGAGCTATTTTGAGTAAAACTGCTACATGCACTTGTAAGTCTTTGTGTGGACACATATTTTCATTCTTCTGAGTAAATATCTAGGAATGAAATTGCTGGGTCATATGGCAAGTATGTACTAATCCTTTTAATATACTAGATTTTCATGAGAATATTACATATGAACTTTGGAGATGACTGGTATTTATCTTTTCCTGGTCTGAGGGTCCCTTATGGGCAATCCAACGTCTGGCTCAAGGTTGACCCTCAAATAAATGGCTGTTGCTTGTTATTTCACAGGTCAATCTCTACCCTCCTATATCAAAACTACGAAACCTCTCCAGGTTGCATTTGAATTCTCTATTTCCTCCCCTCCCCACGCCCTCTGTGGCTCCCAGGTTCCCGAATCCACCTCCTTATCCTCCCTGTTTGTCACTGTTGTTGTCAGTCATGGCAGAGTGCGTGCTGGGCCTGATTATAAGGTAGAGAGCCACTGTCACAGGCAAATATTGCCACAACAAAAGAAACATGTAAGGAAACGGACCTGGCAGCAACAGGCCAAGAGCACTTGTAGGGACAAACTAGAGGGAGAACCCTAAGGTCTCAGAGGCTTTGGACCCATGCCTCAGTTTCTTCTCTGCCACATGAAGAAGAAATATCTATCACAAGGTTTAGAATCAAATGAAGATGTCTGTCAGTAACTGTTAGATAAATATGCTATGTGAAAGAGACTCTTTCTTACATAGCAGATATGTAATTGGTACCTTTTGAGAACTTCTGAAGTTTTAAAAATATTTTAATCTGAAATCGTTACCTTTTTCTTTTAAATAACACTGAACTTTGTCTCAAAACTCTAAAGCTAGTCTGAGATGGACAATTCTACTTGTTCCCTAATATACATTTTCCCCATAATCCTCAAAACAGTATTCCATTTTTTCATAGAGATTTTCAAATAATATATCTCTTATTAGTAATGCTCCTAAATAATATGGAACATTAACTTCATTCTAACATTTTTGATCATAGTAAAATCACTTGAAGAGTAATTCACATTTTATTTGAGGAAAAGATAGATTCAATCAGATTTGAGCACAGCAGGTACATTTTAATGAGTCTTATCATATGGTCTCTATCATCGGATCTGATAACTATTGTTAACTGGAATGATTAGAGCAGCATATGCCAGCATGGCAAGTTCTCGAATAACACTGATTAGTTATGTTCATGAGAAAAAAAAAATCCCAGCTGGGGCCACTGTCTGTGTGGAGTCTGCACATTTTCCCCATGTCTGCGTGGGTTTTCTCTGGGTACTCCAGTTTCCTCCCATGTCCCAAAGATGTGTACATGAGGTGAACTGGTGTGTCTAAATTGCCCCGGTCTGAGCATGCGTGGGTGTGACTGCTCCCTGTGATGGAATGGCGTCCTGTTCAGGGTGGTTCCCACCTTGAAGTCTGAGCTGCCAGGAGAGAAAATGTCAACTGGAATAATTACATTAGAAAATAATCTTCTTTTTATTCATTAATAGAGTGTTTGGAGATTTTATTTAGAAGTTTGGTGATGTTTTTGTGACCAAAAATATATCACAGGAACTTAACTCTTGTTTATATCAATTAGCCTATGCTAAAACTGGTTTAGTTATACTTTGTTTCAAGTCACAGTTTCAAATCAGAATATTTCTCAAAAAGTTCTTAAGAAACATAATTTGAAAGTCAAGTGAAGAAGTACAATTAAACAACAGTAAGGCACTAGAAATCCCCACTTCTTACCTGGTGAAGTTTAATGGACATACGGACTCCAGGGACGACTACTTTTCTCAGCAATTCCATGTCAGCAAAGATCCACTCATCTCGAATTGAGGAAATACGGAAATCTCCCTTAAACAGGGCATGCAATCCATAGAGGAATGACTCTAAATTACTGTTAACATTGGAGACAAAAGTTCACATACTTTGACAAAAGTCTTCCCTTACATTGATTCTTACATCTGTTTATGCATCACTATCATCTGAAAGGTTTTAAAAATTTAGAGTCCAAGAACTAAGGTCAGCAGCCCTGAATCAGAATTACAAGGATAAGTCCTTTTGACCTGGGAACCCTCTTCATAGACCACTATGATAGTGAGTCCATGAAAATAAACAACAAGCAGAGTCTGTAATTTAAAAGAAATTAAGGAGGGCCTAAAGGAAAACATGCAGTAATCACAAAAGTAATTTAAAATATATGGTATTTCTTAATTTGAATTCATTTGGATGCATATGTCAAGAAATCCAGTTTACATTTAGAGTTTCAAAATCTAATATACAACTATATTAAAAGTATAAATACTCTGGACAAAAACTGCAAGTAAATAACAGAAACATAAAAAAAGGGATGGAGTTGTTAGGAAAATAGATGTATATAAGGAGGAGACCAAACATTATAATTATTTTTCAAAATGTCTCAAATCTATTAAGTTCTCATTATCAATAGTTGCCCACACATGTCAATTTTAAAAGTCAGTTCTGTTAACCGTTTAGTAGAACTCAACTATATTGAGTAAAAAAGATCTATACAACATCTGAAAAGACTTTTGTAATAAATTAGCATAGAATACCTCCATGAAAAACTATTTTGAATTTTTTTAGATTTAGGTTATACAGCTTCCCACACTCTCTTCCTAAACACAGAAATGTCTTCCTTACCTGGACATATGGTGGGATGCAGTCCCCAAAGCTCTCCGCCCCAGAACACATAATCCATAACAAAGAGTCACCAGAGAGGAATCTTTGTCTACATCCAGTGGCTTTAAAAAAAAAAACAAAGAACGGAGTCAAAAAGTTCAAATTTCCAGCTAAAAAATAAGTCCTGGGGATGTAATGTACAGCATGGTGACTATAGTTAATAACACTGTATTGCATATTTGAAAGTTGCTAAGAGTAGAGCTTAAAAGTTTCTCACAAGAAAAAAAAAATGTGTTACTGTGTGGTGATGAAGTTAACTAGCCTTATTGTGATGACCATTTTGCAATATATACAAATACTGAATCATTATGTTGTATACCTGAAAATAATATAATGTTATATGTCAATTGTATCTCAAAAAACAAAAAAAAAACACATTAATAATCAGAAAGGTACATAAGTATTTAACAAATCAGAATATATTTAATAAATCAGAGATGATAAGAAACTCAACTAGTACATAATTTCTATCTCTTCAAATAAAAGTTCTAATAAAAATGAAGTATCAGTGTATATGAGGAGATTCTTTGGAATCTTTGAATAAAATCTAATACTTTATAATATTAGGACATATTAATAAAGAACTGGATGAAGAGCATTAAGATCTTAGCTAAACATCTCAGAATACTTGCCAATATACATCATTACTGATCTTGCCCTCTTCTGAGAACATAACAGTCTATCTAGTAATTAGTTATTTCTGGATTACCCTGGAAAACAGGCTATTAAATAACAGCTGCATTGACTTTAATCTGCATTAATGACCATAATCACAATAAAAAAAATTAAATTAATATCTGTAGAATACTGCTTCCCCTTAATTTTTTAATTTTTTAACTGTATACCTTATTATTATATACAAACATTTCATATATAATAGCTATTTCATTATAGCAATTACATATATGTGTATATATACATACATATATAAACAAAATGATATATACGTTATACAATACTGAAAAAAATCTTGGTAGCATCTCAATTACTAAGAAACAACCTAGGACAATGGTTCTCAAAGTATAGTCCTAGGATGCAACAACAGCATCACCTGGGAACTTATTAGAAATGCAAATTCTGGGCCACTTCAGACCTATGAAATCAAATTCTGAAGGTAGGGTCCAGCAATCACGCTCTAGGTGATTCTAATGTATGCATATTGAAAAATCCTAGAGAGAGGCTAATGAGTTTATTCTAACTTTGCCAGTGGTATATATTTTTGGCTTTATAAACCATTAACTTAAAAACAACGCAAGCTAAGATACTAACTTAATATTAATTGGTTAATTTAATTATCATTATTGTGTAATTTAGTTAATTAACAGTAACTATGAGATACTCTAGTTGCTTGCCAATTAGAGTGGTTTGAAAGATATATTATCTCTTACAGCACATATACTAGTTTCATCCAGAGGGCTCTTTGAAGGAATTTTGAGCTTAGTTACAAATCAGGTCGAAATAAAGAATTTGAGAGCACTTGTTTTAAAAAATAGCAAAGAAATATATAAAAGAGAGGGGGGTATGTACAAGACTTAAAGTTATGTAAACAGAATAATATTAAAGGTGATTATAATAGGTGATAAAATTATGAATGATTTTCTTTCTTTTCTGTCTCCCTCCCTCCTCAACCTGGCCAACTTTCTATGCTGACAATGTATTGTTTTTGTGATGAGAAAAAAAGGGTTTTTTCAGTTTAGCTCTTCTAGCTTTTACATCTGGCCAAGATAGAGTAATGAAGACCAGCTTTACCCTTGTACCTGAAACAACCAAAGACCTGGACAGAATATATGAAACAATGGTTTCAAGATACTGGACACTAATTTCTGAAAGATAAAAAAACAAAAGAGGTAGCCCTGTGAGGGTTTCTAGGCCACAGCACAACGAAGGAGAACATAGGTGGAGCCTAGAGGTCTCCGCATTGAGGAGCTAGCTGGGAGTCTGGGGAGGTCAAGTTGGCCAGAGTTTGAAGGGTAACATGCCAAGGAAGAGAGAGCAAGCTCTGGAGGTGTGCAGAGGATCCTTCTTGAGTCTTCAGCAGACTACTGATCAGCACATGCAGCAAGGACCCAAAGCCGAGAAGAAAAAAAACCATCAGAAAGGAACAGAAAGGAACAGTGGAAATCTTGTGACTGGCGAGATTACTCAGAAGAGTACTGTCTCAGTAAGGGGGGAAAAAACCTCTAGACTAAAGGCCACTGTAGTCTGTCCTAAGAAAGCTTAAAAGCAAGCCCTAAAAGGATCAACCTGTCCCCAAAGAATTTGTGTTACAGAGTAAAGTTCAGGAATATTTATAGGAATACAAAAATATCCAGTATCCATCAAGGTAAAATTCATAAAGTCTAGCATCCAATCAAAAATTGTCAGACATGCAAAGTAGGAGAAAATGACCCATAACTGAATAATAATCAATCACTCAATCAAAACTGACTCAGAATTGACACAAATGTTAGAATTAGTCAACAAGATTAAAAAAGTTATTATAAGTGTATTCTATAAGTTCAAAAAGATAGAGAAATGACAACATGCTAAGTAGAAACATGGAAGATTTCTCTAAAAGATATAAATTAAACCTTAGGAATAACCAAAAATGCAATATCTGAGATATAAAAATACACTGGACAGGATTAATGGCATATAAAAAAATTAAGAAGAAAAAATAAATGATGTAAAACATGTAGCAAAAGAAACTATGCAAAATTAAATAGAGTCAAGAGATTGAAAAAACTCTCAGTGAGCTATAGCACAACATAAGGCAGCCTACTATAAATGTCCCCAAAAGAGGAAAGAGAAGAGGACAGAAAAAAATGTTTGAAAAAATAATGGCTGAAATTTCCAAATCTGATAAAAACTATATACCTAAGACTAAGGCAGGTGCTACAACTAAAGACAGTCAGTATGTACATCTCAGACCACGATAAAGGCTCTAGTTGACAATGTGGCTCACTCTGCTCCATGGAACAGAGTAATCCTCTACATAGGATGCTGGTGGTTCAACTACACAAGACTTTTGCTTGGAAAGCAGCAGTGGTGGTAGGCATCGGCTTTTGGAACCACAGGCCTTGGTAAAGTCTATAACTCGCCTTACCTTTAGGACAAGACAAGTTATTGTGACGTGTAGATTAGGAGATAGCTGAATTACAACCACTCAAGGTGATAACAGATTTTGGGTCCCCAGCCTAGACCTACAGAATTAAAACCTCTCAGGCCCAAGATTCTGCATTTTTACACATTCCTAGCTCATTTTTATCTATGTTAACATATGAAAGTCAATAATCTAGATGAACACTGCCCAATATGGGAGCCACTTGCTCACTAGTCCTAAAATTAAATCAATGAAAATTAACTACAATTTAAAATTCAGTTCCTTAATCATGTTAGCCCCGTTTCTGTTTAACAATAGCCACATGTTATGGGTTAGTAACTACCATACTGGAACAGCGCAGAACATTTCCATCATCACAGAAAATTCTATTAGACCGTGCTGGCCTAGACTTCGAATTGAATTGGAGACAAAGATATTAAATTATCCTTAAGTCTGGTGGGGGGAAGTGAGGGGAGAATGCTCCAAAATGTATTCTTTAAGAAGCTGCTACATGTAATCTGTAACCTAAATCTGTGTGTGTGTGTGTGTGTGTGTGTGTGTGTGTGTGTGTCTGCGCACACATGCGTGCACACAGGATGGAGGGCATGCTAATTAAAGAGTGAGATTTTTGACACTGCAAATCAAAAAATGAGGGAGGCCACTTTCTTTGTTTCAGTTGGTTTGGCCTAATCATAATAAATCTGAGAGATTCTCTTACCTAGATGGTCAGAAAGAGGAAGGTCTGGAAAAACTGACTTCATAAATAACAGAGATATTCTTTCCATCTTTGGAAAAACAGATTCAAAGTTATATTACAAAGAGTTATAAATGAAATAAACAAATTCTACCTTTGCTCTTCGGGAAGAGCAATATTCTATCCAATTGAGGTAAATCACACAGAAACTCTCCCTGGATATGCCTGCTAGTCGATGGTCATAGTCTTCATCAATGTTAGGATTAAATGTTGGATCCACATCAACATAATTTCGATCTGCACACAGGCGTAATCCTTCCTGCATTGTCTCATTAGCCAGCCACTCCTCTAGCTTAGAAGAGGTTGTAACATAATAAATGATACCCTAATAAGAAAAAGATTAAAAAAATATTCAGGCTAAATCACAATATGAATTAACTCCAATTCCCCAGTAAATAAATTCCAATTGTTTATACTGATAATACAACTCAAAAACATATTATTCTAGCTCAATATTATAAATATGCATTTTAAGAATGCTATAATAATATACCTCAGGCCTTCCTGGATGAAAAAACATTTAATACTTTTAAACTCGGAACCATAAATTCAGCAAGGCAACTTCAAAAACAATTCTGGTCTATTGATTTTAGAGCTTTTGAATTTAGGATCTTTTAAGAGAGCCTTTATTGTGCTAAGTTTATTTTGAGAAATTTCTCATAGAAAGCTATTAAATCATCCTGTGATCCTAGGTCAAGTTACAGAAATGTAATAATAAAGCAATAGAAATATACATATTTAGAGACAGAAAATGCCACACACGAATAAGTGTACTCATGTGTAAAATATGTTGTGAAATCAGTCTCTAGCTTTCTGAGGCTGGGTTTAACCAAACATTAAATGGAAGACTCAAGGTTCACCCCAATCAGCACAAACAAGGTAGTACAAAGAGGTAATAACATAAGACATGAAAAATTACAAGATGGTCATTAAAATTTAACACATTTTCCTTTTGAAAATATTGGCTTTGCCTGTAAGCCCCCAAAAATCATAACCATGCTGTAATTCTGTAAAATCTTTTGCAAAAATAGAATATCTATGCAGTAAAGAACTAATCTCACTAAAGAGAAGTCTCTGCTCTTGGGCCCTCAAATCTCTTGGGGTGTCCTGCCTGATAACAGAGTTTTTGTTCACCTGGAGGCTTAGAGCCATGACCTCTAAAGAGCTGGAGACTAAAGCTGACTATGTGGGTGGTAAATCACATCTAACTGACTTCATTGCAAAAAAAAACCTCTCCACACCGAGGTTCAGGGGAGCTCCCCTAGTTGGCAACATTCCATGAGTATTGTCACACACTGTTGCTGGGAGAAACAGGTATTGTCTACACAACTCCACTGGGAGAGGACAATTAGAAGCTCATTTCTTTTGTCTCTGGACCCTGTCCTATGTGCCTGTTCCCTTAGCTGATTTTAATTTGTTTCCTTCCACCATAATAAATCCTAACTGTAAGTGTAATGGCTTTGTTGAGTTCTGTGACTCCTTCTAGTAAATTACTGAACCTGAGGGGGGCCTTGGGACCCTGAAATTGCAGCTGACTGTCACAAGTGAGGGCGGTTTTGGGACCTCCTGAATCTTGCAATACTTTTATTTAGTTTGTCTAAAGCAGTGAAAAGCAGTGGTAAACAGAAAGGGCTCGGTCAGACAAGCCTCAGTTTTAAATCCTTAACTCAATTTGCTAGTTAGAGGGCTTTGGGCAAGTACACTTCTGATTCTTAACTTGTTTATCTGTAATATTCCTTTAGAAAATTAGGTAAGATGCACGTGTATATATGTATGCATGCATGTGTAAATTCCTTAGCACCATGCCTACAACATATGAGTTACAAATGGCAGCTATTAATATTAATGAACAAATGGTATAAGTTTCACTAAAGAATGAAACAGCAAGACCTTTGTAGATAAAACTGTATTGGAAACTAGAGAATTTAAATCACTACACAGAAGCAAAGCAAATGTTAAAAAAAAAAAAGTCTCTTCTCCAAGGAGAGCCTCTGATTATTAGAAGATCTAAACAGACACACACCCTTACCTTAACATAGTAAGTGGTGAGTACTTTCCGAAGATCAAAGACTTGAAGCATAGAAGCAGCACTATTGTCAGTGATGCTATAACCCTCCAGAATATACTTGGTGACTATGACTTCCCAAGCGAGCCAGCGCTGGCCAAACGCAGCGTTAAATGAAAGCACATGGGGAATGTGGCCAGGTTCACAGCAGCAAAACCCTTCATCCTCCTCAACGCCTTCAGTGATGGCCTCCACTTCCCGCTGTTGACAGTAAGTTCCTTAAAAAGAGAGAGAGGCCACTTACAAAGAGGGGAGAAACAAAGTGGAAAAATAAATGCTTTAGAGACACAAGAAATGTAGAAAAAAGATACACATCATAGCATATGGAAGTATGTGACTGATTTGGCTTAGAATGCTCACTAACAAACAGCAGCAAGCTCCAGAAACCAGACATATTGTGCGTTCATCTCCTGCAGAAATCGCAGTGTGCATTAATTACCACATTCAAGGTTCTAAGAATCTCTTTAATTTTGATATATCAATTTCCAAACTTTTCAAATTTGCTTTGCAATTGCATTCATATCAAATGAAGACCAAATGAGTAAAGGTACATTTCATGAAGGTTTGAGTTAATTCTGAAAAAGAGTGGAATGAAAAACAAATTGTCCCAGGGCACCCAATAGACATTCAACACTCAAAAAGAATCTGAGCTCTGCTTACCAGTATCACGTCAGTGCTGCAAGCAGATATATTACATACATCCTGCTTATATGGCTATATAACCTGGAATAGTTCATTATTAATATTAATATTAATTTAATATTAAATACATAATTACATTTTTTTCTGTTGCCAATTCCAACAGTAATTGGATAAGATTATATAACTGGCATTTGAGGATTATCTGATGATAACGTTTCAAAGAGGTATGAACTCTGATTATTCTGCACTAGCAAACAATTCTTTGAAGTTATATTCTTTTATACAAGATACTTATCAAACAGGCATTCTCTGCATTAGTGTTATTGAAGTAAAAATACAATATCAGATTAAATATAGAATTAGACCCATGGCGATCTAGAGCTAGCAAAATATCATCCATCACATTAATGTTAATTTTTATTTTGTTCTGTAGTCTTGCTTCCATTTAATTTGTAAATTCTCCATATTATGTAAGGACTATACAGCGATTACACTTAATTTCATAAAGGCACATATTAAAGTTAATTATTATAAAAAATAATTTAAGTGGGACTATACACTTTTTTTCTTTTAAAGAGAATATATAGACCATCCATGTTTAACACATACTGCTTTGAGAGAAAAAGATGCCACAAAACCTAGCCCCACTTCGTGATGGTGGTGATATAATGAAAGACAAGGCTCAGGAGGCAAGCTTGGCCAAGCTTATGAGCTGGACTGGTTAGTACTCCAGAACCCTCAACAATTCTATTATTTCATTTTCTAGTTTAATTACATTGTGAACATTTCCAAAACAATGTTACAGTGGTGACAAGAAAAATCCTGTCTTGAACTCAACATTAACAGGAATGCCTGCTGTGGTTGACAGTTACATGTGATACTAACTACAGACATACACAGACATTTTTTCCCCCAGAATAAAGATGTATGTAATCTTGTAAAGTACTTTTCAAAGCAGTAATGGCAATGAAATTTAATCAAATGTCTTCTGGAATCTTTTGAGAGAATCATACTTTACTGTCTTTCTCCTGTGATCTATTAAAAGAAGATGAAGTCTCTTAATTTGATTCTTCTCAGTACTTAATTTCAAAAATGGAAAAATGGTTAAATTAGTGAGGTGTACTTTAAAAAAAAGCACTGCTGGTTTTTGCTTACTTTGGGTTCTGAGGATTTCTGCATCTATTGTCATAAGTGAATTAAACTCGTTACTTTTTGGCGAGCATAGCCATATTTTGACATCAGTATTACACTGGTTTTGTAAAAAGCCTTGAGAAATTTTCCTTCTTTATCCATATGCTAGAACAGAGTAGAGAGGGCAGAAGAATTATTCAATTTCCAGAAGAAACTTTATGAGCCTGGGTTTTTTAAATTGTAGCATGACACTGGGTCTATTCCTTAGGTTTTATAGTTTATTACTTCATTTTATTCATTTTGTCCTCTTTCTGGGAAGTCAGTCAAAGGCTTTTAAGTGAAGGAAATAACATAATGAGAGCTATATTTTGTGTAGATCACTTTGTTAGGAGTATATTGACAAGAGACGTGGCAATTGGGAGGTTTTGATATTTAGGACAAAATGAGGTCCCTGTTCATAGTAGTAGAATACAGTGAGTAAGGCAACTAAATTAATGCAGAATACTTTTACTCCACCAAACAAACACCACAAATATTTTCTACCACAACATACCCTAGTAATACATTTTGCTTCAAAACTGAAGTCAACAATAAGCACAGGAATTGATATTAATAACTGAAAAAATAATTTTGAAACTTGGAAAGGGATTAAAGAATATCTATGAGGATCTATTATCAATTAGTTACATCCTTTGGGCACTTCATAGTGAATACAACTGGTAAAAATAAATAAGCAAAACTAACAATAATGAAAACTAGACATGTTAAAATTAATTTGAGTGAAAATTGAAAGGAATTCAATTAGCATAAAATTTTGACCTATAAAGTTGACTTGGAAAACTGTAGTTGGTAGAAGTAACATTTACAATTAGAAAAAGTTAACACGGTAGAAGCTGTAATCATAAAATTTTAATAGACAAAAAAACTAATTGATAACTCAAATCTTTGACATAAACTTACGTGGATAAGAATCTTGAGATTATCAGTAAAGTAAAAATGAAAATGAAATAAATATGAAGGGGTTTAACCAAGACCTACAGAAAACTGATCAAAAAAATTATTTAAATGTCACTTAAAATTCAGCATCCACTACAAGAGACAATAAAATCAAAGGAATTAAATTGGCTTAATGGAATATACCCCAGAAAATACATCAAAATGCTGAGCAGATCCAAATGTCTGCCTGGCAAAATACTGACACTCTTGATTGATATTTTTAGGAATAGGAGGTAGACAGGACAGGGACTAACACTGTGACAGAAAGAAAACCAAAGATCAAGAAAACATTTGAGCAAGAGTATAATCATACCTCATGAATAAAGAGAAAAAGAGAAAAAGCTATGTACTTATATTATTTAATCACTCTACAAAATTAACTAATTATGTATTATATGTTAACTGCTGTGGTAGCCGCTGGATAAACAATGATGAATGAAGCAGATATGATTCCTGCCCTGGAGGAGCTTATAATATAGAGCAAAGATATACAAAATAACCCTTGGACCAAACCCAAGCCAATGGTAGTTTTTACATTTTTTAAAAGGTTGTTTAAAAGACAAGTCAAAAAAGAATATACAACAGTGAATGTGCATAGGCCCCAAAGTCTACACTATTTACTATCTGGCTCTTTACAAAAAAGTTTTCCAACTCCCAGGCTAGAGAATAAACTTTAAACAAATAAACACAAATAAATATAAAATTACAACTATGCTAAGCACTGAGGTGGTAAAAACAGAGTATATGAGAGAGAATCGTGTTGGGCAGGTGGTTAGAGAAGGCTTCTCTGAGAGACTGACATTGAGGCTAATACTTAAAGATAATTAAGGAATTAGCCAGATGGAAGATTGGTGGAAGGAAGGAAGATGGTTGGTACTTCCTAGGCAAGGAGAAGGGCAATAAGGAGTCTTTATTAAAGAATTTAGCACAGCGAAGGCACTATAAGGAAGGCTACATGGCAAGAGTGAGTGAGGAGAATAGTATAAAATGAGGTTGGAGAAACTGGCAGAGGCCAGAGCAACTGGCAGAGGCCAGAGCATGTGGTGCTGTAGGGCATGTCAAGGAGTATGAATTTTATTTTAAATGCAAGAGGAACCTACTGAAAAATCTGAGCATGGAAGGGACATTGATCAAATTTGCCTTAAAAAAATCACTATGACTGAGTGAAGAATTATAGGTACTCCTTGTTATCCAAATCCAGCACAAGTTCAGATAGTAAGAGGTATTATGTTCCCAAACTGGTTTGATTTGAATTTTATTTGGGAAATGAAAGTCTGGATGGCGAAGAACTTAGCCAAAATTCTAGTTCATTTTTTATTTTACTTTTATTTTTCAATTACAGCTGACATTCAATATCTAAAATTTTATTTAAATCTACTTGGTACCAGAGAAAGTTGGGAGAGTGAAAATTTGGATCAATTTTTGATTTGGAGAATATCTGATCAACATGGTGGAATGAGCAGATAATAAGAAGGACCCCTTCCAATTCACACACATAGAAACGAAAGATAAAATAACCTCTCCCCACACATTTGTATAAAAAAAGTTAAATTAAAATTTAAAAAGCAAAGGTGAAATCTTCAGGTGCCAACATCTAAAAAGAAGTTCAAGTCATAGCAGTGGTTAAGTGTAGTGGTGAGAGGGTGCTGACTTTTGGATGAGCCTAGTTGGATTAATTTTGAACAGTAATGGGCAAGACTTTAGAAAAGATGGAATTAAGGTCCTGTGCTCCTGATGGAGAAACAGAAAGAAACCATAAGACAAGAAGAGGCCATTCTGGGGAAGTGTGTGTGTGTGGCGGGGGTGGGGGGGTGGGTGGGTGGGCGGTAGAAAATGGATTACAAATGAATAACAAACAAATATTTACTGCCTTATCTGAGTGTCCCATAAGTAAATTCATTTTCAGTTAATAGACTAACTTTAGAGAAGCACTTGGTCCATTAACAAAAGGAATTACATAATATTTGTTATGTGACTCAACATCGGGGTAAAAATAAAGCTAGAGGTTATAGGTCTGATTGTATCTTCTTTCTACTTCAATGCTTTCTAATTTCCTATTTCAGGTTAAAAACACACAAGGCACTTTTTAGAACAGATCAAAATAGTTTGGATGCTCTAAAAACTCTCAAGTCCAAATGTTCCCTAGCATGGGAAGATATGCATTAACAGGAATTTCTTTAATTCCTATAAAACAAGTATCTATTCATGCTCATAAAATATTCAACTTATTATAGCAGTTGGTAACATTAAGCTGTTATGTTTTTGAATGCATGATTTTCTGTGTAGAAATAGCTTCATTTGTCTTATACAAAGCTGTTGAGGTCTGGTGGGGAAAAAGGAAGTAACTGCTTAATGGATATGGAGTCTTATTTTGGGGTGATAAAAATGCTTTGGAACTAGACGGTGGTGGCTGAGTAATATCGTGAATGTACTAAATATCACTATTTGCTCACTTTAAAATAGTTAATTTGATGTTATGTCAATTTCACCTCAATTAAAAAAAAAACTGTTGAGGAAAAAGGCACGTCATCTATAAGAAAATAACTTGGTTAGCTACTCTCTGTCTCACATACAAACACAACATTCTATTCTGATAGCCATCTAAAAGATATATGTATTGGTCACAAAAAGAGACTGTCAAGAGAAAAAGCACAGATCAACAAAAATTCAATGACATCAGGTAAACGAGCCTATTATATACTAATGATACTACTTTTACACATCTAGTATTGTATAGTATATCACAAAAATGATTCTTTGAACGTAAAATTTTAGGGAAAAAATCTAGTACTCTTCAACAACTTTTCTCATTCAACAATTCCAAAGACTAAGGATCAAATTTTATGATAACTTTTAATTTGAGATGTCACAGGAGTACGTTCTAGAAACAAAAGGCGAACATCTTACCTCGGAATTCAAGTCCCCGCAGCTGAAAAGTGACCAGCCCATTGCCGATCTCTATAAGGTGTACTAATGCATTGAGATAGTCAGAAGCAAGAATGAAACAGTCGCCTGTACTGTAGTTTCCCCACCGTCCTAGGAGCAAATCACCACAGAGACTGTGTTGTAGTGATCTGGTTAAATGTTCATAAAAGATGGAATTCAGATTGTTGTCGTCTGATCCTACAAAAAGAAATTTTTTTAAATGTTAAATTGTATCCTGTTCTCTTTATATTGACAAACAAGATTGTTAATTTCCACTTAGGTTAGTATCTATATTTTTTGAAATGGAAAATAATATTTAGACTCTTACAATTTCTACATAAAAATGAAACACAAGATAATGGAAAAGGTTTAAGAATTTAGAGTTAGAAGTCACAGGACCTCTCTGAATCTCTGGTTCTTAATCATAAAATGTGGAAATTGGATTAGATAAAATCTAAGGTCTTTTTCACTTTTTATAAAGTCCATGATCTTTTCTATCACTACTCAATGAACTATGCCTTATAATTAAAACCATGCAGGAGAAAGTAAAAAGATAAAAGAAATTCAGAACTAGAACAAAAAGCCATACTGATATAGAAAGTGTGTAAAGTAATACAAAATTTGAACAAACAAGGCAATCGAAAACAAAGAGAAGTTGGTCATTCAAAATAAAAAAACTCATATATTAAGAAGGTTAAAACTAACTTACTAAACTGTATATACAGAAACAGCAGCAAAGAATCTACAAAATTTATTACAGTCACCCTTTAAGAAAAAAATTAGGATAAAACGTCACCCAATAAATGAAACAACCATCCTCAGAAGTAACTCATGCAGAGCAATAACCTGTCAATGGATACTCTAAGGACAGTACTAGAGAATGGCAAAATATACAAAGTTTAATAATTATTTTAAACTCAGCCTAACTAAATAATAGAATAGTGAAAGGAGAACTCTAAACTCTAACTTCAAGAAAATGGTCCTGTATAATGTTATGTCTGTCCATTACAAAGTGTGCATATTAATTCAGGACATGGCCTTTTTGATACACAGGATGATATCATCAGCATCATGACCTTTATGAGGACACACTAGAGCTGAGATGGTTGTTTTATTTACCAGAATATGATAATGCAGTAATTAATATTAAGTAACTAGTCCTTTTTAATCCAATTTTATAATTATGAACCAATCTGATTATTGTAATTTAGTTTCTCAAGCAGATAGAGCATTTGAAGGAATCTGTGAGTCAAATGAATAAAAATATTCTAGTTTACTTGAGAATAACATTTCTTTTAGTAAATAAATACATTGGAATTCTGGTTGATACATTAATCTCTTATGACTGGGGCAGTGATATTCACCCTGTGTCAGATTACTAATAGGTGGGCTGACAAAAGGATGTTTCCCAAACAACAAAACTAAGAATCAGACTTAAATAATGGTACCATCACCAAAATGCTACCCACTGAAGCCCTATACTGAGTGGCTATTTGGCCCCCTGACATGACATCTCTATATAGCATAAACTAAATGAAATTAATATTTACCTAAACATTCAGGGAACAGGGGAAACAACACATTAATTAAACATATATTTGTTGATTGCATACTCTTCAATACACATAACAGTTTTACGTTAATAGTGTTCTACTTTTTAACCTATGTAAGTACAATCTTTGAATGGCACTTTTTATTCCTATCAACATTCTTAAAACACATTTTATAAAAGATGGGCATATAAACTGTAGAAACTCTAATTTACATATATTTTGCTAAAGTGAAACAAAATAAAGCAAAGGACATTTGGTTTAAAAAAAAATACCATTTAGAACTCACAGAAGATTCCCAACAAGCTGGCAGTAAAGTACTGTATATATATATGTAACAAATTCCTTAGATTTGCTTCTTTACTCACAAATAGAGCTATTACCTGGATTTCTATCAAGCTGGGAAGCCAATCTGGTATTAGAATGATCCACTCGTTTTGTGCTGAAGGCGGCAAAATAAAACATTTTAGTAATCTTTTTCATATTTAAAAAATGCCTAATAACTAAAAGGAAGAAAACTATAAATACAGATGAAATACATATGATCACTTTATGAATATCTCTGAGACGAATCTATGAATAGTGTATAGATAAAACTCTGCAGTGGCACCTTAGGGGTAAGGCTTTTTACTCTCCCACACCCAATGTCCATAAGCACAGCAGTTATTTCCTAACTAGTGTTTCACTGAACAGTGTGTAGATAGACAGTAATAAGTTTAATGTAAAAAAATGGATCAGGATAAAAAAATCCATACTGTAGACAGTTCTTAAAAATACGCAGTGCACGAAACATTCTTTCCAAGGGGAAAGCATAGCTATTAATGTCCAGTGGCACAGTGCTCTTTGCAATGGTGATTTTCCCAAAACATGGTCCACAGAGCCTGAAGTATGGGACTCAAGACCCTCCCAGGGAGTTTTCCAAGTCAAAACTATTTTCATAAAACTGAGCTGTTATTTGCTTTCTTCCACTGTGTTGACAATTGCACTGATGATGCAAAAGCAATGGTGGGTATTGACTGATGGTGCTTTAACATGAATGAAGGCAGGGGCACCAAACTGCCACACATCCAAGAGGCAAAAACAATAAATAAAAATTCAAGCTTCACTTGAAAATGTCCTTACTGAAGCAATAAAAATATTACTTTTATTAAATTACAAACCCTCAGTATAGGTCTTTTTAATCTTCTGTATGGCAAAATACACATAAAGCAATTCTACTCTATACTTAAGTAGGATCATCGTTTTAAGGAAAAGCTTTTTGCAACTGTTTGATTTACAAGTTACGCTAGCTATTTTTTTTTCCCCACAGAATACCATTTTTACTTGAATGGCTGACAGATAAACTATGATTATTCAAACTTGGGTATTTGACAAACATTTCTCAAAAATGAAGAAAGTAAGTTTGTCATTTCAAGGAAAACAACTAATAATGGTATCTGTTGCCAATAGTAAAATTTGTGTTTTCAAGCAAAAATTAGAAGTTTGGAAAATTTTTATCTATCATCATGAGCTCAATAGCTTCTCAATACTAAGCTTTCTTTTGGCTTTGGTGGTGATATGAATGAATACACTTTAAAAATATTTTATAATGAAATGTGTCAAAATTTGGAAGATCTACATTACTCAGTGAACCAATATTTTCTCAATGACTGATAAATGATGTTATAAGATTATGCATGCGTAAAAGATCCATCCAAAGCATCAGACATATCAATAGATTTGATGTAACACAGTTCCAGATACTAATGGATGTGGTTTTAGATTCTTTAAGCAACAATCATTTGTTGACTTTTAGTGAACGATCAAAGAAGAATATACACAATTGTCTAAAAGGCTATTAAAATACTTTCTTTTATAAACTATGTCTATTTAAAGACAGTTTCTTCATATACTTCAACCAAAACAACATATTGCAACAACAGATCGAATGAATGCAGAAGTGGATACGAGAATCCAGCTGTCTTTTATTAAGCTAGATATTAAAGAGATTTATGAAATAATGATATTATTCTGATTTTTTTTTGATGGGATGGAAAATATAGTTATTTTCATTACAAAATGTTATTTTTGTTAACACATAATGGGTTTATTATTTTAAAATTTGATTAATAAACACTTAAAATTTTTGAGTTTTAATTTCTAATGCAGTAAGTATTGGTAGATAAAACCCATATTAACAAAAATTCTTTGGAGATTTCAATAACTTTTAAGATTGTATAAAGTTCTGAGACCAAAAGTTTAAAAACTGCTGCCCAGAAGTTGGCCCAGAAGAATAGGATATAACACTAAAATTCACCAAAAAGGGAAATACTATGTGTAGTTTTAGACAAAAGACCAGAGTAAAAGTTTCAAATCCACAAGCCAGTTTGCTGTTTAAAAAGTGAGACTACCATTTTCACCTATTATGTGTCAATGTGTCAAAGTATAAAGAAAAAAAGAGTCATGGAAATAGACAATAGGATTATAAATTAGTTCAAGCTCTTTCTGAATCAATATGTTAATATACGTTAAAACATTTTTAAATGTTTAAGCTCTATGACTCAGTAAGTCCTCTTTCAGATATTCTTTCTTCAATTAAAAGAAATTTGTAAAAGATTATATACAAGCATAGTTAGTATTAGGCACCAGATTAAACAGCCTAAGGAACCAAGCCTAAATGAAGAAAACACTTTATGTACAAAGATGGTTACTGAAAACTTATCCTCAGGAAAAACCAGAAATAATCTATAAAAAATTTAGCTCTAGAAACAGCTGTTTCTAAGAAAACTGCGAGATAACTATGACTGTTATAATGACGTAACACTGTATAGCATAAAGTTTCAGAGTATTATTGTAAACAATTCTAAGAAATAGCACTAAAAGAGAGAAAAATGAGAATATCCAACTAGAATTATGTTTAAATCTTATAAATATAATAAAAAGGTAGAGAAATAGAGTATTATGCTCTAATTTTATATAATTTTGAAACTGAGTAATTATAAAATTTTAGCAAAATTTTTTAACATAAAAAATTGTTAACTCTGGATTACTTATAATAATGCTGTTGATAGTTTTTCTTAATTAAAGAAAGATAAGAATTGGCTTTCAAATATTTTATTTTACTCACTTATAGTCTCTCTCCCAGAATTTCACAGGTCGAACATATGAAGTGATGAATATTGCACTTCCCAGAAAGGGGTTTAGTGGCGTAGAAAAGAAGGCTGATACAACAGCCTGAACAAACAACATGGCTGAATCTATGGGAAAACTGGTTAAGGACCTTAACATTCAACTGAGCATACACATTCACACTAACGGGCACGCTCACGCACGCGCGCGCACACACACACACACACACAAATACATCTCACAAACACATTACAGAAACTAGAAAAATAAGGTTCATCAGAGGAATACAGAAAAAGGGTGCCACTGGACAGCATAATGGGGTAGAAGTGAAAAGACATAGCTAGAAAGTACAGCCTGGCATGAGGCTTTGAAGGGAGCTAAATAAATATTTGCTAACATGTATCTGATAAAAGTCCATATATCACTTTTGGGTAGAGATACTTGGATTTAATTTTCCAGAAGATAAAACTACAATTTACAGATACAAAAAGTCTGCATTTCAACATGTATGTGGTCACTAACATTTACTTTTACTTAGAAAGTACTTTTAAGATATAATGATGATAGAAGATTTTGGACATAAAGTTTAATAACAATTTAAAATTTTACTTAATTATAAAAATTAGTTTTACTTAATTATAAAACTTATACTTTTCTCATGTTCAGATGATTGTGGGCCACAGATGTTAATACAAGTTAAACAATCAAAATGAGTAGAGGTGTGGACTCAAAAGACTGCGAACTTTTGATAATTTATCACATAATAACCTATATTCTATGCCTGTGAAAGGTTATGCCTATAAACCAACATCCTCATCAAGGATATGACTGCCTTTTCTTATAAAACTTTTATTAGAAGGATACGGGGCACTGCAAAGGGCTGAGCAAAAGCATGGAAAGCAGAACCCCATGTAATTTGCCATGGGGCAATGTAAGTGTACACAAACTGCAATTTATAAAGGAGTTCCCAAAGCTGTAGGAGGAAAAATAAATCAGTAAAAATCTTATCAGATATTTGAAAAGAAAATGAAAGACCTCTAAAATGTATTTTCTACCTAATGGGGAAATGGCGCTGAAATTATTTGCCATTTACATGAAAGGAAAAGACATATCAACTGCCAAAACACAATATATTTTTAAAGAAAGACAGCTAGCTGACTTATAGATTGGTTTCATCCATTTAAAAATTCTATTGGTTATGTTACCACTACAAGCAAAACAAAGAAAGGCAGGAAATCTAGATGTCTGTAAAGCTTAATATACATATATTTTGATTCTAAGATATTTCCCTCAAATTTCTGTGCTTTGGAAACTGAGTTAAATGCAATGTCAAAGGAATTTGAAAGTAGCCAGGGAGGGCTAAAGTTGTAACATAGTTGTCACTCCCTGGTTGCCTAAAAATTTAGTAGTGTATATTAGGCATCTGTTCATACTCTCAATTGTTATTGTCAATGGAAACAAAATACACTTTTAAATCTTAATTAAATTAGGATCTGTTCTGTTGAACATGTCTCCAACACTGAAACAGAATTGTTGAATTTGCCCAAGACTGCCTCTGCATACCAGGCAGTGCAAGGTCCAATTCTCAAAACAGATCACAGAATCTTCAAAGAAAGACATTCTGACTAAGTAGGTGCCATGATTCATGTACTAAACACCTCATATTTAAATCACTTGGCTGATATTTTTAAATCATTAACCTGCTTAACTTCCTATTTAAAACAGAAGTCACAACTTCAATCAATTAGAAAATGCAGATGAACTCCTGCATTCTTTGTTATGACTCAAAATTATGCTGGCAATCCTCGTACTCATGTGATCAGGATGTATGTATATTACCAAGATGCCATTATGACTGCTTAAAAGCAGAGATCCAAAAAACTTCAGTCTAAATGTGGAACAGATTGTACTCAAATTTTGACTGTAATATTGAAGAACAAATAATATATAATTACATAAGTAAGTGGTTAGTGGGTAAACATTTTTATACACATTGAGTAATATTTTTTTAAAAGGTTATTAAATCAATGGTGCATCTTACAATGGTATCTTAAAAATCTAAAGAGATCCCTGACTATTACTTCCTGATTATCACTGTTACTTCTATCAGGTAACTATATAAAATGCAAACTCCTTAAGGCAGAGCTTTCTCTGATTTGTTCAGCGATGTAGCCTAAGCATCTGGCACAGTTCTGGAATGTGGTTTGTTCTCAAAAACAGTTTGCTGAACAAATGAAAAGCAATAAATAAAAAATTCAAATTAATTTGAGGTAAGTGTAGTGACTCAAGGATTCAGTTTATATTTTACTGCAACTTTCACTTTTTTCCAACCAGTATAATAAGATGTAATTTCCAATCTAGATATTTAAGTTTGTGAGACACCACATGCTTCTCTAGAAACAATTCTCTGATAAACTTTCCAGTTTTCTCCTTTGGTTAACCATACTCATTAGAAGAGGAAATAAATGATAAAAATGCATACAAATTAGAGGTTAGATAAATATAATATTCTAATACTTTAGAGGTTATTTTTCACAATATTTAGCACAATATTTCGAAATTGACCATCACTAAAACCTTGCTCAGGTTAACAGTTTTCCATTGGTTTCCATCATAGGTCAGATCTCTATATCATCTAAATTACTGTCACAATCTCTTAAACTGTTCTTCATACCTTTAGGTTCTCTCTTTCCCAATTCATCCCAAATGTGGCTGACCAGGCTAACTTTCCTAAAATTGGGCTTTCATTGTATTTTGTAGCTGCTCATATGCTTCAGCTCTGTTACCTATCAAATGGGATAATATATGTCAAAGTCCTTTGTATGTGGTCAGTGTTAACATGAAATCTAAACTCTATTTTAATTTACAAATAATCTGCCTAACCTATTTCATTTAGAAAGATAGTGTGGTTCAACAAAAAAGATTCTTGGGATAGGAGGCAGAAGACCCAGATTTCACCATCAAACTAACTTCTAATTGCTCCCACATGTCCTCGCTGTCCTTCGTCTCTTACCATCTTCGATCAGCTACCAGGTTATTTTCTCCCTTGGTCTATCCGCCAGCACACAGCCCAGTTCTAGTATCATGTCTATTTCTAAAATTGTTCAAAACCACAACCCCTTTCGGAAGATTCTATATATTTAAAAAAATGTACTTTTAGTGTTTCTCAAATTTTTCCATACAACTTAATCTTATTATCTTCTTAGCTATAGCAAGAAATATGTCTTTTATGGATCACAGTCACTAGCATTGTTTAGGGGTTCTAATATGCTCCTAAATAACTTGTTGAGTGAAAAAAAAATTACTTAAAAAAAAAAATGAAACAAATGAAATGCAAAGATAATCCTCACTAAATAGTATATTACTTAAGGAGATACTTTTTACAGATAGGGACATTACTTTCAGTGATAAATTACCTTGTTGAAGAGTATGGACATGAAGAAGAGATCCAATAGCATGGTCTCTGAAAAAGCTTCATAGTCAATTTTGAAAAAGAGCACAGTAAAGATGACTGTGACATACTGATATGTAGGGCTGCTAAAAGAGGATCGTAGCAACTTCAGTCCAGCAATGGTGATCATTAAAGCACCCAATCTATAATAAAAAGAAAGTACAACTCATCAACCAATGACTGAAAACTTTAGAAACTATACTAATTTTAGAAAAATCACCATTTCATTTACTAAGTTTATAACATATACATATATTAAATTTTTAAAAATGATTTATATAGCTAAGCAAATCATATCCTATTATAAACTATCATAATATTCCCTTTTAATAATATGCATTATGATTCTTATCTTTTATATAAATGAGCATGTTTACAAAATAAGTTAACAGTATTGTAATTTTGACATTTGGTTCTCCAGTTTCTCAGTATTTCTCTTGCTTTAACATTAATAGCATTTAGTACATAAAAAACATGTCTCCAGTCTAGTGGGTAAGCCTATATGACAATTATATATGGTTTGATTTATACAGTACATAAGAATAACCATTTCTCAAACTTACCATCTAATATTAAAGATTGACCCTATTTAATAAGTGTCCTGTCATAAAATATGAATTGACAATGAGATGTCTGGAGTAGTGAAATGCAGGAGCAGAAAAAGATGTTAAGAAAAGGGAAGTCAAAATTTCACCTGAATTTCTTTATCTCACAGTGCCTTGGAGGTAAGAGACACTCAATGCCTGTTACTTGATGAATAACTTAAGGCATTGCTTATGACTGCTCCCAACTGTCAAACTTAGATTACAAGAGAATTATACTTACTCTGTATCCAGTTTTTTTGGACTAGCAATTGTCTCTGCACTGCTACTAAGTTCATTAAGAACAATCAATGGATAGATGATATTCTTCTCCACAAAAAGAAGCCACACATGAAGTTTCTCAAACCACATCATAGTGGCAGCATCTAACAAGGAAATATAAGTCAAGAATACCATGTCATTTACTGTATAAAATAGTTTGGCAATGCAATGAAAAAGGAAAATCTTACAACTCAAATTCAGCTCTACAATAAATACATAATATAAGAAATCCAGTACTTCAATAAATTGTTAACTTTTGTGATTTCTGAGACATATCCAACTTTGCAACTTAGAGTAACTTAAACATAGATGAATTTCATTTTAAACTTTAATCCTTAAAATCTCAGTTTTTAAGCAGAACTTTTTCTCACATGCCTGTAACTCTTACAGAAAAGGTTACTGAAGATTATTAGACTGCCGCTTTCCCCAAAAAGAAATAAGGTTTTAAAAATTAAAATCTTAAGGAGAATTGGTTTGCCTGCATATGGCAAGGAAAATTGAGGAAAAGTGGTCACAAACATAGACAAAAGGATTCAGCAATAAGGTCTGTGAAGAACAATTTAGTTTTATTCTGTGGAAAACTGGTGTTGTAGCACTGATACTTCAGATAAAATTAAAGCATCTTGCAAAAGGTATGACTCACTGCAGCTTCAAACCTAAGTATAAGAAATACAAGCTAAAGTGTTAATTGATGATACTTATTTATCAACTGTCAACAGAGTAAAAGAAAAAATCCATGGTATTAAAAAGAAGGTGATCATAAGATACTTACTTCGAACTTCGTATTGATTATACTCCACTGTCTTCAGCAGAGGGTGAGAGAAACAGTGCCACGGGAGCTGTTTTCTAACTTGAGGCAGCACGTAATGGGTTACAAAACCCACAAAGCCGACCAATGCATACAACACGTACTTGAGAGCAGGCTAAAAGGAAAATTGAAAAAAATTACATGATTTTGAGACCCATAGGAAAACATCTAATTTGTCAGTTCAATTTTCCATTTGATAATGAAGAAGATCAAAGTCAATTTTAGAATCAAAGAATTAAACATCTGTCTACAGTTAACATTTCTACATTATGTAGTTTCTCTGATTAAGTCAGCTACGAAAGTTAGTGATTGTTCATGTATTACAGATATTTAAAAATGTGTTTACTACTTTCTTTGGTATCTCACACTATCATATAATGAGAGGCAGGCCTGAGGTATATTGCTTGCTACTGTAAAAATGTTCTATGTGACTTGCAGAGCAACGTATTAAATTATTTTAACTAGTCTAGATAAAGGACATGAGCTAAAAAAGCTGATTCTGAGTTAAGAGCATATTAGGACAACAAAAAAATGTTTTGTTTTTTTTTTTCACAAAAGAAAGTATTGAGTACTTTGTGCCCACTAAATGCGTTAAAAAAGTGATCTTTTTTTGTGCTTTCACATAGTATGTATCATTAGAAGAGAGTTTTATGTATGATTAAATTCACAAAAGAGGAAAAATCAAGTACCATCACTTCAAATATTCAAATTAAAAGTCACATATTTAGAAACTCTAGACACAGAGAGGCTCCCATCTGAGCCTGACTCGGCTTGCGAGTGTTCAGGAATTAATAGTTCAAATTGGAAGAGAAGAAAACAGGAAAAAATGTTAAATAAAATTAAATAATAGAATCTTTGCTTCTGGCCAAATGTAATAATAGGGATTCACTCTTCCACATGAAACAACCAAAACAGAATAAAATATGTGAACCATAAGGAAATGAACATTGAGAGAAAAGAAACAGATAAGGTCAGTGTTAGGACTGCCCCAGTTTACTGCCTTGAGAGAGTTTCCAGGCTGCAGCGCAGGGAGGGAACCCACACGAGCCTGGTCCCCCCTGAGTTGGGAGCCTAGAGAGACAATGGCAGCTAGAGTTCACTACAGCAGACAGCACAGCAAAGAGAAAACTGCACAGAAAGAGAAATCTGAAGATCTGCAGAGGGTTCCCCTTGGGTATTCAGGGGAATCCCCACAGTGTGTAAGGAAACTACACGAGATCAGGGAAAGAACTACAAGAAAGGATTAGAGAAGACAGCATCCGGCCCTCACAGAGGGTTAGGAATAGTGCCTGTTCCCACAGTCAGACTGGAAAAGCTCAAGATTCACAAGGCACTGGCTAGAATACTCAAGAGTGTTGCCTCATTAGGGGAATGAGGAATATTGCCCTTACACTAAAAACAGCCCTGGCTTCACCTAATAAATCTTAAAAAAAAAAAAAGACCTAAAAGGATCAAACTATTAACAAGTAACTTAACAGTGCTGAAAACTAAATTCGAGAATATTTCTAGAAATATAAAAATATCTAATACCCAACAAGGTAAAATTTATAATGCTTGGAAAACAATCAAAAAAAAAAAAACAACAACTAATCAAAACCAACCTACAAGTGACAGAAGTAAAAATTAGGAGACAAGGACATTAAGAAAGTTAGAACTGAATTCTATACATTCAAAAAGTTAGGACGCATGAGGGATAAAAAGAAGACTTAAACTTAAGATGAAAATTATAAATTCTGAGATGAAAAATACAATGGATGGGATTAACGGCAGATTATACATTACAGAAGGTTAGTGAACTTGAGGACACAGCAATGGAAAGTATTTAAATACACATACAAAAAGAATTAAAATAAAAAGAGCATCAGTGAACTATGGGACAGCTTCAAGAGGCCTAAGATATATGTAACTGGATGGAGTCCATGTATGTGGGGTAGCGGTGGGGGTAACAGAGCAGAAGAACAGAAAAAACATGTGAGATAATAAAGGACAAAATTTTTCAAATTTGATGAAAATCTGACCAGAGAGTCAATGTACCTGAAGTACAAAAACATGAAGAAAACTATGCAAAGGCACATTATAATCAAACTGACATCATGTGGAAACAGGGATCTGCACAACAGAACAAAGAGCACTGAGAATGGTGATTACATGGCCTACAGATAAGCAGGACTGTACTGAGGAACAAAACCTGAGGGGCCTCACCAACACCTGGACCTGATTTAGATAATGAGGTTCTAGGCTTCCAGCTGTACTGGAACGAGACTTTGAGTTCGTGTATTTCAGCATTATGGACAAACGCTCAAATCAGAAATCAAATCAGAAATCAGTCCAAACAAAGTTATTTTCTCTCAACCAAAAGAACTAAAGGATTCCTTACCTGCAATACTGTGAACACTGTGCTTACGTGAATAGCAAAATACAGCACACCAATCACAATGCATACCACTAGGTCAGACTGTAAACGTTCACTCTGTGAAACAAAACAGAATCATCAAACAATGACACAAAATTTAAAAAACATATTTCCTTTATTCCTAGCTGAAAAAGTTTAAGAAACACATTTTCACTGATCCTCCTTTGTAGCACTTCTAGATATTTCTTACACATGGTAATCAGGTACAAGTCTTATTTTCTTCCTCAATTTCCTCATATCTCAGTTTGACACTGCAATACCAAGGAAATCAAACTAATGCATCTAGTGCCACATACAATATGAAATATCATAACAAAGTCTTTTATAACGAAACTGTGTATTTTACCCACCATAAGTTTAACATTATGGAAAAAGGAAATGAGGTGCTTAAGTTCCGTATCATTCATAAGGCATATCCTTTTAGATAACAAGGTTATATTTTCATTGGTCTTTTGAAATGTTGAAACTGCATGCATATGTCCTACTTTACTTACTGGATTTTGGTTCTTTTAGTGGTTGTAGAAAAACCAGTCTTTGGTTGTTGACTAACCCACAGATTTATACTTTAAGCTAGTTTCAGAAGTATCCTACTACATTTCACATGAAATATCATGGAAACTAAAGTCATAAAAATTCTTTAAATTATATGTTGAAGCAGTTTTTTACTTCTCTAAGGTTTTCTAAAAACTATGTGAACAGCTCAAGTTCACAGAGGGTAAATATTGTGTCTAATTCAAGACTTATATAAGTTCAGTCTTTAACAAATGAAAATAAGTCTAATAATTTAGAATTTTATTTTATTCCATAAAGCATATGAATCTACAGAATTCATTTTTCAAATAATCACTAAAAAAATGGAGGCAACATTATAATTCACTAAACTTGAAAAATTTTAAATGACTACATTTACTTAAGTATATTAAATTACCACAAGTTATCATTCTCTCCTTTAGGACACACACACACACACACACTCTCTCTCTCTCTCTCTCTCTCTCTCTCTCTCTCTCATCAGGCTACCCTTGAGAAATAAAAGACACTAAAAGGCTAGCAGATGACTTACAAGGATACAGTTTTTATCAATAGGAAAAATGTTAGGCAGACAGGAAGACATGAGCAACAGGGGAATGAAGGCCCAACCCAGAGACCTCCCTTAGGATGTCTCCGAAACACCCATTTCACAGTTAAAGATTACCATTACATCCTGAAATATAAGGAAGTAGAAACCACAAAACTAACCACTGGTTTAGTCTGGCGACAAGCACCTGCGCATATACTGTTAGTAGATGTGCTGACTTTTCTTTACCAAAGACTCATTATAGCAGCATTATAATATCATACATATGCCCAGAATTCTAGGTAATTACATACCAGTAAACAAGAGGTTACATAACAGCGGAGTGTCAATCAAAATGACCTCACATGCCAATCATCAAGCACCGCCCCTATAACCACCCTTCACAGACACAATATAAGGTACACTCCCAGAACCCTGCCGGGCTACAGCCATCTCTGGCATAGCCCATTTCTCTCTTGAAACGTACTTTAACAAATCTCACTTTTCTTAAACTTCTCTGATCTATAATTGTTTACCACGCTGACAGAAAGAACCGAACCCCCTTGATGCTCCCAGTGCGCCCGGAATGGTAACAAAAATAATGAAATCTAACTATGGCCATGCCACCCTGAACAAGTCCGATCCCGTCTGATCTTGGAAGCTAAGCAGGATCAGGCCTGGTTAGTACTGGGATGGGAGACCACCTAGGAAGACCAGGTGCTGTAGGTATTATTTAAAAAAAAAAAAAATCTAATTTATGTTAATACTCATCTTTCAAATTCCAGTTTAAATTGAATAAAATTGAGAAGTCTATAAACAATGAAATTACTTAATTTTACCTGATCTAAAAATGAATGTTCAACATATTGTTTTATGCAGAAACCAAGTCTGAGGAATGAACATTGTTTTAATGTTAAAATTTTAAATAAAAGCAATCGACAATGTATAATACATAACTATATAGAGTCATTATATATAGCTATACATTTCCTTCAACTGTTAAACGTCTTCAAAAAGTGTTCAATATATAATAATATGATGAACTGTCTAAAATATAAGTCTTTTAAGTGATTTTAAAAAGCTTAAACTTACAACAGAATTTCTAAGTTTTTCAGGCAATGGATCTTTTACTTCAGACAGAGGGTCTTCTGGATTTTTCTCTTCTGTTTTTGGAAAAATCTTGGACTGCACCAAAGAGCTTTATATTTTTAAAATAGAGAAAATAATTAATTAAAAAACACATATCTAACCTGAAAGCTAGTATTTCAAATGGCAAAGTTTATGATAAAAAACTAAATGATCTAAGTATACTTAATCATTAACAAATGATAAATTCTGCAAAGTTTAAGATGTCATCAAATAAGCATATAGTTGGAATGTTTATTAAACATATTTTTAATATTTAGCAGAGAAAAAAATTAAATACTTTCAGCTAATGTGATTAAAATGACCCAAAGTTAATCTAATATAGATTAAGTCAATAGCATTTTGATATGCCATTGGGAAAACATACCCTGGAAGTTAAATTTGAAAGAAATGTCAACTTATTTAAATTTCTTTAATTCAATAACAACTGATTTCACTTACAAAAGTACAGATGGATCACTGCTTTGTCGGCTGAGATGATAGGATACTGCAACTAACAAACCACAAAAAACGGAGAAAAGTACTGGAATATGCTGACCATCCCAAGAATCCTGTTGGAAGGAAAAAAAGTATGACAGAACAAAATTCTTCTAATTTATAATCATATAATCCTTGGATGTCAAAATTTTGGAGAAAGATAACTAAATTCAATAAAAACTTTTTAGCACTATTAACTGCTTTTTACTCCAAATAAATTTAGATTACTTTTTGATGAGCTAGACTCTAGCTGCTAGATCATCTTCATATTTCTTTTGATTACTAAAGCTCTATTTATACACAAGGAATAATAAATACATTTGTTGATACATGCTGCTGTCAATTTCTTTCAGATTTAAAGTAACAGTAAGCTTACAGTAAAATATGTTCTCTCTTTTGAAGAACAAAATAACTTGGTATAGTAAATTTTTCGATTTTCTATATAATAATGGAGTAGGAAAAGGCAATACATGATACAAGACATTAAGCAAAATAAAATGTTAACATTTGGTGTGCCACTTTTTTGATGCCTGTGTTATTCATATAATATGCACGCCATCATACCTTCTATAGTATTGAGCAGGCATTCAGTGTTTCCTGAATGAATGAACTGCATATTCTCAGAAATAAATAATACAAAGGCTAGCTTCTAAGGCCAACCAAACATGTGGAAATGGCATTTCCCAGTGTCCTATCCTCACTCATTTCTCTTGTCAACCCACATGAGCAGTCTTTTTCTTACTCTTCATTTTTGTTGATGAATTCCAAATCTATTAACCACTACCTCAAATCTCTCTAAATATAACTTCCTACTATGCATCTCTGGGTAACCCACAAATGTCAACAAATAAATGTGTCCAAAAGTACACAATCACATTCCTCACTAAACACAAAATTTCCAATTTTGTGCTTTAATGTCACTATCAAACCAGCTGTACAAACTTGACCCTAATCAGAAGTCATCTTGGAGCCTATTATGGTTCTTTTCTCTTCAGAGTTCCCAAATATATTCACTAAATCCAATTTTTAATTAAGTCCCTCATAATTTCAAGATTGCAGCACAACAGTCTTCCTACTTCTGATCCTTCCTGCTTGTATTTCTATTTCCTTCACACTGAGGGCCAAGTAATTTTTCTAAAATGCAAGGCTGATCATTGTCCTTGCCATACCTCAAATATTTTGAGTCTTCCATCTCCACCCCAACACATTCAGGATAAAAGAGATTTTGTCTTTTATCATGATGATAAAAGACAAAAAAAATCTTATAATCCAGCCTCTGCCTACCTTTCCAGCCTGACTGAAATCCATCTTTCCTCATGTACCCAAACCTCCAGCAATTCCAAATTACCTGCTGCTTCCTATACACAACACACTTTCTTTACAACTTCATGGCTCTTCCTCCCTTGTTTTAATTAACTAATTCCTATTTGTCCTTCAAATTTTGGTTAAAAAGCCACCACTTGGAAAATTATCATTAATCCTGTTAGGCTGAATAAGGTAATAATTTAACTGATATATACATAAAACTCTGTTTTCAAAACCTTCATCACCCTCTAGTAAAAGTGCTGTTTGACCTGTTAATCACAGTGGTATGTAAGCTATTCAAAAGCAGGAAATAAATGGTGTTTAGCACAGTACTGGGCACACAGTAAGCATTTCATAAATGCTACTGAATAAATGAAACAAGGAAGGATGCTATGAGTCACTTTTCACATCCTTTCAACCCTATCACTCGCTGTCTTTCATTAATCCTAGAAAATAATACCACCAGGGGTTAACGATTGTTTACGAGAAATTTAAAGTTCATGTGTTCAGTTTGGTGACACTTTTTTTTAAATAGAGCTAATAAGTGTAAATATATATGTCTTATGTTAAAGTATAAAGCTGAAACTTATTGGATTTTGTTAACCAATGTCACCATAAAAAAATAAAATAAAAATATAAAAATAAATAAAATAAAATAAAATAAAATAAAATAAAATAAAATAAAATGGAGCTAAGAAGGCTCATCCAGATCCTTCTAAACCAATAATGACATTCAGGTCTTTGCTGAGGGTCACAATGAGCTACGAGCTGCTTCAGGGGCATCTTTAGGAGTTAGCAACAGGGCAGAAGTCATCAAGACCAAAATCAAGAAGTACCAGACTACCCCTTTTGACAGCTGCTTCCCCAACCAGAACCAGACAGAAACTGTTGGCAGAACGACTTGGACTTCCACTGCTGTGGGAAGGCAATGATCGCTAAAGGGGGTGATGTCTCCGTGTGTGAACGGTACCAGCATGCGTACAAGTCCCTCTGCCCCATATCCTGGGTGTCAGCTTGGGATGACCGCCAGGCAGAAGGCACATTTCCTGGGAAGGTCTGAACTGGCTCCACCCTGCCTCTCCTCTGTCTTCCATCCCTCACCCAGGAAGGTGAGTGTGGACATGGGTACATCCCACCCTGGGATCCTGAATCATGGCTTAACTAATAATAAATACTTGTTGGAAAAGTGAAAAAATAATGACATTTAATTTTAGTACACTAATTTTTACTAGAATTGTTTTTTTCCCCTAAAAAATGTGGAATGCTTCACAAATTTGCATGTCATCCTTGCACAGGGCCAAGCTAATTTTCTCTGTGTTGTTCCAATTTTAGTATACATGTTGTTGAAGGAGCACCAGAATGTATCTTAAATTGCAGTCTTTGAACTTTATTTTTATAAGTTTTAAAATGTCTTGATATGAAGAGTAGGCATATATATTCTTAACTATAAATCTAAAATTAATTTCATATTGTTATTACTATGCCCACCTCTATCCCACTTCTAGGCTGTTATTACTATGCCCAGCCTAGTTTTTAATAATTTGTTTCTAATATTAACCTCTGATTATTTTATGAAAAAGGATTTTCTTTTTATAATGGTTAACTATGAAATTACTTTCGAATTAAAAGTAGAGAACATGAGAATAATGTTCAACATAAAAAGATCATGGAAATTCAAGGTAAAGTGACCGGGGGAGGGGGAAAAATTATCATTCACTTTAAAACAATCCTTATATAGAAAAACAGCCTTAAAGACAAACCATACTATAATATACTGCTTACCTTTAAAGCGCCATAACACAATCCATACAGTAAGGCTACTGCTACAATGCTACAGATAAAACTGTAGAGTGCTGCAAGCAGGCTTGTAGTGGCTGGGCAGGAAAGGAAAAAAGAAATTAATATTCTATAAACACTTATTAAAAACATATATTAAAAGGGCACTGAAAAGTATTTAAAACGATATAATATCAACTAGAATTAAATATTTTTTCATCTGATTTTTAAAAATTGAGTTACTTTAAAGTCTGTTGAAATGAAATGCACCATGAAGCTCTGAGTGAAGCTCTTCCTGGGGACAATGTGGGCTTCAATGTCAAGAATGTGTCTGTCAAAGACATTCAAATCATGGCAATATGGCCAGCGACAGCAAAAGGACCCACCAATGGAAGCAGTTGACATCACGACTCAGGTGATTATCCTGAACCATACAGGCCAAATCAGTGCTGGACATGCAGCTGTGCTGGACTGTCACACAGCTCACGCTGCTTGCAAATTTGCCAAACTGAAGGAGAACACTGATGGTCGTTTTGGGAAAAAGCTAGAAGGCTGCTCAAAATTTTTGAAATCTGGTAATGCTGCCATCATGGATATGACTCCTAGCAAGCCCATGTGTGTTGAGAGCTTCTCTGACTATCCTCATCTAGGCCATTTTGCTTTTCGTCACATGATACAGACAACTGCTATAGGTGTCATCAAAGGAGTGGACAAGAGGCTGGAGCTGGCAAAGTCACCAAGTGTGCCCATAAAGCTCTGAAGGCTAAATGAATATCACTCCCAATACCTGCCACACCAGCCTTAATCAGTGGTGAAAGAATGGTCTCAGAACTGTTTGTCTCATTTGGCCATTTAAGTTTAATAGTAGAAGACTGGTTAATGATTGCAATGCATTGTAAAACCTTCAGAGGGAAAGAATGTTTTGTGGACCATTTGGGTTTTTTTTGTGTGTGGCAATTGTTATTAGTTTTTAAAATCAATACTTTTTTTTAATGGAAACGACTTGACCAAAACTCTATCACAGAATTTTGAGACCCATTAAAACAAAGTTTAATGAGAAAAAAATTTTGAGTTACTTCATCCAGTGCTTTCAAAAGATGATGAAACAAAAAGTTATCTATTAGCCCTAATTTTTGATATAAAATATATTCACCTTGTAAGTAATGAACATTTATACATAGCAGAAAAATTCATGCTTATATTATGCTTCAAGAATGTACCTTATTATATTTACAAAAGTATGGGAAAAATGAAACTTGCAAAGACCTGAAAAGGAACTGGAGACATAGTAAGTATTCACTGAAAGATATTAGCCTATGTAAACAGAACTTGTATTACC
Source organism: Eidolon dupreanum (assembly GCA_028627145.1). Lineage (NCBI taxonomy): Eukaryota > Metazoa > Chordata > Mammalia > Chiroptera > Pteropodidae > Eidolon > Eidolon dupreanum. The sequence continues at coordinate 20,371,473 of CM053509.1, forward strand.
CATAAAAGTAAATTTGTATTGAATTGTGTTAATTCTCCACAAAAAACAGATCTGACTAATTACTAACAACAACAACAACAACAGAGATCTAATGGATTACTAGTAATAAGGAATATGAGATGGCTAATACAGCTAGGTTTTATTTTTAAAATATGGATAATGAATGGTTCCATAAAAGAAATAAATAGGAAAAATTTTTCTTTAGGTAATATTGAAAAATTAGCTCCTTGTACAAGTCTATAAATTATGACAAAGCCCACTGTTATGAATAATATATACTGACCCTTCTCCATAGTATTTAGATTAATATAGCACCTATAATAGTCCCTAAATACTGAAACTGTCTTCTACCCATTAAGCCATGCTAAAGACCAGCCCAGTCTTAATTCATACCCCTTTCAAAAACTTTTAAAAGCACTGAAAATGCTCTAGAAGCATAGAAAAATCTTAGTTTCCATTTAAAACAAGTCATAATATCAACATTTATCAGCAGAGATAATTTCAATGCACGTATATGGAAGATAAATGAGGACTGCAAAAATGATGTATGAAGAGAAATGGACTATAAAGTTACAGTAATTTCTTTCCCTTTCATATTTTTTCTCTAGTTGTATATATATCTTTCGGTAAAATTTTAAATGGTTAAACCAAATAAAAGTATATTTTAACCCTTGGTGGCTGCCCATACGGTTATTTTCAAGTTCTACAAATCATCATCTAGAGTAACACTGGTCTTATTTTTAAAATGAAATATACATATATTAAGGAAATACATTTCTAAGTATATCACATCATATCCATACATTCTACTCTAGAAACAGAGATACTTTTAAAAAGGTTATTTAGTAAAATACTTTTACCAAAGCATTCTGGTTTTGGTGTTCACACAAAGATAAAACAAAGCACTGAAACTAAATACACAGACATCCCAAACGCATATGACAGTACAAAATCCAAATACAATGCCATGTATCAGAGCTCAATCTATGTGGGTTATATGACCTTTTATAAATATTTTCTAAGTCTATATGGGTTCTATGTAAACTCATTATCACTTTTAGTTTTAGACAATAGCATCATTACTTCTTACAGATCAACACCATTATTCCTATATCTTTCACTAAAGGAGCAGACTTGACTGCTTCCTAACTACAAATTTAATTCCTGCTAAGTCTTCAATTATTAAGTAAGTGTATTTTTTTTCTAATTCCGATTCTAAAATAAAAATTGAAAAAGCATTTTAATATTTAGTTTGCTACTTAATGATCTATAAAAATAATACTGTAATTTTTAATTTTTATAAGGAAGTACTCACCATTACCACCAAAGATATGAATATCCAATTGTTCACAAAGGTACATTACAAATGTATTCACCTGAGGCAGGAGACCAATGAAAAATACTACTGGGAAACAGAGTGTAAACACTACCGAAGGAAAGAAAAGTATATTAAAAATAGTATACTTCATCCATCCTTTTATTGTTTTTAAATCATAAATGATAAAAAGAGATCCAAAATTAACATACATCACTCAGCAATTTTTTAAAGATATCATTTAAAACTATGTCCCTCTACATAACTGCTTGGCTATTAAATAATCTTTTCAACTTTAACAGCTTTTAAAATTATTTCAATCATCTTCACATAGCCAAAGCCTGAGAGAATCCAAAGGAAACCTTCCATCTACTTCAAGAACAGAAGAATTGCTATAATATTTGTTCATCATTAGCTTTTTTCATAATAGTCCTATAGTTCTGTTCCTCACTGAGAGGATTAGAATAAACAACAAAACAAGCCTATTAAAACTATTTTTACCTATATAATTTATCTACTTATCGGTGAACTGACTGTATAAAAGATAGATAAGAAATGAGATACTTTAAAGATGACTCACCTATAACTAAATCCCTGGCTGATATAAGCACCAGCGGATTGGTGAAAGTTATTCCATATAATTTGAACTTGGTTGTAGTAAGGTTTCTGCTACCATAATCCAAGAGCCAAATAAGACCACAGCATAAACAGAAATAAACTGGTCTACTGTAGGCAATGATACGATTATGACCCTGAAAATGATATTAAAAAAAGAAGTCAGTTTAGTTAACTTTAAGAGTCACAATTAACTATTGAGATCTTTGATGGCTTATAGTCTAAGGATTCAAAATGTTTCCATGTGGAAACTCAGTTTCTGACTGTCACAGAAGAGAATTACAAATTTGGAGAGGAGAAAAAATTGAATGAACTCTGTGATAATGGATTGAATTAGAGGTATCAGTATGAACTCATTTTTTTAACATACATATAAATATATATAAAAATAGATGCATATGCATGTACATAGCTAGACCCTGACCAACATAGGGGTTAAGGACACCCCTTGCACAGTTGAAAATTTGTGTATAACTTTTGATTCCCCGCAAAATAATAGTCTACTGTTTACTAAAGCCATACCAATAACACAAACTGCTGCTTAACACATATACAGTTAGTACTTAAAGAATGATAAAGATATGTTAAAAGGACACAGAAGGCAGCTTGATGGGCACCCAATGGCCAAATCAGAAACAATTTGAGCATCAAAATAAATAATGAGAGTAACATTATATATAGTCCATTGAATAAAATAAGAATCTATGAATCCATACTCATACAAAAAAATAAATACACAAGGGAAAGTTATTCTTTATAGTAAAAAGTCAACTACTAAATGTAGAGGAAATGATGAAATTAGAAAATCACTATGTGGCAACTATCAAATGATAATCTGATTCAGGCAAGAAACATCAAAAGATATTACAAAAAAGTGGGTGGAAGTCTGCAAGATAACTGGACATACATAATCTCAAAGTACATCCCTATGAGATACTTATTAACTATAAAAGAAAAATAGTAACATTACAGTAGAGTAGTGGTTCAAGAGAGTGGGAGGGGATTTTGACCCCAGGGGACATTTGGCAATGTCTGGAGACTTGTCCGTTGTCACAAACTGGTATGGGAGTACTACTGACATCTAGTGGGTAGAGGTTAAAGATAAAGCTAAATATCCTACAACGCACAGGACAGTACCCCCACCCACAACAAAGAACTATCCAGCCCAAAATGTTAGCATGGTAGAGGTTAAAAAAACCTGCAGGCACTACCATTAGCCAAAAGATCAAAGTTAACGTGACCAGTGAAAGGATAAATCAACATCACATCTTCCTGATTTGATGCACTGAGAATACATCACTTTCGTGGTATGCCTACTATAAAAACCATGGCCTATATTCAATCAAGAAGAAACATTAGACAAATTCAAATTGAGGAATGGTCTACAAAACGCCTGGCCTGTACGCATCTAAAATGTCAATATCATGAAAGACAAATACTAAGGAACTGCTCTAGATCAGAGCAGGCCAAAAAAGGCCAAATGCATAATCAGGGATTTTCTATTGCCAATTGAGAACATAGGAAACACCTGAATAAGAACTGTCACTTAGAAAACAGTATTGTATCGATGTTAATATCCTGATTTTGATAATTACATTGAATTAATGTAAAGAAATGTCTTTGTTTCTAGAAAACATAGACTGAGGTATTTAGAGGTAAAAGGACATCATGTGTACAATTCTCTCTTGAACAGTTTAAAAGTGTGTGTGTGTGTGTGTGTGTGTGTGTGTGTGTGTGTGTGTGCGCGCGCGCACACGCGCAGGTCCAGGGAGAGAAAGAGAGAGGGAAAGAGAGAAAGGAACTAGAAACAGAATAAGCAAATATGGTTAAATGTTTGCATGGGAAGCTGGGTGAATGGCATCAGGAATTCTTTGTATGATCCTTGCAACTTTCCCTAAGTCTGAAATTATGTCAGAATAAAAAGTTAAAACCAGTACTTCTATATATTATTACATTTTAAAAGCATTTTTACAAAAATAATAATCAGCTGAAAGAAAATCATACACCTCTTTGTTTTGTTTTGCTCATCTATTCTCATTAGTAAGTATCTCAGTGTACGAGAAAAAAAGACTGTTCAAGAAAGAAGCTATCATCATAAACTGCTCTTGGAGTATGATTTTAAACTACTTTAAAGAGAATTCCCTTTCGTTTTTCTAGTAAATAAACATTCTTGGGTGAGGTCTAAAACTGAATCATGCTTCATAATAAATATTGTTAGGTAGCTAACACTTTTGTCTAAAGTCACAGAGTAAATAACAGGTTTTTAACCTCCTTAGTGTCCACAGGTCTAAACACCAGATCAATGTATTACTTCTTTATTCTTGCTCCTAATGATTACTTAAGCAAAATAATGTGAAGTTTTTCCTACTTCAAAATTTTATTTTTCCATCCTTAGTCATAATTTATTCTTCAAAATTTATTAAATGCAAGTTATCAAATAGCCATGAGTTTATATGAACCATGTCTACCTAATTAATAACCTCCTCCTCAAACAGGCTGTCAAAAAATGAATTATTAATACTCATTTTCAACCAAGATTTAGAGTCCACAATTACAATGCCATTTTATTTCATGCTAATAAATCACCTATATTTCTAGTAGTGTGTCAAAACTAAGATGAGAAAATAATAACATAAATCTTAATTCAATCTGACATATGACCCAAAAAAGGTTTTGATAAATGTTAAGGAATAATGAGTTACAGTCATATTAGAGTGACTTACATGTCTGGGAGAAGAAGAATCTGGTTGAACACTCTAAAAATGAAGCAGAAAGATAGATTATACTACTGAAGTCCTGGTAATTTTACAAACAATTTTCAAAATGCCTGAAATAATTTCAAGCAAATACTCCACAGCAAAGGAAGGACCTACATTTATTTTTTGAAACATCAATAAAAGAAAAAACATCAGCTCCAGATATTGGTGTCACTATGATATTAGAAACCTCTCAAATCTTTCCTCTTAACTTATCATGGTTAATTAATAATTTGCATCTAACTTAATGTTTCTGAAATGGTATATGGTAGATAGATCCATCTTAACTGCTTTGCTCATTACTACTTATAAATATGTTAAACTAGAAAGCTTTCTTAGGAAACATCACCCCATTCAGGAAATGTACAAAATATGGGTTAGCTTATAAGAAGAATTCTAGTTCTGCCCACAAATTCCAAGCTTACTAAACAATTTAACAGTATTTGTACTAAATATATTATCTTCATTTTCACATCAAAATCATCAATTAAGCTATATCTTTGTAAGAAATTTTATCAGCTTTTCTCCCAAGTTCATTTCTAATATCATACCAACAATTTTACTAGGATGGTCTATCACCATCCTACAGTTCTTGACTGGAACAAGCTTACTGAGTTTGGCATGTGGGCCTGGCTGAATAAGAGACCAGGTAATTTTTAAATTCTTTCAATTCCAACATCTATCCTCTAAAAGGACCTGTTACAACCATTCTTTGTTTACGTTACTATTCCTTTAGTCAACTAACTGTAAAAATCTCAGTCATTTTTTACTTTTTCTATAACCAAAAGCAGTGGACAAAATTAATGAGACAAGGAACACTGGAGTCAGGGAATGAATTTAAATGGTTTAAGGCAACAACAGAATGGATTGAGGTGGTTGAAATGGAAAATAAGAACAAAGGCCAGAAATTTTAACAGAGGATCACCATAAAGACACTTGGAACAAGAAGGGGCTTTAAGATTTTGAGTCAGGATAGTACTGTGAAAAGCAAAGCAACCAGGAAAGAAAAATACTTTTCAGCTGATGATGATGGGCTATTTTTAAAATGTGCCAACTGCCTATTAAGATATATAGGACTAAAGCTTGCAAGAGAAGTAAAGACTTTGAGATATAAATCTGGACATAAGTCATATACCAGGGCAACAATTAAAGTAAAAAAGGATGACTTCACTAGCAAGGAACTACAAACTGAAAAGAGGGCCAAATAAAATCCTAAAGAATTCTCATAAATTAAAACTTACAAAGATATAGCTTAACTTAATTGATGATTTCGATGTCAAAAGAACAAGAGGCATCAACAAAGGAAAATAAAGTTACCTGAAAAGTAAAATAAGTATCAGGGTAATATAAAGTCACAGAACAACAATGAAGACAATATATAAGAATGCAAGATAGTATTCATAGGTGTTAAGTGATGTAGCACTCTCAGAGAATGAAGACTAAGAAAAGGACATAGATTTGGCAATTTGAAATTATGAGCAACCACAAAGACTGCAATTTCAGTACTGCAATGAGGAAAAAGGTATGGATGGGTATTGAAAAAATGAAGCAGTTGAAATAGGTGGTATATTCCAGATGTCTAATTATAGACACCTGGACAGCTAGTGGTATAAAAAGAGCTAAACAAATAGTTTTCAGGATAGGAGAAGGTTCTTCATACTAGCATATACAAGGCAAATAACCAATCAAGCAAGGGTTTTTACTGGTTAAGAAAGAAAAGAATGGAAAAAGTCCACACTGACAGTCCATACTGATTTTGCATGGAAGGTGGAAAATTTGGTATTTGATTCTCCTATTTTTGGAAAGCTTAAAATTGTTAACATTTGATATTTTAGAGCCACCATGAAAACAAGAGCAAAGGGACACCCATCTTCTGTTTTTAATATCCCAAAGGAACATTTATGCCAGTTTTGATATTACTATATCTACCAATAATGGACTTTAATAAATGTCACCTATAGTACAGTAAAAATATAGAAGTGGGAGAGTGAATGTTGACAAATTAATAAGAACTTCAAAAATGCAAATTCTTATTTTTAACAAATGCCCAAATATATTTTAATGCAAAAAATAACTTTAAGGAAGCTTCAGTTACGTATTTTTCAAAGTTTATATGTCACTTTTATTCCCTACCCAATCTAATGTAAACATCCAAGGAAAATAAACCAAAAGTTTACTATAATTCAGTGAATAATAAGAAAACTTATGCTCTGTAACACAAATATTATTCCATAGTCTGAAAAGAAGAGCAATACTGGTACCTTAAGTAGTGAGTATTGACAGCTGGCTATAACCAGGCAGAACTGGAAGACCCAGATATCTCTGAAGAAGCCTTGTATGAGAAGAATAGATCCCAAAAATGCCACAACAATAGCCAGGATGACAGCTAACACATTTTCCAAGATCTCACGATTTCTGTAGACAAAAATCATTATGAGTAAGTATATCAATATAAGAAATTAATCAGATTTGAAATAAGAGAAGGCATCAATATGAAGTTTCTATTATACTTGCCAAAATGCTTTTTTGATATTACATTTGCATAAGATTTTGGATCACAGTGAAAAAGAAACTCATTTATGTGGAAAATTAAAACAAATTCCTATGTGCAAATAAAGCATGCTATAGTGGACTGTAAAGTTTTAATTTTAACATATAAGATAGTTTTAATGTCTACTTAAAAATTTTCACTCTTTTTAATATCTGCTTTTCTATTTGTCAAGTTTGTTGCAAAATAACTAATCAACTTGGACGGTAAAGAAGCTAGACAGAGAAACAAGTTTGAAAAACAAAATCTCAAAACAGTTTATAGAAAATTAAATTTAAAACAGTCATTTTATATAATAAAGTTTGTAACCAAATTTTGATATCAGTTTCATTTTTTCCCACCTCAAAATCATGTGAAATAATCTGAAAAGTAATTAACGAGAATCATTTAAATACAGGTTCTCTCGTATGTTGAGAATGAAGGCAGTGATAGACCATCAATACTATATCAAAGTTGATGAGACAAGTATGTATTTTATTAAACTGACACTGGAAAAGAAATATGATGCTCAAGATATTACACATAATAATGAAGATAATTTTTATGTCACACCAAAAACTATGAACCGATGTCACTTCTTCTTGAGGAAAATAAATCAAAACATTAAAAACATTCAGAAAATGTTAAATATCCAAAGTCTTGTTTTTAAAGAATATGTACTGACATGGGAACATGCCCAGCGTATTTGCCATACAAAGAAAGGTCACAAAACCATGTGCACTGGAAGATGTAAGCGCTGTTATTTAAAAAACTTTCAGATATATGTAAAGTTAAAAAAAACAATATATCCAAATGATACTACTAATAAGGTATTTCTCTGGGTGAAAGGATTATGGATAGATTCTGTCTGTCTTAAAGTCTTTCTATATATTTAAATTTTTATAATGAATAAAGAATTATTCTTAAAGTCATAAAAATGTTTTTTAACTTTTGTCAATGACATATTTATAATCATCGGCTGAACTAAAAATAAAATTCACACACGTCTGTACTATTTCATTTGTTAGTTTTACCAGATTAAAACAAGTTCAGTAGTATTTTCAAAACAATGAACACTGGTATTTTCACTGATCTCATATGGCAGTTGTGGAATTCCAAACTTGCCAAACCCAATGACCCTCATTGACCCCGCTACACTGCATACTGTCTGTCTGTATTGCTAGACACTGAACATGTGCTCTCCTTCGGCTTCTCTTAGTTTTTAATTTTGATAAATACAACTTATCAATTTTTTCTTTTACTAATCTAATTTTTGGTGTTACATGTGTTTTTAATTTTGATAAATACAACTTATCAATTTGTTCTTTTATTAATCTAATTTTTGGTATTATATGTAAGACATTTTGCCTAACTCAAGGTCACAAATATTTTCTCCTAGAAATTTTTCTAGAAGTTTTATTGTTTTACATTCTACATTTAGGCCTATGGTTCATTTTGAATTAATTCTTGCAATATTGTACAAGGTAAGGATACAAGTTTTTTTTTTTTTTTTTTTTTTGCATATGGAAATCCAGTTGAAAAAGCTATCCTTTCACCGTTTACTTATTTGAAATACTATTTCAATGCCATATTGGCTTAGTTTTCTTTATGGGAAGGTTTTTAAACTATAATTTCCATTTGTTTAATAGATATAGGACCATTAAGGTAACAAACATATTCCTTTCAGAATGAACTTTGATAATTTATAGCTTTCAATAAATTTTTCATTGTCAAATTTATTGGCATGTACTAGCTGTGCTTAATACTCTATAATCCATTTAATATCTGCAGAATCTATGGTGAAATCCTATCTCATACTCCAGATTTTAGATATCTAAATCCTTTTTCTTTTCTTTTTGTCCTGATCAGTCTGTCTAATATATATCAACTTAACTGATCTTCTCAAAGATCAAACTTTTAGTTTCTTTGATTTTTCTTTGTTTTTCTGTTTACTCACTGATTTTTGCTTTGTTCTTTACTACTTTCTTCTGCTTTCTTGGACTTAAAATGCTCTTTTTCTAGTGGAAGAGGAAATCACTCATTTTTCTTCTTTGTACTATAATTTCTCCTGACCACATACCTGTTAGTGGCATCCCCCGAATTCTGTTATGCTGTTTTCATTTTCATTCTGTTCAAAATACTTCCTAATTTCCCTCTTGATTTCTTCTTTGATCCATGAGTTTAGAAAAATTATTTAGTGTCCAAATATTTAGGTAATTTCCAGGGTTCTTTTTGTTATTAACATAATTAATTCCACTATGGTCAGAGAACACCCTATGTATGACTTGAATTTTTTTAAATTTGACCCATGTATTATGGCCCAGAATATGGTCTGTCTTGGTAAATGTTCCATGTGCACTTAAAAGAATGTGTATTCTGTTATGGTTGTAGTCTTCCATAAATCTTTGATAGTATTGTTCAAGTCTACTATATATACCCTTGTTGATCTTCTATACACTTCTATCAATTGTTGAGACAAGTATGTTAAAGTCAACTATAATTGTGAACTTGTCTATTTTTCCTATTTCTATCGGCTTTTACTTTATGTATTTTGAAGCACTGTTTTAGGTGTAGAAACATTTAGTCAATAAATCCTATGGATTAATTGACCCCTTATCATTATGAAATGACTCTATCTTTCTTAGATATATTCTTTGCTCTGAAACCTAATTTGTCTGACATTAATGCAGCCACTCCAGCTTTCCTTTGATTAGTGTAAGCATGTTATCTCTTTTTTAATGCTTTTACTTTTAATCTATTTATGTCTTTAAAGTGCATTTCTTGTAGGCAACAGAGTTGGCTTGCTTTTTTCTCCAATCTGACAATTTCGGACTTTTTCTGTCATCTATCATTTATTTTCTACAAATCTGTTCTTGATCTTTTTTCTATTTCTGCCTTTAGATTAATAATTTTTATAAATCCACTTTAGCTCTTTACTTACCAACTATTCTTTTGTCATTTTGTTATTTTATTTTTACAGCATACATTTTATGTTATACCATTTCACATTTAGTATAAGAAACAGAAGTATAATTTTGTATCCCCTTTCCCAATCTTTATGTTGTTATTGTCATGAATTTTACACATTATAAACCACAACATATATTGTTATTTTTGTTTAAACATCCAATCATCTCTTAAAGTGATTAAATTCATAATAAAAAACATATATTTTTTCATGTAGTTACCTAGCATCTCCAATGATCTTTGTTCCTTTGGGGTGGTCCCTATTTTCATTTGGTATTATTTTCCTTCTGCCTGAAAAACATCCTTTAACATATTCTGTAGTGTAGGTCTGCTTGCAAAGAATTCTTTCAATTTTTCCTAGCCTGAAAATGTCTTTGTTTGGTTATTAAAATATTATTTTGCTGGGTACAGAATCTTAGGTTGAGTTTTTCTTTCTTTCTATATTTCAAAAATACTGTTCCATTGTCTTCTCACTTGCTTTCTTTCCAACAGCAAATCTCATGTCTTCTTTATCCTTGTTCCTCTAATAACCTTTTTTTCTCCCCAGCAGTTTTTAAGAATTTTATCACTAGTTTGAACAATTATGAGTATTGGTGTAGTTTTCTTCATGTTTCTTGTGCTTGGGGTTCACTGAGCTTCTTGAATATGGATATTTCTAGTTTTCATCAAATTATTCCCTCAAAATTTTTTGTCTTCTGTCTCTTTTTGAAGTTATCATACAGGCTACTTTCATTTTATTTATATGTTCTTTTCATTGGGGGATGCTCTCAAGTTCACCAATATTTTCTTTTGTAATGTCTAATCCACCAATAATCCCATCCACTGTATTTTTCACCTCATACATTTTAGTTTTCATATCTGTTTTTTTTTCATATATTTCATGTCTCTACTTAACTTTTTTAACATATGGAGTACAGTTATAAGTTTTGAAGTCTTTGACTGCTAATGCTAATATCTGTGACAGTTACAGTTTCGTTCCAATTGATTCATTATTTTCCTAATTATACATAATGTTTTATCCCTTCTTTTCATGCTTGGTAATCTTTGAGTGCCAGACATAGTGAGCCTTAATTTACTGGGTACTAAGAATTTCTAGATTTCTATAAATCCTCTTGAGCCTCGCTATGCTACTTTAAAACAGTTTGATCCTCTCGGGTCTCACTTTTGTGACTTGTTAGGTGGGTTTGCAGAAGTGTTCATGCTAGGGTTAATTATTCCTTATTTGTAAGGCAAGACTTTCCTGAGTATGCTACACAATGCAACATGAAATATGAATTATGAGTTTCTTCCATCTGGCTTGTGGGAATAGTCACTATTCCTGGCCCTGTGTGAGTGTCGGGCACTATTCCTCTTATTTTTTTCATATGCTTCTTTCCCTGACTTCAGGTAGTTTTTCACATATATTCACTCATCAGTACTCTGCTGAATATTCAAGGAGAACCAGAGATTCTGAGAAGAAACCCTTTCTGTGATATTCTGTACTATGAACTCTTAGCTCCATCTCCAACTCAGGAAGTCTGCTAAGCTCTACTTTAGTACCTTGTGTCACAGCCTGGGAACTCTCTTAAGGCAGTAAGCTGGGGCAACTATAGGGCTCACATAATTTGTTCTCCATTTCTCAGGAATCACTGTTCTTTGTTCTTACCTCCAACATTAAGAAAACCAATGTTTCATGCATTCTGTCTGTTTTTCATTGTTTCAGGTAGGAGGATAAATCCAATCTTTGTTACTCCATGTAGACTGGAAGCAGTATTTGATCACCAAGTTTATAAAAGACTAATATTGTTTACTACTGAGATTACTATGAAGAAATAAACAGAAGTTTCCCCTTATGCCTTTATATTTAGTCATATTATCTATAACCTTTTAATCATTAACACTTCATTTTCTCTGACTTTTAAGTACAGTTGAATGATTCTGATTGATGATAAAAAGGATAAACATATTAAAATTGCCACGAAAGTTTTTAATGAATTCAAGAGTGTCAATTTTGGGGAACCCTATTAACTTCATCTCAAAAGAACCAAAATAGAAAACATTATCCAACATGGTAACCAAGTAAAAACTTCAATGGGTTATTAAGGACATTTCAATTAAAAATAAAACCTACATACACCTTTAATTAATCACACTATATTCTCACCTATCAAAAAGGGCCAAGAGTGTGAGTCTGTCAAAGTTAATGCCGATCCATAGCTGAGGCAGGATCCAAAAGCGATAATAGTGTTTAACCTTTTGGGCAGCTTCTTCTGTTGGACCATAAGTAGCTGCCAGGTCTGGGCTTAGATCAATGTCTTGTTGCTCCAACAAATCAGTGTCGATGGTCAATAGTCTGTTCAATCGAATCTGTGGAAGAGAGAGCTAAAAGAAAGTCAGCATTGAAAGGTTTAAAATATCTAATCAAGTCATGATTCAAAGGCTTACAGATTCAACTGACTTACAGATTATCTATGCCCCTTTAATTCTCTACACTCGTCCACTCCTTGTGGATATTTTAAGACCATTAAAACTATAGAAGGTTACAATAGCAAGTAAACTAAAATAAAGTGAATTAATCAGTGGGCCTTTTGGGAAGATTTTAATAGGAAAATAGTTTGAAATCTAAAAGTATTTGAAAGTTTATGACTGTGTAGCTAGTAAATCCATTAAGATCACGTATAGTGAATCATTGATGGCTTCTCTTCTCCCTGTCACATTTATGGTCTTGTCTCATTAAGCTATGAACTTCATTACCATGTTAAATCTAAGTTCCTCTGCACTAAATTCAAAGTCTTCAACTCTCATTTCTTCCTACAGTCTCTTATCACTGTTTCTGTTCTTTCCAAATCCCTCCTACCCCACCACCCCACCTTCTCTTTTTCTGGCAGGCTGCTCATCTGAGGCTAGACAGGAAATTATCACATTTCTTTTAGCTTTAACTCATCCATTCACCAGTTTTTCCTTCTTCTGAAAGAATCAAGTTTACTGTATCAAGCACAGCACCAGCCAGCATTTTGATCTAAAGGTTCCCACACATTTAACAGTAGAAAAGAATAATTCATTTTCCCATTCCTGCTTTCTTATGGAGCTTTTAGGAATACACTACAGTGAAAAAAGTAGGGACAGTTTTTATGTTTCAAACACATATGGGGGTATAGTCAAGAAAATCTGCTTCCTATATATAACACAGCCACTTCTATCTCTAAACACTAAGACTTCCCTACTTTTTTTCTTACCCTCTATGCCAAGGTTTCTCAACCTTGGCACTATAGGAATTTTCAACCAGATAATTCCATGTTATAGGGGTTGTACTCTCCACTAGAGGATGTTTAACAGCATCCCTGGCTTCTATCCACTAGATACCAGTAGCATTCTCCACACTGTGACAAGCGAAAATGTTTCCAGATATTGCCAAATGTGCACTGGGTGAAAACCTTTGCTCTATGCCAACTCACATCTATGGTCTTAAAACCCTGTTTACAGCTAGTCATTTTCAGGAAGTTGATAATAATTCTTTCCTTTGGCACTATACTTATCTACACATAACTCTTACGTGTTTAGAAGGATTTCGTCCATTTTGTCTTTTCCAACTTCACTACATACATCTTGATGGCAAATGCAGGGTTATCTTTTTAAAATATTCCCATTGTATTTTATGTGGCACATTTTTTATTCAGTGATGTCATCACTAAGCTTCCCATACACACACTGGTTTATGAATAACTAATAGTAAACCAATAAATAACTGCACCAAAATCATAATAGTCAAAATGAAGTTTTAAAATAAAACAATTAAAAATGGCACAAGATTATGACATTGGTGAGTAAATGGACCTTGGCACACCCTTGAAACTGTAATAACTGATTCATATATAGCTAATTAAATTTCATGGTGTTCTATGTTTCTTAACAAAAGACTGCTAAGAAGAGATCCACTATAGGACAGCAAAGGTATTTTGCCATAATTTTCAACAAAATTCAAAATTCAAAATTGTCCTGATTTGCATACCAACTTAATCTAAAAACACATCATTTAATAAAAATGAAGGAAACCTACCACATCATGTGGATAAAATCGAACTGAGGTAGAACTGGATACATGAGAATCCGTGTCACTAAAGTAAAATTAAAAAAGACTTTAAAGAATAAACAACTTGTCAAGGAGGAGAAAAAAAAAATCCTTTAACAACTGGATATTTACGGTATCTTCTCTATTCTATGTAAACTTCAAAATGCAAAATACCATTTTCCTAAAGTTATGATTAAAAGCATAGCCTCTGGGTCACAGTATCTATATTCAAATCTCTTCATCAGTTGAATGAGATCTTAGACATCTTATCCAATCTTTTTTATACCTCAGTTTCTTTATTGGTAACTAGGACAACAGTACTTTTATCACAAGGTTCTTGTGAAAAATGTTTAAGAAAGCAATTAACATATTGCCTGGAACCACAATAAATTGTAGCTATAACATAATAGCCAAGAACAATTCAGTTTCCACAATTCAGTCAAGTTTAGATTTCAAAACGCGAGACCTTAACACAGTTATGGGGTAAGAAACTGTTCTTGTCTTGAATTATATTAAACATAATTGTTTCTATTGCTCCATACTACTATTTCTGTTTGCAAAATCATCTAACACTCCAATTTAATCATTTTTGACCGATGAATTCTGAAAAGGAGTTTAAAGAGTATAATTTTCTAAATGTTCTATCTTTTCAGCATGCTAAGTGACTACAAGATCCTATTGCTTTAAATGGCACCTCAAAAACTTAAAAAACTAAGTTGCCCATAGATGTGTAACATTCAAATAGGTGTGTCCATTATTAAATAGAAGTCCTAAAAAAAGAATCAAAAAACCCTAGTGAAAACAGTGACCTAATTAATCAATAATGGATTTCAAAGCAGCAACTTGCTCTACATGAACAATAATATTAAAAATTTTACAAAAAATTTTATCATATTCTAAACTATAATTATGGCATATGATCAAGATTTCTAATTTTTTATTTGCTTTTCTTATAATTTCTCCATTATCTTATATAATTCCTCACTAAGGGAAGGAAAAGAAAGAAACTAAATGTAACATCGGACCCATAATTTAAGAAATTCTTTCTTCTGGTAGCTGGTAAATAAATTTTAAAACAAAATGAAAGAAGACCGTTTAAGAAGATACCTGACCAAACTCTTACCAGGAAATAAAATTTTTAAATTACACACACAAAAAAAGTATTGATGGGCATGAACTTAGTTGTGTAAATATTTTTCTAATAAGCTTTTTTACATCATATATATAGACATATGTGTGTATATGTGTATACACGTGTGTACATAGTTAAATTTGCAAGTGTGCGACCTCTGTCCTACTATAAGATCTGCCGGAAATTTTTACTTTTTAAAAGCAGAATAGCTTTTAAGAATGCTTTTTTTTTCCCGTAGCAACAAATTCTACTTTAATTTTCTAGAGACAAAAGCACTATGACAAATTACTTAAGGCAACACAAACAAATGTTTTCAAAACAAAACATATGCAAGTACACATACTCTCCTAATATGACTTCACACATACCAGATATTGGATGCTCTTCTTGCTGCTGGTTCAAAATTCACAAGTGACATGTCACAGCCACCAGTCTCATAAAGCGTAGAAGAGAATTTACCTAGCAAATAAATGATTTTTTTAAAAAAAGCAATTAGAATACTTAGAATGTTTCCTTCAAAAACTGTGTTACAATTTTTTAAAATGTACTATAACCTTTTTCCAAAATATTTTTTAAAAAATGATCAGCACATAATTCAGCATGATGTGAATTGAAAAGGAATGCTAAACAGTAGGGCGACATACATAATCAGATATTAAAAGTGAGGGATTGATGTCAGCTTTACAATACCAGTCTTCTCTTTTCTCCTCCCAGCACATCCTTAAGGAATCACATGACTGAATTTAATGTTGTTTAAAAGTCACTGACCACAAGTTGTGAGTGGCCATTTGAAAAGCTGTTTAAGTTTTAAGACAGCTCAAACTGCAAGACAACAAATTTATATAATTACCTTGTTTTTTTTTTTTTAAGAAAAAATGAAGTCTGTCAAAATGGACACAAGGAAATTCAATGAATTAAATATAATGCTGGTGATATGTACAGTACTTAATGAACATTACTATTTGTATGATTCCACAAGAACTCTGAAAAAATTTAGGACCACCATTTGCTACAGTCAATAATCACTACAAAACTGATAAAAGGCTTAGAAATTATATTGGCTACAAAGAAATATAGGTTAAAAAAACTCATAATAAACTCTATTAAGATAAAATAATTTCTGATAATGAAATTTAAAAAATCTGTTTATTATCTGAAATGCACACTTCTCCTTGACTATCTATGGTAGTCATATCAATGGTGAGTTAGGGAGCATAAAAAAATGAATATAAATTTCTAGTATGTCAATGAGAAGAGGTACAAAGCTCTAAAACCAGGTGGGTCTAGTCTAGGCTACTTTCTGACTATTTATGAGGGTTTTGTTTTATTAGCTGGAATTAGTGAGGTTATGAATATGAAAAATCTTAAAGGGTAATTTCACCTTCATGGTAGGGCTAAAAGATTTCTCTTCCATGACTACAATAAAAACAATATACAATAAGGACTTTTATTTAAGTGATAGCCTCAAAAAATGACAATAAACCTCCCCCCCTAACATACTAATAATATAACTAAGAGTTTACAGAACATTTCAACAATCATTTCATTATTTAAAAGGCCTAGAATCAGAAAAAGTACTTTATTTAATGGGATTATTTGGCACTAATAATGGATCAGACAGAATATGCAAATATTTTATTATGGTAGTTTCTGTAGTAGAAATATTTTTGTCGAAATGATATATTCCTGAGATAATTTTAAAAAAGCATTCTGAGAAATGGTCAGTTCATTTGCTGTTTTTCAAGGGAGAATTATTCAGCATGTAGACTATCTAAAAATGCTTTTTACTCCCCTGTCTTTTAACCATAAGTCATTCACTCTTAGCACATCTAACAGAACCCAGATTAACGAATTAAAATGAATGATACAAGCTGTCAATTTGACTACTTCTTAGATGTAGCACTAAAATTTTTTTTTAAGTGGAAAGATGGGTTGTAGAAATTGCTAGTGAAGGGGAAAACAAACAAACAAACAAAAATATCGGCTTGACTGAGATTTAAAAAAAAATTTAATTGCAATTTTTATGCTCTGCTCTTTCCTCATTTATCATGGATATCAAAGATTGGCTATGCTACTATAATTAACTTACATTGATAGAAATAAGAAACATCAAAATCACAGACTGCATACATTAAAAAGAATTATAAATCCATGTTAAATTACTAAGTCACAGACTAATAAAGAGCTGGGAGGCCTAGCTATAGTTTGTGAAATCCAGTAAGAATGGAATGCAGAAATGTGTTTATATCAAACAATTTGTCTGTATTTTAGAAATATGTTATTTCTATATTCAATAGCATTTAAATTACTGAAGTATATTCTGAATATTTAAGCATTCCATGGGATTTTTAGTAATATAAGTCCTGTTCTTTAGTAATATAAGTCCTGAAAATATTTATACGCAACTGAAATCAACTAAACACATTACTCTTTGTAATTTTCAAATGGAAAAGTAAAAGAATATTAAATTACTATCAAGCTATACCTTTTATATTTAGATGTCTAATATGAAACTTTTCTAGAAATAGTTATGTTTTAAATAAATATAAACATAAAAATACAGCATGTCCACCAAAAAGCTTTTTAGACAGAAAGCAAGCTAGAAATTGGGCAGTTTTACTACATAAATCTATAACTGTACAAACCAATGACTAACCCAAGTAATAAAATTTAGAAATTTAAACAGAAGCATAAAACATGTCTAAGAAAAGAACAGCTATAATTTTAACAAATGTGCATGATTTCAACAGTGCTTTTTATTTTTTCCTAAGAAGCTTTTGTCTACCTACTAACTGTAAGAACATGTTCACGTTCCTAAAAATATACATGGCACATGTCAGAACAAACTCACATTGTATGAAGGCTTCATGGTATATTCCCAAGTTTACCAAAAGAATAGATTCTATGTCCCTCTTATATCTTTGGGCTTGGCAATTAAGAGCACTTCAGAAGCAACACATTTTTATTCAGAAAATAAGCAACTCAGAAAAAAAATTATACTAAAAAATATTTAGCTTAAGGTTTCATTGGAAAACTTAGTAAACATTTCAATGTATTAATATGATAATTTAAAGTCATCTTTAAAAATAACCAAAACAGAAATGAGTACATATTGCTATTGGTTTATAAAAATGAAAAATACCTTAAATTTGTACAAATCTTAGCATGCATAACAATTTTACATATATCTCATTTGAGATTAAAACCATCATCATAGTTAACCTTTAGATCCAAAGTAAAATGTGCCCTTATCAATAACCTCATTTTAATATTCTATATTAAGAAAAATACTTCAATATTATTTATAATGAACATAAATTGGGGGAAAAAGCAGAACATTAATGAAATATGTCCTCCTCACATAAATTATGATTATGAACTAAGTCATTTCATCATCATTCAACTTCCAGGTCATAATTAATTATATCTAACACAATGACTATCACAATTTAAAGAGAAAAAAATCAATTTCTGACCAAAAAAACCAGATGGAGGCTGGAATTTCAGGCTTAATAATGATATTAGCTATGACAGAGCATCTCCAAAGATAAAGAAAAAAGGTTAAGATATCTGGTATTTCTCAGTTTTGAATATTCAATATTAATTACTACTGTGAACAAAAATTTAATTACACAAAACCATTTTTTGAGGTAGGAGAATTTCAAAGTACTAACCATAAATTAACAGGAAGATGAATAAAATTGGATACTGACTTAAGGAACAAGGACACTTGAAGCATGTGCCTGAAGGCATAAATGATACAGCAAACAAATTCAAATAAACACTGGCAAAATACGGACAGAAGACATGAGAAATGAATGACTAGAATTCTCTAATTTGTCCTATCAATAAAAATCCTCACCATATGACACAAAGTTAAATGCACAGACTATAAGACCAGGGCTCACCTAAGAAACTCAACTATTTTGTTTTTGATGTCCTTCTGATTTTACCTATGTATCTTAGAAGGAGGTGGTTACTAGAAAGACAAATCATCTGTAGGGTTTCTCTAATCTTCTCAGTACCAACAACACATGAGGCCTCTTAAATTTCCTGGAAGATTTTCTTCTGTGGACGCCCTCCCCAACCCCTCACTCCTGTTTAATCTTGTTCAAGCCTAATCCTGATACAACGTTTTAACTGACTCCTCACTTTTCTAGGGCAGGAAAGGGCTACAAAACCAAAGAGATACAAGGGAAGCAACTTTATCATCAAATGTTTTTTTAGAAGGCTGTTAAAGGACACAAACATCCATCTAAATGACTAACTTAAACATTCTACCCAAAGTCCTTATTTCTGATGTGATAAGTGTTGTATTCATAATGCTATCTCAATGAATATATTATTATATGTTTAACAGAGAAGACATTTAAAATTAGTCCCAATTTCTTGGATAGCAAACCCCTTATCATCATGAGTGATGACTTTGAGTCTGGGGAAACATGAGTTTTCTTTCACCCAGACAGAAATGATTCCATTTTTTGCTGCTTGTAGGTTAAAAGACGTGTTTCTCCCTAGACGAGGAGTCAGGAAAACTTTTTCTGTAAAAGGCTAGATAATAAATATCTTAGGCTTTGTGGGCCAGATGGTTTCTACTGGGACAATTCAAGTTTGCTATTGCAGTAAGAAAGCAGTCATAGCAAACACATAACGTAAATACACATTTATTTTACTTGATTTACAAAAACAAGCATCAAGCTGGATTTAGGCCTAAGGCTGTAGTTTGCTAACCCCTTACCTAGACCAAAAGTCTTAGGCTTCTAAAACCTCTTTTAATTGTTGTGCTACAATGGAAATCAAGTCACTATGCTGCTTTTAATTCAGTTTCAATACTGAGAACCAGTCCTTCTTGGAATGTGTAACATGTGCTAAATTTTTTAAAACCGGAGTTTAAGAAAAAGGCAGGTACAAGAACAAAGGTTGGTTTAGAAGACAGCTTTTGAGGGCTGGTAACGAAAGACAGATGTGTCTACTGCTTGGCAACAGTAAAAGAGCTTTATTTACTGACATATTTACTGACGTAGCCATTGTTCTCTAGTTCTGACTTAACAGGACATGCTTTAATTCACTGTTAAGTCTTCATTCTCACTGCCTAATACCCAGAACCTTCCAAAGTCAATGTACAAGTTCATTATGTTATGATTTCATTATCTGCTCACATTTTCTTTATCTTGGTAAAATAATCCATAACAATGATATTGATAAAACTGATCAAAAATTGACTAAGTTGACAAAAGGCAAGCTACAGAATAGGAGGAAATATTTGTAATTTTTACCTGGCAAATTAGTTGTATGTAAAATATCAAAAGAACTCTTATTAGACAATCAAATTTTAAAAATGAGTAAAAGATTTGGACGCACTTCCCAAAAGAAGATATATGTATAGCTAATAAGCACATCAAAAGATGCTCATCTTTTCTTTCGTCATAAGAGAAATGTAAATTTAAACCACAATGAGATATCGTTATATATATATTAGGGCTAAAATTTAAAAGGCCGACAAGAGCAAATGTCTACAAGAATGGTAACAACTGGAATTCGCATAATGCTGGTAGGTATGTGAAACCTTCTGAAGACAGTTTAGTTTTATTGACAATAGCCAAAACCTAAAACTAAGACAAACATTCATTAATGGATGAAAAGATACACAATATACAGTATGCTCATACAATGGAATAATACTCAGCAACAATAAGGAATTATTAACACATGCAACGTCGTGATGAATCTCAAACATCATGTGAGGGGAAAACTAAACACAAAGACCACATATTATAAAACTGCATTTATATGAACTTCTTGGAGAGGGAAAACCAAATGACAAGGTATGTAGTGGCTGCCGGAGGCCAGAGGTAGAAGAGGAATGGATGGCAATGGGGGCACAAAGAATTTTTCTGAGTATGATAGAAAGCATGTAGTCAGTGAAAATTTCCACAAGATACCAACTTATATGCAGAACCTAAAACAAAAGATTCATAGAAAGAGACCAAAGGGATGGCTACCAAAAGAGAGGGGGTGGGGGATGGGTAAAAAAGAGAAAGGGAATAGTCAATATTATTGTGATGAGCTTACACGGTGACAGATGACTACTAAAATTAGTGGGGTGATCACACACTATTTAAGATATAAAAATGTCAAATCACTATACTGTATACCTGAAATGAATATACCAATATAAGACTGTTTACCAATTATAAATAAAAATTAAAAATATTTTTAAAATAATTTTTGGAATGACATTTTTTGTTTCATTTAAAAAATAGTTTATCAGAAGATTCAAAAGTCATACATAAAACAAAGAAAGTTCCACATTCCCTAGGGAGCCACTGCAAAGAGCAGTTTTTATATTCTTCTGAACAATTTTTATACACATTTTGTCCCAAGATGAATGGGCCATTCTGTTTATATACACTTTCTAATATTTATTTCTTTTGCTTACTAAATAGCTTAGATCTTCATGTCAACAATACAGATGCATCAAATTCTAATTATTACATTATGTTAATGTACTATCACTTCTTTCAGAGTTCTCTAGTAACATTTAAATTGTTTAAAGTTTTTGAAATTACAAAAATGAATACCCATGTAATTGTATTTGTTTGTAAAATCTGTGGACCAAAATTTGATCTAGTTTTAAACTGCCCTCCAAAAACATTCAATCTTTTAGTTGCCTATTTCTCCTGACCCTTCCCAACAATGAACATCACTACATATTCAACAGATGAAAAAATCTCAATCCTGTTTTTAATTTGCAATTTTAAAAATTATGAGCAAAGCTGAGCTGTTTGCAAGCCACTTGTATTTCTTTAAACTGTCTATTTTTCTAGTAGGTCACCAATCTTTGTCTTATTGAAGTGTTTATTGTCTTACTATGGCAAAGACTGATGACTGACCTCTAGTATTCATCCTCTCCTTATTCCTTTTAATAATAGGACCTTCCCCACACTGCATTTCAGCCAGGCACATGTCTGCCTAGTTAGAGACACTTCCCAGCCTCTCTTGCAGCTTGAAGTTGCCACAAGACTGTGAATGGGCCCAGGGAAGATGGAAGAAAGTGTGGCAGGCACATTTCTCAATTCATAAGATAAAATATAAGGCCTAGCTCTCCTGGCTCCCTTTCTGTTTTTGGGGGAAATGTCAACAACTCGAGCAGTTGATATGGACCAGGCAGGGAAGCCACATGTGGAAGGAAACAGAACCATCCTACCTGCTAGGGATGGCTTCCATTAGACTGCAATGAGAGAAATGTAAATCTCTCTTTTATTTCACTGATGTAGGAGGTTGTGGGGGGGGGGGTGGGAATCTACTAAAGAATCTAACCAATGCATATAGTAATCAACTTTAATTTAGAATCTTAAGAATATTAATGTTAGAAAGCAGATAATTTAATGCTTCAATGAAGTCTTTAAACAGAGACTAGGCAAGAGAAAAATTAGATATCTTAGCCAGTCTTTATTATTGTCTATAAAATTCCTACAGCAGTTCTGGCATCCAAAACTTTAAAAAATAATATACTAGTAGTCTATCTACAATAACAATGATAAACTTCTAAGCATTACCCAAGGGATGAGGGTTAGAGTAGACAAAATAAAATTTATCTAGGTTTATTTTTAATTTACAATATTTGTGTGGATAAAACAGACACTCTGAAACCCTGCCAGATAAGGTGTGAACTGGTACAGCTTTCCAGAAAGCAATTAATAGTATATATCAAAGCCCCAATATTTATTTCCCTTGACTGATGATTCCATTTCAAAACATCTATCCTAAAGAAATAATTACTGGTGTACAGAAAGGTTTATGTAAAGGATGTTCAGCAGACTGTTTATTACAATAGGCAATATCAAGAATCATTCTGAATATGAACAATGGGGTTAGTTAACTGGTTAAATAAATTATAATAATGTTAACAATAAGACCAATGATTATTTATGTAATCGACTTACTATTTCCAGGCACTGTTCTAATTGCTTTGCATATTTCAATAGATATAATCCTCACCATAAACCTATGAAGTAGGTATTATTACCACTCTCTTTGATAAATAAGGATACAAAACTAATACAGTAGCACAAGTCATACAATATGATCCCAATTCTGTTTTAGCTTAATAAGAAGGGCAATAAGATGCTACCAGATTTCCTTTAAGTCTTTTTCTAGAGCTGACTACATTTTCAAGTTAAAGTCTGTAGTAAAGCAGATTATCTCAAATACCTTCTTTGTCAATCCTTGTAATGAAACAAAAGAATCCCTTAGAAAAATCAATTCACTCATCACTTTTTAAACCTCTGACGCATTAATGAAATTAAGAAAGTCTTATTAATTTATTAGAGGAATACTACCTATATTTACATATTTTATATTTATGTCTTGATAAACATAAAACTCATTTTCCTCATTTCTTATCTATAACAGTATTTTCACATGAAAATAAAATAATTTTGTATATATACTTTCAAAAGCACTGACCACCACTAATTTCAGACGCAGGAAAAAAATGTAAATTTTCCCATTTTATCTGCTCTTATCCAGAACATTTCTCTGAGAGGTTATGTTATATGCTGAGTTTAATTACCAACTATAATGGCACTTTTCATCACTGTATCAATTTATTAGTCTTAATTCACAAGAGGAATCTGGGATTCACATAACAACTGAGAAGTGACTGATACATTTTATAGAAAAAGCCTAATAGGTATAAAATAGAACTTTTTAAGGCTACCTAAATTCAGAATCTCTTGTGTTAACTTATCTGGACCCTAAGCACAGTTTGTTTTATTTATTACAACTGCAATTTAATCCAGAATATAGTAGGAAATCAACTGCAAATAAACAGGTCTAATAAAAGACTGATGAGAAAATTAACCTTTTTTTGAAAAAAAAAAAAGCAACACATTACATTGAAGGATTTGAGAAATTCTTTGATAGTAAATTCCTTTTCAAAGATGTTAAGTTTAAAACTTATCCGTCACTTAACATCACTTGAACCTTTTTTAAAAAATAAGTTTGCATGGAAATGAAGTCTATCAATAAGAAAGAAAACCACCCTAATTTTTCCAACTGTTTCTAAATTATACACTTATAATTCAGTTTTACCTGGTAACCTTGAAATGTTAGTCGAAATACAACAGACAAATAAGGACTCGCAGGGTTTATTATAGGAAATGAATGTTATCTATGACACCAGAGTAAAGATGAGAAAACAGGGAAAACTACCTAAGCTTTTAATTAAACAATGCCTGACTGCAAGTTTCCTTTAATATAAAAATGCTATTCTTCAGTTTAAAAGTAAACACACACACAAAATGATTAAATAAAACACAATTATTACATATATACATTCATGCACATAAACATTTATGACATACATATGTATGATGGATATATGTAAGTTTGTGTATATGAGTAGATATACATGTATGTATGTTTTATATAAATGTATTATGTATATGTATACATTTTGAACATAAATATTGTACATTAAAGTTTATCAACTGAAGAAGCTAAATTTGGAAGGAACCAATCTTGGTAAATACTCCATACTTTTAGGGACTATCGTGGCTAACTTTAACATATTTGAGTATATATATAACCAAAATTCATTCACACAAACTTATCTTACTATTAATTAAAATCATGTGGAAAATTAAACCATGCAACTAAAATATTCTAGTAGACGATATAAAAAATCAATGTCCTAATTCCTTAAAGCTCAGCTACAGTTCATTTTCAGAATCTTTTTTGGCCAACTTCATGTGCTGTAGATCAGTTATAGACTGTCCACTGATTGCTTGTTTTGTGCTAATTATTACTGTACATGCAATCTGACAGCATTCAGTTATCATAGGCCAAGAACTGGTATCAGAAGGCAGCTAACATAAAATATAATATCCAAATTTCAAAAGAATATCCTGAATATTCACCAGTAGATGCTAGAGTCACTTCCAATCAAAAGAGCCTTTTTATCTTGAGAACTGTTAAGACAGTTCATATATATGTATTTTCAATAATCTGCATGTACATTTGGGGTGGGACTTTACAATTAAAGCTTACTTAGCAAGTTTTTTGAGCAACTTAAGTTTTACAGAGGAAATCATAATTTCATTTTATGCTTGATTTAAGTCTAAAAATCTAAAATGAATCAAACTAAACCTTTTTTATTTTAGCTAATCTACTATCGTAAACCCAACAGGCAATGGTAATGGTGACTAATTTTACTTGCACAAATTGACAAGTCCTCTGTTCATAGGTACTTTAGGTTAACCCAGAGGAAATATCAATAAAATGATATTATAAAACTGAATATATTTCCAACTAAAAAAGTATCAGTTTTAAGTCAAAGCAAGTTAACAATAAAGTCTACCTTTCTCATTCTCTCTCAAGCAGCCTCCTTGTAAACTCTTTTGCCTTTTCAAATTATAAACTCAAAAGCAAAAGCATTCTAAAATTAAAATTTTTATTGACCTCTCATTTTATTTAAAAATCACCACACATTCTAATGTTATAAATCGTTTATATGACCATTTTCAAGTTTCTATAAGATTTGCTAAAGATGATTTTCATCAATATGCATATCTCATATTTATTAATCTCTCTATACTTAAGGAGTTTTACAGAATGGGAAGAGAACAAATAAATAGCATTTGAAATTTTATTACACCTTATTTGGGTACCTTACATTACATATCCTTCTAGTCAAAGCATCACCTGAATTATCATCTTTATAAATGATGGGCAGCTATAACATTGATAAAAACCTGTAAACAAATGTAATCCTTTCAAATGTGCACATTTTAGTAAAAAGATTTTTATTATATTTACTTAAATTGTTATTAATCTGCATTCTGAGCTCAAGAAAGTGGAATTGTACAGAGAAACAGAAACCAAAGTAGTATAAATCACTGTCTTTAAGGCACAGAACAGGTACTTGAATGGATAGGCATTACTGAGGTTTTAAACTATCCACTCTTCTTAGAATTAACTACTGTATTTAATAACATATTTATAGACATATTAACACAAAAAGAAAAAAACTTTGTAATAAAGTTATTATTTGATGTTAGTATAGAACCACGGTGTCCTCAGAGTACTGCCTTTAGAAGTACAGTAAGTCCTACTTCACGTGATGAACAATGAAGTGAATACCTACCTAAAAAAAAAAATTCTATAGTAACAGACCTTTAGAAAGCATTTTTGCCTTTTCTACAGCACATTCAGAGAATTCAAAGAGATTAAGATTTAATCCAAATAATTTTTTAATCAACATTTCCCCACCTGGTACAAATGTCAAGGAATAAGAACTACCCAAACCATTATAAGAGAACACTAAAGTGTGAAAATTTGTTAGTACCTTTAATTACCTATTAATAATAGACATGTTCAAAAGAAAATGTAGAGTAAGAGTTGAGAGAAACAGAAAACGGAAAAAGCAAAAGTCAAATGTTCCTTATATATAGGACAAATCCTATAAAGTGTCCTTACACATAGTTCCAAAAAAGAAGCTATCTCAAGAAAGAACTGCAATCATTGTTACTCATTATCTGCTGCATTCAAGTTTCATATCACCAAGATTACATAAGGCCTGCATACCAAGTTCATCTTGCAAACTGCTGCCGCCTACAGCAGATGCACTGTCATGTGATGCTTCTAAGTGGACACTCCCATTTCTCACCAGCAAGGAGGCACTAGCACTGAGCACTGCAGCCTGGGAAGGGGGGCGGGACTGGACTTTGACCTGGGCTGTGGACTGCTGGCCTTGCTGCCCATCTTGAAGGCTAGGAAAAAACATGGATTGGGAAGACATTACAGGGAAGAAAAGAGAAAACAATAGCTAGAATGAAGTCAATATAGAAAAAACTGATTTAAAAAAACCTTTTCAATGTAACTTAAGAAAGAGCCAACAAACTTTGTAAACTATAGAGATTATACTGCTGGCTTAAATCTTCTGCTCCTTAGAAATCTGATTCATAGTGATGAATACAGTATATATTTAATGTATATGAAATTTATCAATGTGTCTTTTTTCCACTTCAAGTCAAAAAAGTTCTAGTATAAGGAAAAAGAAGGCACAGCAAAGAAGAATCAAAAGTACATAAGATATATGTGGTTTGCAGCTGGTCCCCAAAAGAAAATCCTATTTTTCAGTTAAATATGTACTTTTATTTATAACTGTAATACTAATTCTAGAATTATTTTTTCAAATACTTTGGCATCTCAAATTCACAATCAAACAAAATTTCTATGCACCTGAAAACTAAAGAACCTTTATCAAATTCAACCTGGATGACAATTTTAAATCAAAAGAAAATCACAAACTAGCGCAAGAACCAGAATAACAAATACTGACTCAACCGAGTGAAATAAATGACCGCTGGGATGCTGGAAGAAGTATAATTAATATTTAATGTGTTGTTTCTATGAAAAGCCTATATATTTCTAAAATAAGGTCACAGGCCTTATATATGAGGTAACAATAATTATGTTCCCTTAACCAATTTTGTTACTACCTTTTCCAATCCATACCATAGTTTCATTAACAAGAACCCATCATTTTAGAAATCCTAAAAATAATTTGGAAACCAGTTATTTTTCAAGGGATATTACTGTCTTTTTTAAATTTTATAAAATTTTTAAAGTACTTAGTATTTTGTGATTATAAACTTATTTATAAGAATTACCTAATTTTCTAAAATTGAAGTTATATTAACTGATTTTATATTTCTATATATTTTAAATCACTATAAATTTAAAAACTCTTAGTACAATATTCAAATTTAAACTGATGAAATTCATGAAAACATTGAGTATAATTGTATCATTCCCTATATTATGTTCAATGAAACCCTCTGTTCTGTTACTAAAATAATTAGACCTTTTAGAAAAAAAAAAAGAATGCTATTTAGGATGGACTCATTCAGTTAATTTATTATTTTCATGAGTATTAACTTCTAATCCTTTGTATTCAATGCAATGGTTTCTCTGAAGCCTATAAAATGAAAACTCATCTGCTGCAGACTGTGAAGTCAGCTATAATTTGAAACAACCGTAAAATAAAAGACTAAGTAGAAAATAGTGCATATATTGCTTAAACCTGTGGTTATGGCAACAGAATACACTCTGGAACTACACTGTCTGATACAGTAGCCATATATGGCGATTTAACGTAACTAAATTTTAGTTTCTTGGTCCCACTAATCACATTTCAAGTGATCAATAGCCACTTAAAGTAGCTAGTGGCTACCAAAGTGGGGAGAAGCTGGTAGTTAAGCGTCTACCATACCGGACAGTATAGATCACACAGAATAGTTCCACCACCACAGAAAGTTCTACTAACCACCACTACCTAAACATTCAGATTCTAGGCTTCTTTTAGAGCCAATGAAAGAATATATTCTAAATAGAGCATAGGAATGTAAGCAACATATGAAGAAAAACAAGTCTGCAAAATGCTGACTTGTCAATGCTTACTGGCATTATATTTTAAAAGCCATAACCATAAAATTCATCTAATAACTTTTTTTGAATAGAATTTTTGTACAATAGACATAAGTCAAGAGATGATCTTAAGAATTTATAATCAAATATATTTGTTTCTTCCATACATATATGTTTGTTATTCTTCCTCAGAAACTATCTAAGTTACCCACAGACCTTACCAAAATGGCCAAATTTCACAAGAAAGAAAATTCTGAGGAAAAAATGTTTAAGTAGTTCAAGTACTAAGCCCCGTTAGATTCAGAAGACAGAAGAATTTCATAGAATATGTACTCAACAAATTTTTCTATCAATTTTTTTTTTCACGTAAACTCATAAACGAAGGTGCCAAATGGCACTTAGGTGTATTTTAATGTGAACATGTTTGAGAGTACACTAATCTTCAACACATCTAAACATATAAAAAGGTTTTCAAAATATTAGGCGATGTATGAAAGCTCCAGAATAAACAAAGTAAATCAGCCAAAATCTATGTGGTTGTAAATGTCAAGTTTCTGAACAGCAAAATGTTTATGTCACAAAAATGTTTATGTCCCTTGAATTCCTGTTTCAAAAATCCTTCAACAACAAAAAGCCTATCATTTTTGCAGAAATTGTTAGGAAAACTATTCCTAAAGGACTGTACTCTACCTTAAGCTAATAACTAATAAGAGTTAATCTTTTTTACATCACAGTTATATGTCAAAATTATGTCTGAGAAAACTATTTTTGCAACATAGTAAAAGGAAAGTAGAAATTGAGTCTATAACTGTCAGCTATCAATAGCATCACTGACATGCAATCTTACTTATTAACATTTCCAATTAAATAACAGAAAAATACAGTTGGTCTTGGTTCCTCCTTTCTGTTTACCACTTATTCTGCCTTATGCAGTTAGTTATTTTTGTATGTTCCTCAACAAAAGAGTAAACTCTAAGAGTACGATCACATTATTCCTATGAGTCTCCAGATTCCAGACTATACTCAGAAGAGTGTTTTGAACACAGCACAAAACAACAAATATTTGGTGGATCCATTCCTGAACACCACAAAATGATTGCTAAGAATTTCTAATCATGGACTCCAAGTTATTACTATGAACTTATTTGATTACAGATCTTTCAATCTTAGGATATTTTAAAAAACAAATCTAAGAACACAGTAATGCTTTTTTCCCTTCCCCAAAATGTACCGATTTCTTTTCATTCTAGCCCATTAACTAGAGTTCTAAAAAAAAAAATCATATTAAGTTGATAAATATAGTTTATTATAAAAATATTAAATTTTCATCTTTGCTTTTATCTCTAGTAACTGGGAAGGACTAGTAAAGGCCTACAAAATCTACCTGCAAGGCTAACCTAATGAAAAAAATACTTTTAAAAATAATTCTGAAATAGGATATTCTAACTAGCATAAAAATTTCATGCAAATTTTCTTTGTGAGGAAACTGATGATTCACTCTCAATTCTTGGAGACATAAATTTTAACAATTGCTTTTTAGACTGGTGGTTACTTAAACTATTCATTAAAGTTTAAAATAAGTTAGATTTTATGACCATTACACCCTGAATGTGCCCAATCTCGTCTGATCTCGAAAGCTTAGCAGGGTTGGGCCTGGTTAGTACTTGGATGGGAGACCACCTAGGAAAACCAGGTGCTGTAGGTGGTAAAAAAAAAAAAAAAAGTAAATAGAAAATAAAATAAGTTATTTTTTACTAGTACTTATATAGTAATTATAATTAAAGTATTATCATATCTATTCCATTTCTTCTTGACAAGTTTTTCACATTTTGCATGATTATGCCTTCCTATATTTACATTAAGATGCAATTATTATTATGTAACGCATACCAAGAATTAACACAATATACTTTACCTGAATATTTTTGCAATTAAATCAAATGATTTTATTAAAATGGTGTTTCTCCTAATTCCTCAGAGCTCAATTTTATTTTATTTCATCCATGATGAAATCAGCCTATTTAAGATACA
Organism: Eidolon dupreanum; assembly: GCA_028627145.1. Taxonomy (NCBI): domain Eukaryota; kingdom Metazoa; phylum Chordata; class Mammalia; order Chiroptera; family Pteropodidae; genus Eidolon; species Eidolon dupreanum. The sequence goes on from CM053509.1 coordinate 20,402,298, forward strand.
TACAACCTTTGTACTGGAAATATCCCAGAACTTCAACAAAATCTACATGCTGACTACTAACTAGACTACTTTCCAAAAATTCTTATGTGAGCCCTTGACAAATAAATTTCATACCATATCTCATTTGAATGGCGATGTATTTAAAATCCTACAAAAACATGGAGAAATCGTGCATGATTGGCTGGAGTTAGAACATAGTTCTTTAATATTCCACCAGGCAGGAAAAAAAACTAATTTGTCTACATTTTTTTGGTGAGTGGGATCTAGCAGACTCATTTGCAGCAAAGAATAAAAGGATTTTTAAAGACTAAAAAGAGAAAGTTAAAAAGTAGATTAAGGAATATCAATATAGAGTAGGAAAGCAAAGTATGGCAAGTATTATTCAAGGGACAAAAAGAAAAGGTTAAAAACACAAAATGGAAAAAGTAAAATGAAATGCTGAGCTCTTTCTGCATGATGGGACTGTATCCCAAAAAAGATTAGCAGAAAGAAAAGTTACTTCAGGGAGCAAAGGAAAAGATGTGGAAAGGAAGCAGAAGAGGAGGGCTCACCAAAAAAAAGGTGCTCAGCAAAGTTTTCTAGAACAAAGGTCTCTTTTCACTGTTGCCTTCCCATTTTTATATTTTAAACACTGATTTAACTAATCCATACTACTTTTAACAGAACTACATATTACTGCAGGATTAATTAGGAACAAACCTATGAAGTTCCTGATTGTAATGCAAAATCTATAAAAATAACCAAAATCCCAGAATATTAACAAGGATTTTGCTATTCTTGAGAACGAGATTTTTAACAAGGAAAGGGATTTATCTCTTTCAACCTAACATGCATTCAACAGTTATTTTATCAAATGCTATCCCTTTTGAACTTCAAACTAAAATATAAGAAAATAGTTCAGATAATAGTACTTCTGAACACACAGATTAATAAAAGTGTAACATATGCACTGCTTAAGCAAGCACATGTAAACTATTTTTGTCTATATCTGTGTTCATAAAATACAGCACATGTCTTTTGAACAGATTTTTATTATTTCTAATTCAAGATATAGACTCATTAGATTTGACCAATTGAGAATAATTACTAAAATTTTAATGGAAAATTATCCCTAATATTATAAATATATGCTTTCTTAAACAGGATACTGGAAAAATTAAAATGTTTTTGTTCAGTAACCAAAGGGGTTGAGAAATTCAACATAGAAATACATACAAAATACGTATATATATCCAATTGGCCACATGTTACCATAAATTAAATATTTTAGTCTTGTGTCATTTACTAGGTCCTGGTGATTATGAAATAGACACCAATTTTTAAGTAATACAAAATAAAAAATACATATTTTAGTGAAATCATCAAACTAGCTTAGAGCTGAGGTCAGTTATCTGTTATTCCTCAACAAGCTTACAACTCAGCCCACATTTGTTCATGTTAAAAACTGAAGATGCTGGAGAAAGATATTGTATTAATATTATTTAAAGTAGGAAAAAAACGTACTTAAGGCCTTTATTCACATTTCTAAAACCACCCTAAAGTGATTTTTCAACTTTAAATTGGCTAAACCAAACTGAACATTTAAAGTAGTGCAATATAAGGCATGCATAATGCAATAGGCTCATGGTCACATGCAGAGAAAGCCTAAAGAGCTTATGTATAGGGGAGAAAGCGGAAGAAAAAGAAAAACAAAGCTATTTAAATGTTTTCTTGGGACTGACAGAACAGGTTAAAACGTCTGTTACATGCATGCTAAGCTTGGTGGAATGTTAAGATACCATACCTTAGGGGTGATCCGATGAGCAATGTAGGAGGGGTAGGGTTACTCCCTGCATTGTGCCGGCGCCGTACTGCCTGGCGCCTAAATGTGCTGCGTTCACGGCGAAATGACACCGTCTCCTCGCTGGCCTGTGCTGCTGCATTAAGACAGACTTAGGTCAAATAGGAGCCTAGGTCAGAGATGGAAATAGGAGCTGAGCCTGTCTCTCCCTGACTTCCCGCCCTCAAAGTTAAAGGGAATTTTTCTAATTGAGCCAAACGTTTTTCACACATATACTAATCAATCATTATTAAGAAATATACAAAAAGTATGAGTCTTTTATTTAAAAATAATTATTTTCTTAAAAATAATGTTTTTGATCTATCATCTGGCCTCACTATCTTCTCTTCCACCTTAATTTCCTATTTTAAGATCTCAGTTGTTTTAAAATTGTTTTGGAAACTCTTATTTATTTAATCCCATGTGCCCCTATTTCCCCTTTAAGTCAGCCTTAAAAATACTGTACTTGTCAGTTCAGACTAATAGGAATAGGCATTAGTTTATTACTCTCATGAGGACAGTGATAGTAGTTCATTTTTGATGCTGAGGAATAAGGCAGTAAATTTATCTCTCACTTTCCTGGGCCATACTTTTGCAGCATTAATGAAACCACTAGTAGTAGTTTGCTGCTATCAAACTTTATTCAACTCTATGTCCCTAGCACTGATCCCATCAACATTATGAAGCAAATATCAGCCAAAAAAAAAAAAAAAAAAAACAGTACAGAAACTCATAATTTAATCCAAAACAATAAAATACAAACTAAAACCAATATATAAGAATATCACAATGGCTTAAATGAATTACTACATAAAATTTTACAAAACCATACTAATTGACTAATTTGAGTTTCTAAAGCAATACACAAAATGTTGTCTATCCATTTGAATTTAAAACAATTGTTTCCAAACACACAAAAATTCCTTTTTTTTAGTAAGTATGAAATGGATTATGAAATCAAGAATATTATATTTAGATTTCAGTTCTTTTGCAACCTTCTTGAAGTTTTAAGTGTCACTAATTCTCAAATTATTATTCTGCTTCGAAATAGCCACTTTCTTCAATTTTAATGTTGATTTTAATAAAGTATCCTTTTAAATACTGACTTTTTATCCCCTCCCCAAGCTATATCAGTAAATATTCTTTGTGTAATTAGTCCATTATGATTAGGCTACCTCCAGAAGTCATAGGCTTCTCTGTCTTTAGATACTTTCTTTTATTGAAGGAATGACAAACATAGAATTATTTCACCCATTTGTGAAGCTTCTGCCAGAAAGAAGTATAAGTCACAAATTACAGGACACTTATTTATATTACTTATTTCTTTTTCAGCTCACACACTACAGTGACATTCTAAGGTTAGGCAACTAAATAAGAATTAGGCTTCAGATCCAAACCATAATTGACTCTTTGAAGTAATTTTTATTTTTTACTTTTTCTCCAGTTTTATTGAGATACAGTGAAAATTCCTTTAAATGTGAAAAGGCTAACCGTAATATAAAAGCTCGTTTATGCAAAAATTACATATAACCATATATATATATATATATATATATATATATATATATATATATATATGATGCTGATTAAACCTAGTCCTCTAGTACCATGCTGTCCAAAATGGTGGTAGCCAATAGCCATTTGTGGCTATTTAAACTTGAAACTGATTACAATTAAATAAAATTTAAAACCAGTTTATCAGATTAATGAACCACATTTCAAGTGCTCAACAGCTACATGTGGCTAGTAGCTACCATCACTAGACAGCACAGATATAGAATATTTCCATCATCACAGAACGTTACATTGGACAATGCTGATTTAGAAAGTCAAGGATACCTTTTTGTCACCACAATATACAGAGCCACTGTATGCTTTGCCTATTTCTGACAATCATGACCTCAATAAAAGAAAACTGTGACAAAGACTGACACAAAGGGGGACATGGGCTGGCAAGGCAGTCACTGGATAAAGTATAAACAAAGCAAAAAATAAAAGCCACTTGGAAGAAATGAAAACTTAATATGAGTGACTGCCAAACCTGTTAACAGTTCTTAGGCATCAGTAAGGTTAATTTGGGTTACGGAATTTAAAATCACTCTTTAAAAATCAATTCAATATTTTATGAATTTATATTTCTATTTCATTGTTAAAACTATTGCTCAATTTACAGGGCAGTTCACTTCACCAAAACTTACAAACATTCTTTCTAGTTTTAGACATTTTGTTTCAACCAAAATAATAGAGTAAAATTTACACAGACATAATTTATAGTGGATAATCTAATCCATAAAATGTACTAAAATTATTCAGGATTTGGAAAAAAGCAGTATACTGAGAAAAGGAAAGGGGAAATATAAAACAGTTCTCTTTATGATCTTCCTTCTATTGAAGTCTTAAAGGTGTTTAAGACTTCACTAGGACAAAAAAGACAAACAGTAGTGTCCACTTACAATCAAAATGTTCTTCAGCTTCTTCAGAAAACACAATTTTTTTGCTATTAACACACATTTATATTTTGTTACATGGAAAAGCACTACATATTAATACTACTACTTAATAAAATAGTTTTGGAAACACAGCAAGATGTAAGTTTAGGCATCCATTGAAGAATGTATTAAAACGGAGTTATGGTTACTGCCTACGTTGTCCTCTGTAATAGTCGGGGTCTAAGTAATGCTAAAAGAATGTTCAATATTTACGACAGCAATTACTTTAACAGTAGCTATGATCACACATTTGCCTGAAAACACTATGTTATAATTTATGGTCACAACAAATAAGACTAAGCCACGACCCTCTGGGAGTGTGCTACTTAATACAGAACATCTTTATTTGAAACAGGGTCCAGTGGGAGTCCAGTTCTATTAGAGCCAAGGAAAGAAAAGTGTCTTTAAAGTTTAAATTTGCCATAAGCACATTGTCACATAAATTATAACCACACTTGATGAAAATTCACTTCCACAATCCAACTGCAATAAATTTTTAATCCTTTATAAGAGTAAGAAAACGACAAAAAAAATCTTTAAATTAGAGAATGCGACAGGAGAAAAAACACTTTAAAACCTAGTTTTGAAGTTGATATTTTGACCTGGCAAAAAAATGAAATTAACTAGTAAAATAATAAGAGCATAAAATGCCAATAATGAAAACTGAGCACTCTAGGTGCAACTAAATTTTATGTATATGTAGTTAAGCAGAAAATTACAAATATTCAAGTGATTCAAAAACCATGAATGACAAGACAGACATAAAATACTTTCAAGTACATATACTTAGACAGTTGTAATTTTAACATATTTTTAAAAATTTATAAGTCTTGACTTTCTAATCATTTATTTTGTGTTAAGAAAACTCCGAGACTGAATTAGGATCATGGTAATTTTAAGAGAGAACTTCAGATAATTCAGCTCTTTATTTTTGACACAGTAATAAATCATTCAATAAGTTTAAACACTTACTGGGTACCTAAAGGCAATTCATGCACAAAGCGCAGAGACCCTTAGACATTTAAGATAGCTGTGATCTGGTCTGATCTTAAATATCAAAAAGAAAACAAAATCCACAATACACACCTCCCACCTCAGGAGTTACTTTCCATTTATCTTGAAATGAGTTAAGGGAAACACTACATATTCTATATTAAATTATTTAACTACTTTCATATGGGGGTATTAAAACAATAAACTATCACTTTGTTTTACCCTGAATGAAAACACAGAAAGCATTAAAGGCACTAGAGTACTTTCAGGATAGCTGGGATAAACAAAAGAGCAAAATTTGCTAAGTAAGAAGGTAAGGATCTGTCCATATTCTATCTCAAAAATTGGAAAGTTTGAGTATAAATATGTACAGAATAAGATGCCATTTAAAAACAATGCCAGACAGATGATTGCTTAGTGAAAGGATTCATTTGGAATAAGTTGCTTTTTTGTTATATACTGCTCAGAAAAATAAAAGATCTATGCAAACATTCTGAATACACTGAAATAGTCTTCAAAGTAAAAAAATTTTACTTAAGAATAAAGTTACTATATGAAGAAATGAACATACAAATGATTTTGCAAAAAAAAATTTTTTTAAAGAAATATTTTAGTCTAGGCATAATCCATTTAATCTAAACATTTTCTCCCTTTCTTAATTTCCATGTCAGCCAAGGATGATGCTAACATCAGCATGCAAAGATTTGTTCTAATATAGAAACAAATACTTTTATAAGTGCCATTTTCTGGGAGGACAAAAGACAACAGGAACCTACTGCATAACTTCTGAGCATTCATTCTGAATTAAAATACTTTCCATCTGTGAAAACATTACAAAGGACTACTCTACTTTTATTAGTTTCAAGTACACAGTACACTAGACATTTATATAGTTTATAAAACAATCCCCCTAACTGCTCCTTCTCTCCTCTGATTTTCTCTACTTTTTTGACAAGTAAACCAACAAACAAAAGCAAACAACAAAATCATTAGCTGTGACTTGAGCTAAAGAGAATTTGCATATCCTTATTCAATTTTCCACAATCCCAGCAGCCAAATATATAGTTGGGTAGACGAAATGCTTTCAAGAAATTAAATTATACTCTATGGAGTCATAATTCACACAGAATAATTCCTAAAAGATATAGTTAAAGGATTACTTACTTTCATAGGTCTTTCCTAATTTTTAAAAATCCTTTGGGAATAAGATGAGAGATATAAATCCTTTCCCAGAAAACCACACTCCAAAACAATTCTGCATATATCTTTAGGAGATTCACCTAATAAGAAGTCATTAATGAAGAGTATATATTTGAAGTGATATATATTTAAAAAGGGAAACTTCCTGACAAATCATTAAAAGGCATCAGTGCCTTTGTTTTCATAATAAAGCTACAATTTACAAAGCACTTTTACACATTTGAGCTCATTAGAGTCTGATAGTTAACTGTGAGACAGGTCTAGACAGTTATTGTTACTGTTTTACAATTGAAGATATTGAGGCACAGATTTAATGGTTTGCCAAAGTATCCGGTTAGTAATTAGAGGTGGTATTAAATGTTACCATCTGATTCCTATCTACAACTTCACTGCTGCTAGGAAAAAAAAAATACTATAATGTCTGTTCCTACCACACAAAATCAGGCATTTGGCTGGTTTTGGGAATTCTATACACAAACCTTTATTTGCCTCATCAATAAAACATCTCCTTTTCTTGACACTTTTTAAGAGAAGCTCATTTTTCCAAGTAACTGAAGCATCTAAATCTGTTTACTACACTAAATGAGCATTTTTTCCATATGATTTTTTATGTCTAAGCTTCTTCTCAGTATAGATCAAGGGTCCCCAAGCCCCGGGCCACAGATCATTATGGTCTGTGGCCTGTTAGGAACCAGGCTGCAGAGGAGGAGGTAAGCAACAGGCGAGGGAGCTGAAGCTTCGCCTGTATTTGCAGCCACCTGCTCTCCAGCGCTAGCATTACTGCCTCAGCTCCACCTCAGATCATCAGGATTCTCACAGGAGCACTAGTCCCTGGTGCCAAAAAGGTTGGGGACCGCTGATCTACAGGCATATAAATGGTCAAGCAGTATGCTCTATTTTGTTGACACATTTCAGGAGTACAATAAGGGAGAATAGATAGCCCAGAAAAATTTCTCAATTGCCAGAAAAGACTATTGACAAATAAGGCTAAAATAAGCAAATTCTTACTATTTGAGATGTAATATAATTTTTAAATAAAAAAAAAATCCCCTCCCACTACCGCCAATTTTCAAAAAGCTCAAACAAACCCCTAATAAAATATAACTAAAACCACCTGAATATGAATCCTCAATACACTTAGTTTAGTTATGCTGTTATTTTTATTCTAAACACACTGAAGCTATAATGTGTTTAGAATAATAGATTATAACTAAACACAATAGCCTCTACAATGTCTTCTTTTAGCAAAAAAGAAAAAAAAATTTTAAGAGCCCACAGACTATTATATTTATTCCTCCAAAGTGCATGGAAATTTTTAGTTTGGTATTTGTTTCTTATTAACAATCAATGGCTTGTTTTTTAGAAATAAGAATGCAAATAATAGAAACGCTAGAATGGAAAAAAAACGAGGGCTCATATTAGTCAAAGATCTGCACCGAAAAGTAATTAACACCTTCCCTGTAACTCTTACTAAAAAACAGAACACCTCACATTCCCTGTGAAAAGGAAATGACATTTTAAATACAAAGACATAAGAATTTACTATAATTCTTATACATATTTTTTAGTATTTACATTCCAACAATATTTAGAAGAGCGATATTTTCCTACCAAAGCATGTTCACTCTTAAAATTTATTTTAATGACAACTTTAAAAATTAAGCTGTATTTTAAAATCCAGTGGTTTCTTGCATGTCATGAACATATTTGATATTTGTGTGAGAAATCACTCAAGGCATTTCAGACCTTTTATAAAAAACAGAATGATATCCACCTCTAAGACTTGAGGGAATTTAATTACTATACTGTCACCAAGTAGTTATAATCATTTCAGATATAATTAGTTCTCAATATTTAGGTTGAATAGCCTACTTGCTTCCTTAGGTACTAAAGATCTTTTTTTTTTACATTCTCATTAGAAATTAATCTATGTTAGAAACTATACCAAAAGAAACAAGAGAATGTTTACCACAATACAAACTTTTAAAATACTCTGGGTGAAATTAGAATTCTTTGAGAAAAGGCAATTTCCTTATGTTTCACAATGTACAAACAAAATATTCAGCTTAACTTTTAATAAGACAATAGAAGCTTTAAAACTAAAGATATAAGCCTGAATAGAGAGAATGGGGGTGGAGGATGAAAAAGCTACAGTGCTGACAACGGAGGACTTCATTCCTCTCCTATTTAAGAACAAGATTCCATAAGAATCAGAACAGAATTTTAAAAAAAGTATTTTGAGGAAGAAATAGCAAGAAGCAACTCTGAAATAAACAAAATGGCCAAAAACACATGGATAATATAAAATCACATATTAAATTTTGGACAATTTTTCATAAACCTACAACAAATAAGCTATTACCTTAACCAAAACACCATGACTGTTATAGGGATCATCATATATCCATTAATGAATACTAAGTGCCAATATAAACTACAAACTTCAATTTAATAAACTTTAAGTGTGAAGTTACAGGGGAAAAATGGTTAATGCCTAAAACTTGAATAAGACAAAAATAAAACTGAAGAGAGAGACATTAAAAAGCCATAAAAGTTTCCAAAGTACATAGGTGGAGCTCAAGTAGTATTTGGAAAAATCTTATATAACAGGTTCTAATTTCTAAAAGTTCAGTGGTAAACAGTATATAAGAAATGATTAATTGGGTGCCCTAATAAAATTCTACATTCTGTTGTTGATATTGTTCAAAGAGGGAAGAGGACCAATTTTTGTTGCTCCTAGTAAAATATTAACAGGTGGTAACTGGCTTAGCAAAGGTGAATGCCATCAAAAACAAATTGACATATTCAAAGAATACAACTGAAAAAATATTTTCTTGATGTTCCAAAGATGTACCAAACCCTTTTCTAAGATAATCAACTCCTTCATGGAAAAAAAGTCTATTTTAATAACACAGTAAAAGGGAGGATATTAACACAAAGCATATTTTAATAAATATCACTCTAATCAACAGTATTAATAATTGCAGTTAACTCTTGGGGAAATCTCATCCCGCAATTTACTTACCTCCACTGACTGGATCTTGCTCTTCACCTTCAGGAAATGCTACCTGGCTTGGCAAGCTATTCCTAGATCGAGTGACTGTCTCTAACTGGGAAGCCCGTCCCAATAAAGAGAGCTCATCTAGCACCTCTCCCTCTTTGGCCTCAAGATCTGATTTTGAAGTGGTTAAGGGTTTTATACTTTGGGGTGCCAGCAGCCTGCTGGAATCATTCAAGCATGCTACTGCGCCACTGTCCAGGCTCAGCACTCGGGCTCGAGTCTTGGCATTATTTGTGCTGGAAGTCCGACGTGTCGTCCGCTTTTTGCCAGATCCTTCAGGACCCAAACGAGATTTGTGTGTGTGCTCAGAGTCAGTCCCCCTTTCTCTAGGAACATGTTTGGTCTTCAGAGCACTGTATCTGCCCTCAGGGGACTGACACGAATGAGAAGTGGTGCTAGAAGAGCTATCACTGCTGAATTGGTGAGCAGATTGAACACTAGATGCTCTGCTCAAGTCACTTTGGTCACTAGAGTCGTCATCGTGACAGAATATAGCACTGTGTGGCTTGGTACCAGAAACACCTCGAAAAGAAACATAGTCCCTATGCCGACTTGAATCAAAACTGCTGGCCCGTTTTTTTCCTGTCCGTCTCCTGCCCGACTTATGGGCAGAGGCTGTCCGGTGGATTAGGCTGGAGGATTTAGGCCGTACATCCCCTTCCTTTTGCTTTCCGCCAATATCTTTCCCAACTTTTGAGTCCACTGAAACAGCGGGCTTATCACTCTGCTCCTCTTTGTTTTCAGCTGTTTTCCCAAGTGGTCTGTCCGCTTGCAAAGTAAATTCGTTTGCATGGGGATTTTTATTGGCTTCTTCAGATGCAGAGGTGCTGAGACCTCTCTGACTGTGAATATCATCAGAAGTATTACAGTCCTTGGCCTCTTGAACCCCACTATTTGTACTCACTTCCAAGGCAGTCTTTTCACTACTAGTCCTTTTGTCACTGGTACAGCTACTCTTGTCCTCTGGGTCAGCACAGCACTCTTTTTTCCTACCATTTTTCTTTCCTACTTTAGGAGACTCCTCATGCTCTGACAAGATGCTCTCTATGTGAGTTGAGCTTGTATGCTCACTCTTATAGCTGCTGACAGTACTGTTGGTATCACGGTCTGTTCCACTGCAATAGCTCTCCGTGGACCCACTACTGCGTGTGCTCAGGCTCCTCAAGCTGTCCATGCTTTTGTCTGCTTTCAAAGGTTTGCTCTTCCCACTCTTTGTAGGTGGCTGAGACTTACTGTTTTTCAGCTCACCAACAAGCTGAAATTCCCCGGATAAACAAGAATTTTCCACCAAGGATTCTTTGGATCCAGAATGAGGCTTGGAAGATTCTAACTCGCTAACTGGATCTAAACCACGTCTTTGCTGGTACAGAGGGAAGTCATTCAGTGAAGCATCTGGAAAAGCCACAGCAGAGCTAGAAGTCCGTGGCACACCTCGTGGCCGGTGATCTTTCCTATAAGAGTGTGAATGCAAAGGAACAAGAGAAGCTACTTCGGTATCACATGCACTGGACAGAGACTGATCGACATGATGGTGGTGGCTGTGACTTGGCAGGCTCACTTTGTCACTGCAGTCCCGTGGTAAGTCCTGTCCACAAGAAGATAAGGAAGGCTGAATGGAGATGAAGGAATCATTGGAGACCAGACGGAAGAGCTTCCGATCAGTTGCCAAATCTGTTTCAAACACATATTTGGAAATGTTAACACAAATCTACGATCTGCTTTTTTACTGTTTAACAATGGAAAGAGTGCGCAGCATAAAGTAAATCAAGTAAAAACAATTTCTAGAGTAGTTTACTTAATAGTTGGCTCGTCAATCCAAAGAGCTGGTTTCTACTTCACAGCTGCAAAAAGAAAGCATTCTATTGATGGAATGAACTAATCACCTCAGAAAATGTTCTACAGAATAACAATAAAATAACAGGCAACAAAGGATTATATTTTAAATTGACTTGGATTTTTATGTGAGCTCTGTCTCTAACTAATTAGGTAACCTTGGATTACCTTTCTAAGCCTGTCTTCTCATGTGGAAAATGCAGTATCAATCTCAGCAGGTAGTACCATGGAATAACTGACATATGATATGCAATGCTCTGCACAGTGTCTGACAATTACTGCTGCATGTCCCTAATTTTAATATGCAAAATTAATGGTAGCTATCATTATTTTACTTCACTAACACAATACAAAAATCTCTTGGAAAGACTGTTTTACAAATCAACAAAAGCCTAGTCATTAGAAATAGAAAAAAAATCAAAAGGCTGACTAATGCCCAAATGAGATGCATCTTAATGTTCAGAATGATTGAAAAGATTAAAACAATAATTATGAGGCAAAATACTGCATTTTCTTGTTTCATCATTGATGCAGCAATTTCAAAATGCCTCATGAAAAATATACATATCCCTTGATATCTGTAAGACAATACTTTTCACCTTCCCTTAAGGGCACTGATTAGTACTTAAGTTACCATATATACTGTATGTGTGAATATAAATAAATCCATCTACCTACTCACACTGTAATTTATCTTGAAATATAGTTTGACAACCGAACTACACAATAGCTGATTTTTTATACACTTTTGACAGACAAGGATGGTTGAATCTGCTTTTAGTTCAATAAAAAGAAAAAATATTATTTCTCGTAACTGCATAGAAAAAAATACAAAGGATTCTGTAGTAAGTCAGACTGTTCAGTAGAATCTCAACAATAAAAGCACATATTTCCCCCTAAGATTAATATATAAAAAGAATACATTATTAGAAATGTTTATTTTTTAAAAAATCTAAATCTAGATTATATCTAAATAATTAAAAACTCAGAGTCAGTCTCTAGAATGCACTATATAAACTGTGATTTACAAATGACCTATTAGGCTTTTTCTTATGTTTTAAAGTCTTCAAGATAAGTAAAATCCATGTTCTTATCATTTGACCAAAAGAGTTGTCACTATGCTCGCGTTATATACGCTAAACACCAAAATTTTAAAGTTAGCACTGTATTTACTTTTTTACATACGAAATTATAGTTATTTCTAAAAACTATATATCCCTAATAAGCAACTACAGAATGGTGTGAAATTCACATTATGAATTTTATAGAATAAAAACTGAAGTAGCCAAAAATCACTAATTCTATATGCAACAAAAGGACTTTAACGAAATGTTAATCAAAACCAACTCCTTTCTAAAACATTAATAAAGCAGAAATTTAAGGTTTTCATTTTAAAAGACACAGCCAAACTTACTATAATATATGCACTTTTTTCAATTTTGCTAAATAAATATACCATAAAAAGTTTAACTTTAGGTGGTTTTAGGAAACTTTTAATATGGTTTCCTGGACATTTTTCTTACTGGTAGTAATACAGTCAGTCAAAGACAGGATCAAATCAACACAGAGATACTTTTTTTCATATAATTCAATTTTTTCCAATGATTGCCACTAGTGGTGTTTGAGTTAAGAAAGGCATGTTCACATACTGCTCATGATGAAACTGGGATAACTCTGTAAAGCAATCTGGCGATATGGCCCCAAAACTTCCAAAAGTATATTCACCTATGACCAGTAATCTATTTCTAGAAATTGTTGCAAAAGGATAAAATCATATATGAATATAAGGTTTTATCAAAAAATTGTTCATCTCAGGTTATAAAACTTCTTAAAACACAAAAAGTATAAAAATCTCCAATAAAAAAGATTGACTAAATTATGATGTCTATTAATAACATCATGCAGGCACTAAAACATGTTTTCAAACATTATGTAATAATATGATAAAACACCCAGATAAAAAGAAGGCACTATATAAAAAGTATTATTCTCATTTGTAAGAGTTAAAAAGAATACTAAGGGTATATGTACATATGTTTGTAAGAATGTTAAAAGTAGTATACTATATTTAGCCATAAAAAGAAATAAAGTCTTAATACATGCTACAACATACCAAGTTAAAGAAGCCAGACACAAAAAGCCACATATTATATAATTCTATTTATATGAAATGTCCCAAATAGGCAAATACATTGAGATAGAAAATAGATCAGTGGTTGCCAGGGGCTGGTTGAAGAAAGAAATGGGGAGTATAATGAGTCTGGGTTTCTTTCTGAGGTATAATGAAAATGTTCTAGAATTGGATAGTGGTGATGGATACACAACCTTGTGAATATACTAAAAACCACTAAAATGTACACTTTAGAAGGGTGAATTTTATGGTATGTAAAATATATCACAGTAAAAAAAAAAAAAACAAGAAAAAAAGTAATACATCAAAAACATATTAACAACAGTTATCTCAGTGGCAGGAGTATGAATTATTTTCTTCATTCTTAACTGTATTTTCTAAAATTAACATATATTACTTTTATAAACAAAAATCATACTTTCCTCCTCTCTAATAAATCATCCCCATCAATTATAGAAAACAAGCCGTTATTTCTCCTACATATTCTTACAAAATCCGAATCTTTTATCCTCACTTCCCCTACTATCATCTTGTATCTCTGATCCCCTTTACATAAATTCACCAAGAGTAGCCTATATACAGTTTTCAGTTCTTTTCCTCTAATTCTCTCTTACATGTATTCTATTCCCACTCCAGTAAGATGCTTATCAAGGTCATCAGCACTGTTAAGTCCAATGGTCAAACCTCAGTCTCCTATCACCTGACCTATCAGCAACATTTGACAAAACTGATCATGATCACTCTGCCTGAAATACCGGCTACAGCCCTCTTGGTTTCCTCACCTCACCAGTTGTTAGATTCAGTCTCCTGGACTTATTAAACTGGAGTGGTGCAGAGCTCAATCCTTCGAACTTATCATCTTCCTATCTATATTCTCTCTTGTGTGTAGAAAACTCATTCATTTTTCTGGCCCCATTATTAAAATTTAGAAATACTTGGAACTAGTTCTTCCATCTTCTACCTAGCCCCAGTACTCACTGGGCTAAAGTTCTGATCTTGAGTAAGGAATACATGAGTGAGACTGGAGAAGGGAACTGTAGATATCCATTCCTGGAAGTGAAAAAGGAGAGTACACGTACCCCCATGCTCAGTTTTCTCTCAAATATCCTGAATCGTATTGATAAAAAAAGTGCCCAGCTAATCAACTAACAGTTAACCAACTGACTAAAAGTCACTGCTCTGTAAATCCAAATCAGCCAGAGAACCAGAAGAGCTCCAATGGACAGATAAACCAGAATGAACTGCCACTAGGTGGTGCCAAATCATAGCCAAGACTAATGCAGATTTGGATCAGACAGAGAGCAAGGCTACCTAAACTCCAAGCTGGCTAACAATGCACATTTGCCCTGTTTATTAGCTTCATGATAACACAATCCCACAGCTGGCATGACTGAATTTTTGGGAGGCTATTTATATACTGAAAACTCCTAAATTTAAAACCTCAACCCAGACTTCCTACCTGAAATCCAGACATATCTAATTATCTACTAATTATTGCTGTTTAGAGGTATAACAGCATCTTATATGCCCTAAACTGAACTCCTTGTCTTACCTTCCTTCTCCCTGTTCTCCCTAGCCCTAAATCTGCTCCTTCTCAGTCTTTCCCCTTTCAGTTAACAGGGACTCCATCCTCCTCACTGCTTAACCCAAAACCTTAGTCATGCATGACTATTATTTCTGTCACATGACATATCTAGTCCATCAACATCAACATTAACAAATCCTCTCATTAATATCTTCTACACAATCAGACTACCCTAATCTGTGTCCTGGATTATTGCAATAATCTGCTAACTGAGCTCCCTGCTTCAGCCTTTGCCCCTTTTAATATTTTCTCAATATAGGAGTCACGTGAATCTGTTAAAATACAACACAGAGCATGACACTCCTCTGCTCAAAACCTCAAAACCTTTAGTTCCTCATCTACTGGAAATTAAAACTAAAATCTTTAAAATGGCTTACAAGACTATATAATGTCCTCTCACATACTCCACACCAGCCACACTATTTTTCAAACCTGACAGGCCTGTTCCTACTTTAGAACTTTTGCCTGTGCTGTTACCTCTGCCTAGAGGGAAGTCCCTTATCCCCAAATATCCTGATAGCTTACTTCTTCACCTCTTTTAGGTTTTGCTCTCCGTGAGCTTTCCCTGGACCACTCTACTTAAACTTACTATTCACCGGCCCCCACTCCCTATCCTCTGTCTCTATTACTACATATATATTTGTACAATTCCATAATAACAGTATGGAAGCCACATGAGGGTAGAACTTTTTGTCTGTCTGTTCACTAATTTATTTCCAGTTCTTAGAATGATGCTCAGTACATCATGAGTACTAGATACTATCTGTTAAATATTAACAATGTGGAAAAATGGTATGTGATAAAGCAAGTTACAAAACTATATGACAGTAGTATAGTATAGCATTAAAAGCATAATTCAAAACTAGATTACATTTAAAGGACTGCCACTTTGTAGCTGTGTGACTTTGGGCACGTTTTTTATAATTTCTCTCTAAGCTATATATCATCTGTAAAATGAGAATAATATTAACATCAAATGCTTACAGTAAAGATTAACTGAGTGAATGTGTATAATAACGCACTTAGAAGAAGACTGAAACCAGGGGTTGACAGACTAAGGCCCATGGAGCCAAATCAGCCCTCTGCCTCTTTCTGTAAAGTCTTAGTTTAACACAGCCATGCCCACTCATTTAGTATTATTTATGGCACCTTTCACTCTACGATAGCAGTTAGAGTAGTTGTAAGAGAGACAATATGGCAATACAAAGCTATCTGACCGTTTATATAAAAAGTGTGCTGACCCCTAACCTACATAATAGTATGTCCTCAGTGAATGTTAGACATCATCTGTGTCCATGTGTGTCTGCCAGGTGCGTATAGAATTCCTAACCTGCCAATCTACAAATTTCTTGCTTGTGCATGGTACTTTCCAGATATAAAATAAAAATATATGACTCATAAATACAATGGCACTAGCCCCTCTAAGATCTATACCTAGTTTTTGAGATCTTCCCATAATTACATATTATAGAATGAGATACTATAATTCTCGAATCAATGAATTCACCTTTACTTTTTATAAGAAAATAATTTCTGTATCATACAGTCCATTTAGGAGTATTTTTTTAGTGGAAAAGAGTAGGCTGGCAGGGGTAGTGCACAAAAAAGCAAATAAACAATGATGGGGTACTACAATTCAAAAAAAGCAGTTATAGCGATAAACTTAAAATTCCAAGTAACAAAATACGCTTGAAAGAATTGGACCTGGGTAAAATATTAAATTAATAGGAAAATGTCATAATTTAGTGGCCTATTTGTAACTCCATAAATCAGTTTCATAATCAAGTACAGGAAAATCGTCAGTCTGCCTGTCTACCAAACATCCCCCACAGACTAATAATGAATAGGCTAAGAATAGGGCAACAATTTTCTGTCTCACTGATTATATAACATGGGATAAATGGGGGTGACACATTTATCCTTTCATGTTTGAAAATTAAAAATCAAATGTAAAAATGTGGCAGTTCTTAAAAAAAAAAAGCAAACACCAAGAAAATCCAGAGTACTCATTTACAATGGAGTTGAATATGAAGGGAAAAAAATCACTTAAAGCCAAAATTTCTATTAAAAATTTACTACAAGAGGTACCATATTGGAGAAAGACATACAGTTTCTCAGAAACTTAAACAGCAAGTTATTTCTCTGTTAATACATATTGTTAGGCAAGATATGAAATAGCTGGCATTTAGAGGTTACATTGGATGTAAAATAGTTTTACATTCCAGTTATCACCACACGAGGCAAGATGCTCTGACTGACAAGAAGGATAGCAGATTCTTATCTCTCATCTCATACTCACACTGGGGCACATGCTCATAAAATTTTTCCCACCACATTTACTTAGCAGTACATGCACAACTGAATTCCAGAAGCTAAAAGTACTTCTAACACTATGGTGTTATCGTAGTAAATGATTTTAATGCTTCTAAAAAATACCATAGTAAATTATTATTAACTTCTGCCAAAATGTAAGAGGCATATTCTACAAACTTATTCTGGCCCACCACAACATATAATGTCACTGTGAAGTATAATGTTCTTACCTTGTTCTTCACTTCCTTCCTTACAAAGACTAGAGCTCTGGCCCAGACTTAAACTGATATCATCAGAAGTTTTAGCAGTGTCTGTATCTCCTACAAAGTTAAGAGAAACATGTGAAGATATGTTAGTAAAGATTGTATACTACAGCATAATCAGTAAGGATATCAAGGATCACAGATCTCTACTATACTAGTTTACCATACACTATATTAGCATACTATATACTAACTACTACTAAAGCAGTTTTTGTATATCAAGTATTACAATAATGGAAGATGCACTGAACTAACAGGAAATATCACAGACTATCAGACCACATAATTATTCTCATAGCACTATAAACCAAATGATATGGAAAGCTTCATATTGTTAGCTAATAAAACTATTTCTTCAAAAAAAAAGTTTTTAAAAAGAAATGAAAATTATATAATAACAACTTGAAACAACATAAATTTCCTTCCCAGGGCCAACCAAAAATCTAAAAAATTACAGAGTAAAAATAATATGAATTTATCTGAAATAGGTATATAGAATAAAAGACATATATAAGATGTACAGAAAAACACTTTCCCTTTTTTTAGTGTCTTATTTGTATCCAATTTAAAGGTTTCACAATAATTCACTCAGTTTTCCACAAGCCTCACCAAAACCCATGAAAGTATTTTCCCTCAAGGCAAGGAAGTTTCTTAGAGATAAAAATTTACAATGTAATGCAAATGGTCAAATAAGTTTGTGAAATTTGGATGATGAAAAGGAGACAATTTAAATCAAGTAATCTTTAATATAAGATACATAATTTTATCTACAAAGTAATTTCTATAATTTTTCATTTCACATGAATAAACAGTACTTTGTTATCTTTATTAAAATCAGAAATGAAATGGAAAGTCATAGTCAACTTCCAAGTTAGATCACATCTACCTTTAATAGTTGCTGCTGTTCCAAGACGAGAAGAACCAGACCCAATCTGAAAACATGACATGAATTTAAGTAAAACTAATTAAAATGCTAGCTATGTCATTATCAAAATACATTAGCAAGATAATCAAAAAATTATCATATTATCAAAAGATGTTATCAGTCATGTTTATCAATATTAAAACATACCCTGTAGGCATTGCACATCAGAGCCACAACCTATTTGCGATAGCACACACTGTGAAGGTATTACAGATGTGCTGGGAAACGGAATGGCTCAATCTCTCTGCACGCTGAGGACTGACGGAGGCCCCGTGGAAGGATGCCTCCAACCTTAAGCAATCATACAATTACTATCATTTTTTATATTGCGCCATGATATGTTCATGTTATAAACAAAAGCAAAATAGGTGTTGAGTCTATCTAAAATAAATTTAGACTTATCAGGTCATATAAAGGGAAGGTTTGGAAGGAAAAAATATATATGCCACAAAGAGCAACCTAAATCTTCAACTGTCAAATTATTCATGAATCAATATGTACTTTCCTCAGTTCTAGACAAAAAGTATGTCTTTGTAAACTGCTATAACATATTAGAATTAAAAACTAAGCCATCCATGAAAAATGAATTTTTAGCAAACTAAAATCTACTGAACTTTTATAGTGCTTATACTAAAGGCATAACATTACCCTAAAATTTCACAACCATCATTTATTATACTATTATAAAAATTATAGAAACAAACACCACGAATTCCACGAACACATTAAGAAAACAAAATATAACATGAAAATTACTAAATCGACAAGTCTTGGTAACTCTACAATCTATTTTCAAGGAATTCAAGAAGAAAACGGTCAAATTTAACACCGTAGAATAAAATTAAGAACATCAAAAATTACTTTGCATTTTAGCAAGTCTTTCCTTTCACTGATTCAACTGAACAGAAGTACACCTGTCCTTTGATTTATACAGTATTTTTTTTACACAAGTTTTTTTTTTATATACAATAAATATTTCCCCTGTTTACGTGGGCTTTTTATATGCAGTTTCCTTTCACCGTGGTCTCATTTTACATGGTTCTTTCTTTTTCATTTCCAATATTTGCGACTACTCTTTCTAAAAAATAGCTTAACTCAGCAGTGCACAAAGAACTAATATTAACACAATTATTAATGATCTTCCCATTCATTGCATGGCAAATAAAAAAGCATGGGTGACTACTGATGTTTTACAGGATTGGTTTTACAAATGTTTTGAGTAGAACCTGAAAACTATATGAAGGAAAAATGTCTTCTTTTTAATATTTTTTAATTTTAGATAATGTACTTGGTTATCCACATAATTTAGAACATGCAAATATAAAAGTTGTATATTTGCCACCAAATACAACTTCCTTGACCCAACCTTTAGACCAAGGCATTATTTCCATTTTTAAGATTAATAATATTAAATGGAGTTTTAATGATATTTTTAATAAACTTGAAGATAATGAATCATTTACAGTTACATAAGCCTGGAATAAATACACAATTTTAAGTTGTTTGTAAGTTATATCAAGAAATTGCTTTAGCTTTGAGTGATATAAAGCCATCAATTTTAAATTCTTGCTGAAAAGCAATACGGCCAGAAGTGGTTGTACCAGAGAATATGGTTCCAACAACTAAAGAGGGATTAACTGGCATTATTAATTTCTTAAATAAATTTCAAGAAGAAGGCTCTGACAATTTGAATGTAGATGATATTAATGAATTACTGGTTGATTATGAATTAACTGATAATGAATTAATTCGCTTAATATCTGAAGCCCATCCTGCTGATGAATATGGCAGTGACCTTGATTCACTGCAGAAAATATTTTACGAAGTTCTTCAACTGGCCACAAAACTGGAAACTGCAATTCTAGATATTGATTCAAACATCCAACAAGCCTTGAAATTTCAAAAAGGTTTTAAAAAATGTTGCAGTGAATATCAAAGAATTTATGAAAACTTAACAAAAGATGGGATTGAAAAAAGACCATTCAAAAACATAAACATAAATAATGAAACCGAAGTAGTACTTCCAAATATTTTGAGCAATGAGGATAGTGACCTTGTGCCAATTAAAAAGAAAAGATTGACTGCTTTAGATTACAGTAGAGACATCGACAGCGAATAAAGTTTATTTTGTTTTTTTCTTAATTTTCATTAGCATTTTTTGTGAAAATACGTGAAATGATTATTTGTATGACTTATAATGGCCTAATTTGGGGGCATTTTTTTTCTTACTGGTGGACTCTTTTTATACAGTTTTCTTCCACATAAAAAAAGACACATGGAACAGATAACCCACATAAATTGAGGGATGGTTGTATACAATAAGAAACTGGCTCATAATATAGATTAATATTAAGTTGAAGGGGCATGAGGGACTTCCCTGATCTGGATGGCAATTAAATGGGTGTGCATATATATGTAGAAATCCACTGAGCTGTACACTTAAGGTATGTATGCTATGCTGTATAAAAGTTAAATGGCAGTGAAAGTAAAAATAAGCATACGTGACGTATTAAAACTACTAACAAACCCTTGATGTAGCCAATAAAAAATAAGCTTTGTAATATTTTTAACTGTTTAGTAAGCTTCATGTTTAGCAAAAATATACTTAATATGAAAATTCAGTTACAAAGAATGTTAATAAAAGATACTATTAATAAACAATCAAAAAATTAAATAGCAAGATAAAGCCAAACACAAACTGATTATTATAAACAAGAGAATTCCCGAGACCAACATCATCAGGAGAGAAAAAGGCAAAATAAAATCACACAGGTTCCTACCTGGTTGCTTGGATCTAAGCCAGCATAAGAATTTCTTGAACTGCAACCAACTGGTGGTGTGGCCTCACGAATGAACTCAGACATTTCAATCCCTCCACCAGGATCGCTATGGGAAAAAATGATACAAAGGGAGTAACTGCCATTATTTGCCACCAACGGTTTTCTTTTTATTATTTTTTTCTATTAAAAAAAGAGGTTCTGATTTTTAATAGATCAAATGGCAAAAAAAGATCATTCTTCATTTATGAGCCTAATAATTTGAATTATTGTATAGCTACATCACTACTTGAAACATTTAAAGCACTCTCCCAAACTGTGTATACCCAGTCCACTAGAAACTGATCTTGATTACAACTGCAGCATACTAAATATAGCACGTTTTATATGTGCCGTAAAAACACTCTAGTAAAGAAATGATTTGCCTTTTGTTTCCTAAGATCAAAGAGAAATCAGTCATTGTAGACACAGAAAGTAATCAGATCTTACCTACCACTCTCCAAGAGCAGTCTGACTGAGCTGAATGACACAATGATAAACATGAAAGGAAACACTCATTCTAGTCAAGTTATTTTCATCTGTATTTTTTAAGTTAACAGCACTTAACTGGGATACTAATTTGTTTTACAGAATTAGAAACCTAAGATTTTAGATGTGTGTATGAGTTAGAAAGCTGAAGTTAAAAAAGTAAAATGATATTGACTGTATAGTATCAAGAGGCATTTAACAAAAGAGAAAAGTACTAGGTTCAGAGAAGTGAAGAAATCTACATATAGTACTTAAAAGATGATGGGTTTCCCAAAATCAGGGCAAAAGATCACACCAAACTTCAGAAAAACTTATAAAGTTTTAAACTAACGTTCCTTAGGAACTCAACTGTTAGAAAAACTCAGACCTAAAAGTTATCATAATCTTATTTTTTGCTCAAAGTTTTTTACTCAATACATCTGGAGTAAGTATTAAGTAAATTTATTTAGCTGTAATTATCAAGAATAAAAGCTCTAGTGTATATGCTAGGCATTAGAGCAAATGTGAACTATCTTGCCATCCAGCATTTAATTCAACCTCCTGGTTAACAAAACAAAAAAAGCAACCCAAAATTCTTCTGATGAACCACCTCATTCCAAATTCTCATATGGTTTTAGGTAAAGTTGACCCCATCCTCAGGGTTAGGGGAGGGCTCTACTGACCAAAGTCAATTAGCATGTCCCATTCTCTTAGTTACAGAGCTTAGTTATAGAATAAGCACATGAATCAACTCAGGCTAGCATTAATCAGACCAGAAGTGTTCTATTGTTGAAAGGAAATTTCTCTACAATTAGAAGACTTAAGGCCTGTAGCTCCTGCAGCCACTTTATACCCACAAAGGGACAGCCTATCTAATAAAAAAAAAAAAGTGCACAGCCTGGTGAAGGGAAGCAGGACCATGAAGCAATTGTTAGAAACCACAGCTTGCCGCATTTGAAGACATCCCTTATATACAGACTTTTCAGGATTGTGAGCCATAAATTCCCTCAGCCTGTTTGGACAGGGTATTCTGATAGCTTCAATTAAAAAGATACAGGTAAAGCAGAATTTGCTTACAAATATACCTTCCTTTTAAGAATCACTATAGCTGTTTGAATTCTAGTGTGTTTTTATTATTAATGGTCTTATAACTATCATGTCCCTGTTTGCTTAATGGGTTCCTAACTCCAGACCACGGACTATAGTTAGCTAATGCTCAATAAAGAAAATCAGCTAAGTTGCTACCCATTGATAATAGTAAAACATATTGGAACTCAGTTACAAACTTGATGGCCAATTCAACATACTCAAGTTTGTTAGTTGCTTGGTGCCAAATCTTACTAGATATATAGACCAGAATGAGAAATATTTTTCTAATCTGCCAAAACCTTAAGTGTGTATATAGCAACAGTTATCACCACACCAAATTAGCAATGAGCAATAACCAGCAAAATTATTGCTATCTCCACTGAAATACATTCTCTAAGTCAGATTCCACAGAAATCAGAAGACGAAGAGCAAGGTAAAAATAAAGAAGTAAAATTTTCAACACCAGAGGAAGGAAAGAGAGCTCTCATCTTGCCTAGTTTATGTACATCAGCTTTACTGATATATAATGCACATATCATCCATTTAAACTGCACAATTCAAGTTTTTAGTATATTCATAAAATTGTACAACCATCACCACAGTTAATTTTAGAACATTTTTATCACCTTAAAAACAAACCCCTTTAGCTAATACTACTCACCCCCATCTGCAACACTTCCCATTACCCGCTGCCCTAAGTAGCCACTAATCTACTGTCTCTATAGATTTGCCTATTCCGGATATTTCATATAAATTGAACCATATCATATGTGGTCATTTGTGTCTGGCTTCTTTTACTTAGCACAATGTTTTCAAGGCTCACCCACGTTGTAGCATGTATTAGTACTTTATCCCTTTATATGGCCTAATAATATTCCGCTGAATGAATACAACCTATTTTGTTTATCCATTCATCAGATGATGGACAATCTTGTGAAGTTTTATACATCATTTCTGATAGCAAGTCCAAATGATTACAATCTGCATGTAAAATCATTAATAACAAATAAAGGCAAATATTTACCAAGTACTTATTACATTTGAGTCATAGGAGCATGTGCTTTATTTTCTCACAGACTATTCCCTTGAAACCTATGATATATATACTACTATCCTCATTTAACAGATGAAAAACTAAAACCAAAAAAAGGTGTAAAACCTTGCCCAAAGTCTCAGAGAAGTAAACAAAATAAACTGAGTCATTGCTATATTGAGTTCAGGTGGAAAGGGAGGATAAAAATAATGCTCAGCACTCTATAATATATTATCATACCTTTTCTTTTTTTTTTTCCATACCCCTGAACATAGGTACTCATAACAGTAAGGAATGAGACAAGATTTGAACACCATGTCTAAAAAATTGTAAAGCCCACAGTCTAAAACACCATCACGGCCTTTCTACAAACAGGAATTGTTCTCTTTTCAGTTCAAAACCAAACATAAACACCATTATCTGGGGTTTCTTAATTTCAACACAATTGACTTTTGGCCAACATAATTCTTGATTGCGGGGGACCATCCTGTGCATAGCAGCATCCCTGACTTCTGCCCTCTAGATGCCAGTAGCATTCCCCCCTTGTTGTGATAAGCGAAATTGTCTTTAAATACTGCCAAATGTCTCCTAGAGGGTAAAATCACCCCCAACTGAGAAACAAAGATCTAATACTACATTCAATGGCCAATACTGAGTGGGAAGGAGGTATTAGAAAGCAAAAAAGATAAAGAAAAACCTGTACATCCCCTTTTATTTAAAAAAAAAAATCCTCTAGCAAAATTAACTGTACTTCTCTCTTCCACAAATTCCAAAGTAGAACTCTGAGCCAGCTGTAAGTGTCCTAAATATAGCTAAACATATAAAATGGCTGAGTAAGAATTTTCTTTATTAGCAAGACTTGCAGATTTTCGAAAATGAAGATTTCAGTACATACCTGGAAAGTATAGTAGTTTACAATTCTCACAGAAGCAAAATGGTTTACTGCAGTAAGCAATACACCAAATTCAAGGGATCTCTACCTTTATGCCTTAATTTCCCCATCTGTTAAAAAAAAAAAATACCAGGTACAGGGAAAGGCAGAAAAGCAGAAGGGGTCTAATCTGAATTATAAAGAAGACTTCACAAACTAATTCATTATTAGTATCATTAACTGCTCAGGCTTTAATCAGAAACTTCACAGCACCACTCAGCACTAAATTTACAAATCTAAACTAGATTACAATGATGTTCATAAAAGTATGAATAGATAAAAACGAAGTCCCTAAACAGAATAAATCTTCTTCAGAAAACTTAGCCTAAAGTTCACCAACATATAGTTTAAACAGATCCTTACAATACTGCAAGTATTACTGCCATAAAAAAAAGAGAAAATATGGTTTCCTAAATATTTTTATTTAAATCATAAAATTCAACGTGCTAATTTCCTCTCCAGAAACAACAGAAATGCAATATAAACATTAATGATTTTGACTTTCTCTAAGATGAAGATTTAATAAGTATTTTTGAACTGCTGCACAACAGCCAGTGAAAACCATCAGGCTTAAGCAGTCCTACTATATTAATTAATTCATGCCACAAACTGACAGCTATAGTCTACCAAGCATGGGATAGGCTCTGGAAATAAAAGTATGTATTTTCTTGTTCATTTCTTTTCCTCAGAACAGAATGCAAGAGTCACAGGTGGGAAGGTGGGGAAAGTAAGATGTCAAAAACAAAAATCTACAACAAAGATCTTATTTGATGGTGAAACTTAAAAACAATCTCTTTAAGATTAGAAAAAGATAAAGATGTACACCAATACTATTTCAATTTAACCATTTGCTAGAAGTCATAGCTGATGGAAAAGTTAAACAAGAAGTACAAGAACTAGAAAGAAATAAACTGTCATCATTTACAGAAAATGAAGAAATAACCTGCAAAGTTTCAATATTAATAAGAGAGTTTAATAAGGTTGCTGAATACAAAGTAAACTACTACATTTAAAGAAAGAAAAACAGAAAAAATAATTATAAAAAAATTTTATAATAACAAAAACTATAAAATAATTTGGCAAATTTAACAAAGCTACATTAGCCCTTTAATGAACAAATGATAAATCTTTACTGAAAGACATTACAGACTAATTAAAGACTAAATAAATGGAGAGATTCAATATGATCAAGATTATTGATCTGCAGCAGAGAAATCTACAGGTTAAATGTAATTCCGATAAAAATCTTAAATTCTTGCAGACTTTGCACAGCAGACTCTAAAGTTTATATCAAAAAGAGCCAAGAATAGCAAAGTCACTTTTGAAAAAGAACATGATAGGTTTGCCCACCAGATATTAAAAGTCATGATGTAAAGCTACAGTTATTAGGATAGTGTGGTACTGCCACAGGCAGAGACAACTAGATCAGCAGGGCAGAAAATAGAGCCCAGAAACATACCCACCAGATACGGAAACGTAATTTAAGACAGAGTGAGTACTGCAAATCATCAAAGAAAAGATAGTCTGTTTAACAAATACTGATTAAACCAGTTATTGACAAAGACAATAACAAGTCTTGAATCCCTACCTGACATCACAGATTAGAATAAATTCCGGTAGAATTGAAATGTGAAAACAAAAGAAACACGAAACTTTAAAAAGACAATATAGGAGAATACCTATCTGATCTCTGTGAAGCAAATAATTAAGTAAAAGCAAGGCATAAAAATGGTAATTACCAAAAAAATGATAAATCTTATATTAAATTTAAGAATATATGATAATCATAAGAAACCTTAAGGAAAGTGAAATGACAAGTCACAAACTAGGAGATGTCTATAATGTATATATAACCAATAAAGGAGTATTATAAACGTATTAAAAATTATTAATTAATAAGAAAAAGACAACTCCAAAGGAATATGAAACAAGACATGAATGTGCATTAGAAAAAACAGAAAACTTAATTGGAAAATGTGTATAGAAGATGCTCAACCTCATTAAAATCAGAAAGGTTCACTAGAAGTCACAATGAGACACATTTAACACTTACCTGAATGGCAAAATTTTAAAGCTTACTACCAATATCAAATACACACAAGGATGTGGAACACACTAATAGTGAGAGTATAAACTGGTACAATCATTTTCTGGCAAACAGTTTGGAATTACCTAATAAAACCGAACATGAAAATACCCTATGAACAAGCTTATATATGCCATGTGTAATAAGAGACGTACACAATAATGTGTTATCAGAGCAAAAAAACTGGACAGCTATCAACAGAAGGATGGATAAGTGGTAGTCTCCTCGTACAGTGGCAGACTATACAACAGTAAATATGAATAAATGACAGCTGTAAGAATTGGCATGATAAGTCTATAAAATACAATATCCTGAACAAAAAAAAGCCCCTCAACTAGGTATACATACTGTATGATTCCCTTTAGGATGTCCTAAAGCAGATAAAATTAAATAATGTATGTTTAGAAATATCTACAAAGACAGTAAAACAATAAGAAAAGCAAAGGAATATTAACACAAAATTTAAGATAATAGTCACTCCCAAAAGAAAAAGAGTAGAATAAAATTGCAAAGGAGTGCATGAAAACTTGTATGGCATTTGTACAAAGTCCTATTTCTTAAGGACTTTGAAAGTGTGTAGAATAATTAAGTATTCACTTGATTGCTATTTTGTAAATTACATATATAACTGATATACTAATTGCAAATACATTTCACAATAAAAATTTTTTTAACTAAAAGAAAATGAAAAACAATTCAGTAACAAAAGCAATTAAAAATATATACAATATCCGGAAATATTAAGAGCTAGCAATTACTGAGTGGTTACCATGTATCAGGAATTGCTTTAAGTGCTTTACATAAATTTTTCTCAATCATTATTTGTAGTAATACTATGAGACAGTATTATTATCGGCCTCATTATTCAGATGAGGAAGCCAAGGCATAAAAAGCTTTAATAACTTCTCCAAGGTCATACAATCAGGAAGTGATTAAAGGCCAGCAGATTAAGTGCAGAATCTACATTCTGTTTGCTTACCCACTATACGAGGTTATGCATTTCCTAAGAGAAATAGAATAGACTTAAAAAATACTCAGAACCCATTAAAAAAAACCTGAAGTTTTAGGAGACATAAAAGACAAGTGAATAAATAGATAAATATACCAGGTCCCTAGATGAAACAAATTTCCTACTTTAAAGGTTGTGTTCTCTACAAACTAAAAACAAATATCATCAAAATTTTAATGGAACTTCTGGAATATGAGCACACAAGGGGATATCTCACAAAAAACTAAGCAAGTATATGCATAAGAATAACCAAGATAATACTGGGAAAAAAAAAAAACATTAAAAAAGGATTCACACTGCTAAATATTAAGCATATTAGAAAGCCATATGACAGTATGGTATAAACAAAAAAGACAGAAAAATCAATGGGGCAGAAAATAAAGTCCAGGAACTGACATAAGTATGCTATATGAAAAAAAAGAATTTATAATTACTGTGGAAAGAAAATGCACTATTCAGTAAATGGTACTGGAGTTAATAAACCTAAAAAAGAAAAAAAAATGTTTTCAGATTGACTACAATTTAATAATGAAAAATAAAATAATAATACTGAAAGTAGATATAGGTGAATATATAATTTAGGAAAAGAAAAAGGCTTACAAAAGTTGATATCAAAAGCAAGACTAATAAACATTCACAGAACAGATCACATAAAAGTAAACTGTGGCATATAAATAAAGAAAATGCCATGAAGTGAAAAAAACTACTTGACACAAAAGATAGTTAATATCCTCCATAAATAAACATCTTCTCCAAACAAACCACCAATAGAAAGACAAACAACTGACAAAGTAACAAATATAAGTGGCAATAACACAAGAATACCTCCATTTCACTAGTAATCCAAACACTGAAAAATTAAACAATGAGATCTCTATCACAGTTTTGACAAAATACTAAATAATTTGTAAAAAAAAAAAAAAAAAAAAAAAGCCCTAACTGCTGATCATGGTAATTAAAAGGCAATGTATACTGAAAATCTTAAAAGTAGGTATAGCTTTCTAGTAATACTACCTCTGTTAAATTTATATTAAAAATTTAATCATTTAAAATTTAAAGAGTAATCTAATATTAAATTTTAAAAATAACTGAAATAACTAAAAACAAGACAGTTAATTATGGGTATACACTCAAAATAGAATACTGTGCAGTCAAACATAATATCACAGAAAAAAGTGTTTTCACTATTTCAAATATTCCTTGAGTATCTAACAGTGCCAGACACTGTTTTAGAATCTGGAATTATAATAGTCTGTAAGAAAAACAAGGCCCCTGCTTTCGAGAGGCTTATAAATTCAAATAAATGATTAAGTAAGATAATTTCAGGTAGTGATTAATGCTACAAATAAAATTATTACGAGAACAAATTACTTATTCAATGAACAGAGTAATCATGCTAGTGATAGAGATAAACATATTTGAAAAGAGATAAACAAAAGCTTTCAATGCACTGGAAAATATACAGAAACATTACTTGTCTTGTATCATTTATATCCTGACACCCAAATACTTCATATTATACTCAGCGGAAACATGGCATAGTGGTTAAAAGTATGGACTTCACACCTGACTGGATTATTTGATCTTCCTCACCTTAGTTTCCACATCTGTAAATCAAGGATAATAACCATATCTACCTCGAAGAATTGTTTTGAAGACTGAATGAGCTTATACATGTCAGGTGTTCAACAGTAACTTTTTAAAGTTATACTGGTGATAATACCTATTATTTCTATAAAGTCACAATAAACTTTTGACTATGAATAAAGTAAATCCCTCTGTCAAAAAGAGAAAGTGGGTGAGGCCAAGGTAACAGAATGCAATTCAGAGTCTAAGTGGGAATACCTGAGCTGGAACAGGAAAAGAAAGCCTCCAGGAAGAGGTAACATTTACATAGGTGAACCCTAAGAAGTCAGTTATGCAAAGAGCTAGGGAAGGAACAGCTAAGTTTCTAAGTTGAGAAAATAAATTTAAAAATATTTACAATAAAGTAAAAAATAAAATTGTGTCAAAATATTATTTGGTTAATATATTTTATAAATATATAAGTATATATAAATACTAAGATTTATAAGTCATGCTTTGTCATTTCTTTAAACTGTTTTCATTTGTTTTGGTCTTCATGTGAATAATTATTATACAATTATAACTATTATTGTTCCCACATGTTATTTAGTAGTAAGGCCAAGGATATTGATTTAATCCCTCAGATATGCCAGTGAGCTTTGTTGTGGTCTAATGTGACAACCTGAACTTGTCATTGTTATCTATAGTGGTAAGATCTATCACTTTCTTAAAACCACATAAACAAGTCTACGGCCTTGCCACCCTGAACATGCCCGATCCCGTCTGGAAGCTAAGCAGGGTAGAGCCTGATTAGTACTTAGATGGGAGACCACTTAGGAAGACCAGGTGCTGTAGGCATAAATAAATAGATAGATAGATGATAGATAGATGATAGATAGATAGATAGATAGATAGATGATATCTAGATATAGATAAAAAATTAAAAAGACAAAGCTTCAAACTGAAATAAATTTATATTTAAAAAACCACATAAACAGAAAAGGCATAACATAATAATCACATCACTGTACACATGTAAGATCTATATCACTACAAACTAAGTGACATGGGTTTCCTTACCTTGGTCCATTGCTGTCTTTTCTCCTAGTTGAACAGTTGCCTTGCTCAGCTTTGGCTCCCTGATCTGTGAACTCATTTGTGTTCCTATCTACAACTTCTCCAGCATCAAGTGCTCTGTGGAGTCGATAGTTGATCATCTTCAGAACAATGAAAACAGCAGCTATCACAGGACAATAAACTGCCACTATAATCATAGAAGAAGGAAGGGCCTTTAAGAAAAAGAAAATAAAGATATGCATTTTAAGTATTTTATATTTCATTCCATTAGAGAACTACTTAACTAAAAAATAAACATACCCAGTCACACACAAAGCGACAATTATGTTACAGCACCAACTTGAAAAGAATAAGACAGCATTGTCCAATACAGTAGCCACTAGATACATGAGGCTATTGAGCACTTGAAATATGGTTAGTCTGACCTGAGTTGTGCACAATAAATAACACTGGATTTTAAAGACTATGAAAAAAAAAGGAAAATATTTCAATCATTTTTATATTGATTAGATATTGAAATAACATTTATAGTACCATGTTAATATATTACTAAAATTAATTTCAACTTTATTTTTACTTATTTTTAATGTAACTACTAGAAAAATTTTAATTACGTATGTGGCTCACATTACATTTCCATTGAACAGCCCTGGCATAAAGTCCATGCCAAAAAGCTCATAATACAACTGGAGTCAAGGTATCACATTACATAATACGTGAATAAGACAGGGTTGTGATCCAAACATATATAATCCCTATTTATATACTCTCTGTAACTTTTTAAGGATATAAACATTCTTTGTGTTCTAGAAAACTGTAATTTAAAACTCATGAAAATAATCTTAGAACTGTGACTAAAGAACCAGATTAAGACATGAGAAGACATGCAAAATCCAAATGTTTTATTTTAAAATACACTTCAACACTTAAAAAATACTTAAAAATTGTAGACTGCCAAATAGAAAAAAAAAGAATACAGAACACAATCAAGTAATAAATGGATTCACTGAAACATGTGAGAGGCATCCTGGGTGTAAGAACTGCAGACTTATCATACTTGAGGATTCAGTGATATGGACTTGAGACCAGGGGTGGCAAGGCTTAGAAACCACCTGACTTGGAAGGCAAGGCCTCAGGATCACTTCTGGCAGAGACTGTAAAACTAGGCTCAACTTCTGCCCACTTTCATGAGAAAAACAATCTCTCTGGATGTCTGTAACTCTAGATTCCAAATGTTTTCATAAGATTCATATTCAGTTATCTGAAAACGCTCCAAATTTTCTTGGAAAGGTAACTTCAAATTGCATGCGAAAGTGCAACTGACAAGGTCCTGGTGAACTGGGCAGGTTTAGAATACAGATATGATATGGTTTGTTTTGTTTTAAGTTATTGGGAGGGAGAGAGAGAAAACTGTATGATTTGGAAATGGGGGGGGTGGGGGAAGTAACTCAACCCCACAGTTTAATACTTTTGGTTGGATATGAGCATAATAGGTATATACTTGGTATTTTTAACTACTTGGATTAAGAAGCCCTTCACATTAGTGCATCTAAAAAATAAAACTGATTCCAATTTAAAATGTCATTGAATAACTGATTTAGGCTTATGATTTTAAGCTGAAAATATGTATTTAAAATTTTACAAAATCCATAAATGCCAGGTTTAGAAGTTATGTACTTAGAAATATTTGTCAGATAATTTATGTACTTAAAAATGAATACTAAACTTATAAATGCAATTTAAAGGAATATTAAGCCACATTTAAAAAAACCAAATCTCTTAAAAATGTTAAAATTTGTTCAATTTGTAAAGACTTGAATTTAAAATTCTAAGTTAATTTATAGCTTTTCTGAGCAGAAAATAAACACAGACACAACACACACACACACATTCAAATTAACAAAAGTTTCAAAGTTAATGCAAACATGAACACATATACTGCTTAGAATATTTACAAAAGTTCTGCATGATGCTGGTTTCCATATGTGTTTACATAAGAATTGGAATTCTTAGAGTTCCAATTCAACACCCTTATCTACAGACAGAAAACTGAGTACTCATTTTAAATGACTTAGCCAAGACCACCCATCCTAATAATATCTTAATGATAAAATAAAGCAAGGTTTCTTATGTCTATGTCACTTCATGTTTTACTATATACCATGATACCAATTCCATTTTCAAATGTAAAGTTGCAATGAAAAATGAGTCGCAGTTCCATCATTATTCAACACAGTCCATATGAAGATTTAAATGACTGATTATATTAATTAAATGGATAGAAAAAGAAGAACTTCACCATTATAACTCAGAATGGTAGACAAATTCAACAGAAATGTTAACGGTCCCTCCACATGGGAAAAAAATAAAAGAGGCTACTAAGTATTGAATGGTATACTCTATTTGCCCTTACAAAAAAGTCAAAGATTATGAATGTTTAAGACAAATCTAAAGAAACTCTTTCTCTCTAGTATTATATTGCTCAGAGTAGCAGATAACTGAGTGTTAAAGAACACACTAATATGTGTAGGATCTATATAGGAAGTATACAATTTCTTTTTTAAAAATATTGAACAATAAAAAGACAAAGAAAATTAAGTGACCCTTTCATACTACAAACCAGTATCAGATGATTCACTTGTACTTTCTACTCAAACTACAAAAGGTACCCAACTTATTTTATACTATGTGGTTTAAATGCTTTAGCCCTGTCAGTAATTACCCGAGGTTTCTAGGTGACAAAGGATAGCTGTGCTACAATTTCACTTTTCCCTTACTGGGTAAAGTGCACAGACACACACTGGGCTGTTGTGTGACTTTGTTTAAACTTGTTCCCTACTCTACTTGCATTACTTCATTGGGCTCTCAGCTAATCCCAGCAGAGCCGACACTATTAGTATCGGATCGTAAATGCATCATAAACCCCTCCCTGTTACTGTGCTTCACTAATATTACAAGAAAATTTTAAATGATGTCTGCCTTTATACAGTTTCAGTGATCCCCTAAAACCAAACGCCAAAAAACTAGAACCTAGCTAGGTCACCTATTTTTCAGTTTTATGGATAATATACCAAAGGGAAAACCAAGTAGTAGTTACTATTTGCCTTTAATATTTTATTAAATTAGATAGATCAACACTGTTTTCAAAGAAAGATCTTCAGAGACATTCAAAATTCCATTTACCAACAAGCAGCATCTCATGGGAAAGCAGATTTTTTTTCTGAAGAAAAAAACTCTTACAAGATAAAAATGTTTACATTTTTGTTAAAAAAATAATTTTTGTATCCCATTCAACCCAATTCTAAATTAAAACATCTATTTTGAATTTTTTTTTGGGGGGGGCAGGTGTTTATTGATTTAAGGTTAATTACATTCCATAACAAACAAAAGCACTAGTATTTCCAAAAGGATACGTTTTATCTTCTTAGGTTATAATATTTTATTGTAGATGTCATCTTCAAGTTAGTGCTGATGCATGCAAGCACATTAGCTGCCCTCTGATAATAAAAGTCAATCAATTTTATCTTCACATAAATGTGTACCTATTGTTATAAATTGCTAATACAGAAAGGCTGGTTTTTACTTCTTTCCTAAGATACCACAGTGGACATAAAGAGAATGAAGGTAGTGTAGCAGCTGATGTAATACTGATGGACAAACAAGGCCCTCATTAAATAACTAGAAATGTCACATCACTGCAAGCTCAAGATAAAGGCCTACAGTCATCGCAGGCTTCAAGTACTCTTCTTAGAATCTTAAACATCTATCCTACACAGTTTATACATCAAAGGTTATAACATTAAAACAGACAAACTTGGTATTTTTCAGTTCTATTATGCTATGAATAGTTAACGTCTTGATTTTTGAGGTTTGCTTATCATGTATTACTCCATGAATACTCAGGTATTCATACCAGTTCAGTTAGAAATTAGTGATCTGTAACTTAAATATTAACAGAATATACAGCTCATAATGGCAGGTATAGGCTGTGAAAAAAAGATAAAATGTTAGTTGATACTAAGTATTAGATTTAGTTGGTAATTTGTAACATGAACTGGGAAAAATGCATTGAAACAGTTCTGACTGAAAGCTAGAAATGCTATTAAGAGAGTATTCCTCTGTGAACAGTATACTTCTAGAACTTAATTTGGTGGTATAGAAAATACTAAAAATTATAAATCCAACACAAAAAAATAGACAGTGAGCATGTCTTAACATTGCTGCACATCACCAGTTCCATCCAACTATGAAACAAATTAGCTGCTAGCACACATAAGCCAGTAATTACTCTTGGAGAATATATTCCCTCTGAAATCAAGTCACATTCAACAGTGTCATTTAATAACAAAATTCTGAAAATTGCTCATCTTGCTTGCTCTCCAAGCAAAACAGTTGTAATTAATGTTCTAAAGTAGTTTTGCAAGTTTTTAGGCAAAAGCATATATTACAGTATACCTGTTTTTTAAAAAAGCTATAATTTTAAATAATGCCTCTATATTTTTGGTACTTTCCTCTTTAGAAGGAAAACTTTCCAATTTACACTAGAAAACACTGACTTGGGATTACTGTGGGACAATCCCAATGGTTCCATAGAAATCACTGGAAAAAATGATAGAAATTGTAGTGGCTTTATGTAACTATCTGACAAAGATTCATGGCAGATGAGTAGAATTGGAGGCAGAGGAACTGTATTATGAAGGAAAACTTTTAAGTAGACACAAACATGAAGACTGTATCTTTCTTAAAAAGTAGATTAATTGGAAGAGAAATTGTAGAAAGTAAAGAAAAAAAATTAGGTCAGCCTTTCAAAATACAAATAGATATCCAGAAGATCAAACTTCTAAACACCACCACCTTGAATTAGACATTTTCTTCCTCAAAATGGTTAGCTATAAATGTATAACTAATAAATACAACTGTCATTCCCCTGGAGCCTTTCTTTGCTTCTTATAATACCTTAGTTCAATATCTAGCTAAAAGAAAAAAATTGAGTAACCGTTTTGTTTCCAGGTTCAAAACATAACTAAATTCATTCAGATTATACTCTGCAAATCCATGCTTCTCTCCTTGTGTGGCTTGGAATCTTTGAATGTTGCTCACTACCAAGGTAGCTGGTGCTTCTACTGAACTACAACAGAAACAATCACCAACATATTTAGAGAAACTGAACATATGATTCTTTTATCGAAAATTCTGTTTATCACAAATACTCATTTGCATTTCATTACAACTGTTCTTTTTTCATCTCACAAGTGCATATTCCTATCTCTATAACCTAAGAACATATATTGCTTTAACTTAATCGTTAATAATATAGTATGATATTCAACACCTGCAAATTATTAAGGTATAACTCTAGTAATAGTTATTATATATCTATGTTGACTTTTCAGGACTTTTTAAAAAACCAAACAGTGCAACTGAGAACACAAAAAAGATAACTGGAGGGAGAGAGTAACTAAGCAAGCAGCAGGTAATATAAGGGATTTTATAATGGCTCATTTAATATGGAAAACATGGTGAATTAGAGATGGAATGCTGCAAAACAAAACCAAGATGGTAGGGAAGGGAAAAATAACTTGAATGTACTTTACAGTAGAGCTTCTCCTCAGTTTCCAAAATCATCTTTGGATTACTATAGAGAACAAAAGGGAGGTGAAAAACAATTGCCATGTAATTCCAAAAGGGTCCCCCAACAATTCCTGTGTAGAAGAATTTGTCAATAAAGATAGCACAATGAAGTTTTGGAAATTTATGAAAAATGGAGGTAACAAACAAGTAGGCCCCCAAATACAAATAACCCAACAATCTAAATAGATAAAATTAGTGACTCATAAAAATATTTTCCAAAAATCCTATCCTTTATGCTGAAGTGGTTTTCTGATGAGATTAAGGTACCTATTCCCCAGCCATCAACAGAAACCAATCTAAAGTGTAATAAATAATAACTGATAGGTCTGAAAATCATAACTGGTTATTATAACATGCCAGAACACAGATAAAAACAGAAAAGTAGAGATATTTATGCATCTAATAAAATGAAAAGACTGGTACAGATTTATCTTTCAATATTATCCAGATGGTATGTATCTAGAGGCCGGACTTTGTTCCTTACCAAAAATTTCCCCAAATGAAATCATAAGAACATAACTTAAGAGGCACCAATGTTCTGATTTACACATGTTTTTCAGAGTAAACCTAACTAACCACCCTGGAAAGGTAGTGGGTTATCCTATACTAAGAACTATCTAGATTCATATCTCCTTTTGTAAATTAGGAACTTGACATTTTGGTGTATGAATCACTCTTTTATTAGTTTAATCAGTCTAAGTAAACCCAAGTAATCTGATGAAAAACATTTCAGTAACTGATAAAAACAATTCATCTAAATGATAAATATAAGGACCAGACGCTAAAATCTCGTAAGACCAACTTAAATAGCTTGACCTATTTCTTTATTCCATTGTTTCTGATATATTCTATTGAAACAATTTTTCAGGATTCATAGTAAGTGAAAATAAGAATTCCTTAACAAGCTGTCAACATCACTTTGCAATTCTGAAGAATAGCAACTAGGTTATTTATTATCTTTTTACTATACTTCACCAAATGCCAGTTCAGGATATATCCAATGGGATTATTTTATTGGACAATACCTATAAAACAATGGGATTCTTCTTGTACTTATTAACTATACTGCTATAGATGTTGTATACTACACAAGCACAAAATAAACAATAGTTCAAATTTAAGGCTTAAAAATCAAAATAACTTAATTCAGTAACAAAAGTTTAAGGTCAAAGGAAAACTATGAGGATCGGGTAAAAATAAATATTTTGAAATAAAATACACACAAAATTCAGGTTTTCAAAAGTTATTTGATTATACTTTTACATTTCACTAAAATTCAGTGGAATAAATTGCAAACTGAGATCCTAACACACAAATGTAAATCAATAAGATTTATAAATTAAAAGTAGATTTGCTGACAGCAAATTCTTCATCTCTGTATAACTGTATAATAATTATTCATACCAAGACCAAAATGAATAAAGTTTAAAGAAATGACAAAGCATGACTTAATAAATTTTAGTATTTATATATTTATACATATAGTGTATATATATCAACCAAATAATACTTTGACACTTATAATTTTATTTCTCACTTAATCTATTGTAAATATTTTTAAATTTTATATTCCCAACTTAGAAATTTAGCTGTTCGTATTCCTTCCCTGGATCTTTGCATAACCGACTTCTTAGGGTTCACCTCTGTAGCAGGAGTGAAGGAGCACATGTAATAGCAGGGGCAGTGGCAAGAAGGAATTAATATTTTACCTAAGCATAGCAGAGAAAAAATCTCACATTAGACTAATATGTAAAAGGACACTAAATTTTAATAAAATCCATTTATGATACATGCCACAGGGTTATCTAATCTGTCTTTCCAAAATGATGAGTGAGATAAACTGTCCCACCTTAAGTCCATGAGAGAACCATAATGAAATCCCCGGGAGAACGGTGTCCTTTATAATGGACTTCCACTGTATTCCCATAATATGCTGGTCAAAGGGGGAGCCCAAATTAAGAATATTAATTAGACAGTGATGGAAAGGGCTTCTCTGAGGGTTCTAGATTCAGAATACATATTGAAAATGATGTGGGGAATCTTAGTTCATCTCAAATCAATCACAATAGGCTTTCAGGAGCAGACTAATCAGAAAAGGATCTTGTGTGACTGTGTACAGGAAGTTGGTGGCCAGTGACTGTGGTGGTAGTCCTGAGGTCAAAGGGAAAAAGTAGCAGAGGCAATCTGTAGAACCCTGAGCCAGAGATTTAACTTCTTTCTAGGTGCCTCTGAATTTCTTCATCTGTAACATGGTGATAACAGCTGCTATCTTCATTTCACAGGGCTATGATAAAGATGGAGAAAAACTGAAAGTAGACAGTGCATGGGCATCGATAGCATGATAAGTATGTGATTTTTAAATAATATTTAAGCAACACAGTGACAAAACTAAGATAAGCAAACAAAAAGACCTCTGAGTAGAAATGGTGCAGAGGAACCAGAGGGGAGCTACAAAAAAGATAAGGTAGATAAGACTTGAGATCTCAGAATACATGAAGGTAAATACTAGTCTGACAGTAAATGACAAGAAGTCACTGGAAAATGAAAAAATACTTCCATGACATGGTAAAAAAAAAAAATCTATATTTCAAATAAAAATGGTATGCTTAACAGTAAAAGACTAGAATTCCCATTAAAGTAGAAAATAAGGCAAGGCTGACCATATATTTAGCATTATTTAATACAGATATGTAAAATACCATGCAAAACAATTACATATGAGAAAAAAGTTAAAATTGTTATTTACAAATATAATTGCATATCTGAAAATTCTTTTAAAATAAAAATTAGAAAGAATAATGTAATTCCATAAAGTGTCTGGTTGCAAAATTTAATAAATTAAAATCAATAGTTTTAGATGGGATCCTGGAATAGAAAAAGTACATTAGGTAAAAACTAAGGAAATCAGAATAAAGTATGAACTTCCAAGTTAATAATGATGCACTGATATTGGTTTATTGGTTGTACAAACGTACCATAGTAATCTGTGATGTTAATAGAGACTAGGTGCAGGATATATTGGAGCTCTCTATACAATGAACTTTTCTATGAATCTAAAACTATTCTAAAATAACTTATTTTTAAAGAATTGTTTTCTTACCTAAAAGCAATACCATTTAGAAACATAGTGAAAGAAATGGTTCCATTTACCCTAAAGTTAGAAACTAAAATCTTATCTAAGAATAATAATCCTAAGGAAAAATGTGCAATATTAACATAAAAAAAAAAAACTTTTAAAGAAAAAAAATCTACTGAGGGACATAAAAGAAATGAAGAGACCACCTTAACTCACTATTACAAAAATGTCAAACTTCCCTCCCTAAAGTAATCCACAAATTCAATGCCTTTTGAGCAAAAATTAAATAGCACCTCTGGGAGACTTAACAAAATGGAGGAGGAATACACATGCAAGAATAGACAAGAAAACAATGACAAGAAAGAATAAAGAAAGACCACTACTATGAAAGAAAAACATTTAAATATATAAAACTAGGGTTACTAAAACATATGGTATTTATGTAAGAACAGACAAATTGATAAAACAGAAAATGCAATTACCCAGTGGGAACTCATATAATGAAAAAGGTGACATTTAAACCACTGAGAAAAAGATGGCATTGTTTAATAAATTAGGCTGATTGGGACAACTGTCTATTAAAAAAAAATTTTTTTAACTAGATACTCACCCATTACTTACAGAAAAACAAATTCCAAATGGGCTAAACCATAAAACTATTAGATAATTGCAAATGCATTACAAAGAATAATCTCCTTAATATACAAAAGCTCTTAGATAGCAATAAAAATTACCCAAGTAGAAAATGGTAAGGCACATGATGTTCACAAAAAAATATGAAAAAAAAGACCCCAACCTTATCAAAAGCTGCTCAACCCCATTCAAAGTATTTACAATAGCCAAGACATGGAAGCAACCTAAATGTCCATTGATGGATGAATGAGTAAAGAAAATGTAGTATATATACACAATGGACAATTATTCAGCCATGAAAAAGGAGGAAATCTTGGCATTTGCAACAATATAAATGGACCTTGATAGCATCATGTTAAGTGAAATAAATCAGACAGAGAAAGACCAACACCATATGATCTCACTTATATGTGGAATCTAAAAACAAAACAAAACAAAAAATGGAGCTCACAGATACACAGAACAGACTAGGGGTTGCCAGAAGCCAGGGGGTGGGAGAAGGAGGTCAAAAGGTACAAACTTCCAGTTATAAAATAATTAAATCGTTGGGATGTAATGTACAGCATGGTAACTGTAGTTAAGAATACTGTATTCTATATCTGACAGTTATAG
This sequence comes from Eidolon dupreanum, assembly GCA_028627145.1. Taxonomy (NCBI): domain Eukaryota; kingdom Metazoa; phylum Chordata; class Mammalia; order Chiroptera; family Pteropodidae; genus Eidolon; species Eidolon dupreanum. The sequence continues at coordinate 20,442,937 of CM053509.1, forward strand.
AGAGTAGATCTTAAAAGTTCTCATTACAAGAAAAAAACGTGTGGTGATGCATATTAACTAGACTATTGTGGTGATCATGTCACAATTTATAGAAATATCAAATCATTATATTGTACACCTGAAACTAATGCATGTCAAGAATATATCTATTTTAAAAAACTGAAGAAACCCTTTTGCATATATGTTTAAAATAAAATACGTAGGGGAAAATGCAACATATAGAATAGTCTGGTGGGGGAAAATGACAGACATATTTGAATTTGCATCTGTGTGCTCTGCTGGGATTCACAAAAAACTATTCACAGTGGTTTTTATATAAGGGTAGTACAGGTGATAAACTGAGAGAATAGAAGGCATATGTAAAACAGCAAATTTTCACCACCTTTCAGAGCTATATACTGCTATTTAACCATACAAAATTATTCCCAAATTTAAAAATTATTAGACATATATATGTAAATTTTTTCTGACCTTTTAATAGGGAAGGTCTTTATTGCATGAAGAAAACTAGTAAATGACCACAGAAAATGTTAAATTTACATGTTCAAAAAACCCAATCAAAGTTAAAAGACAAATTAGGAGAAAAATGTAATACTTGACAAAGCTAATTTACATACGTCCAAAAGGCTCTCAAAAATCACTTATAACATGGCTTTCTAAAGAGGACAAAGGATACAAAAAGCAGTTAAAAGAAAAAAGATATGTCTACTAAGCGTATGAAAAGACAAAGAACTTACTAAGAAAACGCAAATTAAAACAAGCCACCACTTTATACCATCTCATTGAAAAAGCTTCATAATAATCGATGTTGGTGAGAACAAAGAGAAACAAGTCCTTTCATTACTGGTGAGAATACAGATTGGTAAAACTTTTTTTGAGGCATAATTTGGCAATATCTAATTTAATTTAAATGTAAATACTCTGACCTAGCAACTTTTTTTCTAGAAACCTATGCTATAAACTCCCACAAGTAAAATCCTATATCTACAAGTGTACACCACAGTATTGCCACAGCATTGTTTGCTTTTACTTTGGAGTTTTACTTTGGACTATATATATATAGTTGAGTATCACCTGGAGTAGTCTCTACAGCTAATATTTTCATGATAAAAACCTAATAATGGTTTTTAACTGGAAGGTGGAATGCTTGAGAAATACACTATAATGGGTAAAAAGCACTATATAAACATTATTATTAGTAGTACCATGAAAGTCTCCACTGTAGACAGAATCAAAATTATTCAGTAATTTATTCACTGCTGAAAAAAAGGGAGATGAGTTAAACCAGCAGCTGAAGCAGGAATCAATAAGGTATTTTCGGACACTCACGAATAACAAAGACCTCACAGGGTAGTGACTGTTAACTTGAGGTACCCATCAGAAACACCTATCAGTTTTTTCTCTTGGTACATGTAGGAAGAGTTGTTTTTCAAAATTTGCAGGCTCAAATCCTCTCCCAGACATTGATTTATTAAAGTGGAGCAAAACAGGACCTCAGGCAAGTTAATTCCCAGTTATTAGACGTTGGGTGGGTTTGTTGGTTTAAGAAAAAAAGTAATGTCAGCTCTGTCTCATGTCATCACCTATGTAAAAGTCTGTGTCATATGCAATAACTCAGCAATTCGCAAGTGGAGTAGCATGACAGTCACAAGTTAGGAATATACAAAGAATTCCTAATAATCTTCAAAAGCTAAATAAATTCCTTTAAAAAAAAAAGGCAAATTCAGGATTATCCCTCACTCTAGCCTGTGTTGTGATATGCATCTTGCTACAGAAGGAAATGAGATGAGCAGAGGAGTGGGGGGTACATAGTTTGAAATCATCCGTGAAGAATTCTAATCCTCCTTACCCCTATTAGTAAGTAAAAATATATAAAGTTTTAATTAGCTGAAAGCCACATGTCAATGTGGTGTACTCTGTGATGTTATTTGACTTTCCTTATTTTACCTATGGATACATATTTTAAAATGAAGAAAGCCAAAACAGATACACAATAAAAACTTGAGTAACACTGACAATGCATAATGATGTAAACAAACAAAAAAAATGCTATAAACATGTTGGTAACTGTTTAAGATTACTAAATCAAAGGCAAAGCAAAAATGAAAGGGAAATTTGCAATATCATGTTAAAATGTATAAATTCTAAAAAACTATAACTCTGAACAATAAGGTTTAAGCTTACAGGAACTACAGAGAATAGAGAGGGGAATATGATATCACAATTAGATAAATCCGTAACGTAGAACATTTTATAACATTAATGACCCTAGACTTTTTAAAAGTCAATCAGATGGGGGAGAAATAACTAAACCCTAATTGGATCCCCAGACTGGAAAAACTGGCGATAGATGATATTTGGGGGATAACAGGAAATTTAAATATGAACTAGATGTTAGAAATTGAGAGAATTATTGTTAATCACCTTCAATGTGATAAGGGTGCTATGATTGTTAAGGAGATGAAGCCTGAAGCATTAGGGATAAAGCATCATATATACATATGTCTGTGTTTAGAGAAAATGTGTATAGATATGGGTGTGGATGTATATATATTAAATATATATATATGTATTATATATATGTATCACGCATTGGTATACAGTTGAAGCAAATATGATTTTTGTTAAAAAGGTTCATAAACATTGAATCTTGGTAGAGATATAGGTGATTGTGTATTTATTATTCTTTCAACTTTCTTGTTCATTTAAAAATCTTCACATAAAGAAACTGGAAAACTAAGATTACTTTAAGCTTTTTCTTCAATAGCACATACTGTATAATTTAATATTCTTGTGACATAAAGAGCTGAAACAAAGTAAAACTTTTTGATAACACAGTATAATTTTTTTTAATAATATTTACTCTCACTTAAAAATATCTTTAAATTGTGGATTTCATTACTAAAATGTCCAAAAAAAACCCTTTACTCCTCTGCAAAGTTCACTTGGATTCTGTCTTAAGATTTTCAGATGCTTGTGAAAATCATTTGTAATATTCATTACGGCATAAATAAAACAGAATACTACTTAGTGCAAATAATAACTGATTTATTGGGGTTCTCTTAACTGTTTTACATCCTTTCTTTTAATCATTCCAGATAGTAACAATAATATGGTCATAACTAATATTTTGAGAAACTAAAAAATAATGCACTGAGAAAGCCTTAATCTATTGAATGTGTTACAATAAGATACTTGATAGCAGAGCAAATCACTACATCCAAGAACATACATTCTTTTAATAAAAATCTTTTCCCCAGAACAAAGATTCATTTGCCTCGTGGGAAGATTATGGGAAACGCTGTTCCAGCACTAATAACAAACCTCATGAAGGTCCCCCACCATAAGGCCTACCACAGAGCCCAGCGTATTGTAAATGTTTTGAATGTATCAATTATCCTCTACATAAATCTCCCTAGGAAATAACTGGACGCTCCTTCCAATTCCTGAGCACTTTATGACACATAGGAATTAGTCATATTCTACATTGTAATATGGTTGTTTGTCTCATTACCTCCAATTTATAAATTAGGGAAAAGCATTATACAGGAAGCTAAGACAAATGGTATGACCATCTGCATAAATGAAGTCTAAAGTCTTCTTCATCTTAAGAATTATTTCATTTCATACAAATCTTCATATGTAAACCATATCAATTTTAAATAGCCTAACATAGGTTAATGATTAATGCATGACTTAAAAATCATTCAAAATATTGTCCTCTTTTGTCCATTTAAAATGAATCTACAAGTCTACAGCCATGCTACCTTGAACAAGCCCGATCTCATCTGATATTAGAAGCTAAGCAGGGTTGGGCCTGGTTAGTATTTGGATGCGAGACCACCTAGGAAGATCAGGTGCTGTAGGCGTAAAAAATAAAAAATAAGGGATCGTAAACTGACAAGATCCTTGCAATCTGTGAGGTCAACCAAGGGTTGCCTTGCCTTAAAAAAAATAAAAAAATAAAATAAAATGAATCTATCACAGACATAAAACCTTTTACTACTTTTTCTTATGACACAATTTGATAAATTGTTATAAACTGTAAAATTCCTTAAAGAATAGAATCGCTGCACTGTAAGGGAAAGAGTGTAAAAAAAAAAAGTATTAAAGATGCTGATACTAAATGCAATATATTATCCTGGACTGGATCGTGAAACAGAAAAGGAGGACCATTCGTGGAAAAGTGGTGAAATCCAGATAAAGTCTCTAGTTTGTCAACAGTACTATATCGATGTTAATGTCTTAACTTTGATAAACGCTCCATGGTTACATAATATTTTAATATTAAGGAAACTGGGCAAAGGGTATACAAGAACTCTCTACACTATTTTTGCAACTTTTCTGTAAATCTAAAATTATTTCAAAATATAAAGTTTTAAAGATGTTAACTACAGTGGTTGAATCTGTTTAGTTTATGTCTAGACACCACTCAGGGAGTGAGCAGGGAAAGCAAAAGCAAAACAGCCAGATATATGATTCAAGTTTCTCAAATCTGTGACTAATCTTCCTGCCTATTCTTAGGGCAGTTGGCACTCAAAGAGTTCTATTTGGTTTGTACAAAGCACTGCAAAATAGGGCTTTTTTTCCCCCCTCATAATACCTCAAAAGGAAATGGCTTGCTTTTCCCTAGGTTTTCTTTTCTTTCTTATCATAACACAAAGCAACAGTGCAAGTTATAAAAGATGCAACCCCTTAAGTTCTAATAATAAAGGAAGAGAAGGAAAGTCTTATCTGTTTTTACAATTCTACCAAAGAAAGCATTTAACCAACAAGCAGAAGAACCAGAGGAACTGGAATTAGTAGCTACTTATTCACTATGATTTGGTAAAATTCACCTATATGCTAATTAAAGAAGTCAACAGTAGTAAAATCTACAGAATGTTTGTTGTAATCTGCCCTTTTCCATACCACAAATCTATAAAATGGTATACTATTTTAGTGTTACTATTCCTGGGTGTTCCAGGTACAAAATAATTCTCCACCCTCCCCAGCTACACACAGAGACAGGGGAAAACCATCTGATTTAACTCAGATTAAATAAAAGAAAGAAGCAACCAATTCCTCTGAGAGAAACAATTCTGCTTATTTTATCAGTCGCCTGCTATGAAACTTATCTGAGTACAGAATGTAGGAAAAAATCATATAAAAGTTATGTGATATATAAGTGTAGCAAACAGCCTTAATTTGAACTAAGAAAAGTCTGAATTCGAAAGTACTTTAAGGGAAATTCTGCCTATTATCAAAAACAGAATATTACTGAAGTGATTTTATTCAACATCCCATTGAATAAGAAATTTACGACACTAACACCCTGTTTTCAAAGGTGTTGAGTAAAGGTGGGAAGACAGTATATTCTTAATACTACTGATGAAAATTTAAAGTAGCACTACCTTTTGGGAGGGCAATTTGGTATTTTCAACCATTTTCTTCTTTTCAAAATACTTTCTTACCTTGGCTTCTGTAATGGGTTCCTCTCTTCATTTTCCTTATTTTTCTTGACTCCTTTTCTGATTTTTAACTGATTTTGGGCCTTGGAGTTCTGTTGGAGCCATTTTTTTTAATGAATTATACTTTTCTCCCAGATCTTATCTACTCTACATTTTAGATTATCCTCTACAATGCTGATAACTTCCAAGTAAATTTTACCTCAAATCTCTCTCTTGAACATTTCTCTTCAACACTCTAAACTCATGTTCTCCAAACTCAAAAGCAACCTCAAAATTGCTTGGCAATCCTACGACCGCATGCCAATCAGTTCACTTTCTCACTCTCCAAAAATAAGGATAGTATTTCACCTTCTAGAGGATCCTCCTCAAATCTTGAATACCCTCTTCATCTCCCTCTTCACTCTCAACAGAAAACACTCATCCTGTACTTCAAGGAGATTACACAAATCATAAAAGGTAGAACTCAACTTTCACCACCAACGGTTTATTCCTTCTATCAGTATTCATCTTTATCTCCTTCCTTCCTCCCTTTTGAGAATGATCCCTTACCTACTTTGCCTTTCGCAGGAAACTCATATTATTAACTATTAATTTCTCTTTCTTTCATCCATTCTTTCTCAAATAAAGATTCACTCGATGTTTGTAAAATGAATTATTTATCAAAGAAAAATACACATATCCTTTAATTCAACAAGTCTACTTCTAGAAATTGATACAAAAGACTAATACAAAGATTTAACTTACAAAAATATTCACCCTAGTGTTTTCTAAATAGCTAAAAACTACAACCTACATAACCAGTAACAGGAAAATGATTAATACACTGTAACGCATCTACACTATGATCTACTACTGAGGTACTAAAACTGTTATTTTCCCATAAAGAAACATTCACAGTTTATAATCAAGTGAAACTAGGAGGCTTCAAAACAGTACAAATTTTATAGCCCATTTTTGTAAAAATAAACATATGTATTTATAAGCTCCAAATACATTTTGATTACTAAAATATTCAACAGAATAAGTGAATGAGATTGCAGGTTATTTTCTTTTTTATTTTCTTTTTACTTATCTATAATTTCTGACAGCATACATATATTTGAAAAGGTTCTACTGAATTGACAAAATAGAAAAAAAATATAAACACTGAGTAAATAAAAATACGGCATTAAAATCTACTAAAATTTCATGAGAGGATGAAGAACACACTTATCATTAATTTATTTGAAATTAAAACGTGGTCTTATTTGGGAAGAGAAAATGTTTTTGATATTCAGTTAAGTTTTCCAATTTCCCTTAGTGCTGATAAAAGCTACCTTCCTGTTGGAGTGACATCTTTTACATAATAGCCAAAAACTGGAAAGAGGTCCTCATCTACAGGAGAATAGATAAAAATGAATACTACAGTTTTGTAGTGTACTCATACAAAGGAATACTGCTCAGCAATAAAAAGGAACAAGCTAATCTATACAACACGGATGAATCTCAAAAACATTATGCTAAGTGAAAAAGACTTACACAAAGTATATGCTACTTGACTCCATTTATATGAAGTTCTAGAAGAGGATAAGCTAAACGAGGATGGAAAAAAATCAGAACAAGGGTGAGAGGGCTGACTGGGAAAAACAAGCGAGAACTTTCTGGGTGATGCTAACGTTCTATAACATGATGAGTTTGTACAAAACGGGGCTATTCATTTATCAAAACCCAAAATTCATCCAATGATTGATTCATGGAGGGTTTGTACCTTTTAGAACCCTAGCTAATAGTACACATGCTGAAGTATTTGGGGATGATCTATACTGATGTACATAACTTCATATGCATCCCTCTTAAAAAAAAAAAAAAAAAAGTCTCGATAGAGGAATGCACAGATGAAGACGTGTAATAAACAAAAATTGTAGAATCCAGGTGGTGTGTACTCTTTCAACTTTTCTATAAGTCTGGAAATTCTCATAAAAATGTTGGAAAAACATTATTTAACTTTCAGTAAAATCAGCTAGAGAAAACAAACTAGTTAAATCTATGCATTCAAAAACTAGAAAAACTAGGAACTTTCCTAGTTTTTCAATTGCCAAATGATTTTGCAACTTGGAGTAATTTCTTAAATGGCATTGCATCCTTAACAAAAGACAAATATTTTGTAAATATATTGTAATTCACAAGTTTTTCTACAAGCTGACAATATGGCTGCTTTCTTGGAAACTGCATTTGTAAACCCCTTTTGGACAATGTAGCTTTAATTTATTATTGGTGACATAACAGAGAGAAAAGAGCTATATCTGTGCCATAGCCAATTTTATAGAAATTATGTTAATCTCACTAAATATTGAAAATACTGTTAAGAAAAGGCACAGAATACAGGTCAAAAGAGACCACCTACTATTCACTAAACTTTTCCTAAGGACACAGAAAATACTCTAATACTAAGTAATCATGTTTTTAATTGCTAATTTATAATACAATAACTTCCCTAACTCAAAACTTTTTAAGAAATAGGAAAACTTCAGTTTTAATCATCATAACAATCTTGTTTACACTGATCTTTAAAATATTTTTAAACCTTTGGAAAATGACTTAAAGGCTTCAGAGAAATCCTCACTAATAAAGGATATATCATTCTGTAGATGATAAAGATCAGCTATAGAAAATACTAATAAAATAAACAGAAAGAAAAAGTTGAAACCTTCATAAATTTTATATGAATGATTTAGTTTCTGAATACATATGTCCAAAGATTTATACAGTATATAATACTGTATATATCACATATACATATATGTATGTTTAACTACAAAAAGCTATATATGCTGCACTATGACTTAGGGTTTTTCAGGAGTCATTCTATATTTGATTTATGGCATCACTAATATTTAACCTAACTCCTAGATAAAATGTGACTCCACCATATAATACAGGCTATCATAGTGCTCCTTCCACCTCCAACTATTCTATAGCAGTTAAGTTGCTAAGACAAAAGAAGATTCATGAAGATAATACAAAATTCATTCAACAAATATTTATTTAGAATCTAATATATGCCAAACACATGAGTAGACACTGCAGAATAAATCAGACTGGCCCCTGCCCTCATGGAATTTATGAAGTATTGTGTGTGTGGGGGGGGGAATGTTAGAGACAGCAAATAAGTAAAAAAAACCAAAGATGTAAATATGTGACAAGCACTACAGAAGATGGTTATAGGATAGAATAATGGAAAAAACAGAGAGAACCTGTTTATGGTTATCAGGTCAGGCATCTATGAGGAGATAACATTTAAGCCCAGCCCTAAAGACCAAGCAGCAGCCAGCCCTGCCAAGAGCAAGAGCAAAGAGGGCCTGGCGGTAGGAACAAGCTCAGTAGGTTGAAGTAACAGAAAGGAGGCCAATTTGACTACAGCACAGTGAGAAAACTGCACAAGCTGCAGACAAAGGCAGAACTGGCTTTGGCGGGGCTTTGGTAAGGATGTTAAATTTTATTCTAAATGCAAAAGAAAATTATTAAAAGATATCAAAGGAGGGGGGAATGACATGAACAGACTGCTTTTACTTTGTGGAAAAATATTTATAAAAGGGCAAGAATAGAAGCTAATGTAGTAGTGCAGACAAAAAAATTAGTGTGGAACAGGAAGTGGAAAGAAAGGAGATGCTCTGACAGTAGAATTGATAAGATTTGCTCATAAGGCAAGGGGGAGGAGGATGGCATGAGCAAGTAGATACAAGATGGTGCCACTGACTAAGATGGCAAAGACAGTAAGAAAACAAGTTTTGTGATGGTGGGGTGGTGGGTTTAGTGGGGAATCAAAAATGGTTTTAGAAATAATACCTTTGAGATGCCTATGAGACAGTTAAGAGGAGATGCTGAGGAGGCCACTCACTGAATACGTCAGGAGCTGGGAATTAGGGACATATTGATCACGTTCTTTAAACTGACCTGGATGTGTATAAAATACAAATTAATGTGCCACACTCTGGATCTTCTGCATCAGAATGAACATGCACAAGTACACATTTATGTTCAAGTAATTACGATGTCAACTGGAATCTCAGAACTATTTATGTAAAAAGATTTTAGTGTTACAGTTCATCAGCTAAGGCTATAACGCTTTACAGAAGAAAACAATGTTGAGCAATATGTTAGATAATGGTTTGACTTACTATCTTATTTCCTCCAGTCATACAACAGTATAGAGGAAAGGCTGTTTTAATTAGCCATTCTTCAAATGACATTTACGGAAGGCCACTCTGAAGGTGAACAATTTCTTCCATTTCATAAACATGTTCTTACAAAATACCCATGAAATAGCTCATAAATGAGGTTCACAAAAGGTGGAGAGTCTTGCCCAAAGGACACACAATCAATCAACAACACAGCAAAGACACACAAATCAAGATAACACCAATTCCAGTCTGCTTTCCAGCACACAAAAATGCCACAAAGCTCATACCCACAAAGTTCACTCTCTATGACATATCATGTATAAAAATAATTGTAACAAGATAAAATAGGGTGAGTGCCTTAAGAGAAATAGAAAAGACAATGGAAGAAGAAAAAATTCCTTCTTGACTTTCACTACTTAAAAGTTTTACAGCTGCAGAAACTATAAATTCCACCTTTCAAAGTACCCACAAAAACTACTAATAGCAAGTGTTTGAATCCTATGCAAAAAGTCCTAAGATCTGAGCATATTATGCTAAGTGAGATAAGTCAGACAAAGAGAGAAAAATACAACATGATATCACTTCTATATGGAATCTAAAATAGTCAAACCCATTTAAAAACAAAGAAGAGAATAAATGGTAGTTACCAGGGGATGAGAAGTGGAGTTAAGAGTGATATTGTTGAAGGGTACAATCTTCCAACTAGTAGTAAATAAGGCAGAGAACTAATGCAGAGTGTAATAAATGCATACCATAATATACTATAATCATGTTACGTAAATATCACAACAGCAATCAAATTACAATATGCAAATGTATCAAAGTAACAGGTTGTACACCTTCAATTTACAAAATGTCGAATTCATTCAATAAAAAATTTTTTAAACTAAAAACAAAAACAGAAAAGCACTGACTGCATTTACCCAAGCAAAACAGATGTTTAAAAAAAAAAGTCCTAAGACTCTTCCTAATTCAAGGTACTACATACAGTACTACCTCTAAAGACTTTGGCTTTAAAAAAAAAAAAAAAAAAAAAAAAATGGCTGCCTGTGAATCAAATCCCAGCTGATGATCTGCCTAAGGTCACAAACTAGTCACTGATGGCTAAACCTCAGGTATCTTCATCAATAAAATGAGGACACAGGGTTTGGGATAAAAATCTATATACATACTTAATAGTTATCATTATCTCATTATTATTGGAAGAACATACAAATAATAACCTAAAACTGTGAGATTTTAACATGGCATGTTGGGTTTTGCTTCAAGTGTATACTTCAAACTATCTACCTCAATACTGTAATAGTAGCATGTTTTCATATATGTTTACAAATCCTCTTTGCTGACTGCTCCTAGACTAAGATCATTCCCTGACTTGAAGCTCAGGGTCAGTGTGTACTCATTTTTCCACAGCAATTCTAATGCTTAGAATTGTTCATTATCCCAAAGCTTGACTTTAACTTCCTTGAAAGCAAAAGTTCTGTCTTATTCATTTCTAATCATTCATTTGAGTACTTACTATGTGCTTGGCATTGATCTAGGTCCTGACAATACAGCAGTGAACAAAATAGTCTCTGGTCTCTTAGAGCTTATATTCTAATGATATAAAAGAGACAGTAAGCAAATAAATATATATCAACTAATGATAAGTGCTATCAAATAAAGGAGGGTAGGAGGGCTAGGAAATATTGTAGGAGTTGGGAAGTTGGTATTTTACACAGGATATCAGGAAAAGCCTCACATGTAACTGAAAGCTGAAAGAAGTGGAGCAAGTTACACAGATATATGGAGGAAAGGAGTCATCCAGACAGAGCGGGAAGAACAAATACAAAGGCCACAGGGTAGAAACACAGTTGTGTGGGAAAAATTGTAAGAAGACAAATGTATAGGGGTGGAGTACAAGAGACTCATCGGAGGACAGGCTATGAGAGCAGAGATGCCATGATCTGACTTATATTTTAAAGAATCACTCAGACTTCTGTATATAGAATAGAAAATAAAGAATGGAAGCAGTGAGCCTCATTAGAACACTGCAATAATCCAGAAGAGATGTAATGGTGGCTTGAACCAAGGGCGTAATGATGACAAATAGTTGGATTATAGTTAGGTTTGGAAGACAGAACTCAGATTTGTTGAACTGGATGTGAAGAGAGAGAATCAAGGAGAGCTTTTTAAAGGTTTAAGAAAAGGAGAGTTGCTATAAACTGAGACAAGAAAGTCAGAAAAGCAATTTTATTTTCCCAGAATCCAATGAACTTCCCAGTATATAGTTAACACTCAAATATTTATTTGTGAATTAAATTTAACTGAACTCCCAAAATGAAGCAAAAAACTCAAGGTGTTGCTTCTTATTTGCTCCACGTTTGCTTTAGTAATGTTTGTTAAATTCACAAAGAGATTTAGCCACAAGCACAGTTCACATGCTAACATGGAAACCTAACACTGGGACACAGGACACAGCCAACTAATCCTTACACTTCAAGAACCAGTTTCAGTTTTAAATTTACAATTCTGGATACAAGAGAAATCTGCTATGAAAGCTCTGTTGACAGCCTGAGGATTCTTGTATCCAAAGTAATTAACCTGTTCATTAATGATGTCATATTCCTGGAAGGTACACAAGTGCAAACAGAACTCTGTAGGCCAGAATTATTTGAAAATTATCATACTTGGTGATAAATTTTCAGAATGGGAAAAGATTGAACAAGTTCCGTAAAAAAAAAGTCACCAGTCACCAGCACCTTTTTTTTTTTTTTATTATCAATTTTTATTTATTTTTTAAATTAAGTTTATTGGAGTACCATTGGTTAATACAATTATATAATTTTCAGGTGTACATTATAATTTGACATCTATATATTCTATTGTGTTCACCACCCAAAGTCCAGTTTCCTTCAGCTACCATATATTTAATCCCCTTTACCTACTTCGCCCTCTCCCTACCTCCCTATATTTGACCCCCTTTACCCATCTACCCCCCTCTCCTCTCCTCTCCTCCCACACCAGCATCTTTTTTAAATGGTCTTTTTAACTCAAGCAATAAGTTAAAATAATTTCAATGAAAAATTAAAATCTGCTTGTGAAAGTGAAATTTACCATATCTTTCCCTAAGCAAGCACCTCTCCTGTCAATTAGTGAAAATGAGGTTCCCTTAGGAAAGAATTGGATGTCCTCACCTTTAGCACTTTTTTAAAAATTCCCAGATTCCCTAATCCAGCACCCTTACACCACGAAGAACCACAAAATTAGCAGAAATGTCTACAAAGGAATTCTCCTAAAACAAAGTCACCGTCCTTTCCTCCATTCTGTTACCTAAAAAAAATTTAACTGAAGCTTAAGTATCACCTCTTTCACCTGTTTTCCTAATGCCCTTCCTTAATCTAATGTGTTATAAAAAAAAAAAAATGCGCTTACAACTTTCAGTGAAATATAGCTTAAAAAATCTAGATCGTTCGGAGAAGCTGATCGTTTACTGAATACAGCAACAGGCAGTACTTTCCTTTTGCCAATCAGTAAAAGGCCTTGAACCAACCCAAACAAATCTGCTGAAATGCCAGCCAGATTCCCTGTATCTCCCCCGCTTCTTTCCCCCCAAAGCTGGCCTGGAAACACAACTGCCACAGACCACAGAAACGAACTGAAAATAACCAGTGGTAAGCAAGCAAAAACAATGATTTTTAGAGGCAGGAAGGTTAAGAGCTAGGTTTTCAACCACCACCTATTTGCGAGTAAGAGCCCGGACGACCCACGGTCACATTCCAAACAGAGCGGCACACACTCTTCCCCGCTCGCAAGGCCCCGCACGCGGATTAGGGGCGAGGTGGAGGGAGGGTTCTCCCCGGCGAGGAGGAGCGAGAACGGCCTCGGGTGAAGGGAGTGCCCAGGGGTGCCCGACGCCGGAGGAACGGGGCGCAAATAAGCACGCGTGCCAAAGAGGAATGCGGCGACGGCCAAGCAGCAGAATGCTCGGAGCCTACCACAACACGCCAAGGACAGGGAGCCCCACTCGGGCTTTGCCCAGCAGGGTGGAAAAACTGGAGGGGCTACGGGTTCGGGACTCCCCACGAATGGGCCTAGGAAGCTACTAGTTCCCACTACGCCCGCTGCGCGCACGGGGGCGGGAGCTGGGGGCTGCTGCTGTTTCGTTTCTCCTGTCATCACCGGAGTAGGGGAAACCCGAGCGAGGAGTGGGGAGTGGCGTGGGGGAGGGGAGCATGACAGCGAGCAGGGGTGCGGGCTCCGAGGGGCGGGGGTCGCAGGACGGTGGGCTGCGCGCGCGGGGAAGGCGGAAGAAGGCGCGACCGCCCGCCGGACTCTGGAACCCCGGCGCTCCCCTGCCAGCCACCACGGCGAAGGAGCCACCCTCCTCCCCGCCCCCACACTCACCATGTACAGGGTGAAGGGCAGGCCGAGCAGAAAGAGCCACAGGTAGAGGTGCAGCGCGTTCACGAAGGTGGCCTGGTGCGGGTCGTAGTACCAGCCTCCGCTGAGCGCGGCCCACACCCCCTGCCGGAGGATTTGCAGCGTCTGCGACCCCATCCCCACCCGGCGCCGCCGCCGCCGCCGCCGCCGTCCCCGCCCCGGCCCCAGCTCTGCCTCGGTCGCCGGAGCCCGCAGCCGCCCCGTCTATCCTCCTCCGGAGCTCCGGGAGAGCGGCCCGGCGCTTCGGCGGTCGCTAGGGCTGCTGCAGCAGGAGGAGGAGGCAGCGAACAAGAAGGAGGAGACCGAGGCGGAGGCGGCGAGCGGCGGGGCGGAGGACAGCGAAGAGGAGGAGACCGGCCTCCGGAGCGCCGCCGCCATCTTGTCTCCTAACACCCGGAGCCAGAGCCAGGTCCCCGCCGCCTGCGGGCGCCAGCGCCGCCGCCGCCGCCGCCGCCGCCGCCGCCGCCGCAGCCTCCGCGACCCCCGCCGGCCGCCAGCCCTGGGCCCGGCGGAGAGGGAGGCCCGGCGCCCGGGAGGGACCGGGAGCAAGCCGCGCCCCCTCCCGCCCCTCCTCTCCGCTCCCTCCGCCCCCTGGGCCGGCTCCGCGCGGGTGCGCGCAGCGCCCAGGTCGCCGTGGGGCCTCCTGCAGGCGCCCGGGAGAAGCGCGCGCCGACGCGGGCGGGCAGGGGTGCGGGGCTGCCGGGGATCGCCTTCCTCTCCAGGCAACGAACCTGGCCAGGTCATTAATCAGTCCTTAAACCTTGTCTTTCCGAAACCTTGTCTTTAGGACCTTGTCAGCATCCTGGCTGACAGCTTTATGATGTTTATTAAACACCTAGGAACAATGAGGCTAATATCTGAGATACTCATTGAAGGCCCGGAAGAATTAGGTACAGCACATGACACAGTTGAAAAATCACAAAGCACCCGATTTGAGCCACAGTTGTGATGGCCCTTAGAATGCGCTTGGAGGCCCTTGGTGAGAAAAACAGCGTGTCCAGTATTGGGAGAACTTACTACTTCCAGAGTCATAAATTAATGGATGTTACAAGAAATGTAAAAGTACAGGTGGACAGGTTTATCATTGTGCATGGTGATTTTATTTTTTTAACGTGCTGTAAAGTAACCACTTTTATTAATGGGCCAATCTAAACAGGGGTGAAAGATTAACTGTGACTGCCCCTCCAAGTCGCAATAAGGTCTTGTACTTCTCTTTTTATAGCCGGGAATCATTCTTGGCTCTGTGTAATGTTTATAAGGCATGTCTGATCTCATTGAATAAAAATTTTTTGAGTTTGAAGTTCAAGTTTATCATAGCAATAAAAGTACTCTTTTATATTCCTGGATTAAAGTTGTTATAATTAATGAGAAACGCAAGAGAGTCAAAAGAAACTTATGACATTTTAAGAAGTGTATTCAAAATCCATTGCAATACCTTCCAATGTCATACCACTTTAAAGTTCAAACATTGTTCACACTCATTTCATTTGACCTTTGCAAATATGGATCAGAAAACCCAAGCTTAAGGAAACTAAGTCATTGCCCACATTCTCTAAGTAATATGTTGCTGAGAAGACATCTGACACCAGCGGCCATCCTATCAGTGTGGACTGAACTTTGGAAATCTATTTCTCAGCACTCTCTATCCATTCAGGTTAAGAGTTTGAACTGATAAATAACTGCCCAGCAGCTTCTGGGGACCTGTGGCCAGTTTAAATGTATAACCAATTTCTTCTCAAAGTGTGGTCCCTAGACCAGCTGTGTCAACATCACCTGAGAACTTGTTAGAAATGCAAATTCTCAAGCACTACTCCAGAGAAACTCTGGTCAGGGAACCCAGCATTCTATTTTAAGAAGCTCTCCAGAAGATTCTAATGTACCTTAAAGGCTGAAACTACCAGTATGGAACACTATCCCCAGGCTTGCTTTGTTTTCTTAGAACCATAAAGCCATCAGGTTCCAATGAGATACCTTGAAACTGAAAGATGTGAACAAACACTGGCCAAAATATACTTTAAAATATATTAGTATATTTAAAAACAAAATTGAGATTATATAATACAATTTTACAATTAAAATACTTACCTTAAAACTTGGTCATAGACTCAAGG
This sequence comes from Eidolon dupreanum, assembly GCA_028627145.1. Taxonomy (NCBI): domain Eukaryota; kingdom Metazoa; phylum Chordata; class Mammalia; order Chiroptera; family Pteropodidae; genus Eidolon; species Eidolon dupreanum. The sequence continues at coordinate 20,459,080 of CM053509.1, forward strand.
CATTGTCAAATGTTCGTTTGTTTCTTCTAAAGGAGACAGGAAAGCGCTCTGAGCAGCTTTTGGAACTGATCCCAAGCTTTCCAACACACAAAAAGATGTAAACAAGGATAAAATTCCAATACCACATCAGTTTCCACACCAGCAAATATCTGCTGTAGTTTAATATAAAAGGATTGACTGTAATAGGGGTGGGGTAGACTGGAAGAAGTGGAAACTAGAATTAGATACATCCATGGAATTGGAGACAGACCCCACTGGTGACATGAGTTTGCAGCCAGAAATCAGTATCTGGAGGGTATGGAACTAGCAGCAGCCAGAAAGGCAGCCAGCATCAGGCTGGCTCAACACAGAGAATGTGAGTATTGTAAACCAATGGGCAGCGGGAACACAACCTTGGGAAATCTGAGAGCAGACAAAAATTGGGAAATCATGGCAAGCATTAAGAAAATGTGTCGCTTATAGCAAGGCCTCAGTGCCATCTTCCAGGTCTGGATTCCTCTCTCTGTAAGGAACTGATGAAAATAAATAGAATTCAGGTCCTTGAGAAGATGTACTGGACAAGTTTGGGGGACAAGGACTTGGGCTCATTGCAACCACATAAGTATCTAAAGGCCAGATCTGGTGGACAGAGTGAGACTTAGAAACAAAGCAGGAGCTTAATAGAACTGAGACCGAATTTTCACACTGATTATGATTGCCTTTTGTTGAGGCCCCAGAATGTTAATATAGAGCTCTAATTCCCCTCCAATATGGCTGGAGTGGATCGAAGAACCTCGAGATGGGAGTCACATGGCACCAGCCACTGAATAAAAAGGGGTCAGCAGGATGGGCAGGTCCAGAAGGTCAAAAAGACAATTACAGGCTACATCTTTCAGCTTCAGACTGGTAAAGCATTTTAGAAAAATGCTAATTAACTGACTTAGGGACTTAGCAATTGAGAGAATTCAATGAAATGGATGACCTTTCCGAAAGACTGACTCAGTAGTTGAAGTGGGGGTGGGAAGATAGAGAAACCCACAGTGCTTTTTATCTGTAGTTTTCAAAAGGTTTATGAATGCTGCTACAACAAGCTTCCTATGCTATAAACAGGAAGTCAAGGCACAGAGAGGTTAAATGCTTTGCCCAGAGTAACGTACTCTATCGTACTCATAAATTATAAAAGCAAGACAAAAACTAAGAAATCTAATTTGCTGAGTGTTAACCCTCTTAGCCATGCATAAAAGCCATTAATAATGTTACACTTAGCAGGTCAAAGTTAGCAGCCATGACGTACTACCAAACCATCACCTGACATTTGCTCATCTTTCAGCTAATTCTATTAAGATTATACTCACTGACTAGTTTTTAGGCCCCTTGAGGACTGGGGTTGCTCTGACAGCAGATGCTCTCTCTTGCCTGAAAAGGACAAAGCAGAGTGTGCAAAACATTCTAATAACTTCCACCCAGCCCACCTTGGAGCAGAGGCATACAAACTGTAGCCTTCGTCAGTTTTTGTGCCACGAATGATCTGCTTTAAGAATTATAGACCACATGTCCTGCCCAGAACCTAAATGCCATAAGTTTCCATGTCTCCCCTGTCCCACCCCAGACCAGCTCTTCTTATTTATTTTTCTCAGTGAAACCAACGTTTCTAAACTGGCTCAGACTTAAAAGCTCATATACCCTTCCCCATGGTTTCCTACAGTCTTTTTCCTGCTCAATCCTTCATTTACGTTGCCAAAGTAACCATCCTCCTGGATGCCCTCATCAACTCAAACCAAATAGTCTCCTATTGCCTCCAATCTCTGTTCAAAACCATGCTACATTCCACCAACAAATTAATCTCCCTAATCCACTTTTCCCACGCCCCTTCCTTTCTCAGAAGCTTTCAATCCTCTTCTGTTGCCAATTATACCAAAAGCATACTCCTTAGCCATCCATTCAAGGTCCCCCCACAACCTGAATCACTATTTTCTCTAACTTAGCTTCCACTGCTCCTCAGCATGAACCCTTTTTACTGGTGAATATCAGCATACCTGTTTATTTATTTTTATATATCAACCCATCCAGTTATTAATTTCTGCCTCTAAGCTCTTACTCAGGCCATTCGCCTTACCCAGGAAAACTTCCTCCTCCATCTGCCTCCTAAAATTCACTATAATTACTTTAAACTAATGCATCTATTTTTTGAACAGCCTAGAGCACTCATATCTTCCATTTATTTAGCACTTAAATATATACTACTTTATATTCCTCCAACTAAAACGTATATTCCTTGAGGACAAGGCACTTCTCAGCCTGTCACACACTACCTAGCAGAAAGCTGTTCAGATAGATACTCAGTCAATGTAAGTTGAATAAATAAAGCAATACAGAAAGCAATGACTTGTCAATTAAAGATCGAATCTAGTTTAGCTTTCATTTGGTAACTCTAACATTCTAAAGTATTTCACCAGTTTAGAAGATCAATTCAAGGTAGGAATAAAATATGGAATAAAAATGAAGATAATTTAGAAGAGAAGAGAAATGCCCTAAAATTCTTCCCTGGTTCTCTTTTTAGTTATTGCTATATACCACTTTATATTACATCAGGGAAATAAATGTCAAAGAGGGAGAGAGGGACTTCCCAAATCTTATATAATGTAATTACAAAATACCAATATCTGGATAGGGAACTAAATAAGCAAAATAAAAGCAG
>CM053509.1:20462256-20532439 GCA_028627145.1 Eidolon dupreanum
GGATCTGTTTTCCTTCTGCCCCCAGCATGCAGGCTAACTTTCCAGGTTCTAATCTCAGCTGGTACCTGGATTCTTCCTGGCAATTCTTGTGTTCCTACTCAATACATGTGGTATCCCTCTTAATGACTTAATGACTTATAAAATCTCACCAATGTTTTCAAGATATCTATACCACTCTCACTCCCATAGCACAAATAGAGGATATCAGACTATATATAATCTCTGTTTCCTGCTCTCCTTCTAAATTTATCTACACGTGCATCCATCTTTCTTTTTTTTCTTTTTCTTCTTCCTTCAGCAAAATAGGTATTGTTCTGCCAAAGAAATCACTCTGGACCCCATCTCATCGTCCTGCAGGCACCACAAACATACTCAATTTAAGCTTGGTTCTCCAGGCACCCCAAACATTCTCTTTCTATTGGCACTTTCCTTCAGCCTACAAACAGGCACTCTCATCCCTAAGCCTTCATCTCCTCTAGCTTCCACACTCTTTCTCCTCTCCTTCACAGCCAGATTTCTTAAGAGTGAATGATGCTCCTCACCTGCCTTGAACTTAACTCTTCATCACTGCTCTTGCCCGAGTCACCAATGATTTCCTAGTTGCCAAGTCCAACAGGCTCTTTTCGGTTCCTATCTTATTTAATCTTTTTTGCTTCTAGATTATTTTTCCCTCTTCTTGGTTTCCTCTTACTTCCCCGATCATTCTAGACTCAAGTCTCCTTTGTGGAGTCTTCTTCTAACATCTCCTCCTTAAAGGATGTCAATGGATTAATAAAGAGGGAAAAAATCTCTACCACGCACTTCTAGGACTCTCCTTGGTCCAGAAGATTCTAAAGCCTTCCAATCTGAATCCTGCAGTGACCCTATGGGAATCACTACAGAAAATGAAAACAAACTGCATGTATGGGGTGACTAGAAATAGGACATCTCAAAAGTATTTATGAAAATCATGTTAAGAACAGAAAAATAAGTCCTGCTTTAAATATTACAGCTGTAATCTAAATTTGCTTTCTGTTTTTGTTTTGTGTTTTAAATCTCTTGCTTCTAATAGCCTAATAGGAATTCTTAAACTTCCTAATCTCTAACTTATGACAAGCTTTTTAAGCATTTATTTATTTATTTAGCCTTCAGGCTTGTGTTTTGAAAACCTGACATTAACTTATTGAGGATTTGCTTGGCTCAGGCTCTCTACCATTCTGCTTCCAAGTGGACTTTGTAGCTGATATTTGGTTTTTCATCATAAAAATATTACATTTGCATTTTTTAATCTAAGAAAAAATATTTTTAAAAAACTCACCACTATGAATGTTTGAGATCTTTCTTCTCAGTCCCTCCACTCCTTCCCCCAAACTACTTCTGTATCGTATTCTAATTGGAGTTCAAAGCTTGATTTGGAAAGTTTTTGTGTCAACACATGCCATGTGCCTTGGCTAAGTCTGAGAAACTTCGGCAGGCATTTTTTCCTTTTGACTTACATCCCATGTGTTTCACTTAGATTCTTGGAAAGATATTCCTCTGTGAGACATGGGTATTAGCCCACAGCTTCAAGTAATAGAAAATTCAATTTGAAGTCACATAAGCAATAAGGAAAAGTATTGCTTCACATAACTGCAAGTCCAGAGAGTAGGGCAGGCATTAGGGGCAGTTTAATTTAGTGGCTCTGCATCTATTTCTCTATAATACCCTAAAATGGCCTCTATGTATTGGCTTTGACCTTGGGCTTCTTCCTTCATGAAGGCAAAATGGCTGCAGCAGTTACTGGTTTCACACAGAGATGCCACCAATTTGGTTGAAGTTCACCTAAGAGCAAGGAAACTTCCTTCCCAGGAACCTCCAGCATATTTTTGGTCACATGCCTATTCTTGAGTCAACCTCTGTTCTCAGGGCAATGCCACACACTGATTCTGGCCAGGGTTTCTGAACCAATTATTGGCCAAGGGAATGGAATTACTGGGCAGTTCCAGATGTGGACTGAGACACAAGGGGTATGTTTGGAGGGGCAGATGCCTAAATAATACTGGATTGTGTTAAGAATCCAAGAAGAGTAATAGAGATTGAACAAACAACCACAAACAGTTTAGAAACTTGGTCATTAAATTAATTTATTTAAATCAACATATTTTTATTTCATTTTTAAAAAGTTTTAATAAGTGATACTTTCCTACAGTTCAATATTCAAAAAACAAAAATATATAGTGAAGCATCCTGTCCACTGCTGACCTAGCCATACAGTTTATATATATACAAAGAAACAAATTATACACGTATACATATATACTTTCTTTTTGTACACAAAGTATAGTGTGCTATATAAACTGTTCTGTACCTTAGTTTTTTTCACTTAATATATATTGAAGATTATTATACCAGTACATAAGAGCTTCATCATTCTTTTTTTCACTGCACTGTATTAAACTATTTGGATGTGCCACAATTTAATGCCTATGGCTGGACATTTAGGTAGCTGATAATCTTTTGCTCTAAAAACACTGCATAATGGGTAATATTATATCGATTTCAATGTGTACATTTGGGGAATATCTAAAGTATAAATCTCTAAAAGTGGAGTAAATGCCAAATTGCCCTACCTAGCTGAAGCACCAACCTGTCTCCCACTAGCAGGGTATGAAAGTGCCCGTTTCAGAACACCCTCGCCAGCAGAGCACTTCATCAGACTTTTGAGTCTTTTGCTAATCTGATCATCAAAAATTAGTATCTCAGTGTAATTTTAATTTAACTTTTTTCTATTGTGAGTGAGGCTGAGCCATGTTCATGGGCCTGAGAGCCATTCGTGTCTCTTCTTTCTAGGCCCTGCCTGTTCGTCCTCTTTGCTCATGTTTCTAGTGCCCTGTTGGTCTTTTCCTTTCTGATTCATAGGAGCTCACATATAAGGGAAATCCATCTCTGTAACAGAGCTGCAAATATTTCCATCCGGGTTGTTATTTGCCTTCTGACTTTGCTTATGGTTTTTTCTATGCAGAAAATTTTAATGTTATGAGATTGAATATCAATCTTTTCTTTTATGGTTCCAGATTTAATGTCATAAACCAGAAATACCTTACCTATTCTCAGGTGAATAACTCCCTTTTAGTTCCTTTTAAAAGAGAAGACAGTTATATTTTATAAGTTAAATATTATATCTACTTGGAATTTATCCTGGTCAAGTGTGAGGAAGAAATCCGACTTTGATTTTTTTCCATTTGATTGACTTTAATTTTATGCTATTTCATGGTGATAACCCTTCTTGTTTTGCGACACTCAAGGTATTGCCAATATTCCATATAAATATTTAAAAATCTAAGTTTTCATTGGCTTCAATTAGCAAAACAATAACTCACAGAATTTTTGTAACTTACCCTAGGCCATGATATATTTTGTATCGGGGAGGGGGAGGGTGATGGAATAAAAGTCCTCAAAATCATATAAAAAAATAATATTTGTTGCATTTTCATCATCGTTATTTGGAACTGTGCTTACTCAGGATGTACTCACAATAAACAATTAAAAACAATAAAGTATGGCTTAAGTGATTTAAGTCACTTAAAACTGGCACATTTGCTGTTCTAATTATTAATGCAGGCTCTTTTTTCAATATCGCATGATGAATCGCCTATGGCAGCAGTCCCCAACCTTTTTGGCACCAGGGACCAGTGCTCCTATGAGAATCTAATGCCTGATGATGTAAGGTAGAACTGAGGCAGTGATGCTTGCGCTGCAGAGTAGTTGCAAATACAGATGAAGTTCGCTTGCTGGCTGCTCACCTCCTGCTGTGCGGCCCTATTCCTAACAGACCATGGACCAGTACCGGCCCACGGCCCAGGGTTTTGGGACCTCTGTCCTATAGAATTGGGGCAGGTAGCTGGCTCCTGTGTGCATTCTAAGATGCTGCTGGATCCCCAGAGTTTTAATCAAGAGGCAGCCTACCATGGGGTATGAAGCCCATGGGGTATGAAGGCTGCACATGGAGAGGGGAACCCAGAAGCAAAGACAGAACAGAGACATCTTGGTTCCTTAAGCTGTGGATTTTGGCAGTTGGACTGGCCAAATCAAGATACCTAGGGACACTATTTAACTCCCTTTCACTGCAAGGAAAATGACATATACATTGATTCTCTTGTGGGCTAGAAATTAACATCTACCCATGGCAACAGAGTGTCATGGTCATTGATGAGTAAAAATCCTTTGCCATATACAAACAGACTTCTGCTGTCTCTCTGTCACATAGCATTATAGTTATCTGTTTACTTCTCTGTCTTTCCCAGGAGAATGGGTGTTCTTTGAGGGTGGAAGCTCTTTGAATCCTTTGAACCCCTCTGGCTTAGTATACGCATCCCGCTCTGTAGGAATGTGCCTATTGCATGCTTTCTCTCTTAGTGTGGACAGTCTCCTCATATATCCCACTCTTCCATACTCACCATTTATTGAGGAGCTTCTGAGTATCAGCCACCGAACTGATGCACTTTACACGCATTACCTTTTTCAGTTCTTATAACAGCTCTATGAGGTATGTACTGTGTTTTCCCCTCATTGTAATACTGAGGAAACTAAGGTTCAGAGGGGTTAAGTAACTTGCTCAAGGTCACAGAGATAACAGATGGTGGAGCCAAGATTCAAATCCCAGATGGTCCCCACTTGTTGACCCCCAGTCTGTTGGGAAGAAAAAAATTCTATGTGAAACAAGTACTTATAATTTTGCCTTCCAGAACAGTATCATAATTTATCCCAGGGGATATGGGGATTTTTTTGGTGATTACTGTTGTTTGTCTAGGGACAAGTAGGAACTTTGATGTTCCTATTTGAGTAATCCCACTGCCACACCACTCAGGACAGGGGAAGAAGAGAGTGAAACAAAGAAGTCCAAATTGCTTTGTACAACAAAGAAATAGGAATTTGTGAGTTTTTAGTTGGCCACTCAGATGACAGCCTCAGGGACAGCAGGAGTGAGATGTGAGAGGGTGAGGAACTCTGGCAACTGGGTTGGACAGCTAAATCCCATGCAAGATCATGACCAGTGAGATAATTCTTGTGGTAGGGAAGACTTGAGAAATTCACAAATAACCTTGAACAATAGTGCAATAGTTGCAACAGTTTGCAACCCATAAAGAGGAATGGTATCCAATACGGAGCCAAGTGATCTTGGAAGGTGGGCAGCAGATGCTGGAGCTAAAAGCAACCATTTAGAACAGGCAGCAGCAGTAAAAAAAACGCACACAGTAGTGACTACCTACTGCTACAACAAAAGTCACCTGGAAACCAACAGGAAATACTGAGAGTGACTTTCCACTGAAGACTGGGGGCTTGAACTGACTCCCAAAAGCTGAAGGACAGAGGGATGGCTGGGGTATAGAAACGAAAGTTTTTTCCTCTTCTATAATTGAACCCAGCTGCAGTTTGCTCAGCTGCATCAAATACTAATTTCTACCAACATGCTTATCATTTTAGTGTCACGGTTTAGTATATCAGGTTCCTTAACCTCAGTTCTGTTGACATTCGGGGGTGAATAATTCTTCATTGTGAGGGGCTGTCTTGTGCACTGAAAGACGCATCTCTAGATGGCAGTAGTCGTGGCATACCAGCCCCAAATTATGACAATAAAAAAGTCTCTAGACATTGCCAAGTGTCCTCTAAGGGACAGGAGGGGAGTGGAATACCATGTCTGACAGCACTATTTCATGTAAAAATGGCTTCCAAATGTATTTTGAGTGTTTCTACTAAGTCCCACTAACTGGACTCCTGGAGTGTGGCCAAAAGCAACGCTGTAGCAAGTTCCCAGTTCTTCAAGAATGTTTACATTGTATTTGCATAATAACAGTGTTTACAGTTTTCTATAGCCTATATTACAGAGATAGCAATAATATCACTGTTAATAGAACACTAGTTTAACATTATGTACAAATAAGTTTAACATTATGTACAAATAAGAATGGAATAGATTATACAAGTTTTCCCTATAAGCAAAAGTCCATGAGATTGGTATGTTAAGGTTGAATACCTGGCTTTGACACGGAGCAGTGGCTCAAAGGGTCTGAACTGTGTTTTACCATAGTCAGATCTATTGGGAAGGCTGCATGATGAGCCACAGTGATTCACCACTTTTGTCTTTGGGAGAAATTCACGATGGGTGTTGTTCACACAAGCAACATACTCTCATGGCAGAACCCAGATTCAAACTTTGGTGAAATCCAGTATTTTGCAGCGATATAAAGCAAGATTATAACTTATAATCATGAGAACTATTATTGTCTCCCCTGGCCATGGTCTTTCAGTGATGTTGCACAGATAAAACTGATGTGTGTGATTCCCCAGCTAGCTGGCTGCAATCTGATCCATTCTCCCAGCTCGAAAAGCACATTCGAATATGAGAAAATGAGAGATATTACCTACACTGACTTATGATTCTAAAATATATTATCATCAAATCTCATTTTCTTTTTTTTGATTAAGGATACATTATTCTGTGACACATGTCACAAATGATGGCTCTGCAGTGGAATAGAACCTCTGGTTTATTGGGAAGGATGCAGGACTGGGAATCAGAGAGACTGGATTCATTTTTGGGTTGCAACTCACAGACTGTTGCTTAAGAAAATGAGTTTATCTCCTCATCTGTAGATAATAAAATAACATAATAAAATCATCCCTTTATCTCAGGCTTGTTGAGAGGATTAAGTGAGGTTTAAAACAATCTGCTATAAATTGCTAAACTAGTGTCAATCATTGTCATTACCTCCCACCATTGCCAGCACCTTGCACAGACCACGATATCTATATGACAGCCCTATAAGGTGTCTGACTTTTTCCTGCTATGAGCCCACAGAAAAGCCCTCTCAGTGGTGTGTGGTGTATTACCTTCTTAAAGTGAAAAAATAATGTCTCTGAATTGGGGTGAGTTGATATACTTTTCCAACTCAAATGTCAGGTCTGCTTAAGCAGCTGTTAAAGGAAAGGGATTAGCTCAGCTCCTATTTCTTGCTGCTCCTGCAGAGTAAAATAGCAACTGAGAGCCAAGATTCTCTGACACCAGTTCCTTTCTCAGCATTAAAGGCCAGTATCCTGGGATCTGACACTAACCATTAGGAATTTCCTAAGCAGCAGTAGACTGGGAAAGGCATCTGCCCCCACTAAAGAAATATGTTAAAACTCTTTTTTTCTAAACAGTAAAAGTCACGAAGATAGATGAATATGCTGAGTTGACTCATACCCCTCAATATAGTCATCCTGATGGTGACACTCATCCTGACAATGCAAAACAGGTGACCTATTCTGTCAGCAATGGGATCCAGAGTGGTTGGATACACAATGTGTATCGTTATGTCATCTACGGGGAAAAAATGTTGACTAAGGCTCCAAGATCCCAAGGGTTTTAATTAATAGGAAAATTTGACTCAATAATAGTCATTAAACAAATGGAAGGGAAACAAGGAGTCGGAATGATAAGGGTGGGAAGCACAGGCAGGAAGTTAAGTAGGAAAATGGCCGGCAGGCTTGCAATGGGCGCTCCTGCAAGTCAGGGCTAGATTAGCAAGGAGGCTGAAACAGACTCTTAGCCACGGGGACAGAGGCTGGGAGTTATATCCAGTCATGTGATCATGTTTTGTTATCAAGCAAATCCACTTCTTTCCTTTATCTTCTGCTTTCTCAGTGCTCACTAGACATCCCACTAGTGGCTTCCCCTGAGGGAACGAGAAGCTCAACTATTCCTGCTTGGGTAGGAACTGGATAAGGAAGATGCTTCGGGATGTTTTTACCCTCTTCTCTTCACCTCCCTCCACCCCATGAACATCTCCTGCTCTCAATACCCCAAATCTGCTCCTTTTTGCTTAAAAAAATTCAAATCATCCCCTTGCCCCCGCCAGCTCACGTCTTCCATGAAACCTTTTCCGATCCCTCTAGTGCATAAACTTGTACATAGCACAGTTAATGAGCACACACATATTTTTCTGTCTCATGTTTGCTGACATTTTCTTACCAAATAGATTACAAACTCAAGGATAGGCACCATATCTTAAACTTTCTTTTTCTGTTCCTATAAAACTTTATTTATGGACACCAAAATTTGAATGTTATGTCATTCTTATGTTTCACAAAATAGTCTTTTCTTGATTTTTTTTCCAACTGTTTAAATATGTAAGAGATCATGTACAAAATGAACAGACAGTGGGACAGGCTTGGTGCATGGGTTAACTTCTTGAAATCACATCCTTAATTCCATACCTTGGCAGTTAGCCCAGCTGAGGCCCTCGAGTAACGCCATGGTCTAGGAGAATTTAAAGAGCCCTAAACTGGTTCCTCAAAAGAATAGCACCAAGCCTTGCTGTTGGGTCTACACAAATCCTTCCCCCAATCCTAATAGTCAACCTCATGTCTAAAGATGAAGTCCCTAGCAACTTGTGACTCTTGCTGTATCCCATTTGTTCTGAATTGTGTGCTGTGCTCTTGTTCCTGTAAATCTTTCTCAGAACCCAAATCCAACCTCTGAACCACACTCTCCAAGGCACAGTCCCTGCTACCCACTATCCAGAGCAGCTCACTTCGATTTAAGGCTACCCAGACCTCCCTACCATGTGTGTTGTGCTCCACCTACCTATAGTTCATTTCTCACCCTCCCTGGCACTGATCAGCCAGCCAGCCTGCTTCTCAGTCTGACTCTCTCTGCCAAGACCTTCTGGGAATGCCTGCCTTGCTCTAAGGTTTCTGGCTGGTCTCGGAGTTCTTTCCAGTCTGCCATCAGCTCAGCCATCATGATGAGATTTAAAAATATATATATTTACCTTGATGTTGGAGACAGGTAGACAGACATACACACATGCCCACACATACACACCCATATTCACAAATTCATCTATCGGTTGAGAAGATTTCCACCACTTTCCTAAATTCATATTCTCCTTTTTAAGGCATTTATCATCATTTCTAAGTTTTCCAAAGTCTAGCTTGGGATTTTCTTTACATCAAAGGGTTCTTAGAGATCATTTACTTCAACCCTCTTATTCCCATTCTCTATACTAATACTCTGTGTTTATGCTTCTGTTAGAAGCTAGTGGCATAGGATTCTTGCTAATGATCACTTTAGTAAGGAATTCTCTTTATCCGTTAGTAAATCACCTCGGTACTAGAAGACTTCATAGAAGGTCTCAATTCAGTAATCCATTACCATCAAAATGCATTTATCCATTGCTGAGATGAGATCATTTCCTTCTCAGCCCCAGAAAGGAAACATATACACAACAGAAGCACACACCACTCACTTACAAACTTGCTCACACTCCCAATGTGATCAGCCAGCTTTCTGTCTGGAACAATCCAAATACCTCCCGGCTGGAATGACAGCATCATTTTATTGACACTGAAATAGAAGAGTGATAAAGCAAGTCTCAGCAAGCACAGCAGAAATGTACTGCTTTTATGATTCATATTTCAAAAAATGATGTCATGAGACCAAAAATGCAAAGCAGAGTTTGTTCCGTGTTGGCAAAAATGTAGTTAAAGGCCATCACCCTGTCGTGCCTTTCCAAGCTCTGGAGGAAGCAATGCCACTACCAATTTTGCCCTTGCCCTACGGTTGCATTGGACACTTGGATTTTCCCACCGCTGTTCCCCCAGCGTGCTCTACACTGTGAGCAGGCTAAGAAAATTGTGATCTTTCCTATGTGGTGATCTTGCTATAGCTTTGGAGGTGCTAAGGAGAATTGTGGTGGAAACAGCACCACCAAGATTATGTCTCGCCAAGCCCCATCTCTTAACGGTGGGCTGTCTTGGGCCACACTCACCAAAACCAGAATCCCCAGGGTGTGCATGTCTCTTCTGTCTCTGCTATGCTTGGAGAGGGAACTCTCTGCACTATAGAAAACCCTTGGGGATTCCTTCCCCCTCATAGGGTTCAAGCAGTTTGTTTCCCACTTCTCACTTTGACTTGTCTTTTCTCAAACTCAAGTAAGAAAAATAATCCTGGATAACATTTTATGAGTCATGTGACTATAGGACAGTGTCACTGAAAGAAAAAATAGAACTCGGAAAAGATGGGCTTAAGTCCTGGAACTTCAGTCAGATCTTTGATGTCAAGGTATTAGCAACCCTCTTTCTTTAAAATGCAGACACTAATATTTGTCAGCTCACGTCACCTATGGAGCACTTACGGTTCCTCGAGTAGAAGCTGTTGCCTTTATGTAAACAGCATTGCACCTGGAGACTTATTCCTGGACATTGGTTATGAGTCAGTAAACACACACACACACACACACACACACACAAATGATCTATATATCAGTTGCTATTTTATGCTTTCAGTTTGCACAAGAAACAGGAAAAGGGGCTTAGCTCAATTTGCTATTATCTCTCCCAAGACAGTTTATTTTTATTTTGAAACCATTGTTGGTAAAATTTAATACTAAAGGAGAGACTTACAACAAATGAGTAGACATGAAAGCAGAAATGAGGCAAATTATATAGTTTTAATTTCCATAACACTAAAAACATTGATCAATCAACAACACACCTCGTTGAGGAAAACCAAACCACTTTTGTTATAGGCAGATTCTCAGATGCACCCCAAAATTTCTGGTTCCTGGTATACTCAAGCCTTCTCCCAGTCATTCAGTCAAACACTAACATACGTCCTGCTATGAAGAAATTTTGCAGATGCAATTTAGGTCTCGAATCAGATAAAGAGATTGTCTGGGTGGTCTCGACCTAATCACACAATCCTTTAAATCTGGATCTAGAGGTCAAAAACAGAAAAAGTCCAAGAGATTGGAACTGTGAGAAGGATTCAACAAAAGGGAGATTCTCCATTGCTGGCTTTAAAGATGGCAAGAAATGCAGCCATCTCTAGAACTGAGAGCAGGCCAGGTTCACGACCTGCAAGGAAACAGAGACCTCAGTTCTCCAGCTGCAAGAAACTGAATTCTGTGACAACCTGAATGAGCTTGTACAAGAGCCTTGAGCTCCAGATAAGAACTCGGCCCAGCTGACACCTTAATTCAGACTTCTGAGAACTTGAGCAAAGAGTCATGCCGTTCTAGATGCCTGGCCCCCATAAACTGTGAGGTATCAAGTGGGTATGGTTTTAAGGTGCTAAATTTGTGGTAATTTGTTACTTGGCATAGAAAATGAATACAAACCATATAAATGGCTTAAAAATCTTCTTATCCAAGACCAAAATCCAACCTCCTCTAGAGAGAAACCTACCAACTATTGTAAACCAAATCTATCAGGAAGCCCCTTGCCACTCAAAGTATGATCCATGGACTCATGGAGTAAACATAGCCTAAGAGTTGGTTAGAAATGCAGCATCTCAGGCCCCATCCAGGTCTTCTGGATCAAAATTTTTACTTTACCAATTCCCTGGGTGCTTATATGCACATGAAAGGAGCACCGGTTAGCATTCTAATTCAGAGCTGGAGACCTGGAATAAGCAAAACCTGGATTCCAAACCTGGTTCAACAGTTTTACTAGCTGTGTGGTCTTGGACAAGTTGCTTAACTTCTCTGAGCCTCCATTAATCTATAAAATGGAGCAAACAATAGTACCAATTTCATAGGATTGTGGTGAGGCTTAAATGTGACAGTATTTAAAATGCATTATCCCAGTGCCTGGCACGCAGTGAGGGCTTAATGAATGCTGGTTGTTATTGGATTGGGCACTAAGAGCTGGGTGAGTCAAATATAAAGGAAGCAACTGAATCAGTTAGAAACATGCAGGATCACTGTGGTTAATGTCATTGTCTGATGACATACATTGTCATGGACTCCTTAGATGCTGCAAAAGTTCATGAACTTGGTTTTCTACCCCAGTAAGCATGCTTAGACACCAGGCTGGGTTGGTCATGCCTTCTCATCATAAGCACCATCTCTTACAACCACCTGTGTCTCCCTTCCCCCTTCCCAGCACCCAATTCCCCATTGCCAGCATTAACCTATTGATCTGACCAGGCTCCAACTCACTTAGCTAATTAGATCTGGCCAGAAACCATAGAGACTGTGTCGGAAACCCCAAGCAGGTGGTGTCCTTGGATATTAATGACAGCCTACCCCACAGAAAAGATGAATGGATAGGCCAGGGACAGAGCACAAGTGGCAGTGTGGCTGCTTTAACGGAAATCTAAGGTCCTTTCTATCTTTGTTGGAAGGAATGATGACAATGGTGATAGCAGCACCAAAAAGAAGAACAAATGAGCATACTGACAATTACAAATGGCCAAACGTAAGTGAGAGAAACCATTTGCGATCACTTCCGGGGAGGCCCAGCTCCCCCTCCTGGCTTCTCTGTTCTTGGCAAATACTCCCCTCACTTGCTGTATCTTCTCAGCTTGAGCCGAAGACATCTCCGTGGTTCGATATAATGAGAATGATGTTAATAATAATAGCTCTCATTTGTTGAGTGCTCCAAGTGCCAAGCACTTTTCATGAATTATTTATACTCCTTATAACAACTCTGCAAGGTAGACATTAATTATTATGTTCTCCTTCATTCAAGGAAATGAGGCTCAGAGAGGTTAAGTGGCTTGCCCAAGTTTACACAGCCGATAAATAGTTGCCCTGGGATTCAAACCTGGGTCTGCTTGACTCTGAAGCCTGTGCTCTCTTCACTGTCTCTGCCACATAGCAGTGGTCCTGACTCCTTGTCTAGACTCTTGACCTTCTGCCTGAATCCTACACTTGGGCCTTTAACGTTACTCTCCAGTCTCCTAAACTGCCTTTCTTCTGTCCTCCCAGGTCCTGTCTTCTCTGCTCAGATGCTCACCTGTCTGGCCCCTGGACACATACAGCACTCACCTATCTCTTGTTGGTCCACATGGTTCTGATCCAGGGGTTTCCTCATCTCAGTGCTCATAAGTGTGGTTGATGGGCCTGACCAGTGAGAGACTGGATTGACATTCCTAGACTCTTGATAACTGTCCCTCACTCTAGACCTCGCCTCACAAGTAGAGTCTCCTATATCCTTTAGTCTGGCTCATGATTACAGAAGAGTGCTTCCTGGATATTCCAGGTGTTAGAGTAATTAAACAAGGAGGCCATTAGTTTGTGGTGGCTCTAACGCCTTAGTAGCCTATGTAAGCAAATCAAAACCTAAGCCAGAGTCGATGTTTTCAAATCCGAGAAAATGAAACTTAAGAACAACTAATCACGAACAGCCAACTAGGCTTTCCTGAACAAAACAACTACTTAAGATATAGTCAATCAAATAATTTCCTAGCAGGTAATAGATATTCAGTTAAATATTTTTAAAATAAATAATTGAAAATATCAATAATGCCAGTATTGACAGAAGGAATTTATTGGAGGGAACATGGTAATGTAAATGTCCTCACTGCTATGAGGCTGCCTAAGCAGTTTTCAAATTAACCTTGGAGGAATATTGGGCAACGTTAGGAGTCACTTTTCATTAGAGACATTGAGTCTGACAACTTGAAATGACATGCAATAGTGTGTGGCAGTGGTGTTGCACCACACTTAGAGTTTGGGTTCTAAAGTCAACACGTAGGGCAAAAATCATATATAGAAAAAATTACCATTAAAAATCTCTTAAATCACCCATTTGGTACAGATCACATGGTTTCATGCATTCTGTGCCATCTCTCAGTAAGTTCAACACAGCCAGTTTTTCCTCAGAATTGGAACAGATGGCCATGGCTGTTTCTTTTGGGGGAGCACCAGATGAAGTAGTTGGCTTGAATTTAAGGGCCATATTGTTGGGGGGAAAATTACATATATATGTATATATTCATCTGTATTATTTTCTTTTGTTGAACATATAGATGACTTCAAGCAACTTAAATACTCACGCACGTAACTTCATTGTACTATTTGGTTCTCGGTGTTGTCAAATGCTCTCTATTGTTCATCACAGAGACAGGAGTAAAGGAGATGAAAAATAACCCTTTGGGAGCATTACAATAGTTGGCATGACCAACTAGGAGAATATAAACCATAATGGTTTTCCAAATTAAAAAAGAAAAGCCTTTTCTCTAAATTGTATACAGACTCTAAATCTCTATAAAAAAAAATAATAATCAAGAGCATGTACGGAGTGCCCACTACGTGCTGGGTACTAGGTTCTTTATGTGTATCATCTCATCGAACTGCCTCATAGCAACTCTCTGAAAAAGGTATAATAATACCTGGGACCCTACTGGGTTTCTTCACAACAGCCAGGCATGCACAGAGGCTTGACCCACTGCCTCAAAGACCATACTTACGGTAGCCAATGATGGAGACACCCAGACATGATACACACATTCCTGTCCTTTTCTCTTGGGTTGTCTTTCAGTCCACACCAAGCCAGCCTTGCATGGGTGCATGGAAGCCTCTTCTTCATGCCACAAAGGTAACTGTGGTACTATCTGTCAAAAAAAGGAATAAGAGTAAATCAACTTGTCTGAAGCGGTAGGCATTATGCTGTTCACTTTATTGATAAGGTTGGAAAATAAAAAATTCCATTTCAAGAGCACTTAAGAGTTATAAACCAACTCGTTTAAGAGGTAGAAGGAATCGTGGTCACTTTTTACATTTCTCTTTTGAACATGTTCTTTACTGAGTATCCTGTTTTCTACATTGAATAAATTATTTGCTTCAGCCTGCTCTCATTGAAAAGACTACTAATAAAGCACCATCACTTAAGACCAGCGGCATTGGATCATTCCATCCTGTTCCTGTTTCACACCTCTTTGTGTTTCTTCCTTAGCTTCTTTAGGTATCATAGTTTCTTCCACATCTCCCTACAACATATTTAATATTGATCATAAGTCTGATCCATGTGCCAATATATCTAAACCTTCTATCATTTTCCATTCCTTTCTTTTCTATCCTGTCTTCCTCAGGAACTTGGCTTCATTCTACCACCAGACATTGTGTTCAAATTGTGGACAAAGAACTCTACCTGGACACGCTGGTGAAGATAGGGAAGGAGCAAAGGCGGAAGAGGCAGAGAGATTCAGCATCTCATATTTATACATGATGACTGTGGTTCTTGGGGACTTTAAGTAGCTTTTTCCATGTTACCCAACTAGTAAGTAGCAGAGCTGGGTGTAGAACCTGCATCGGTAAGGCTCCCAAACACTGTTTCCGTTATCCCACACTGCTTGTCACAAGCAGCAAAATCTCATTAATTAAATGCAGGTATTGGGCAACAATGATGGGCAGACTTTGTGTAAAGAGACAGAATCATGTATGACTCACTAAATGGGGCTGCTATTGTGACCTTGGAAAGAGGGACCAGAATAAGTGAATGATTTTCCTGAGATCATAAACAGCATTAATGGCCAAAGTTTACTCTATGCATTGGACCAGAATAAGTGAATGATTTTCCTGAGATCATAAACAGCATTAATGGCCAAAGTTTACTCTGTGCATTGGACCAGGCTAGATGTTTTGAAGGAGACACAGGGCCTCCTATAAGACTGCACCCGAGAGACAGTCTAGCTGAAGAGAAAAATTATGCCTTGTAATATAGTCAGGGCACCTCCTGGAAAAAGAGAGCACACTCAGACTATACAATTAAAGAGAGTTTAAGGGGCTAATCTATTTACAAAAGTATGGGTGAGGTTTAGGGAATTGGAAAAGGAAAATGGAGTGCCCTGGGATTCTGGTACCCAACTCCCACACATGCAGAGGCAAGGGAAATCAGCAGAGAATAGCTGCGTGAAGAGGAAGGGACACTCCCCTTGTCCAGGAGCTGTGACTTTCGGAAGAGAGAAGCAGCCAACCTGTGCTGACCTATCAGGGTGGGAACCACAGTAATAAATATCTCAACCTCATTCTTTCTATTCTTCAACATCCTGGAGATGCTTCCCATTAGCTAACCCCGACCAGGAACTGGAGGGCAAGCATTGATTCCATCCATAGAGCCCAGCCTCCCAAGCATAGAAAGGAGTGAAAAAGGGTAGTGAGTGAATGTGAAAGGGCAAATGAAAGAATTTTATTAATTTTTACACCAGTTAAGTGTAGAGTTTGCTAATTATAAGAGTATTACTATAAATTATTTTGTGAAATAATGTCCTTTAGTCTCCTTCAATTTACAGTGTCATTTTCATATATCCTGATATTCTTTTATTAGGTTAGCTTCAAGTAAGAATGGCCCAAATTAAATACTGAAATAGACTGTCTTCCTGGCTCACCTAAAGTGAAAGGCAAGGTGAGCTTAAGCCTTCTGAACAAACACATTTCAAATTAATTGCCTACACAATGTTTTCATTTGATTCTTTTTTCATTGTGTAACTATGTCACTCACTCAGTTTTTTCTTAATCATTTTTTATATCTTCCTTACTTCCCTTTTGCTGTCTTCTTTCCTCCAGTAAAAAGGGCTGCTTGGCTCACACCTCCAGTGACAGACTCTTGGAAATAATGCACCATGGCAGATTTTCAAGGATTTTTCTCTTTCCTCCCTCCAGGGAGAAAAACAAAAGAATAAGGATGGCTTGAGGGATTGGATCAGAACATTGTTTTACTGGAATCTGCAGCTGTTTCTGGATTGCAGAAGTCACTGGAGGGAAACAATATGCTCAGAGAGTTAAGGAAATGGTTTGGCTCCAATATGTCCCAAATCTTCTGGGAAGGAATTTTCTCATTGTTACAGAGGTGCTACTCAACAATGATTCTGCATCTCTCTACATAGAGTGTGTCAGGGGAAGCATGGGAAATTCACTATGACAGGAGCAAAGAAGGCAAAGGTGAAAAAAAAACTGACCTTTGGCTGGGGCGCAAACCATTCTGTGGGCTCTGGCCTAGATGTGTGGCCCATCATTTATCTCTAAGAGCCTAAGGACTGGGGTGAGTCATTGAGATTTCCATTTCTACCCAAGAGGCAAAATAAATATGGGGTTTATCTAGGTAGGTGGATCTAGTTAATGAATGAATGAGTGAAAACGGTCCAATGAAAGATTTTCAAAATATATTCATGTAGGACACTGGTTTGGCTTCTCATCAAGTGTGAAAGGCTTAATTCATGTGCTTGAGTATTGCTGGTTCTACAGATAGACAAATGAGTCCATATATACCTTCACATTCGTGTATATATGTTATTGGTAGTATCGAGGAAGCTTCTGAAACAGTTTTCCTCCCTGGGTACCATCTCTGCCAGAGATCCTGTAATCTCCATGGAAGGAATCTGTAGAATACTCTATAGTTAGACCAAGATCATGCTAGGAGGGCAGCTGTGGTCACCTACTCAATATTCATTCCAGCTTCTCTTGGTAGATATTTCAGTTTACTTTTAGGTTCACATACATTCCCCCTTATTGATTTTTTACAAAGTTAGTGCTATAGATTGAATTGTGTCCCCCTAAAAACATACTGAAGTCCTCGTAGCTATGAATGTGACCTTACTTGAAAATAGGGTCTTTGCTGATGATCATGTTAAGACGAGGTCATTAGGACAGATCCTAGTCCAATACGACTATGTCCTTATAAAAAGGGCAAATTTGGACAGAGAGAGAGACATGCATAAAGGGAAGACAATGTGAAGACCACAGGGAGAAGATAGCCACCTACAAGCCAAGGAGTGCCTGAGGCTACCAGAAGCTAGAAGAGAGACAAGGAACAGATTCTCCCTCACAGCCTCAACTCTGCCAAAACCTTGATTTCAGACTTCTAGGCTCCAGAACTGTGTGACAATAAATTCTGTTGTTTAAGCCACCCAGTTTTTGGTACATTGTTATAGCAGGAAACTAATACAGTTGGGTTTGATGAAATCTTCCCATGTAATCCTTTAATTTCTTCAATGAAGAAAGCAAAGCTTAAAAAATAAAACGGCTTAGGCAGTCACAGGCCCAGTCAGGGGTAGAGCTCTAAATTCCCAGGGTATTCCTCTATCCACTGCTATAACTGGTTTGATTTGGATAAATCACAAAAGGCTTCTAACATTGGCTCAAGAGGATAGAGAAATAATGTCCCTGTCTTCCAGTATATATGTTGCTAACTTTAATGGCATGATTGATTAAATCATTGGCAGAAGATTCACCTCTCTCCAGACTCCTCCCACATCCTTCCTGGAGGTCAGGCCAATATCACAAGGCTCAAAGCCCCAATCTTCTAATCACATGATTGGTCTTTCTGGTGTAAACATTCCCTTCCTGATTTACCTCATTACCATAAACTCAGGTGTACACTTAAGACCCACTTTGAGTAACTAAACATTCCTATTACTCAGGAAATCCCAAGAATTTAGTCTTCTTCAGGGAATCAGGGACACAGACCACATTCTTTATCATATATCACCACCTACCAGATTTGTTGTGAGATTAATGCCTTTTAAACAGTGTGGTACATAGCAGGCACTCAACAAATGACAATTACCAGTTATTAGTATGTGATAGCTTATAGTACAAACTATTAAGAAAAGGTCTTTGTATAATGTTTCTATAATACCACATGTAAAAAAGACACTTAATAAAATGTTTTGATGATGATAGGATTACTCCATCATTTTATAAAATTTCTTTTTACTAAAGTTGTTAGATACACATGGAAATGGTACCAGGCTCTCTTTGCAAAATAAGGACCTGCTAACATATCTCTTAGTTGTGGGAGAGAAGAGATTAAATAAAAAGAGCCTTCCCACCCCTCCAAAAAAAAAAAAAAAAAAAAGGACATTACTAATGGTTATGTTGACATTAAAATACATCTTAAATGAACAATTTTTATTCATAGGATTTAAAAAGGGTTGAAACATACATATATGTAAAATATATAATATATGTATATATGTCCTTTCTTACCAATAGCCTTTTGTACCCTTGAAGATGCCTCAAAAAAACTGTTGCCTCATTTGCTTATAAAAGTTCCTACCTGAGCATATGATTATTTCAGTGAAATAAAATCTCCATGTAAAGGGGGTCAAATATGTGGTGACAGAAAGAAATCTAACGATGAGTGGTGAACACCCAGTGTAAAATACATATATGCCTTACTGTTAAAATGTATAGCTGAAATTTATTGGATTTCATTAATCAATGTCACCATAAAAATAAATTAAAAAAAAAAAACTCAAAAAAATAAAAATAAAAAGGTATAATTGTAAAAAAACAAAAAACAAAAAACTCCCAGGCTGGACTCTTAATTGAGGAGACCTATAATCACATTGTTAGAATTTTGAGTGTTAGCTATATCACTAGTGATAATTAATGATGTGAAACTATTATCTTCTATACAATACTATACACTGAGATGATGTAATTTTACCAGAGTGGTTCCAGTGATAATTAATGATGTGAAACTATTATCTCCTATATAATACTATACACTGAGATGATGTAATTTTATCAGAGTGGTTCCAGTACAGAAGAAAAATGATTACAAGGAAGTTCTCCATCTGTGTTAGGATGGTGGAATTAAGGATCATTTATTATCTTTTCCTGAGCTCCTGGCTTGAGGAAAGCCCTAATTCTAAGAGGAGTTGGGATATGAGGTGGGAGATGAGGATAAACCTCAGCCTAGGACAATAGAGTAGAGCCAAAGGAATATAGAAATGGATCGGTGGGCCTATGGACAGGAGCCAACCAGAAAGATTCTCCCAAAAGACAGAACTGGAGTTTATGTATAATTATGACATTCACTAGATAAAAAGAAAGAAGGAGGGAATAAGGAGAAAGTTGGGAGAGAATGTCAACAAGATGTTTGTCAGGACACAGAGTGAACAAGTTTAGATCAAGAACTGGTCTGCTTAATGCAGAAGTTATTTTCATTTTACTTTAATGGGTTTGTTAGACAGGCTAACTCTAACATTTGCTATTTTCTTAATCTTTTCTATCTGCATTTCCATTGCTTTTCAGCCTCCGTTGGAAAATTAGCATCAGTTACATTCTGTTAAATGAACTAGCTTCGGTGAGCTCTATTAAGTCAACCTTATAAATCATTTTCTCTGTTCCTTAATCATTTATTCTGCTTTCTCCTGGATTCTCTCCCACTTATCTCTTTCCGGCACGCAGTTAGTTATCTGTGGCTGAACACAGTGTCCTTGATAACAGCACCAACTGTTATCATATGTCCTCATTCCTGTCTTCCCTCAGTCTTTTCTCTTCCTTTCTCCTTTCCAAGGTCTTCATTTTAGTAGAAGGTTTTTTGACACTATTTTGTTCGTAACTCTGCCCCAGACTAGACTTCTGGCCAAATCTTATTTAGGTACTCCTTATATCTTTGCCTTCACACTTGGCAAACTTCTTTAGGCAAGAGTGACATATGGTACATTCCTGAAACGAGAAACTCCCATAGAAATCGTCATCAAAGTGAGGCTCTCAAAAAACCTGGGGGCTGGAATTAGGTGTTAATGTCAAGAAAACTGTTAGTTAGCAGGGCCTCACGGCCAAACTTAAGATTAAAGTGTGAAGCTGGCAGAATTTATCTTCAGACCTACACTCTCCTTTAAGCCCTCATCACCCTCTTCTAAGTTTTCAATGTCCACATATTATTCCTAGGTGTTCTGGTCTACCTCCTCTGGCCTATCCAACCTAGACAGCCAGTAAGATTCTGTATCTAATTTTCTATGCTTATGGCTATTCAAATGTACATTTTAGTTAGCTCTCAATCAATAATAAAAGGGAAAAATATTTGAACAGATAGTTCACTAAAGAAGATATAAGGATGGCAAATAAGTACACTGAAAGACGACCAACATCATTAGCCATTAGTGAGATGCAAACTAAACCCACAGTGAGATACCACTACAATTTCACCAGAATGGTGATTTAAATTGCCATCAAAAAACTGCATTTTTTAAAAATTAAATCTTTTAAATTAAAAAGATTGACCATACTAAGTATTGGCAAGAATGTAAAGCAATTAGAAGTCCTATATATACACTGCTGGTGGGGATGCAAAATGGTACAGCTACTTTGGAAAAGTGTTGACAGCTTCTTTAAGAGGTAATGTATAGGTGTCATATGATCCAGCCATTCTATTTCTAGATATTTACCCCAGGGAAAAGAAAGCATTTATCTGCACAAAGATTTATGTACGAAGGTTCATAGAAGCTTCATTTTCAATAGCCCCAAAGTGTAAACAACCTATATTAGTCTACTCAGGCTGCCATAACAAAATACCATAGACTGGGTGCTTAAACAACAGAAGTTCATTTTCTCACAGTTCGGGGGTTTGGGGGAAGGGACTTGAGCCAGCGCAAGAGCTTACTAGTGTTACTTTCCTAATCTTATCTGATCAAGGCTCTATCCTATGACTTCATTTTACCTTAATCACTTCCTAAAGACCTTATTTCCAGACACAGTCACCTTGGGAATAAGGGCTTCAACATATGAATTTTGATGGGACAAACTTCAGTACATAGCATGACCCAAATGTCTATCAACAAGGGAATATATAAACTAATTATGGTATATCTATATAATGGTATACTACTCAACAATTAAAAGGAATAAACTATTGATGTAGTCAATACTTTGGGTAAAACTCAAAATAATAGTGCAGAGTAAAAGAAAAAAGTAGCACATACTAGGTGATCCCATTTATATAAAGTCTTAGAAATGCAAAATCTTAAATAGCAACAGAAAGTAGATTAGTGATGGCCTGGAGATGGCAGAAGGGTACAGGTAGGAGGGAGGGATTATAAAATGGCACAAGAAAATTAATGAGGTTGGGAACATATTCATTATCTTGATTGTATCCATAGGTAATAGCTTCATTATCATATTGTCTACTATAAATATGCACAGCTTATTGTATCAATTATACCTCAATAAAGTTGTAAAATAATTTGCATTTAATTAGCCCTCACCTATTCAGGTTCAAGTTATTTTTAGTAATGTCGACCTCTCTTAGGTATCCTGTACATTACTACCTCTTTCCTCACTGGTTGGTGTCCTTGTCTGAGCCAGGATTTTCTTGTGTTCCACCAAATATTGAGAGCTCTATCTATAAAGACAAATAACAATCAATACTAGCAAAGCATTTTCTTCTAAAACATATTTTGAAATCTGAAGAAAATTACCAAATTCATTTATGATTTTTACTTATTACTCAACAGTAACCTGTCTTGGAGAAATTATGTGCATGCCTGGGGCTGCCAGGATATCACCTAAGAAATCACATACCCATGAACATATGATGTCTGATTTTTGCACCTGTGCATGGACGCATAGGCAGCAATTACTACTACTGTGTCTGTACAATGATTGATAGTCTGCAATGGCATTTATAATTTTAGCATAATTTGGGATAATATCTCAGGCATTTGGTTATCATCCAGGGGCTAAGGCTCCTAAGCTCCCAAGCTCAAATGTCGACAATGTTTCTTGCCACCATCCCCAGAGGCAGCAGGGGCTGGTAGATGCTGGCCAGTTTCTAGACATGACAATAATAGCCACTTGTGTGGACTGGTAAAAATGAGCTATTTGTCACTGTGAAAAACATGGCCACAATACTTTGCAGCTCCTGCCATCTGAAAGTAGAGTCTATTTTTCCACTCCTTGAATTTGGGCTGGCACTGTGATTTGCTTTGACCAATGGGAATGTGGCAGAAGTGACAATGTGCAAGTTCTAGAACCTAGGCCTAAGAGCCCCAGCATTTCCATGGTGGCCCTCTTGGCATACTCCTACAGCCATGTGAGCCTGCCCTGGACTACCGAATGACATTAGCTGGAGAAGAGAAGCTGACAATCAGCATCAACACCCCAGTCCCGTAAGTGAGATCATTAATATTAGATCACCCTGTTCCAGTCAACCCACCAGCATATTGCAAGCTCATGAGTGACCCCAGGCAAGATCCAAAGAACTTCTCAGGTAAGCCCAGTCCAAGCTGCAGAATCATGTGTAAACAGATGGTTATTGTTATCAGTGGCTATGTTTTGGGTGGCTTGTTATGCAGTTATGAATACCTGAAATAGTCACCTAAGAGCCAGCCAACTATTTGTGAAATCTAAGGCAATTCCCAGTAAGCTCCTGAGAATCAGTTTCTAGTATTTTCACTGCCTTGTGTTATAATAGTGGGCAAGTCATTCACCATCTCCACCTGAATTATTTTGCTCTTCAAATGGAAACATCATCACGTATTTCAGAGTGTTGAAGAAATTATTCTTGTAGGATATTTCTATATGTAGTTGTGGGGGAGTGAAAAGTTTAGCTACACATTAAGAAAGTGGGTTAGCTTTTGCTAATAAGGTTTTTCTGTTGAATATGTCCTTAAATAGACTTAATGTCAGGCTATTTTGGTTTTACTAGCAAACTGTCTTCAGACTACTGATTACTGCCTCTTTTTTCTTATCTACCCCGCCACCTCCTCTCTTTCCCTCTCCATACCCTTACCATTATCTTTGGGGCTGGAGACCTGGGATGAATATTGCAGCCTTGTATACCTTTTATCCTTTTCATTTAGAAAAGCCTGTATCTTATTTCTATCTCTTGCTCTTGGCACAGTGCCCTACATGTAATGGGTACTCAACATATGTTAAATAATGATACTATTAAAACTCCCAATGCGTGCATAGAAGGGTACAAGAAAGGTAAAAATTTAATTATTTCATATAGAGAGAAGCTGATTTCTAAAAGAGGCACCTGTTGAAGCCAGATGTCTAGGATGGGTACAACAAAGGACCTTGGGGCAGATTCTGTTTTGCAAGAATTATCTGAGTTGGCTCTTTGGTTAGGCAAAATATAAAGCCAGTGGTGATCCATTGTCCTGGAGGAAGGAAACAATTGGGCATGTTTTACATCTAAGCTTTAGTCTAATCCCAGATATGTGGCTGGCTGTGGAGAAGAGGTTAGAGAAATATGCTTTGGGGGCCAAGGACACTACTTGAATGAAAAGGACTTAACACACTCAGACTACTTCTTTCTTGGGGTTTAACATTATTTGACACTTTTGATGCCTGAGATGGTCAGCAGGCAGGAAGGGACACCGAGGCTTCCCAACAGGCAGCTTAAACTGACAGTGAGGGAAGCCTAGAATGACAATTTGGACTCTACACTAGTACTGAAATCATCATATTGGAAAGGTTGGTCTGGGCTGACTATGTCCAAGGCAGGAAACTCTTCCTGACCTAGTCACCTAGCACTTTGAATGAGCTTTGGGAACAATAACTGCATATACGAGAAACACAGAGGTGAAACTTTAGGAGTCAAGGCCTTTAGAGGTACGGTAAGACCATTATAACACCCAGGAGGCATGAAATAGTGGAAAGAACTCTAGTGGTAAGAAAACCCGAGTTTTTGTCCTAGATCTGCAATTGCTTATGAGTATTATTACTGAGTTATTGAGTGTTAGTGAGTATGCCATTTCCTTTTCTCTGCACCTTAGTTTCCTGTTTCTAAAATAAGGGAGTTGGATTAATGGTCCATTACTTGGGATTCTATGAGTGCTACTTTGGGAGGCAATCTTTATGAGATTAGGAGTGCATTTTCATGAGGAAGGTGTGTTGACTAAAAGAATACATAATATCCATCAGGTATATTTATGACAAAAATTACAGGCCTGTTTTTTTAAGTACCGCTGGTATCTTGTTTTGGAATCTGGGTCCTGATCCTTTTTAATTTGGAAATAAGCATTAGGTGGCTTGGCAGAAGAGAGAATAGGTGTGGAAAGAGCTAACAGGGACTTTGGAAAAATGACAGACTTGCTTTCTTGAAATACACTTTACCTTTCAATCAAATGACTTGTGTAGATTTCTATAAATAAAAAAAAAAAAAAAAACCCTTATGGTAAATATAGATTCATTAAAGGGTCTTAAAAATAGGCTTAGGTGGGATATACAATGCAACTTTCCTCTTTTCCCTACCCTTTCATCCTTTCATTTTCTTTACTTCACTTGTCCTAGAGCTTTTATCTTTTATCTTATTTTATTTATTTAGTTATTTTTAATTTTTTTTTTTTTTTTTTTTTTTTTTTTTTTTTTTTTTTAGGCAAGGCAACCCTTGGTTGTTGACCTCATAGACTGCAAGGACCTTGTCAGCTTACAATCCCTTATTTTTTATTTTTTACACCTACAGCACCTGGTCTTCCTGGGTGGTCTCCCATCCAAGTACTAACCAGGCCAAACCCTGCTTAGCTTCTGAGATCAGATGGGATTGGGCTTGTTCAGGGTGGCATGGCCCTAAACAAGAAGAAAGCTTTTATTTTAAAAGGTGAGTGTCCAAACTCTTTGGCTACAAATAACTAATTAGCTAGTTTACTTCAAAACGTATTTATTTTTTGAATGATGGAAACTGGAATGGCGACAGCTTTAAAAGAACAACTGAATAGCTGAGTCCAGGGAGCGGGCTGCCCTGATTCATCAGGCCACCTGGGGGCCTTTTCTCTGTGGTGCTGCTGTGAGATGTCATCCCTCTGTATTTGTCTCAGCTCAAAATTCAGATTCTCCAGAAAGAAATTCTGATTGCTCAGCTTAGGTCCTATATCTACTTTGTGGTCGGGGGAGGAGTCCTGTGATTAACAGCCTCACCAGAAGAGCATGGAATGGGTGGGGTAGCCCCCCAAAAGTGCGTGCGTGCATGCATGTGTGTGTGGTAGGAGTGGGTCGAGTAGTAAGGTGATGGGCAGATAAATGTTATAGACTCTTAGGCTCTAGAACTTCTTGGGTATAACTACAAGTGACAGCAAATTTGGCTATCAACAAAATGCTCCTCTGAACAACTGGGTAATTTCAGGAGCTTTAAGGGCTGGCTGGCCAGTGGCTGGTTTGTATTACAGAGGGTGAAGTCAACATTTTTTTCTTCTTATGAACCTTATAAATATTTGGCATTCAATAATATTCATTGATTGTCTGACTGACTGAATGAGTGACACAGCTGTTCCACGGGCTAAGAAAGGACTTCTGTTCTACATTAGCCTGAATTAAATTAGTTTAGAAATGCTTAATTATGAATCTTTTAGCTGTAAGTGATTGAGGCTTATCCATGCTATCTTTAGCAAAAAGATCATCCTTGCTGAGATATCATTTCTGACAGGCAGGGACCAACTTCAACGAAGACCTCTGCCTCTTATTTTCCCTCTTCTCTGAATTCTGCTCCATTCTTCTATTCAAATGTGGCAGTTTGTCATTCTTTAATTTTCAGTCCACCTTGTCAGAAAATCATGCCTCCAGTATTTGTATCTCTTCTATTTAAGAGTCCAGGATGGCTGAGACTGAGTTACGTTCATTTCCATTCTAAAACCAGAGTGGCTACGTGGACCAGCTTAGGCCAGGGGCCCTGCATCTGGCTCAAACAACCCAAATGGCCAAAAGTGTGCTTGTGGAGGGGGCACACCTTGTTACCATGTGGATTTGGCTATACGAGCACATCTTGGAAAAGAAAGGACATTTAAGCAGATAGCACAATTGGTGTCTCTTACAGAAGCCAAATAACAATATTTGCTTACATTTCAATAGTGATTTAAGAATACTTGATATTGGATCATTCTGGTTAAAATGACACAGAAGGTAGACACTATGCTCGCCAACTCCCATGACCACATCAAAATTACAACGGAACTACAGAACAACCATCACTGGTAGTCACCTGAGGACTGGCTGAGCAGAAGTCCTATAGGTAAAAGGGGTGGAAACACGAAATAGGCCAGTCCCACAACTGTGTGTGGTGGTCGAGAATCCAGAGGGCTATCTTGGCTGCAGAGCTTCACACTCCTCTTGTCCTGGGGAGCAAGAGGTCCCAGCTGCACACTGTGTTCCCTAGCCCAGGGTTCTAGAGCCAGGAAGAGAAGTCTCCACAACCTCTGTCTGTGAAAACAAGTAGAGATTGTGGCTGAGATAGAGGGCTATGGGAGTTGCAGACATTCTGCTTAAGGGCCCATGCATGGACTTACCCCTGACAGACTCACTCACTCTGAGCTTTGGTGCTGGGGCAGCTGCTTGAGGAGTACCAGGGACACATGGGGGAAGAAGCTGTCTGGCTTTAGGGAGAGGGCTGGAGGGTCGGTTTTATCCCAGACAGAAGTGCTGGCAGTATCCATTGTTCCTTTGTTGAGTGCTCCCCATTCCCAGTGTGCAAACGCCAAGGCCTGAGTCTCTATCAACCTTGTTAACACAGGTTGCCCTGCCCTGGTTATTCCCTGAGATCCTGCCCCTCCTAACTTGCGGGCCCAAGCCGCTTCCAGTGGTTTATTCCATAGAAATGACCTGTTTTGGTTCATGCTGCAGATTTTCCTAAAATCAAAGGCTCACAAAACCCAAAGAAACAGCATCTGGCCTCAGTGTGCCCAGTACCTCTTGCTGAACAGCCCCAAGACTGGCACTAGTGGCAGCCAGCCTCAATTCCTGGCTTGGCCTCAAGGCACATCTAAGCCCAGCACTGGTGGTAGCATCTGTGGTTTGCTTAATGACTCTTAACCAGGTGGCCCCATAAGTGCACAGGCTGCTGCTAAACTTAACCTGCAGCTGGGCTCCTCCTAGGAGGCCCTTGGGCCGACACACCTGGTGGCCTGCTTTGACTGGAGCATCATCCAGGGCTGCATCAGAGGAGGACACACCCAAAAACCGGGCAGGCACCAGAGCCCTGCTAAAATGAATCCTGCTCCGTTGAGTTGGGCCTTCTTCACCAGCCAATCCTCACAACCAATCAGCCTAAGGATCCATCCCTCCCACTGACATGCAAACAGCAACCAAAGTTCAACTACAACAGGAGGGCACACACAACTCATGAGGGACACACCTTTTGCACCTGGCTCACATGACCAGGGAAGACTGTGCCACTGGGCCCCACAGCACACCTACTACATAAAGCCACTCTACTAAGACCAGGACACTTAGAGGCCCTACTTAATACATAGAAACAAACATAGGAAGGAAGCCAAAATGAGGAGACAAAGAAACATGTCCCACATGAAAGAACAGAACAAAGCTCCAGAAAAAGAACTAAACAAAATGGAGACAAGCAATCTACCAGATGCAGTTAAAAACACTGGTTATAAGGATGCTCAATAACCTTAAGGGAAGAGTAGATGAACTCAATGAGAACTTTAACCAAGAGATAGAAAACATAAAAATGAAGATAGAAAACATTAAAAAGTACCAGTCAGAATGAAGAATACAATAACTAAAATGAAGAATATATTAGAGGAAATCAACAGTAAATTAGATGACGCAGAGATCAAATCAGCAATTTAGAAGATAATGTAGCAGAAAACACTCCATCAGAACAGTAACAAGGGAAAAAATATTTAAAAATGAGGATAGTTTAAGGGGCCTCTGGGACAACATCAAGTGTACATTTGTACCATAGGGGTACCGGAAGAAGAAGAAGAGAGAGCAAGGAATTGAAAACCCATGTGAAGAAATAATGATGGAAGACTTCCCTAACCTGGTGAAGGAAATAGACATACAACCCCAGGAAGCTCAGAGTCTCAAACAAGATGAATCCAAAGAGGCCCACACAAAGACACATCATAATTAAAATGCCAAAGGTCAAAGACAAAGAGAGAATCTCAAAAGCAAAAGAAAAGCAGTTATTTACCTACAAGGGAGCTCCCACAAGACTGTCAGCTGATTTCTCAACAGAAACTTTGCAGGCCAGAAGGAACTGGCACAAAATATTAAAAGTGATGAAAAGCAAGGGCCTACAACTAAGATTACTCTACCCAGCAGTTATCATTTAGAATCAAAGGACAGATAAAGAGCTTCTCAGAAAGAAAAAGCTAACAGAGTTCATCACCACAAAACCAGTATTACAGGAAATGTTAGAGGGACTTTTTTAAGAAGAAGAAAAAATATGTATCAAAAATATGAATAATAAAATGGCAATAACTACATACCTATCAATAAGTACTTCAAATGAAAAAGGATTAAATGCTCCAATGAAAAGATAGGGTGGCTGAATGGGTAAGAAAACAAGACCTTTACATATGCTGCCTACAAGAGACTCTCTTCAGATAAAAAGACACACACAGGCTGAAAGTGATGGAAAAAGATGTTTCGTGAAAATGGAAAAGAAAAAAAAACTGGAGTAGCAATACTTATATTAGACAGAATGGACATAAAAAGGCTATAACAAGAGACAAAGAATGGTCCAGTAATTTCACTTCTGGGTATTTATCCAAAGAAACCCAAAATACTAATTTGAAGGGGCAGCGCATCCATATGTTCACTGCAGCATTATTTACAATAGCCAAGATATGGAGGCAACCTGGTGTCCATCAATGAATGAATGGATAAAGAGGTGGTGCATATATATGATGGAATATTACTCAGGCATTATAATAAATAAAATAATGAAATCTTGTAATCTGCAACAACATGGATGGACCTAGAGGGTATTGTGCTGAGTGGAGTAGGTCTGATAGAGAAAGACAAATATCACATGATTTCACTTACATGTGGACTCTAAAGAATAAAATAAGCAAATAAAACAGAAAAAACTCAGATATACAGAGACTATTTTGAGGATTATCAGATTAGAGGGTGGTTTAGGGGTGTGGGTAAAAGAGGGGAAGGGATTAAGAAATACAAATTGGTAGTTACAAAATAGTCATGGGGATATAAAGTATAGTGTAAAGAATGTAGTCAATAATATTGTAATAACTAAGTACAGTTAAGTCAGATGGGTACTAGATTTATTGGGGTGATCGCTTTGTAAGTTATATAAATGTCTAATTACTATGTGGTGCACCAGAGGATGTAGATGAGTAAGCAAGGAAGACAGATTATTAAAACTTTCATTTCCTTGGGAGTTGACTAAGTTATCTTAGCTGCCTTACATTTAAACTTGATGAGAGAGAAAGGAAAAAGAGGTCAAGGGAGGTACTGCCTTTTATAAAGCCTTTCTGCTATATAGCAGGAAGTAGTCAGAGATACCTGCAAGCTGGGGCTTTTGATTCTGCCAAAGGACCTGGGCAAGTGGCTTCAGCTCTGTGTGCCCATCCTCCCAGAGCCATACAAGGGCTAAATGAGAAAAGGTAGGAGAGAGCCCTTTATAGATGGTAGATCATTATGTAAGTTCTGTTATCTCACTCCATTAAAACTAAGACAAACAGGAATTGTGCCAGGCAAAGATGAAAAGGGGGAAGGCCCTCTTCTCAAAGATCTGATGGTCAAGGGAGGGGAGCATGTGGCAGTGCAAAGTGGTGAGGGCTCTAAGTGGGGGTCATTCCAGCGTGACTTGGAGATAAAGCCTCCTGTGTATCTTTAGGATAGTCTGGAAAGGGTTCCCAGAGTGCAAAACTGTCCCAGAGAGCTAAGTCTTGCAGGATAGGTAGGAATTCACTAGGCAGAGGAAGTTATATTTGCAGGAAGTGGTGGAATTATAACAGGGTGGTTATGAAGAGACAGAATTCTAAAAGGGCCCGAGGGTGATATTACTACTGTCAGATATTTGTCAGAGCCTTCATATTTATGCTGTATAGGCCGTACTTGGCTGTCTGATTTCAGAGGTACCAATCAAGAAGGCTCTTTGAAATCACAGGCTCTTCAGATTCCTTTTCCTTGATTTGCTAGTAGTGTTCATTCCTCTGTTAGCTCCATTTCTTCAGAGCTAGAAGAGAACTTGACAAACAGTCTGGTGCCACCCTCTGCACCAAGGTAGATATGGATTGGTATCTTCATTTCACAGATGAGGCAGCTGTGGGTGAGAGAAGCTATCATTGGTAGTGGGGTACACAGAACCCAGAACTGCTTCTTCTAGAGTTCTTGTTCATCTCTATCACAGTGCTTCTTTTCTTTGGTCCCTTTTAAGTTTCGAATCCCCATTTCAGGTAATATTGGAGGTATTATTTATTTACATTTCAAATTTCAAGTCTTTTCTTGGCAGCAGGTTATAAAAAAGAGAGAAGTTGAGACAGAGAGGAAGCAAACAGAATAAGATGGGTGAAGGCTTTACAGGCACAGAGATAAACTTCCTTGGCTATTAGTAGACTCAGCATCTGTAGCAATCCTGCTCCCTGGAAAGGCTCCTTATCCAAATCACAGACTTTGGGAGCTCTGAGAACCAGGACCACTACTTTCAAAGCCAATCACTGAAAGGAACCCAAATGTATAATGTTAAGGGTTTGAGGGTTTACCTGAATAAACTGCTATTATTTTATTTTCCTCTGTCCTTTCCTTTTCACCTACCCATACTAATGACCTAATGTCACCA
Source organism: Eidolon dupreanum (assembly GCA_028627145.1). Classification (NCBI taxonomy): domain Eukaryota; kingdom Metazoa; phylum Chordata; class Mammalia; order Chiroptera; family Pteropodidae; genus Eidolon; species Eidolon dupreanum. Next base: position 20,493,259 of record CM053509.1, read on the forward strand.
TCTTAAAAGAAAGTTAACAGCCAGGATAGAAGAGCAGGCAAGTGAGGCGGGTATGTGGGTGGAGAGGAAGGGTGAGAAACCGTAATGCATTAGCTGACCCAGCTGTAGCTCATGAGGCCCACAGATGGTGTGGCCTGTGCATGTGGAGCTGTGGGGAGGAGGGCAGGGGAGAGAGGGGTCATTGTTGGAGTGACTGGAGTGACAGGACAAGTGTGGGTTACTAATAGGAACACAGGACATATATTTACAACCAGTGGCTTAAATTAGGGGTGGAACAGTCAATACCTAGCCAAAGATACCTGACATGTACAGTGATTGTTCTGAACCCAGCTCACTCAGTACAGGTTCGTGAGCAGGCTGCCTCAGGTGGCAGCAACAAGATCTTTTGTGCTTGCTCAAGCGTACGCTGCAATTCTGCTTTTGAGGTGCACATCATTCTAGAAAGGAAGGAAGGAGGGAAGGAAGGAAGGAAGGAAGGAAGGAAGGAAGGAAGGAAGGAAGGAAGGAAGGAAGGAAGGAAGGAAGGAAGGAAGGAAAGGAGGGAATTGGGAGAGAGACAGTGCAGGCAAACAGGAGTGAACGGGATGCTGATATTAAAACCTAAGCTCAGACCAAGCTCCTCAGGTTTTCTAATCTCTCACTTCCAGCCTCATGTCTGAATGAAAAAATGGTTCCATTTAAGTATAAGAGAAATTCTGCTTATGACATGTCAGAGGTCCAGATGTGGAGCATGGGAATCTAAATGTTAAGAGGCAAGGAATCAACGCAGACTCCCAACACTGATTCAGGGGGCAGTGGAGAGGGGTGTGAGTTCCCAGTCAGGAATGGTGACATGGATGTGGGATTGAGTCCACACCTCAGCCTCTCTCTGCACTTTCGTCTGGCCCAGACAGATGGCCTCAGTACATCCTCTGCATTGGAAGAGAACCTCCAGACTAGATATTATCTAAGCTGGAGGCTACACTACTTCTGAAGTGGGCTGGAGGGGGTTGGCCAGGATCTGGGTTTGTAGGGCTGCCAGGCTGCTCAGCCTCTCTGAATTTAGGGGGAAGAAACAAAAGGGTGGGGTTGAAGACTGGGCAGGACTGCCCCAGGTGTCACTCTTTGGCACATCACTACTTGGCCCCTGGTGGGGTTATTATCAAAGGGTAGGAGGCAGTCTGCCTCCCCCAATCCAGTGAAGTTCCGAAAGGAAGCTGTTACAGTGCAGTGAATTTTGCAGAGCTAAATGGCTCCTGCTCCCTCTGCCCACAGCACCAAGCCTGTTCCCTCCTAAAAGTAGAGAGAACTTAGCCTGAAGCATAAGCTGTCCCCTCCTGGCAGAAGCTAGAGCGGAGGCCTTGGCCCATGGCACCAAGCCTGTCCTCTCCAAACAGGAAGTAGAGTGGAGACCTTGGCTTACGGTACCAAATCCATCCTCTTTTAACAGAAAGTAGAGCGAAGACCTTGGCCAACAGCACCAAGCCATCCCCCTCCTGACAAAAAATAAGTGGAAACCTTGACCCAAGCACTAAGCCCGTTTCCTTCTAAAAGAAAAAACTAGACTGAACACCTTGGACCACAGATGCCAGGCGCGTCTGTCGTCATGGAACTTGCTTTGCTTCAATGGCAGCGGCTTCCGCACTTTTGCTGCATTGCGGGTGTCAGGCCACATCTGTCAAGAGAAAATGGCTTTAGTGTGGCCGGCAGCACTTGTCACACTTTTGGCACATTGAGGATGTCAGGCTGCATCTGTGGTTGGGAACGTGCTTTACAGCAGCGGCTGTTGAACTTTTGTCACACTGTGAATGACGAGCCGTGTCCATCGTTAGGGGACTTGCTTTTCGGCAGTGGCTGCAACTGCTGCACTTTTGAAGTCCTGTGAATGTCAGGCAATGTCTGTTGTTCAGAAACTTGTATTTCGGCAGCGGCTGCCACACTTTTGCTTCATTGTGTTCCATGGGCCAAGGCCTTTGTCTACTTCCTCTTAGGAGGGGACAGTTCGTACTGTGGACCAAGGCCTCCACTCTAGTTCCTGTTAAAAAAGGACAAGCTTTGTATTGTGGGCCAAGGCCTTTACTTTTTTGCGGAGGGGACAGCCTTGGTGCTGTGGGCCGAGGTTTCTACTCTGGTTCTGGAGGAATGTATTCCTGCACATAAACTGGGCAGATCTTGGATTCTGTTCCAACTCATACCACTCCTGTAACTTAATGGCTCTGGGCCCCAATTTTTACACAAAGGGCTTATTAAAAGGCCTAGCATTCAGGGTTTGGGTGCAGATGAAAAGGGAAAGGCATGAGAAGTACTTGGCCCAGGAATGACACACTGATATGCCCAAGTTTTATTGGTTATTTTGGCTGTTATTCCCTTCCAATCCCAGTGTGTCCTTCAACAAAGACAAAGCCAGTAGACACCACGAGACTTGGCGAGAAAGTTTGGCTTAACACAAAACCAACACTCTTGGGGGAAATAGATTCCAAGTGGGAATCTAAATGTTAAGAGGCAAGGAATCAATGCAGACTTGGGAATCAAAGGCAGTTAACTCATGCCTTGGTTTATCTCTTGCTTCTACTCACTATTGTGTTCTCAGACTGGCTGACCTCTCAGACCCTCAGTTTCCTTATTAGTAAAGTTGTTAAAAAGAATACCTACCCGAGACCTGGGCAAAATGGTGTAGATGATAGAAGCTTTGTTTATCCCCTCTTGGGACTAAATCAAAGTTGTGATGGAAACACGGAGCAAACAGCAAGCAGAATCACCTGGGGTCTGGATAAACAAAAGCCTTAAAACTAGGGAGAGAAATAAGAAATCACCTTGCAATGATAGGAGAAAGGAGGGGGCAAACATGTGAGGTGGCCCAGTCCTGAGCAGCTGAGTGGGACAGAGGCTATAGAAGCTGCAGCCAGCAGCTACAGACATTCCTCTTAAAGGGGCTGTGTCCAAGACCGGACTTTCGCAGTGAGGGACTTGCTTGCTCTGAGCATCAGTGCTGAGTTGGCTGCCTGGGGAGCATCAGGGACCTATAGGGAGACATTGAGTTGTTGGAGCAAGGGCTGGAGGCAAAGCTTTCTCCCGGGCAGAAGTGCCAGTAGTATCCGTTATTCCTCTTTTGAATCCTCCCTGCTCCCAGTGTGCAGGCGCAGCTTCACCAGAGCTGAGACATCATCAAACCGGATAACAGGAGTAACTCTACCCAGAGGATTCCTTGAAACTCCACCTCCCTCAACTCGCATCCCTACCCAAGCCACATCCAATTGTGAGTCCTGTACCACTTGCTGAGCAGCTCCAAGACCCACTCTAGTAGCAGCTGACCTAGGTTTCTGGTGTGGCTTCTTGAGGCAACTATAAGCACAGCATCAGTGGATTTCTTGCTGAATCTCAACAGGTGTCCCAGGAGGGGCACTGGCTGGGACTAAACTTGGCCTTCAGCTGAACCCTTCTTAGGACTGTGCCACTGGACACCTTCCACACAAAGCCACGTTAATAAGACTAGGAGACTTAAGAGCTTTGCTTAGTACATAGAAACAGACACAGTAAAGCCAAAATGGGAAGACAAAGAAGCAGAAACCATATGAAAGAACAGAACAGAGATCCAGAAAAATGGAGTCAAGCAATCTAATAGACGCAGAGTTCAAAACACTGGTTATAAAGATGCTCAGTGAAATTAAGGGAAGTGTAGATTAACTCAGTGAGAAATTTAACAAAGAGATAAAAAGCATAAAAATGGAAATGGAAATTATAAAAGGGAATCAGTCAGAAATAAAGATTACACTAACTTAGATGAAGAGTATATTAGAGGGAATCAACAGGATAGAGGAAGAATAGGATTGAACCATTGATATAGAGAATAGGGAAGCCAAGGACACACAATCAGAAGGGCAAGAAAAAATAAGCCAAGAATATAATAATAATTTAAAGAGCTTATGGGACAAAATTAAATGTAAAAACATCCATGTCATAGGGGTACCTGAAGGAGAAGAGGCAGAACAAGAAGTTGAAACCTATTTGAAGAAATAACAATGGAAAACTTCTCTAACCTGGTGAAGGAAATAGACATACAACCCCATGAAGTTCAGAGTACCAAAAAAGATGAAACCAAAGAGTTCCACACCGAGACACATCATAATTAAAATGCCAAAGGTTAAATACAACGTGAGAATCTTAAAAGCAACAAGAGAAAGACAGTTAGTTACTTACAAGGGAGCACCCCTAAGATTTCTCAAAAGAAACTTTGCAAGACAGAAGGGCTTGGCACAAAATATCCAAAATGATAAAACCCCAGGTCTACAACCAAGACTACTTTATCCAGGAAAGCTCCATTTAGAGTCAAAAGATAAAGAGCTTCTCAGACAAAAATAAGTTAAAGCAATTCATCAACACCAAGCTGGTATTAGAAGAAATGTTGGACAGATTTCTTTAAGAAGAAAAAAACATGTATCAAAATCATGAATAAAGAATGGTAATAACTACATATCTATCAAGTACCTCAAATGGAAATGAATTAAGTGCTCCAACCAAAGATAGAGTGGCTGAATGGATAAGAAAACAAGACCCCTACATATTCTGCCTGCAAGAGACTCACGTCAGATTAAAACACACACAGACTGAAGGGAAGGCGATGGAAAAGGATATTGCCTTGATGGACCTAGAGGGTATTGCATTAAATGAGGTAAGTCAGATAGAGAAGGACAAATACCACATGATTTCATGTACATGTGGAATCTAAAGAACAAAGTAACAATAAAAATGGAAACTCATAGATACAGAGAATATTTTGAGGGCTACTAGATTGGAGGTGTTGTGGGGATGGTGAAAAAAAGCAAAGGGATTAAGAAGTACGAATGGATAGTTACAAAATAGTCATGGAAATATGAAATGTAACATAAGGAAAACAGTCAACTATGTTGTAATAAATATTTAAGGGGAAGCAGGGAACTAGATTTAGTGGGGTGACCACTTTGTGAATTATAGAGACCTCTAATCACTATGCTGTACAACTGAAACTAATATATTATTGTATGCCAACTATAACTAAAAAAAACCTCATTGAATTGTACAATGTAAATGCACAACTAATTATCTATTATATTTCAGTAAAGCTGAAAAAAAAAAAAAAAGAATGCCTACCTTACAGAATTTTTTGAGGGCCCAAAGAGGTAATATAATCACTTCTGCCCTTATTGAGAGCTCACTATGCTGCAGGCACTGCTACCCATGTATTACCTCACTTAATCATTAAAACTGCTTTAGATCACGGGCATTTACATATGTCCAAACTAATCAAATTGCACACACTAAGTATGTGCAGTTCTTTGTAGTTCTCAGTTATACCATGACAAAGCTATTACAAATACTTTAGGAAGTAGGTATCATTTTTTTTTAAATCCCCACATGGCAGTTGAAGAAACTAAGGCTTAGCAGAGAGGTTAAGTAAATTGTCCTAGGCCACAGAGAAAGTCATAGCAGAACTGGGATTCAAACCCAGGCAGTCTGAGTACAGAGTCTATATTCTTAAGGAGTGCACCAGTACCTCTATGTAAAACTGTTTTGGGAACACTGTTTAAAGGTTGGTTGTTAGTATAATCTGTGGCATAGTTGACAGGTCAGTGGCATTGTCTCTGTATACTGAATGAGAGCATGTGGATCAGCTCCTAACCTACTGCCTGGTACTTAATAAGCTCTCGGCATGCTGCCATCCCTGGCCCTTGTCCCTAAGAGAAGACATGCTACAAAAGAAAGAATATCAGTTCCATCATATACAGAGCTATTCGGGGAGGGGGGATGGGCTGGGGGCTGGGGGTTACAGGTAGGTAATAAAATAATAGAGACCTATCACACAGCTGCAAGCAATTGCACTTGCCCTGGGCATCAATAAGATACAAGGGAAGCACTCAAATTGGGATTTCCTCTACCTTTAGTAAAACAGGAAACACAATATAGTTACCCTGTTGTCCCACTGGCCTGACAGACCACCCTCTAGGGCTCCCACTAACCTTATACAGGGCTTCATCGATAAACCGAAGGGCACACAAATGTCCTAAAGGTCTAACTTGTGTCAGGAGACTCATGTCTCATGTCTGTGAGCAAAAGTTTTACAAGCTTCACAACTTCAACTACGCAAGGCAGAGCCACTGAAACAGGTTTCTATGGGAAGAAATCTGGAAAGCCAAGTGCTAAAAACAGGGAGTATTTTATCATTTGGACTTCAATGTTTTCTGATCATTATGGTGCCCTTAGTCACTTTATGGAGTTAATGCTTTCAGTGACTGGACTGTTACTACTTAACAGTTCTTGGCTGAACTCCAAAGCTACATAATCAATGGCCTACCTGACATTTCTACTTGGGTGTGGAATAGTGACCTCAAACTTAGCATGCCTAACAGCTGCTGAGATGCTCCCCCATTCTCCATCAGTGACAATACTATGCTTCTAGTTGCTCAGCCCCCAAAACTTGGTGTCTCCTCTCTTTCTTTCATATCCCTTCTGATCCATCTGTGAAGCTAGTTGCTCTACCCTCAAAATATTTCTAAAATTTTGACCACCTTCCACCACATCCATTGTTGCCTCTCTGGTCTAACCTGCTGTTTGTTATCTCTTGCCAGGATTATTGAAGAGCCTCCTTGTTCTCACATCCCTGCCCTTATTTTCTGCAGTCCATTGTGAATCTAACAGCCTGAATGGTCCTGTTACAAAGTCAGCCAGATCACAACACTCTTCTGCTGAAAACTCTTAAATGGCTCCCATCTCACTCAAAGTAGAAGTCAAAGTCCTCCTCTGACCCGGAAGTCTCACATGATCTGGCCCCCCATTCTTCTCCAACATCTTTGTACCCTGTAACTCTCATTCCCAGTAGGTTGGCTTCCTTGCTCTTTTATTGACTACATAGGCACATTCCTACCTCAGGGCCTTTGCACTGTTGTCTCCTCTGCCTGCATGCTCTTGCCCCATATCTGTATGGCTGGTTTCCTCAGTTCCTTCAGATCTTTATTTCAAAAGTCACCTTGTTAAGCAGGACTTCTCCGGTCACTCTGAAATGTATTCCCTTCTAACATCTCATCCACCCCCTATCCTGCTTTTTCTTTTTAGCATTTATCTCTTTAATATTATATCATGTATTTTACTTGCTTATCTCTAATTTACTTGTTTATCTATTGATTCTCCCTTATTAGAAGATGAGATTTATGAAGAGATTTTTGTCTACTTTGTTTACTACTGTATCTATAGTGCCTTGAACAACACTGGAAACATAGTAGACACATGTATAAATATTTAGTGATTTAATGAATAAATGGAATAAAAAACAAGAGACTCAGGATTAGCTGTGGACCTTTAGCAAGTCATTTACCTTCCCTAGGCTTTGATTTCTTTTCACATTAAATTGAGTGTTTGCTCTAGATAGTTCTAAGGTTCCATGAAGCTGAGATGCAGACATCCCTAAATCAACTTTTAGAAATGGAAACAGTTATGCGGCAAGAAAATGTATAAAGAAGGTCCCGGTTAAGATTTGTGTTTAAATTCTAGTGATATCACTTGTCTGGGTCTAGGTTTTCACAACAAACTGAAAGAGCTCCACCCAGCGACCAGTAAGTTTACTTTCAGCCCTTAAAGTGTAAAACTAGAAAAAAAGTCATTAAAAAAAAAAAAAAAGAAAAGAAAAAAAAAGCCACCATATCCCTCAACACCACATAGCGGCGCAGTTGTCTACCATTGTCTAAGAGGACTTCGCTCTGCCAAGTCCATAACTAAACAGCTCCTGCTACTGTAAAATATTTTTCACTGTGAGTTGCTTATTCATCAGATATGACTGGTTTGTTTCAATAATAACAAAAATCTTTAAATTGTGCCCCCCACTCTCCCCAGGATAAGAAGGCATAAATCTCAAAACAGTGAGCTGAAGTTTCGGCTAAATCTTTGTTGCCAACATCACTTAAAGACCAAACCTTGAAAAGCTGAAAAATAAAAGAAGTCTATGCCAGTGTTAGGTGAGTGAGGCTACAGCTACACTAAATTACTTCTAAAAGTATGTGGCCACATAACCAAGACTGCTCCCTCAAAAAGGTAGAAAGGATAGCGAAAGAATGGACTATTTATATTCCAGGAAATTTTTATTTGCTTGGAAGAGACATTAAAGACTCTAATAAATAAAAAAGACTGTGAAGAGTGCATGGCATCCAGCCCTCGATTCATAGTAGCCATTGTTATTGTTATTATTAATATTACTATTATTATTATCATTATCATCCTCTGGTTCTAGTTTTTCCCTTCCTCTACTGCCTTGCCAACTAACAATAAGGCTTTACACTTATTTCATCATTACAAAAACTAAAAATTATTTTTGGGTTATTTAATTACAAAACTATTATATGGTTATTTTAGCTATATAGAACATTTGAAAAAGTAAAATAAAGGAAATCCAAATTACTCATACTCTACTACTCAGCTCATAAATAACAAAATAAAAAGATTTAGAGACTATACAAACACACACATACATATTTGTGGTCATATTGTATGAAGTGGTTTTTTACTTTTTCATTTATGCACATTTCCACAGCATTAAAAATTTTCATGATCATTAACAATACTTTCTTATTAAGACAATCAGTACATTTTAATGGTAGAAAGTACTTAGTATGACACAGAAAAAAAGCCACTTCTAATCCCATCATCCTTCCTCTCTCCCTTCTCTTTTCTTTCCTTTCACCTCTTTCTATTTTAATTTTTAAGGCAAGGCAACCCTTGGTTGACCTCACAGATTGCAAGGACCTTGTCAGCTTACATTCCCTTATTTTTTTATTTTTTAAGCCTACAGCACCTGGTCTTCCTAGGTGGTCTCCCATCCAAGCCCAGGCCCAACCCTGCTTAGCTTCCAAGATTAGCTTAGCTTCCAAGATTAGCTGAGATCAGGCTTGTTCAGGATAGCATGGCCATAGACTCCCCTCTTTCTATTTTACACCTATTTAAAGATGAGAAAACTGAGGTTCAAACAGGTATCTTGAGCAAAGTCACATGGTTTTTAATGGATAGAGCCAGGATAAATCATGATCTTCAGACATAAGTCTAGTGCCAAGCTACCACTAACTGCTATTATAGTCTCCCTGATTTATGCTATGCTTTTCACTGGAGTAAAGAAAATCGTCCTTTTTGGAGTGACATTTATTGAACCCCACTCGAGAACTTAATAGTAGTGAAATCTTGGTAATTCCACTTGGCTTTCAAAATCTTTTACAATCTGTCTTGCTTTTATTTAGTTAATTTTATTTCCAATCATTCCCTTTTTGCACTCTCTCCTCAGGTTGATATTTTTATAATTGCTAACCATTACATTAATTTCCATTTCCACACTTTCTATTCTCCATTGATCAGGCTGTATACATCCTTCAACATCCAACTTAAGCATTTCTTTATGCATTTCTCATCTATTCCTCAATGACAATAACATTTGATCACCCTAGAGTCCTGCTCAAAAGCTGTCAGCAATAACCATTTATCTGCTAGACAAAACCCAGACTTCTTAACCAGGTATTCAGGTTAGCCATTTAGTTACAAATATGTACCGAGAGCCACTTACGTGCTAGGCACTCTCAAGGTGCTGAGGGAACTGTAGAGGACCAGACAGATGGGTCCCTGCCCTTATGGTAAACAAACTGGACATTAAATAATTACAAATAATCAGGTAAATAATTATTAGTATGAATCAAATGATTACAAGGCCCTTTACAATCTAGTTTCAAACTATCTTTTCTGTTCTTCTCATCCTTTTACTCCATCCACATGGGTTTACTCAAGCTTTCCCCCCTCTATGACTGTGGCCATACCCTCTGTCCTCTTCTGGACACAGATTCTTCCCTGCTCCACTCTGTACCCTTCCAGGACCAGCTTTGGTTCTGCTTCTTCCATGAAATCCTGTCCATGAAATCCTGCTAGACAACATTAGCCTAAAGACTCCTCCCTTATTTGAATTCCAAGTACTTATTCATTCAATAAATATTTACTGAATGACTTCTTGAAATGTTTGGTGAATTACTCTTCATGAGATCCTAAACATATGCTATGGTATTAAAGATTTAAATTATGTGGGGAGTTAGATTTTCCTACTGAAAGAGATCAAGGATTTTTTTCCCTTCTCCTCTGGGTGGAGGAGGAGTGGAGAGCCACAAAACTATGCACTAACACATACAAAATTACCTGTAAGCAAAATGACAATAAAAATTCCCTGAAATTTTTATTAAATCTCTTTTCTTGTGGTCTTTTTAAAAGCACAAAGTGCCTCTATCCCCACTATTCTGTTCTCTTTTGCTTGAGGGTGGAATAGTTTTGTCTTAAATAAAATCTAGAGACTTGACTCAAAGACTCATCCATATCTTTTCCAGTTCACAGATCCTATGTACAAGAAGAATCTGAACATTGTTCTAGAATGTTCAGAAGTCCTTTCTCAAGATCTACACTGGACGCTCTTCAGAGCAGCACTTTCATCTCTCTCATACGAGCTCTCAAATGTGTGGGTATATACAGTGCAGCCATATTCGTGTGCAAACCACAGAATGTCCGGCCTACGTTAACATACGAGATCTTCCAATCCACCCCCTCACTTCGGACGAGCACGCTGCGCTACAGTCATAAGTACTTCTCCAAGATCATGCAGCGGCTGGCGGGGCAGCCGAAGATGCCTGCCCTGCTTTTCTTTCCTAATTGCCCAACCGTCTCCAGTTTGTTCAAAAATTAACCCCAAACTAAAACAAACAAACAAAAAATACTCAGTGAAGCACAAACTCTTGCTAAATAAATCATATCTATTCCTATCACTAAAGGGGAAAAGGTAAGGCAGTTTGGTAGAAACCCGGCTAAATCTTTCAGCATTGGCTTGTTTTGAAACGAACGTCAGGAAACTTTCTCATTGGAAAGCTACATTACTATGACGATCAAAGTACAGAAGAAATATTAGGGGCCACCTTGCTCATTTTTTCTTAATGTTTGAGAAACAGAGAATAACAAGGTATATAAAAAGATCAGCCCTTGATCGTGAACTGCAGCATTGCCTCGTGTGTACATTCTACTTCGGTTCTTAATCTGACTTCTATAGATGTCACCATGACCTGAGGTGCAATTCATCCAGGAGGAAGAAAATCACGATTGTGGAAAAGCTGTTTCTTCAGAGACAAGAAACCCACTTCACCGACAGCTTTCCCAACCTGTGTGAAACCCCTGTGAGGTGGTCTCTCGTCTTTCTGAATTTAAAAACCAGTGCGGGAATCTCTTCTTACAGGAACCCAGGAAAGGGCGGGCTGTGTTGCAGTCTTCATGAAGGCGAGAACTGTAGTTTTAAAGAGTTTTTCTAAAGAACTGTCCAATGGGCCTAAAGACCTTAAATAGTAAATGAAAGGTTACGAAGGTGGGATATAGGGGTGCAATTCAGCTGGGTAGGAGCGGAAGCTGATCCACCTGGACTGGGGCAAAGGCAGATCCAATAGATGGGAGAATCCAACTGTTAGAGGGAGCTGGAAAAGAGTTCTCCGGGAATGCAACCTTGCTCCCTTCTCTTCTGCTCACTTTCAAAGGCTCACTTTAGGATGAAAAACACCGGTGCTGCCCAACGGAGCCTCTACTCACCCATGGAAAACAAAGGGAATGGCTTCCTCCAGCTTTTTAGGTCTGAATGAAGTCTCCGGTTTACCTTTTAGGATCCACCTATTCCTCTTCCTGCACCCAATGAGGCCACAGCCTCCTCGTGACGGGAGGTGCTAAACTCTCCCAGGAAATGGACAGGTACCTCGGGCCAATGGTTGAAGCTGCGGCGGGCCAATGGGAGAGAGCACTGCGTGACCTGGGGTTAGAGAATGAGAGAGCCCGCAAAAGGGGGCAAAAACCCGGAGGGCGCATGACGTAGGCGCAGGGGGTGGAGAGGGGCGGGCGGGATAGCGGGCGGGGGAGCCCCAACCACCGCGTGGGGAACCTGAGGACTGGTCGGCGGCGGCCTATGGTAGGCGGATTGGCGCGGGGGTGGGCCGGGCACCAGGAAGCCCCTCCCCTTCGGGTCCGCAGGGCTGGGGCGGAGCCAGGCTCGTGTCAGGTGGTCCCGGGCCGGCGGGCGGGCGGTGCTGGGGGCGGGGCGCGGCGCTGAGAGGGGAGCGGCCGCGGGCGGGCGGCGGCGGCGGCGGGCACCGGCTGCGCGAGCAGGTATCTGCGGCCAAGGTAGCCAGGCCGCCCCCGGGGGGCGAGCGCGCAGGCTGGGGTTCCGGCCCGCCGCGCCCCCATGCTGCGGTGAGGACTCGCGCCCCGTGCACTTGTCTCCGCGCCGCGCCAGCCGCAGGCAGCCGGCTCTCCCAGCCAGCCCGGGCCCTACCTGCGGCCGCCGTCGGGGGAGGGGATCCCCCCAGCTCTGCGGAGCCGCATGAACAATAGGCGGCGGCAGCTCCTGCGGGCGGCGGCAGCCCCGCACCCTATGGATCGGCCGCTCCATGGAGCCCTCCAGAGCGCTTCTCGGCTGCCTGGCGAGCGCCGCCGCTGCCGCCCCGCCGGGGGAGGACGGAGCGGGGGCCGGCGCCGGGGAGGAGGAGGAAGAGGAAGAGGAGGAGGCGGCGGCGGCGGCCCCCGGGGAGCTGGGCTCCGGCTCGCCTCTACCCTACTGGACCGCCGTGTTCGAGTACGAGGCGGCGGGGGAGGACGAGCTGACCCTGCGGCTGGGCGATGTGGTGGAGGTGCTGTCCAAGGACTCGCAGGTGTCCGGCGACGAGGGATGGTGGACCGGGCAGCTGAACCAGCGGGTGGGCATCTTCCCCAGCAACTACGTGACCCCGCGCAGCGCCTTCTCCAGCCGCTGCCAGCCGGGCGGCGAGGACCCCAGTTGCTACCCGCCCATTCAGTGTAAGGCGAAGGCGGGGCCCGGGAGCCCGGCGGGGATGGCGGGGGTTGGGGTTCGGGTGGTGGAGCCTGGGGGTGGTCGCGGAGAGATGGGAGCTTTTCCGTAGAGTTAGGTTGGAGGTTGGGAATGACTGACCTAGGGTAGGTGTGTGCGCGCGCGCTGGGGCTGTAGGGGCTTTGGAGGGCGCGATGGGTAAGATAGAGACGTCGCAGGCCTTGCCTGGAACCTCAGGCGCTTGGGCTTCTTAACCTTCATCAGACCACCTCAGCAGCAACTCCTGATGCCACACCGTGAAGCCCCAGCATGAGAATCTCCTCACTTCCCACTCCTCCGCCTCCCCAAACATGGATAGATTTCAGGCAAGCTGGTGGTTTGTCATAATTTTAGTCTCCAAATCAGAGACCTTGCCAGTCCCTTCTATCGCCTGTCCTCGCCCCTTAAAGGCATTTGCTTTGAAGGAAATGGGGGTGTCTCCCGCAGGGCTAGGCTGGTTCACAAGTCCCAGAAGCCTGTGTGAACTCAGAGTTGAGGTGTCTTTGAAATGTGTTGATTTCTTGGATCCTAATCTTGTATCTCAGAAGTTGTACCTTCAGGAGTCTCATTGAATGATATGCTAAGAAGGGCGTGTGTTGTGTGGAGGGTCGGGTGATGAGTGGAGAAATAATTAGAGAGGGAAAAGTATGTCATTCTATGAGAGATCAGGAGCACAAGGTTCAGTAGCTAAATCCTAGTCCCTTGACACCCAGGATATTCAGACAATACACTTTCTCCTTTCTTCTCACCCTAGATCCTTACCTATATTTGGTATTTGCTAAGTCTCAGGGGGACAATGACCAGGGGTCACTCCCAGGGCCTTTCTTCCAGTGTCCCGGTTTTCACCAATTCCCAGAAGCCCCCTGTTCCACACCCTGTAATGAAATTTCCTTTGTTTTTTTTTTCAAAGGAGTTAAATTGCCATTAAAATTCCTTACTCAATGATGCTAGGTGGTTTCAGAAGAAAGATGTGAATAACTCCTGGTACAGTTTACACTACTTTATGTTTGAGGGCTTCCATAATTTTGTTGAAAAAGTATTGTTAATACATATTTATCCTTGCTTATTCCACATTTTGTATACTTTGCATCTTAGCTGATTTTAAAAAATCATCACCGAGGGCCAACTTTAAACATTTAGTTTTGAAATTTCATTTATAAGTTATCTTCTGGTCCTGTAACTTATTTTTGCCTGAACAATTGTTTTATTTTCTTAAGATATTTATTAGATACCATCACCTAATATCAAAATCATAATCTCTTTGTTTTTTCTAGTTTTTTTTTTTTTAATTGGCATTTTGGCTGTCAAATTGATGTTCACATCTTTAGTTCCCTTTGCTTCGCTCTCTCGTTCAATTTAAAACTTGTTGTTTCTACATTTGATAGTACCTCCAGGTGACAAATTACTTTAAGTTGTTTCTAGGTGCTTCTATTTTTTTGGCACCAATACTGGGAAGATGAAGGTCAAAGGTCCCAGCACAGTGTCTGAAATAGTGTTGAAGATGAATTTGGTCACATATTAGAAGCAATATTGGAAGAATGGCCTGCCATGTTAGAAAACAGTGTAGTTTTAAATATATGTTAGATTTCGAGGTTCTTTGTGGGTGAAGTTTTGTGATTTTTTTTTCAGGGACAGTTAATCGCAGCGCAGAAGAGCTGTGTGAGGTTAATATGCAGGGACTCAGTTTCTTTACTATCTTGTGCTCCCAGCTGTCAGAGCAGTCAGGAGTTATTATGACTTAGGCTGGAAGAATCTATCCACAGAAAGCCAGACATGTACTCAGTGCGCTGCGTGAGAAGCTCCTTCTTCATTAGGTGCCCAGGACTTTATTATAACAGAAGTTACCTTGCAAAGAGTAGATTCCTATGTCTAGAATGCATATGATGAGAAAGTGGGAAGTACCTTGTGCTTATTGAAAGAATTGACTCGAACATGACATTTGAAGGTCCTGCTAAGTTATTTTATTTAGCATTCCCAAGGAGTTATGATCTTGACTGAAATGAAATCTTGGTAATTCAGAAAATTTAATTCCAGTCAAAAACCAATTGGAGGACCTAGTGAAAAATACTGTATTAAATACCCAAGGATAAAGAAATAATAAAATAAGGAGGTACTTATAAGTCTCAAGTGAGGAAGATTGGTGATGTAAATATATAACTTCAGCACATTGCTTTGATAAAGGTGAATGCAGGAAGTTGCTGATAGGTATGCTTCTTATCTGTATGCTAATGCCCACCAGTTCAGTTAGTGTCACTCAGAAAATAAAGGTGATTGACAATCTTGTCTCCAAAGGTTTGGAATGAAGTTGAGCTACTGACAACTTTTCCTTAGTTATCCTTTTGAACTTCCCTTCTGGGGCATGATCTGTGACATTAGATTGTGAACAGAAGACACTAAGTCAAGTAATAATGTTTTATTTTAGTTTTAAATATGGCTTTTCAAAGTGAAAAATTTGTTTCAAACTTTATTCAAAACAGAAGAGGGAAGAATTACTAAATCTGGTGACAAAGAAAAAATATAATAGTGATATTATAAATCACCTAACATTTACGTAGTGCTTTTATCTTCTCCAATGTAGATATTAGAGCATATCTCTCTGTGGGGCTGACAAATATAAATAACCCAGGATCTCTCTCATGTTCCTTATTTTAGTGAAAGATGAAAAATATACTGTTCCGAATTTATCATTTTGGGAGATATATAATCCTAGATATTTTAGAAAAGTTTCTCTTATAGGATTGTAGTGTCTATCTTCAAGCAGGGCGCAAGTTAAGGTTATTACTAATTTACGTTTATTTTTCTTGTACCCATTAGAAACATGAGGATGTATTCTCAGATGTACTTCACATTTTTAAATGAGATGTGTACCATTTATTTACTCGCCCAAAAGCCACCAGAGTGTGCCTATACATTTAATTTCTAAGGATAAAATTGAGAAGGAATAACATCTTGACTCTGAATATGAAAGAAAAAAGGTTTTGTTCCTGAGATTCCTGAAAATGTCCTTCTACAGAAACTGAAAAATGTGATGAATGTGACTTGACCTGATTCTTACTTAAAACCAGGTCTTTACTGGAGCAGGGAGGGAAGGAGAGCCCCACATCCTCTCAGCTGCCACTGAAGGTCTAGTTCCTACCCCAAGAGAATTCTTAGCAGAGAAGGGAAAAGAAAGTAGCTTCCTCCCTTGTCCCCATCCCCCACTGTTCTGTCTTCTATCTGCTTGTAAGCTGGGTTCTATACTTTTCTTGAAGGCTGGTCATAATATTTTCTTAACTAAATGTCTAGAACCTGAGAGAGATGATTGCTTTGTCTTTCCGGCAGAGGTTTTCTGTCTAGGTTTTCTGACTGCAAAATGCCACCAGAGGAGCTGTCCCTTCAGCACCTTAGTTCAGAAACACATCTTTTAAAACTTCATACACTTAAATAAATATTTAACACCTCCTGTGTGTTCACAGCTATGCTTCAGACCAGAGGAAAGAAGGCAGAGTACAAAAGAAAATAAACAGTTAATTCTCTTAAGGAGAATTTAGATATTCAGTTAAGGGAGTAAGATGTGTAAATGCAAATTTGTTAAATAGGTATACATCTTTTCATCACTATAAAAGCTGGAAGAAAAAAAATATTATTCCTTCCTCCCATGATCAAGGGGACTCCTAACGTAACTTATGTATTTCTCCAAGAGGATTTCTGATCTCTCTTTAACATAGGTATATTTTTCTTGTTCATGTGGATAAGGCAATAATTAGTAATCAGTCAAGTTTTATTTTAAGACCTAGTAACACGCAAACTGTTTTAAGTAGAAAGTGCTCTATCACAGGAAATTAGATGTTTACAAAATTATTGGAAGCACAGGGAGAAGGAGCTCTCAGCCGGATCTAGCGGAAAACTTCTAGAATATTGTGGACCTGGCCCACCAGGTAAGCTGCTACTTCTCTGTTTGGGAAAGTACAGAATCAGGAGTTGTCATTGAAGCTGCTGACTTCAAGAACGCCCAGTTGTAGTTACAGTCCAGAGATTAGGCAACCACTTGGCCTTGCAACATTCTTCTCCACATCCACAGAATGGTTGGACACTGATGTGCTGTTGCAGAAAACCCCACTTCTCCACAGCAGTGCTTGCCAGGAGAGCAAAAAAAATGGTCTCCATTTCACTTCTGCCTTCCAAATCTTGTGCATCTCATCAGCAGGATCTAATCTGCATCCAGAACTCCAACTGGCAGGGAGTCTGGGAAATGTAGTTTTTAGCTTTTTGGTCTCTGTGGTACTGAAAGATGTGCTAGAAGGATTTTAGAATGTATGCAGATTGCTAGTCTGCAGGACCTGCCACACCACTTGTTCAGGAAGAATGCTGGATGAGGTGATAAGCATGAACAATGAAAACTTTTGGAGTCAAGATGGACTATACTTTCTGTATACGTAAGGACAGTCCAGCTAACTTTTCCTAAGAGTTTCCTTTGTGCACACTGCCAGTGGCATTGCAAAATGTAAGTGAATATTAGCCCTAGATAGGATAGAAGCACTGTCATTAAGCAAGACCAGAGTTTGGAGCACCACTAGCTTCTGAGTGGAGAATGGAGGCATTGTGGGGCTGACCGTGTAAGGAGGGGAACAGCAGTAGGCAGTTCCTCTTTTGGTGTTGCCAAAAGCTCAGAAGTATTTTTTTGTTTTCTTAATTTTTTAACAAAGTTTTTTTTTTTTTTTTTAAGCAGAAGTACTGACTATTTTCTGTATTCGTTTTAGAAGGTACAATTTTTTTTTTTCACATCTACGTTTGGTTTATTTTCTGTTGAGACGGAATTTTTCCCTGCTTTACTTCACCTGTTGAATATTTGACATGGTGAGTATGGCAGGTAAAAAAGGCAAATAGAATCCACCCTTGTGGGTCTTGTAATCTAGCAGCATGGCAGGCATTGAACAAGTAATTATAACCTCATTGAGCCTTGCCAAATAGAGACTGCTATGCAAGTGTTTGGTGGCGGCCTGACCTCATTTAGTCAGGGGTTAGAAAAAGTTCCTCTAGGAGATTAATGTTTAACCTGAGACCTGAGAGATGAGCATGAGTAAGCCAGGCAAAGACAATGAGACTGAGAAGACAGAATAGGATTTTCATGAGAGAAACATAAAATAGCACTTCGCTCATATAGCAACACCATGTCTAGCCTAAGATTTATTGTCACTGGTAACTGTTATCATCTATCATGGAAGCCTTTCCAAACAGAGCTAAAGATAGAAGCAAGTACCTTAAGATTCAAACTCTGGATTTGGGAAGGACCATGAGTGGTTGGGTGTGATACTGGGAGCATCAGGAATGGAGCTGTGGCCCAGGAATGGAGCGAGGCTCCTTTCCTGCACATCTTAGTCCCCAGGTCCTGGTAGAACCAAGTTTTGAAGGTCTCCCAATTTACTCTGTCCTCCCTGTCTTAACTGCTGCAGACTCTTGTGCTCGTGTGCCTGGGTTACTACAGTGGTCTCCTTAATGGTTCTTTTTGCTGCAAAGCTCTCTGTCTTCCAGGTTATACTCCATGTGGCTGCCAGAGTTGGTTTCCTTTCTAGATCACAGGTCTAATAACACTCTCCTTAAAGATGCACGACTCCTATTATTTATAGTGTGATGTTCCAGCCCCTCAGAATGGCTTTAAAAGCATTTCATGATCTGGCTGCCCCCAACAAGGCTTTGAGCCTTATCTCCTACCTTAATGTATGTAGTTCAGCTGCCCTGGACTCCCTGAGATTCTTAATATGCCACATACTCTCATGCCCCGTGTTCTTGCAAGTGAACTCTTCTCTCTGTCTGGATTGTCCTTCTCCACCCTGATCTTCATAGCATGATAAGATCCCTCCCACTCATTCTTTAAGACCCATTTCAAATGTTGCCTTCCTTGAGAATTCTTTCCCCCTCACCCTCTTAATCCCTGTCCCACGGTGGGAGTTAGTGATTTTCCTAATCTTCTGATCACACTGCTACAAAAGCTCTTTTCATACTATGGTTTGCTTGTAACATGTCTGCCTTGGTATTGGATTGTATGCTTCTCACCACCTAGTACACGGTAAAATCTGAATAAGTCTCATGAAAATGATCTTTCCTATAGTTAAAATGGTTGGTCTTCATACCAGATTCTGCATGATGCTCCAAGTAGAACTTATTTCATGAATATTTATCGAATACCTACTATGTGCTAGTCACTAAGGATAATGCAACAGAAAGTAAGTTACTCACATTTCCTGCCCTTATGGAGTTTACCTTATAGTGGGGAGACAGAAAAGCCAGGTGAACAACTTGTTGTCTTTACCCATTCAGGTAAATGGGTGATTAAATGGTGTTTTCAGAATGTTTTTGACTTGCTTCTTTTTTTCTTCTATTTCTTAGTGTTAGAGATTGATTTTGCGGAGCTAACCCTGGAAGAGATTATTGGCATCGGGGGCTTTGGGAAGGTCTATCGTGCTTTCTGGATAGGGGATGAGGTCGCTGTGAAAGCAGCTCGCCACGACCCCGATGAGGACATCAGCCAGACCATAGAGAATGTTCGCCAGGAGGCCAAGCTCTTCGCCATGCTGAAGCACCCCAACATCATTGCCCTTAGGGGGGTGTGTCTGAAGGAACCCAACCTCTGCTTGGTCATGGAGTTTGCTCGTGGAGGGCCTTTGAATAGAGTGTTATCTGGGAAAAGGATTCCCCCAGACATCCTGGTGAACTGGGCCGTGCAGATTGCCAGAGGGATGAACTACTTACATGATGAGGCAATTGTCCCCATCATCCACCGTGACCTTAAGTCCAGCAACAGTGAGTATAAAGGAATGGGGTTGGAGGGCTTAAGAGCAGTTTCAGACTCAGTCTATGGCTTCAGTTGGAGTGGATTCCTAATGGAATCTTAAAGGCAGTGCAACTCTTTGCTTAAAACCATTCCGTCCTTGAGTTAGGGGTGGAATGAGAGCCAGGAAAAATTGGTTTAGGAAGAAAAGAATGAGGCACCTGAGGGGTTTGGGATAATTCTGAGTTCAAATTAGTAGACAAGCTTGCCTATGTGCAATTGCAATGTACTGTGCAAAAAAAAAAAAAAAAAAAAATTTCTACTTGAGGGAAGTGTGTCCATAATCACAAAAGGGGTTTTCCTCTTTGGTGGAACATCAGGTAAAATAAACCTAAAATACCTGTTTGCATTTCTGTGTAAACACCCCAACTGAAGTACCCACCAGAGAAAGGGCCGTGAAGGCATAGTGTTTAAGCTGTGTGGCCAATTCAGGTGACAGAGTCAGCTGGAGAACATGACCCGGCTGGTAGTGCGACAGACGTCCTGATAGCCTAGGGGTGATGTTAATTAATTGTTATAACTACCTAGTGTTTAATAGCGAGGAACTGAGAAATAACTGTTTATTAAACAACTAGAACCCATAAACTGGATTGTAAAGCAAGTGTTAGACATAATTAAATAGGGAATTAGTAGACACTTTAGTCTTGTTCCTTGGCTGAATCAGCAGGTGCTGAGAACATGCTTCTTTGGTGTGGTCATTTGTGCCTCTTGCCTAAATCACGTAGTAGAGAGGCTACAGATTGCTAAGTGGCATATCTATCCTTAACATCACCATGAGCATCCTGTCCAGAGAGGATGGCATTAGGACTTTGGAAATGGTGTGGTCCCCGGGCACTTCACTCTCTCTGCATCCTTCAGCTTTGAGACCAGAAATCCTTCAGGCTTTGTGTTGTTCCGAGCTGTTCCAGATGTGGCTTATTTCTCTGTTGATGATACTATTGTGAATCCATTTACTTTTTCAAAAAATACATTTTAAAATTATGTGTTTTTATTGTATGAAAATCAGAAAGTGTAAACAAAAAGAAGAGGAAGATAACTCATAATGTTTTCTTTTAGGGTATATAACTATCACATTTGGCATATCCTTCCAGACATTTTTACAGCATACATAGTTTATATATATATACAAATATACTTTCCAATTTTTAGCCTTTATTACTCTTATCTCTTCCCCCTTAATAATAGAAAAACCCATCCTTGAGAGAGTACGGAACATTAGATATGTATTTTAGATATAGTGCATGTGAAGGACTTAAGTTCCAAAAAATAAAATCTGGTTTCCCTTCTCTTTCTGCCATTATCATATCTCTTTGCCATATGATTATACTTATCCCTCTTCTAAAATCTGTTCTTTAAATGTATTAAAACTTTTGGTGATTACCCTTTTCAAAGTAATTTCTACTTAGAGATTGCTTTGGATTATGGGCTAAGAATTAGCAGATGTGTTGGCAGAAAATGTGATATAGAAGCTTAATTTTCTTTATTTTACTTTTTCCTATATCCTTATCATGTTGGAAGAACTAGGCAAAGTGCTCTAACCTTACATAATTGAGCCCATTTAAAAAATTGGGCTTAGATATGGAATTGTAAATTTTCTCTATGAAATTTTAAATTTGGATGTAATTTCAAGCAGTAAATACAAGGCTTTACCTTTTATGAGGTTTATGTTTTGAAATCTAGGTTCTCGTGAAGGAAACGCTCACGTGTCAAGGTTCTGCTATTTCCTGGAGATGGCAAGAGACCTGAATGTCATTCCATCATCCAGGAAACAAAGCCCTGTTTTTTCCTTTGTCCTTAAGTGGGTTTTAGGATTTCCAAGGGGGAGACTTCATGTGCAGTGTGTCTTGGCAGGAGTTGGACTTACATATAGGACTGTATTTTAAAGGACCTCATCAAGGTAATTGATGCCCAGAAGTGTGCAAAGTCCAGTGGTCTGCCTGATTGGTGCTGATGGTGATGCTTGCTGTAAATCTCACATGTGTGTCGGGATACCTCCTCGGCATTTGTGGGTGGCTGTTTGCCTGGGATTGTATACAGTATATCCAATGTGAACCTCGGTGATACTGTCATTCTTATTCCATTGCTGTGTGTGCATGACTTGAAAATCAATTTAGAAATGTTATGTCACTTCTTTGACTCCCGTTGGAGAGTCCTAACTTCAGTGTGTCTTAAGACCTAGAGACACTGGCCTGCCTCCCTTGGTTTTCATTAGGGATTACATAGAGTCAAATTTTGGTCATTATCATGTGAGAGCAGAAGTCTATAAATTAGTCGACTTTGAACCTCTAGAGAAAAGAATATGTATATATGGAGACCGTCTTTGTGGAAACAAAGAACGTGGTTGGTGATAAATATCTAGTGATTACAAAAGGTTCAGTAAAAAAAGTGACTTTATTAAAATGTTCTATCATCCTGGTCACCTACTTAAAAAAGTCACGTGCTGTTTACTGACAGTGAAATGTGTATAGCAAATAGCATCCTATGTTAATATATAATCTGCAATAAGTTTAGGTTTGACTGTACTAAAAATCAAAACAAAATAATAGTGGCTAAAACAAGGTGTACATTCGTCTCTGAAAAGAAGTTTGGAGGGTTGTAGGGCATCTCCACAGAGTCATCAGAAACCCAGGCTCCTATTTTTCACTCCATCATCTCAGTACATGGCTTTTATCCCAGGGGTTGCCTTGTGGCCCAAGATGGCTGCTGAAATGCCAGTTGTTTGGTCTACATAATAGGCAGAAGCACAGAAGGTGTTCCATGTAGCTGAGTTGTTTCTCATTACCCTCCCAGAAGTCTAGCACAACACATCTCCTTGCATTAATTGGTCAGAACATTGCAGAGCCATGGCTAGCTCAGGGGAGGCTGGGAGATGGAGGATTTTGTTCTGAGTGGCAGTGAGCCCAGCTCATAATCCAGGTTTGTTACTAAAGGAGAGGGAGAATGACTGGTGGCAGTGTGACCATGGAATCTTAATATGGGACATGCATCGGGGAGAACTGTTACCTTAGCTAATCAGCATCGTACAGCCAAACAAGTTTAGCCAAGCCCTAGGACGTGTGGCTCAGACCCCTGATTTAAGTAATGGTTTACGCTACTGTGCCACATTGCATCATTAACTTACAACATCATTTCTTGAAACTATTTGTAAAAACCCTGGCTATAAAAATGGATTCGTGTGTTTCTGCTCTGTCAGATTGGGGAAAACCAGCTGCTTGAGTGTTAGCAATGGTGTTAGTGAAAACGGTCTTTTAGAGGAAAGATTGTCCTTTTGGGGTTAGGTAGACGGATTTCAGGATTTTGATTTACAGGCACTTGTCAGAATAGCAGTTTAATAGAGACCATTAAAAGTTAAATTAATGTAAAAATGAGATCATATAAAAAAGCTTTGGAAAGTGGAAAGCTTTACCCAAAGTGAAGGTTGTTACTTTTATTATTAAATAGCTATTCCTCTTCTTGGGAAGCATAGAAAAACATAGAGGTAAAAGCAGTGTGTGTTTTTTCAATTTTTGTATTTATGCATATTTGTTTTTACTCCTAAATCATGCATAGGAAATTCTAATAAACATTTTGCTTGTTTGTCCCTTGTTTGTCAATATAGTGTGGCTGCTTTCTTACTATTCTTTTCTTTTTAGAAACTATTCTTTTACCACAAGATATTTAAAGATTGCACAGTAATCCACCATTTAGATATACTATGCTGTATTAACAAAGTCAATCCCTATGTAATAATAATAACGACAACAACTTTGTGGAGCACTGTCTTTAAGTCGAGCACTGTTTAAGCATTTTATGTGGATTCTCATTTAATTTTCACAGCAAATCTACAGAGTAAAGACTATGAATGTCTTTATTTTGCAAATGAGAAACAGGCTCAGAAGGGGTGAGCCATTTCTCTAGGATCTCACAGCCCCTCCTAAGACCTGACTGTGAGCCCAGGGCTGACTCCTCAGCCTGTGTTCCCAGTCACTACGCCATTGCTGACACACTGCTGTTGGGCAGCTGGGGTGTTTCGCTGCATTATTTCTCATGGCCCTATAATACTTTAATTTTAGATGATTAGAAGTAATATTACTCTGCTCACAGAGCCATGGCATCCACATTTTGTTAATGTATGATCAACTTATTCTTAATTTCATAGTTGAAAGAACAGAGGTGAGTGGGGAGCTGTATTTGGTTTGGCACCAGCCACACCTGTCTTCCTCTTTTCAGATATCAACTTAAACTTCTCATGAGGTCTTTACTGCCTTATCTCCCTCATCTTCCTCTAAGGGTCCTTTTCCCTAAGCCAAGCTGGTTTCTTCTTTACCCTAGAACACATCCTGTACTTCCCAGCCACTAGGCCCTCATCACACTCACCTTTGCCGTGGGAATAACCTTGTCTTCAGGGGTGCCCTTGCCTCGTCTCTCTGCCTGTCCAAACCCTACCCATTTTTCTGTGCTCAGCTCAGTGACAGGCTAACCTTCCTGTTAGCCCCTCCCCCCAATTCTGTGTTCACTCAGAGTTCACAAGGTAAGGAAGCAGAACCCTCCTGTTAGCCTGTCACTGCAGTCAGTGCTGAGTAGGCGTTTGGTGCTAAACTCATCTTACCTGATAATGTGTAGAAAAATACCAGGGTGACAAGGGCCTAGAGCCGCTGGTCCGGTGGTTGCAGCTCAGATGCCTTCCAGTCAGGGTCAGTAAATTTGTGAAGTAGCTGGTGTGAAGTCATAGGGCTAGGTGGGAATGATGGTGAAGTGAGTATCCCAACATAGACTATTGAAAAACAAAGGAAAACACTGTGCTGGCCTGCAGCTGGCTGCCAAATTGCATCCCTGCCCGCCTCTCTT
Source organism: Eidolon dupreanum (assembly GCA_028627145.1). Lineage (NCBI taxonomy): Eukaryota > Metazoa > Chordata > Mammalia > Chiroptera > Pteropodidae > Eidolon > Eidolon dupreanum. The sequence continues at coordinate 20,517,768 of CM053509.1, forward strand.
TGTTAGCTATGACTTCAGGAGCATCCCCTATGTCTTCAAATAGATTTTGTGTCTTTAGCTTCCAGGCACTTGAATGAATGAGTAAAGAAGTGAATAAAGTATCACTTGAACTGGTCTGCTTGCAGCATCTCAAAACATAAAAATTCCTTTACTCTAGTCAGAGGAGGTCCCTCATGCCTCACTTGCATGGAGGTTGCTTTTCACCCTCATTGTAATCTTCAGGGCTTTGATCTTTGCTAACTTCTGAGTCCATCAACCTGTTCTGGGTGCAGAGTGTGGCATTGTTAGAGCATATTTGCTGCTGACCTCCAGTGTCTGCGTCCTGTGTTCTCTGCACCCTTCCCAGATGCTAGCCCCGAAGTAACTCACTGGCCAAAGTTGCCTGTTCCTGCTGGAACAGGCCACTATCTTGTGCTACCTGGATCCACTGCCAGCTTATTTCATCTGAACTCAGCATTCCTTTTGTTCCCAATTTGTGAATCCCTGCCATGCTCCTCACAGTGCCCTATCCAGTTTTTTTGACTTCTTTGATTGGCCGCTCCTCTTGCAACTGGCGGCCCAAGTAGCACACCTCCCACCGCCCCTCCCCCCAGTTCTGTGTTCACTAGGAGTTCACAAGGTAAGGAAGCAGAAGGAATGAGAAGGACGGAGCTTCCATCTTGCCCTTGGCCTCAGGCGTGCTATAATGTTCTAAGCCCTGGTGTGCACTTGGGCTGGATATTGGTCACAGCTCCTACTGCATTCCTAGTGTAGGATTTCTCTGTGCTGAGAATTTGCTGGCCATAAGGCTTATGGAACCCTGTGACCCACTGGATTCCACTCTCCAGTGTCCTCATTCCTGCACAAATCCTCCTGGGATAGAACACATGCCCACCTTAAGGATGAAGCTGCTAAGTCACAGGCATCCTGGCCAGGAGCAATGTGGCAGAAAAGACTTGCCTAGAAAAGGATAAGGAGTAGCCATAAAAGCGGCTTTTCCTATAGAAGAATAAAACAAACTATAAAACATTCCCAGGGTAGATCTGGGAGCCAGTGAAGTATTGGCTAGAGAACCCAATTCCCAGTCTTTTTGAGAGGTAAATAAATCACTTTTTCTCTGCCTCATGAATGCATCCCCAAATGAGAGAGTTCCAACAGTACCTGACTCAGGTACTTCTGAATCTCCTTCCCTGTTATTTTCTCCATTTCTGATCTTTGAAGTTCTTTGCTACAAGTTCCCTCTTACCGAGAGTTAGAGGATGACAGATTTTGTTTTGAGGATTTTTCCTGGCAAAAACGTTCAAACACTCAGTGAGTTGGATTTCTCCTCTGGTTGCAGGAGGCCATACCTATGGTCCCCCAGCAGCCACCAGGCACATCCCAGAGGATTATGTTCAGTTCATGGGTAGCATTTTTTGTTATCAATACAGAGGCATGTTCTGCAAGTCAAAATAAATACATTAGTGAACAAAGCTGAAATGAAGCCAGCAACCAGCCAGGTGACATGACTCAGCAGAAGAACCTGGCAAGGCCAGGAGGTCTGACCTACAGGTCACATTGTGTCTTCAGTTCTTTAATTTTGTCTGGGAACCTTGCTTTTCCCTTGGGCATGGCCATCTCCTGCACAAAGGTGTGTCACTTTGAGCATCTGGTGTTAGAAATATAACAATAAACAAAAACAGACATAGGCCTTGCCCTCAAGGAGCTTCCTGTGAGGCCAGAGAGGAGGACCTAGAATGTAAAGTCATGATTCTCGGGAGTGCTCTGGAAGGAAGATGTTGGTGCCATGAAAATAACTAATAAAGGGACATGCCTGAGAATTCCCTGAGGATATGAAGGAGTGAAGAAGAGTTAATGAGACTAAGTGGTGAGAGTAGGTGGAGCAAGGATGTTGCAGGCAGAGAGACCAGCAGACACAGATGCCCAGTGAAAGCATACTACCCCTGACAACCTGGCCTCCTGCCACCCCAGGAGGCAAATGGTGCCCTTGACATTCCCTGTGGATTCCCTTGCCTCAGTCCTCTCCAGACATTAGAGGGGCTTCATGAGGGAAATTGATCTCTTACTGGAACGTTTTCTCTCATTTCCCCCAAGCTTGCTCTGGAGCACCTCCCACCTTCCCTTCTTCTTTGCTGACTCTGTGGGCTTCTCTGCAGCTTTCTCAGAAGGGCTGGAGGAGCTTGGGGCCCTGGGCAACATTTAGGCATCTATAAAGCCTGCGTTGGAGTTGGAGCAGAAGGTTGAATGATGGATCTTAGTAGGTATTTCTGAACTGAGAATGAGCCAATAACTTGGAGTGAACAGCTTCGGTGAGGGGCGGGTCAGGCTTAAGGCAAGAAGGGCTTTAAAAGTGTGTGGACTCTGATTTCCGGGTGATTCTTTAGCCTCTTCCATTTTACCTCTGTTTTGTCTAATTTGAGCTACTATTACCTTGAAAGTCAAATAAATGATTATGTCTTCTCTTCCCTGCATCTCTCCTCAAGCAAAACTGGTAACAGCTGAGTCGTGACCTCTACCTTTCACAGGTGGCCTATGACATTGTCATCGCTCAGGGTCAAGATTTGTGCTTTCAGATCTCTAAGGAGACAAGACAGGAGCCTGTCCGTCTCACCTTTCCTCTATGTCTGTTGGAAAATTTTCCATCCCTGACGTGGTGCTTTTACGTCCTTCCTGTGAGGTAGCTCAGGGTCACTTATAGACAGGGAAATTGACATATAAAGTGGTGACATCAGTGGTCTGGTTAACAGGAAAATGTAGCTTTCTCCCCAGGTTGTCCATCCGTTTACCCTGGAATCCCCTTCAATAATTCCCTATCAGCTTCTTGTAGAACCATACTTGGGCTATTAACCTTAACCCCTTGGAATCTAAGCAAAATGTGTATAGGTTCATTTTGTGGGGAAAAGATTATAGCTTTTACCAGTTCAAGACTCAGATAAAGGTGTGAATCAACACTGTTATAGAGAACTTCTTAAATTGGACATCGGGGTAAGAGGAGGTGGTGCAGTGGAAGGGACCCTGGCCCGAGTGCTGCCTTTGGCACTGACTGGCTGATGGCCTTGGGCACATCTAGCAATCTCTTAGGGCCTCAGATTCTTCGTCTGTGAAATGAGAGGTTTGAATGAGGCAGTCTCTGAGGCCCCTCCCAGGACTGACACTATGTGGCTTAAGTGTGAACATGTGTGTTCTGGGAGCAAGTGATGACTGTGGTCTGCCGGAATCCATGTGTCAGGCTGTAGCATGCCCAGGTTCCCCCCTTTTTGGCTTCTTGTTGCAGGGGCCAACGCTCCTGATGGGGAATCTTTGCCAAGCAATTTAGCAAGAAAACAGTTGACAGGAGCCCACAGGTGCTCCCTTCCCTCTTTGCTGCCCAGGGCATGACAGATGGCCTTGTCAAGAGAGGATGCTCTGGTCACATGAATCATGACAGGGATTCACGGGGGACCAAGGGCAGCCTGCATCCACAAGCAGGACACTGTTAGTCAAATGCCACTTATGTCCTTGAAGCTGAGCAACGGGCATCCTGGTGTCTCAGGGCTTTGCTACTGGCTTCCCACCCACTTTTCTGAATCAATGTAGACTTTTTCAGATGGGGCTCAAGACCACGTAGATGGTTTTAGTTGTATGCCTCTGTCCCCACTCACCAGCAGAGTTGCAGGAAGACTGTTAGTTAGGCTGTGACAGTGAGATATAGAAATGGAACATATTAAAGCTGTGGATTTCATATCCCTTTATCTCCTAACTTCCCTGGGAGTTTGCTCTCTGTAAGAAACCTAGAGGTTTTGCTTTGAAAGGAAAGCATTTCCCCCTTAGGCTTGGTTTTGGAAACCCCTGCACTGTAATGACAGGAACACTAGGTCAGGAATTAGAGAGCTTTGCATCCAAGCTACTTCCTGATCCCCTGACATTGGGCATGTGGCTAGCTTTTTGGAGCTCCAGGATTCTCATCTGTAAAATGTGGACAATACAGAAAAGAGAAGTGTCGTTTTAAGATGGTGTGAAATAATATGTGCCAGTTTCACACAGGAACGACAGTAATGGGGCTGCACTTTTTTTCCTCTTTCCAAGAAGCAAGAGAAACATCTTCCTATTCTTGTTGTGTTGGATATACACAGAATATAGTTGGGTTTCCCTTTTTGAAATGGTATGAGTCAGCCTGGTTTAGTTTTACTACTTTCACCAAAATGGGCAGATTTATTTCAGCTAAAGCTTCAAAAGGGGGTTGATCCCCTCCAGCCCCTTCCAGCTGTGCCTGCACCTGGGCCTCTTGTGGAAAAAGCCTGTGCCTTCTGCTCCCTCTGGACCAGGCTTAACTCGCCGTGCTTGGTCCCTTGAGAAATGCTGTCTTGTCTCGTTATGGCCTTTGGCCTGATTAAATGGGACAGCTGGCCGGTTTTATGGCTCCGCTGGCCTCTCAGCTGATAATTAAAATGCTTTTGCCCCAGGAGGAAGGCCATATATTTCTCCCTCTTCCTTTTCCGTTGCCCCAGTCTGCGGCCGAGGTCAAAGAGAATGTCTTTTTTCAACTCCCCCCACCCCAGCCTCAGCCTCCTCAAATCAATTTAGGATTCTTGTTGCACATTCTCTTTTAAGACTGGAATATTCAGGAAGGGCCAAAGAGATTTTGTTTTGAGAATTGTGGTCTTCTTTTGGAAGGAGAATGGAGCATGATTGCCCCTTTTCATCTTTGTATGGCATCTTTACTTCCTCCGGCTATTCCAAATCTGGTTGTGCCCTGCACTTCGTAGGTCCTCAAGAAATGTTTGTGATTTTGATTATCGCAGATTCCAGCGCTGTACCGTTCTCTGTTCATTAACCTCTCCCACCCCAGACATTCTCCAAACAATGCCAGAACTCTTCTCCTTTAGAGCCCACATTTAGGATGTGGACTCCCTTTACAATGGAGATGAGCCCATGTAAGCTCTTGGTGAGACTGAGTCTGAACCCTGGCTCTGTTTCTTGCTAGCTGAGACCTTGAGCAAATGATAAACTCTCTGTGCCTTAGTTTCTGTGCTTGTGAAACGGGAATAATTATAATCCCACCTATCTCATTTTACAGGGTAGAAGTGAGGATTAAATAAAATAATCTATGCAAAGCTCTTAGCAGTGCCTGACACATAGTAGGAGCTCCATATATTGGTTATTATTATTGTACTTCCAGTATTTAGATTCACAATTTGTGGTCTTGTACTTTTGAGCATAATGTGCCTTGTACCTGCATTTTCAGTATTTTAGTCATATTCTCTCCAATCACACTGTGGATTTTTAAATTCAGAATGTAATACATACACATGGCCAAAACAGTGCAAAATTAAGATACAAAGAAAAATTGATCTTCCTAGGTTTACTTCTTAGAAGTAAATGAAATAATGTTTTTTGGATCTCCTTTGGTAATCTTCTTCCATGAAAACAAAGGACTCCCAATAGGATTCTTGACAGCAGAGGTGTCGTGTTTCCTCCCATCTTTCCCTGCTTCCTACGTTCTCCCTCCCAGGAATCATGCCTCATATAGGACTTTGCATAAGGCAGTCCAGGTGTTTAGTGGCAATTCCAATGTTGCTATGAAATCTTGTTTTCTCTCTAGTTCCTTTCTGGATGGACTCAAACTCCTTTACTGAGTGAGTTGCATTTGCTGTTGTCAAGCCCTTACTTTTATATATTCATTTCATAAATTTTCAGGAGCTTGGGACCCCAAAGGAAGGTGTTCCTTGAAGTTTCTTAGAGTGTCAGCAGCCCAGTGTTTGCCTCTGGAATTGCCCCCCTTGAAGGCTGGGTCTGCCCATCCCTGGGAGCCAGGTTGGGGGTGGGGTAGGGGCGGGGCTACAGGACCCTAGCAGTGACTGATCTTGTAACTAAGACCTTTCCCTGCATTTTCTTGTAACTGTTTGCTACCTGATGTGCCCAATAAGGCAACGTAACAGAAAGAATTATCATTGAAAAAAGAAAAAAGTTACCCCAGATTTCACTGTGTAAATGTGACTTTTTATTGTAATATATGACTTGTCTATTTTTGTCTATATACCTCATCTGCCATTTTAGTCGTAGTGTACATGCGGCCTGGGCACTTATCATTATTATTATTGTTTTTTTGTTTCTGCCTTCTGTTAACCTTCAGAATCCAAGAGGAAGGAGAAAAGATCCGTGGTTGGGGAAAATAGTGATAATCTTCAGTTTTCAGTCATTTTTAACTTTATTTTGTATTTATGGATAAGGTCAGAGCTTAAAGGAATCTTAGAGTTGTGGCCCTAAAGTTGAGTGACCTGCCTACAGAGTCCCAGGACAGCGTTCTGTCTTCCAGCCACCCCAGCCCTCGATAGTGGGGCCTATTCCTCTGTCAGGCTTTCCAGCCGGGTCCAGAGTATTGTGGACAATGGTGGAACAGGATCTATACCCCATCTGAGGAATCAGGATGACTTGCTTATATGGCCCCCAGGTCAAAGCTGGGGAGTGAAGACTGCATCTTGCCCATTTACTAACATGAGCTCGAGCTCAATCGTTTTCTTCACTGTGTTAGGTAGAAGTGTAAGAATATTGACTGCTCTTCTAGGTGGTTTAATTTTCAGGAAGAGAAAAACAGTAAAAGCATTTCAATTTCTTTTTCCCCAGCTTTATTGAGATATAAGGTATACAAAGTGATGATTTCATATGTATTACAGAATGATCACCACAATAAGGTAAACCCCTCCATCACCTCAAAATTACTTTTTTTTCTTTTGCAGTGAGAACATTTAAGGTCTACTCTCAGGAACTTTTAATTATACTCTACAGTATGGTCAACTATAGTCACCATGCTGTACATTGAATCCCCAGAACTTATTCATCTTATAACTGGAAGTTTGTACCCTTTGACCAACATCTCCCCACCTCTCAGCCCCTGGCAACCACCATTCTGCTCTCTATTTCTATGAGCTCAGCTTTTTTAGATTCCACATGTGTTACCATATTGTATCTGTCTTTCTCTGACTTATCTCAGCATAATGCCTTCAAGATTCATCCATGTTGTCACAAATGGTAGGCTTTCCTTCTCATGGATGACTACTACTCCATTGTGTGTGTGCGTGTGTGTGTATCACTTTATACGTCCATTTGTAGATGACACTTAGATTGTTTATCTTAACTATGTGAAAAATATTGCAATGAACATGAAAGTGCAGATATCATTTTTAGATAGTGATTTTATTTCCTTTGGTTATATACCCAGAACTGGGATTGCTGGGTCATATGTAGTTCTATTTTTAATTTTTTGAAGGATCTTCATACTGTTTTCCATAGTGACTACACCAATTCATATTCCCACCAACACTATTCAAGGATTTCCTTTTTCTTTTTTTGTTGACAGTACCATTTTGACATGTATGAGGTAGTATCTCATTGTGGTTTTGATTTCCATTTCTTGATAATTAGTGATGTCGAGCATCGTTTCATGTATAGTGGCCATTTGGTTGTCTTCTTCAGAAAAATGTCCATTCAGATCCTCTGCCTATATTTTAATTAAATTGAAAAACATTTTTATTTCTTAGGCAGTTGATTCCTGGCCACCTGTGCTTTGCGATGGGAATCCTGGGGCAGATCAATAACACTGTCTCTGCCATTGGCAGTTCCCCCTTCTCTCCCATAGGAGACCTACACATTCTAACTATTTGGATTAAATTATAATAAAATTAGCTTCTCTTTCCCAAGTACATGGTAGCTGGGGACAAGAAAAGATACCCCATCAAGTTTCATGGATGACAATGGAAAAGCAACTTAAAATTTTCCCACATAAGCTTCTTTTAGATGATTTAGTATTATTAGTGTAACGTGACATTAAATCTGATTTTTTCCTTAGCTTATTGTTCATGGTGACAGCAGTAAAGGAACCTTCATTTCCCATCCAACCCCACCCCCCAGTGCTCCTAGAGATGGGAAAGAATAATCATATTTTATATTCGGTGCTATAGAATTCTATTTGAAACAATTATCTATCTGACGTATTCCAGGCAGAGGTGGTGGTAGCCCTCATTTTACAGTAGAGGGAACTGAGGCTCAGGGAGGTTTCATGCCTTGCCCAAGAACACATAGCTAGAGAATGGTAGAACTTGAACTCAGATTCCAGGCTCTTTAGCACAAATGTGTTATTCTTTCTGCTCTTTTCTTTGGGAACAGATTGCAACAGGAGACTCTATTCTGGCAGCTCGTTCTGCAGGATGGACCCTCTAACTCAGCAGAGCCTGTGTGTTCTGGGACTGGTCCCTGACTCTAAACCTGGTCTTGGGGCCTTTGTGGGGCAGATCATCCCCACATCTGGAACTACAGGGAGGGGATCCTTCACTGCTCCAACTCAGAGGCCACTGACACCTTTGGACCTGATAGTCCTAAAATGGATAGGAGCTGCGAGCTAGTTTATATCCTCCTCCCCCAGGGCCCCTCAGCTTTCATTCTGCAGCCTCAGCTTTGCTTCTTGTTAGTGTTGGTCCTGAACCAAAGTTAGGCTTACATACAGCTGTCCAAGAGTTGGACCATAACAGAAGTTTCCACTGTATTGGACTCTTGTTTTTGTTTATGTTCGTGTTGTGGTTTTGTTTTTGTTTAAACAAGGGAAGTATATATAGATTTCAGATAAGTTCACAGATGCTCCTTTATGGAATTAAAACATTTTTAACCAGAAAAGTAAACATTCAAAAATGTTTGGACACATCTGTTAATGGCAGAGCCCTGTGTAGTTAGTTATTCAGATGCCACGGCCTTTAGCTCCGTGTCATCTTAGAGGTGAGCAGGCACTCCTGGGTGTTGCCTTTGCTGCTCAGTTTGTAACCAGATGGACCACATCGGACCAGCATGGCAATTCCATTTTCCATGGCATGCTTTGTTACACCTACTAGTTTTAGATTAATATCATGAAAGAGAAAGTTGACTTTACACCATTCATTCTTTAATGCTTCAATTTGGATTGATTGTTGGTGGAATAGCCCCAAACGCATTATGAGTGAAGCTTCCCTGCTGCTCCCTTCTCTCGCCTCCTGAAGAGAATTTTGACTTTGTTGCTACTAGTACTTTTGAGCTTCTGTGGTGAGAGGGAAGGGGAGGCAACAAGGACTAGAATCCTGCAAATTCAACCTGACAGAAACACTTTTAAAAAGGAACCTTAAGCAGGAAATTTGTGAGCTTCTTTGTGTAAGAGCAATCGGTGGGAGAAATAAAGCCCTCTTTTGAAGAAGTATTGCTATGGACCGTATGAGCCCTCTGATGCCCGACAAAATAAGGAGACAGTCTAGCTGATTTTGATTTACTTTAGGGTGCTGTCTACCCCATGCCCACTAGACACATCTCTGCTCTGTGATTATGGCCTGTGAGTCTGGCTTTATATGCCTGGCTCTACGCTGCATGAACCACAGATCTGGCCAATTTTAGGCTCCTCGAAAGCTTTTTGGTGCTTGATTTGATGTACAGTATATTGGAAGAGAGGCAGGAAATGGGAAAGTCACTGATAATGACCTTCCAAAAAGAGTAAGAATGTCCCTGTTCAGGAAAAAGGAGATATTCTAAGACCTTTTCTCACAGGGGGTCAGGAATATTCCCGCAGCACTTCCCGAGTGTGCCCGTTGTGCCTGCCTCCCAGGGAGCAGGGAAGGAAGGCCTCACCGGCTTTTTCCTGAAAACTGAGGTGCACCACCCTGAGACTCGGTGTGGTTTTAAGGTTGCCCAACTGTAGTTAGATCCTCAACTCCATCACATGGGGAGTAGGATTTGTAGAGTCATTTTTAGAGGTAGGCTGGGAAGGTACAGGCACAAACCTCGTCTAACCCATTCCAGTGAGCAAAGAGGTGGAAGGAAGGTACTGGGAAAGCGTCCATAGCACAGACAGAGTCAGAACAAATCTAGTCTTAGCCCATGGAGGTTCTTGAGGTTGGTCCCTCCCTACTCTTATGTGGAGGGGTTGAGGAGTGACTCATAGGAAACTTTAATCTGTGTTTCTTCACTTTCCAGGACTGTTAAGGGCTTGTGATTCAAAACGGCAACTCACATTGTTTTGAGCCTTTGTGGTCAGGGCTTCCTTGCCTTCCAGGTGATGGGAATGGGTATATGTGGTGGGTCAAGATGCTTCCTCCTCTACCCTCACATTCTTTCTCCTCTCTGATACCCTGGGTGAAGTGCAGGTCACAGAGCCTGGAATGTTTGTGTTGTACATGGGTGATGATTTTCAACCCAACAGGTCCTTGGGAGAAACTAACGTGCCTGCTATTGTATAGGTGTTACAGGTTAGTCACTTCATCATATACTTAGATGCCACTTCCACCACATTCTTTCTATCCTCAGGAGCCATACACCATGTAACACACCTGAACAACCAGAATAGTATGAGGTGGTACAGGATTATTGTGTGCCCCCGGTACGTGAGATGGTGTCCAGAGAAGGCAGAATTCTTTGGAATGCCTTGATGGAGGACTTAGGCCTTAAAGAGAGGGTGGGGTTCAGTTGGTAATAGGGTGGTGGGCCATAGCAGTGACTTTCCAGGGAAGGGGGCCTGCCCCAGCTCCGACAAGGCCAAGTGTTTGTTGATGCTATGCCCCTGTCACCCAGGTTTGTTAGGAAATGCCCAGACCTGGACTAATGAACAGGAAAGCCATGCTCCTGAGGAGCTGAGTCTTCCATAGAGAAACAGCTGTTGTCTCCAAGTGGCCGAAGAGCAGAGCATGATACAATGTTATGGGCTCTAGTCAGGGAGATCTGGCTTTGGACAAGGTCCTGAACCTTTAAGCCCATTTCTTCTTCTGTAAAATGGGGAAAGTCCTAGTATTTACTCATAGCATTGTAATGAGAATTAAATGCAATTATGCATGTAAGCTCTTAGCATAATGTCTGACACAAAGTAAATGCTCAAAAAAGGGAGCTTTTCCTTTTTGAAAAATATTATTTCCAAGAGCAGCTGTTTCTCTGGTAGCAGGAAAGATAAGAATGGATTTAGAAGTGTGTCACTAGCCATTTCCATTACTGTTGCCTTGGAATAAGCCACAAACAAGAACCACTCCATTATGCTCACGGACACTTCAGGTCAGGATTTTGGGGTGGGCTCGATATGACTTGTTTCTGCTTTTCAGCATCTGGGGCCTCAGCTGCGAAGATTTGGAGGCTCAGAGTGAGGCCAGAGGTGGAGGCAGGAATCATCAGAAAGGCTTGTTCACACACGGCCGGTGCCTGGGCTGGGAGGACATGAAGGCTACGACTGCTGATGGGGGTGCCCACCTCTAACCCCTCCATGAGTGTAGCTGCCTCAGGCCTCTTGGCCTTGTCACATGGTGGCTCAAGACCTCAAGCATGTGTTCCAGTGAACAAGGCAGAAGCTGCATTATCTTTTCTCATCTGGCTTAGAAGTCATACGGTGTTACTTCTGCATTCTAGTATATCTCGGGCCCACTCAGATTCAAGCAGAGGGAATGGAGACCCACCTCTTGGTGAAAGGAGTGTCCAGGTCACATTGGAAGAAAGCATATAAGATGGGAGATGTTCTGCTATTTTGAAAATGCAGCCTGCCAAGGGAACTCTGGTAGCAGAGCTTGGAGATCCAGGTACTGAGAGCCTGTGCCTCAGCAGCACCCCATGCCCTCCTGCCAAGAAAAAAAAGGTTTTTTGTTGCCAAAATCATCATAGGTCTGATGTACCACCTCTCTTTTGATTATTTTTATCCAGTTTGTAGCTGGGTGCTTCTGAGACAGCACAGAGACTGGGCCTGGCAGCTCTTCTCCATTCAAGCTGGTGCGGTGGGCATATTCAGGGCAGGCGGGTGTTTGAGGAGGTGTTTTTCATAAGGAAAGTGGCTGCTAAAAAGCTCTGCCTTTCTATTTCCTGCTGGTGACATTCGTGTCTGGACGAGCACGGGGCAAGAATCCCAGCTGTGTTATCTGGGCTTAATTTGCACAAGGTTGGCAGTGACCATAGGTACTTAAGTTGACATCGTTTGAAGTGTCATGTTTTAGGATGTCAGAGAGAGCAAGGTGTCCTGCAGACACATACTGGGAAGTTTGGCCAGGGAGATGGCACTGATGTTTTAGTTTTAATCATAAGAAACTTGGTCGTAAGAAAACCTTGACTCAGCAGCATGAGAGAGATCGGCAGGAGATACAGCATCCAAAGAGGAGATGAAAGTGAAGTTTCTGTAGAAAGCTGGGGCCAGTTAAAAGGGTCATTGAAAAATAGCTTGAAAAAGGCTGGTGAATTGTGCTATGCATGCTTGAGACCAGCTGTCTTAGTCTATAAATACTGTGCTTCCCTATCATGCCCCCTTCTGTGCTCCATCCAGCCCAACATGGCAGCAGAAATCTACTTCTCATGCTGTTGAATCATGTGCCAAGCACAGATGTGGATACATTATGAAGAAGGCTGGTCTGTACATATCCATCCGATTTCCCTTTGTTCTCCATGGCACATATTCACAAGATGACTGGCCAAAGTTGGGAGTAGCCCGGAACCCTGGGCAGTCTCTGGGTTTGAACGGAGGCCCCAGTTGCACAGTCCTATTGCCTAACAAGCCAGTCTGAACACTGCTTAAGGCCTGAGTGCCTGTCTGAGGACTGGCTCATCTATTAGTTTTGTCTCCTCTGCCCTCATTCTTAATATTGCCTTTCCCCGAGCTCTCTGCTGCATGCCCTTGGCTGACATTGTGAAGCACAGCCCATTGTCCCAGATGAACACAGGACTGAGCTGTTTTGGCAAATAAATGTCTGGTCTCAGCCCATGAGGACTATGGAACTGCATGTGGTCCAGGTAGTAGCAGTTAGTAATGCATGAGTTGGTGGCTACAACTGGCAACAGAGGAACCATATTCCTAGGATTGTTGAGCTCGTGGAGAGGGATAGGAAGCTTCAGTCCCTTTTAGAAGAGTGGGTAGGTAGATGTTGGTACAGAGACAGGGGAATTGGGACCTCTAAAAGTCCCCGTACTCACTGAATGCTCATACCTTCCCGTAAGATTGATGACGTACAGGTACACAGCCAGAGAAAATGAGTGATGTGAAGCCAGAATATTTCCTAGGATTCACTGGCCACTCCTGCTCCCTATACCTGTAATTAAGTACTCCATCTCTTGGTTGCATCATCCCATCTCCAGTACCTTAGTTTATTCTTTACCACCTTTACCTGGACGATTGTGATAGGTTACTGTGTCCTTGCTGCCAGTCTGTTGTTTTTTTCAGTTCAGTCCGTCTCACTGCAATCATGCTGCTTTTGGTGACACACAAATCTGATCATACTATTTCCCTGCTTCGAAACTGCCTGTGACTCCAGGGTAGACTTTAAGCTCCTTTGCGTGATGTGTTGTCTTTCAATTCTGCCCTAACCCTTTGTTCTAGCTCTATCTTCTCCCTTTTCCCTTCATGAAGGTTTGGCTCTAGCGACAAGGGACTATTTCCTAGACATGTCAGGTTTCCCTGCCCCCTTTGGCCTGGAACCACATTATTCCCCCTACTGAGAGTGCCCTTCTGATTCTCTCTCTGGACTAAGCCATGTCCCTTCTTTACAACTTTAAGAGCAGCTGTATATTCTGTGACCCTCTTCTGAGAAATTTCTTCCTCTCTTCATCTGTTCTTTTCAGAATTCTTCACAGTAGTTGCTCAAGTATGATGGGCAGATGGGGTAGAATAAGGCCGTCATTAAGAGCATGGGAGCTGAAGCCAGTTGTCCCAGCTTTGCTACTTTATGTAACTTTGGGGAACATACTCACTTTGTTCAGCCACAGTGTCTTCATCTGTAAATAGACATTAAAATGATCCTCGACTCATGAGGTTTTTAAATGAGATAGTGCATGTAAAATGCTTAGCACAGTGCCTGGCATGTAGTAAGTGCTCCATAGATACTCACAATGATGATAATAATGGTGATATGTATAGATTTATGGCCAGAAGGAATAGGAGTAGAGATGTGAGAATGAGGGAAGTTCCATTGTGTTTTCCTTTAAGGATCATCTCTTCATCCCTCTCTCATCCTCTCCCTTTTGCCTAAGTAGATGACTGCTGACCTAGTTCAATAACTAAAGCAACTGCTATCTTTTATTGGCCAAGATCAGTAGATTCCCAGGCAGAAATATTAGCAGGAGATGTCTTGATCTCTTGGAGTAACAACCCAGATTCTTTCCTGGTGCTATTTCTGATGCTGGGTTTTGGTTGTATTTTAGAAGCTTAGGTAACCCCAAGTCCCTTTCCACCCATGGTGGTTGTGCCTCCTTCCCAAAGGGAGGTGGATGCTGCAGTCAGTCAGGGTGGAACCTCATGGTCCAAGGACAAAGCTCAGCATCTCAAGGGTTGACTTGCTGGGGCATAGGACTCTCTGGTGAGGGGCTGATCCTTGTGCTTTAGAACTCTACTCAGTATACCCTGACCACTTGTAATAGCATCAGGCTGGCTGGTCTTATAGGGGAGACTTACCCTAGGACTGTGATGGAGGAAGGATAATCTTCCTCTCTAAAATAACCTTTTCTTCCATTTTTGAATGTGCAGAATGGTCCTCCCTGGGGTAAATGAGCAGTGGGTAATGTTTCTCCCATTGTCGACTGTGGCTGTTGGTGCATAGTGGAGCTGAGGTCCAGAGGTTTAGGAACTGACACTTATCCTCTGCCTTTCTCATATATGAGCCTTAGCCATTCTTACCACTCTCTGGAGGTCCTTTCTCCTGGTTTGGGGACAAATCACTGGGTAGGGCTCACATTATAGGAAGGGACAAAGAGAC
>CM053509.1:20532939-20695300 GCA_028627145.1 Eidolon dupreanum
GCCAACACACACTAAAAGTACATCTGCCATCGTAATAACATTTTTTTAAAGCTGAAAGGACATATTTTAAAAGGTTAGGAATCATGGCTGTAGCTTCTTTGGTGATTCTGTTGTAGCTAGCTCTCAAGCCGGTATTTGGGGACCACTGCCTTAACTGATTGATTCAATCAGAGACCTTTTGAGGTGATTTGTGTTCATTTGTTCATTCAAGACAGATATTTATTGAGTACGTATTATGCCTCTTTAGGTTACAGGCGTAGAAAGGGAGGCCCTTGTAGTTCAACTTTGCTCTAGCTCTGGGTCACGGGAAAAGGTCACTGTGCTGAGTGATCTCTGGCTTTGCAAGGAGTACATTGCATACGTCCAATGGTTTCCTCTTCTGTACCAGGAAGGGGTGGCTCCTAAGTCCCCAAGGACCCAGTTCTCTCCACTTGTCTGTGCCCAAGTGTTTGTCGGGAAGCACAGCCTTGCAGGTTGTGCCAGTGGAGCTTGGAGCAACTCTGCTGACATTGCTGAACCCAGCCGGGGCCTTAGCTGCTGCTGGCATCTCCGTGCGTCTTCAGGCAGCACCACACCTCTGCTGAGGCAGACAGTCAGGGAGCCTAGGTGGTGAATCATTTGCCTGGGTAAGCAAGTCTAGCCTCTCTTGGCCTTGCCTGGAGGGGCAGAGTGGGCCAAGGGCCTGGGGTTAGGAGGGGCTGGGGCATATATGTTGGCAATGCTCTCACTGCATGGTAGTGGTCCATGAGTCAGGCTCTTCATGTGACTTGCTGAGTCAGCACAATGGGGAGACTGCTGTGTGTGAGCTCCTGGTCCGTTGGCACTCTGGGCTACTGGGTGGGTCTGCTTCCTGAGATTGTCTTCCTTCCTCCACTGGAGACAACGTGCTGCCGGAAGCAAATATTTCCAGTGCTGACTCAGGTGCCCTAAGACCTGGCTGTGTCTATAGAGCTTTTCTCTGGGGTAGACTCCTCTTGCTTAACTTCTCTTTGCCCTTGGGTTTAGCTGTTCTTCAGCACAGATGGGTGGTGGAACTTGGCTGGGCCCAGGAAAGACTGACACTGCTTTCAGAAAATTACAGACTTGGAGAATGTCAGAGGTAGGGGAATGGGATCCTGGTGAAGGTCACACAATGGTGGAACCAGAACCAGACACCTTGGGTCTCCATCTGTTGGTCTTTTCTTTCTGCCTTGCTGCATCTCAGAGGTTCTTGTCAAGGTGGGAGAGGATGCTGTGACACAGATCTGGTGGCTGTGGTCTAAGCTTTGGCAGGAACAAGCAGCAAGAGTACAGATTTTGCATATTGGGAGAGATGGAAGAACTAAGCCAAGGAAAGCGGGAAGCCCTCTGGATACAGACGGTACCAATTTCCTTTTTCCTACTCAAGAAAACAAACAAAACGGAAGGCAGGGTTTCAGGCTAAGATGGCAGATTGAACACATACAAATACTACATCTGCTTGTGTTCTCTCTTGAAACCCAGCTAAAACTACAGGAAGTCACAAGGCCAACAGGAGAAAACAGCAATAAAGTTTTGGAAGCTAGAAAACAGGTGGGTGAGTGGTAATTGAGGTAGGACATTGGAGAAAGATCATTTTAAGCTGATGGTGAGAAAAGCAAAGAACCAATTTGTTTATAAAAAGTCTATAAAAAGTCTAGGAACTAGCAGCACCAGACACCTCTGGAACTGGGGCGAAGGGGCTGCTAAAATAAAAAAGATTGGGTAGCAGCTGTATGAAACCCATGGGCCACTTCCTTCACCACTCCATGCAGCCACTTGACTGCCTTTCCTTTTGGAAGGGGTGAAACAGCTTGTGGACTGGGGGACACTAAGCACATGGAGGGTATGGGGACTTTATTTTTAAAATGGGGAGATGAGTCTCTGTTTATATACTGAAGCCTGCGTTCTGAGACTTCGACCTCTTCATGACCTGATTCCCAGCACAATGGCAGCCAGGCCCTTCATTTTCCTAGCAGTTTGGAAGAGTACTGCCCTCTGACCAGCTCAAGAGAAATGACCTCAGATATTTTTGTGTAGGCTCACCTGGATCTTCCTACAGCGAAGCTCAAGAGCTGACAAATTGCTCCTATGTGCTTGGAGGTTCTACTCAGCTTTGGATCCCTTGTCTCTCCACCCCACTTACTATTATGGAAAACATATACACAAGTGATGGCAATGGCATAATGAACTCTCATGTACTCAAATAAGTTTCAACAGTGACCAGCTTGTGGGTATTTTGTTTGTTCCTTACTCTTGATTATTTTGAAGGAAATCTGCAACTTCATATAATTTTTTTTGGTAAATTTTTCAGTATGTACCTTTAAAACATTAGGACTTCCTTTTTAAAACCTAAGCACAATTTGGTTCTTAATTATGAACAGACAGTCAAGGATTACTATATCTGAGCAAAAATGTATTAGAGACTAAAGCACAAATAGAAAAAAAGCAGCTGAAACAAACTACATTGGGAGAAAACCAAGAAATAAAAAGAATCATCAGTAATACACTCAGGTAAAAGAAAACATATTGTACCTATATTACAAAAGAGCTGTTACACAGCTACGTTTGTGCTTACCACTCAGTTTTAAAAAATTCAATGAAGAAAAAGCTCTCTTAAAAATTAAAACCATGATAGGGAAATGACAAACCCAATGGAAAGATTAGAGGATAAAGTGAAGAAATCTCAGAAAGAAGAGCAAAAAGAAAAAGTGTGAAAGGTAGAAAAGATAAGAAAATTGAAAGACCAGTTTAGAAAGCCCAATATCTGAATAGAGGTCCTAGAGAAATAGAAAACAAATGTAGGGGAGGAAATTAACAGTAAAACACCTCAAGAAAATTCCCTGTAACTAAAGGACATGAGTGTTCAGATTTGAAAGTAGTAGGTTTCCACCCCAAGGCACATCCCTCTGAGATTTCAGAACACTGGGGATTAAGAAGAAACAAGAAATTACCTGAAAGAAAAAGACATCACATATAGAGCATCAGGAAGCAAAAAGGCTCAGGGCTTCTTAACAGAAATGTTGGAGGCAAAAAAATGATACATGATTCCTATCAAAATTATGAAGGAGAATCTCTAGTCATTTTTATACCAAGTAGGGAAATGGAAAATAGACATCAACAACAAATTAACTTCAATGCATTTTTTTGTAAGGAGCTTCTGGAGAACGCACACCATCAAAGCCAGAAAAGAAATCAGCAAAGAGAGAGTGGGATACTGGACACAGAATTAACACAGGAGAGATGCAGGGCGACCCCTGAAGACCGTGAAAAGAGATGCCAGGGGAACATCTGTGCACCAGACATAGAAGATAGGCAGTTTAGATCTGTCAGCATGAATTGGGGCTGTCACCACTTACTCACCTACTACTGGTGGTCTGTGGATTCAGCCTGAGGCTGACTACCTGGGGGAGCCTAGTCCAGATTCTTATCTGCATTTGGCTGTCTTGTTCCTGTGCTGATAAAGCTTCTGCCCACCCCTTCCTGTTCTGAACGGACAGAGTATTTTCTTTGCCCAACCCCAAGAACCAGAGGCAAGCCAAAGTGAATTTTGAAATAGAAAATCAGAGGAGCTCACACCCCTAACCATACTCCTGATGGATGTCCAGTACCTGTACCTCCCCCTATGTCCCCCCTGCCAGATGTTCCCACTGTGATTACCTACCCAATTTTTTAGGACTCATTGATGATCTCGCTTACTGATTTTCCCAGAAAGGGCTCTTGGCAGTTCTCTGGGACAATTCCCAGGCACTCTGTTTATCTTTTTCCCTTCTGGGAGGCTTCATCTAGCAAAGGCAATATTTTCTACTATTATATAATATTGTGGGTAGAATTGGTGTTCCTCTAAAACTAAAAAAGATGTGTTGATGTCCTAACCTGCGAATGCAGCTGTAGTGAGAAATAGGGTCTTTGTAGATGTAATCGAGTGAAGATGAGGTCATGTTGGATGAGAATTGGCCCTAATTCAATGACTGGTGTCTTTATAAGTAGAGGGAAATTTGGATACAGACAGAGATGAGAATGCCATGAGAAGACACAGATTCAGATATACAGAGGGCAGAGGGCCAAGTAAAAAGATTAGAGTTATGGTGCCCTAAGCCAAGGAATGACAAGAATTGCTAGCAGCCACCGGAAGCTGGAAGAGGCAAGGAAAGAGTCTTCCCTGAGCCTTTAGAGGGAGTGTGGCCCTGCCCACACCTTAATTTTGGACTAAATCCTAGCCTCCAGAACTGAGAGAGAATAAATTTGTTGTTTTAAGCCACAAAATTTGTGTTAATTTCCTATGGCAGCCCCAGGAAACTAGTACACACCACTATGTTTGTGCTTGTCTCACTCACTTTTTCAAGCTGAACAATATGTTATTTAGGGATGTACACCTAAGGGGTACAATTACAAAGAGAAGTAAAGGAACGAATAACAGAAGTCAAGATTGTGCGATATCTAAGGAGAGGGAAAGGATGTGACAGAGAAGGACACATGGAGCTTCTAAGGAACTGGACGGGGTCACACGAGGTTTCGTCTTATTTTCTTTAAACCAAACGTGTGTTTTATAAACTCTTCAATCTGTATATACATTTGACAATAAAATTTTTTTTAAAAAGACTAAACCAAGCAAAACACAACTCTCAAAACAGACCAGTTGCTTAATCTTGAAGAGATGACGCTGAATCATTTGGATTAAATGAAGGCCTGAGAATGGGAGCCTTGGTGCCAAGGTGAGCATTTAGCAGATCAGAGCCCCTTGTGCTAACGGAGATGAATAATACATAAGAAATCTCAAAATGATAAATCATCATTTACCATTAGTACATATGAGAGAGTCTCTACAGTTATGCCAAGTTTTGAGAGTCGCCTCCAGCTAAATGACATGAAGTCAGACTCAAACCTTTGTGGCCACACTGCCTGAATCATTTCTCCCTCTGATACCCTAGCAGGAGATGGCCTTGAGGCCCTTTTTGGTGGTTTGTATTAAATACCATTGAATCCCATTGAAAGTCATTCAACTGCTCTATATTCATGGAGGATCAGATCCATTTTTGTGCTAGTTTGTCTTTATTACTCTCTAACACTTCTAATCTTTTCCTTCTAACCGAGAGAACAGACCTTAGGCTTAGAACTTTGACCAGTCACAGGGTCTACTGAAACTTAATAAGTTATTTTCATTTTATTTACTTGTACAAGTTACCTAATGTTAGGGGAATAATTGTTTTTTCCATTTAAAATAATGATATAAAATTGTTCTTTAAGTAATTCTTTAAAAGTCAACTTAAAGAAAAATATTAAGTAAATGGTATAGGGGTGTTATCCTGATCTGGAAATAATCAAAAAGAATGTCCTTGGAGTACTGAGGTTTGGAAGACTGTGTCTGTCTTACTGATTATAGCAAAACCTGGGCCTTTATTGATGCACACTTTGACTGTGACCAGGTAAATTTTGTTGTGTATCTTTTTGTATAGCTTGTGGAAGGCCTTTGAGGGCAGAGTCACTGGTTTATTTTTCCTTATGTCCCCTCACCTCACCTGGCACCAGCGGGATGTGTTAGTCACTAGGGTACCCTGGCTGAGGTATTGCTCTTTCTCCAGTGTCATCATCCTGCCTGGTACACGCTTGGCACCCCTTAGTTCCTCAGGGAACGGTGGCATTGGGAAGATGCCCCCCGACTCCCGGCA
The DNA here is from genome assembly GCA_028627145.1 of Eidolon dupreanum. Lineage (NCBI taxonomy): Eukaryota > Metazoa > Chordata > Mammalia > Chiroptera > Pteropodidae > Eidolon > Eidolon dupreanum. The sequence continues at coordinate 20,538,606 of CM053509.1, forward strand.
GCAATAGAATGGGGAAGTGAGTAGTCTGAAAATGATGCACAGATACTCCTTCAGTCAAATAAGTGACCCTGAGGGGTCAGTCCTTTCAGAGAGCCGGGCCTTGTGCTTGGTTCCTGGAGTGGAGACAGCCTGGGTTCCAAAAGAAAGAGAATGAGGTTTTTTGCCCCCAAGAGTCATATTCCACCACATTCTAGTGGAAATGATGAGACACAAACACGCAGCATTGGGAATGATTAAAAGAAGTATGTAGTGTTAAATCACATGGTATTATTTTTGGGTGCTGAAGGAATAATTCCGGAAAAGGGGGAGCAGTGAAGACTAGTTAATCAATGACAGTTTTAGAGATCAAGCAGAAATGGAGATAAGCCTAAAGACGCATGGGTCCCTTCTGTCCTATAATGGCACAGCGCTCAAAGAAAGGTCTGGCTTTGGATCCTGTCTCCATCCCTCACTAATGTAACCTAAACTTTCACTGTCTTTCAGAATAGGGAAAATGGGGGGAAATGATTACGCCTACTTCATAGGGTTGCTTTGAGGATTAAGGTGATGTATGTTGATAAAACATTGTTGAGTTTTCCAAGAAGTAAAGCACAGTAATTTGTTATTTCTGCAGCTGTCTGTCAGTGGTGGAAGCTTGGGATGGGTTCACTGTAGTGATACAGATAAGTAAGCTTCTGTGAGTACAGCCTTTCTCTCCCAGGAAAGCATATGGAGAGAAAATTGTGCTCTGTTCCAATTTAAAAGGTAAAGCTTTCCTCTTTAACAAATGGTATTAGGACGGTTGGATAGCCACATGCAAAAAAATGAAGTTGGACCCCTTTTTTATACAATATACAAAAATTAACTAAAGATGGATGAATGACATATATATCAGCTGAAACCAACTCTTAGAAGAAAACATAGAAGTAAATCTTCATGAACTTGTATTTGGCACTGGATTCTTTGATAGTATGCCAAAAGCATGAGTAACAAAAGAAAAAAATATAGTGGATTTCATCTAAATTAAAAACTTTTGTACATCAAAAGACATTATCATTAAGTGAAAAAACAGCCTGTAGAAATAGAAAAAATATTTGCAAATCATCTATTTGTTAAGGGTCTAGTATCCAGAATATATAAAGAGCTCTTATAACTCAAAACCAAAAGACAACAAATAGGCATTTCTCCAGAGAAGACATACACGTGGCCAACAAGCACATGAAAAGATGTTCATCATCATTAACCATTAGGGAAATGGAAGTCAGAATTACAATGAGATACCATTTCACATCCACTATTAAAAAATAAAAGGAAATGAAAATAAGTGTGGTGAGGATGTAGAGAAATTGGGACCCTTGTACATTGCTGATGGGAATAAAAAATGATTCAACTACTGTGGAAAACAGTTTGGTGATTCCTCAAAAAGTTAAACATAGAATTACCATATAGTCTCATAAGTCCACTCCTAGGTATTACCCCAAAGAAATGAAAATACCCATTTTCAAATATGTGTCATAGCAGCACTATTCACAATAATCAAAAGATGGAAACAACTGAAATATCTTATCAGTGGACATATGGATAAACAAATAGTAGCATATACATGCAAGGGAACATCATTCAGCCATAAAAAGGAATGAAGTACTGATACAAACTACAGTGTGGACAAACCTTGAAAACATGCTAAGTGCACTAACAGATGTGTCACATATGTGATTCCATTTATATGAAATATCCAGAATTGGTAAATCCACAGAGATAGAAAGCAGACCGGTGGTTGCCAAGGCCCGGGAGTAGGGGAGAATGGGGAATAGTTGCATATTAGGTATGGGGTTTCCTTGTAAGGGTGATGAAAATATTTTGGGACTTAGATAGAGGTGGTGGTTGTACAACATTGTAAATATACTAAATGCTGCTGAATTGTTCACTTTAAAATGGTTAATTGTATGTTATGTGAATTTCATCTCAAAAAAAAAAACTCCAAAAAAAGTAAAGCTTTCACAAACTTTGTTACCATAATTATTAATAGTAATAAATACTTGGTGGATACCAGTATTTCAGGTCACCATTATAGAGAATCATTGGCTGTAACCATCTGCTAGGATTACCAGCTGGCTTCACATTCCAGCCTCTCTTGGTTGGTGGCAGAAGCCCGAGGCCAGGATTTCAAACTCAGGTGCCTACAGGAGCCTAACCTGTTGGCATAAATGTTTGAGGTTAGCTGGGTGCAAGGCAGCAGGGAGTAGTGGGGATTATGTGGGGCTGAACTGGACCTGCACGATGTAAAGGCATTCAGATATAGCCAAACTGTCCTTGGGCTAATTTTTGCCTCATCTCACATCATTCTGCCATCCCTCTTAAGCCATCTGACAGACTAGTCTATTTAAAAAATCATCTTCAGTATGTCATTCAGTAGCTAAAAATCTATTTCCTGTAACAGAATCTAAACTTCTCTCGCTTCCCTTTCCAGCATAAAACTTGAGGAAGCGCAGCTGGTTTCATATATATCATGAAACTTTTATCATCCTACCCACTGTGTTCTGTCCCAGCCACATGAAGGTTTGGGGTAGCAGGACTGAACCCCACTGGCTATGTAAGGGGAAGAGTTCACTCTGAATCTTTGATTTAAGGGGGCACCTTAGAGAGAAATGGTCTACAGCTGGTGGCTTTTAGTGTCAGCAGCCAGAGTCCATCACCTCTGCCTGCAGAGAGGGGGATAGAGGCACAGAAGAATCTGGAAAGATTTTTGTTGTTATATGAGATAGAGAAAGGTTCTTGTTTTTGTCTTATCTGCTCAGTCATTCAGAAGCCTGAACCCATTCAGAATGCTGGAAGCTGGGAGGGGGAGGGGTGTGTCCGGGGAGTTAGGGCCAGGGTGTGGAGGAAGGAGACTTAGTCCATTAAATCTAAGGAGTGGCTGGCACTGTTTTCTTTTGTGCCTCCAGCTCTGTAGCTACTTACAATCCCTCTTTACTGATGATTTTCTGAGAAGCACGTAGGACATAGAAATCTTTGGCCCATGTCCTTTTGATGTGATAACAATTCAGCAGATATTTGCTATAGGGCAGGGCAGGAAAAGTACAGTTGTGTGATTTGAGGGACCAGCCTAAGAAGGCCCTCGCCCTAAAACCATCAACCCTCCCCCCTCTCTTTCCCTTTCCAAATGGCAGAGAGAATCTTTCTTCCTTCCATGAAATCCTGTGTGCAGAGGTCTGAACTCCAGGTGGTTCGGTGTCTGCCCCATAAGAGGCTGTGCTTGCACAGGGCCTTCCTAACCATCCTGCTTGGCTTCCACAGATCCAGGGAGCTCACTAGTGCCCGCTCAGGTGGAGTTCCTTGGCTTAGCTTACAGCCCTTTGATCAGTTAGCATTTTTGCTCTTTTTGGGGAGAATGTTCCCCACAAGGGCACACTTATCACTGGAATCGTACTGTATGTGAGGTTGAGGCCTCAGGTGCTGTCCTAGGAAAGCCAAGATGGCTCCCACACTGTGGTGCTTTGGTGTTAGAACTTGGGGGACAGGTCCCAGAGCACAACTAGTTCAGTGCACTAGTTCCTCCTTCCTGGGCCATGTTCACAGAGAACATCATGGGTGTGAACCTGTGTGTGCCCTCTGACCCTGTCATCCACTTCTCAATGGGCAGGGGTGAGTTCCTGGATTAGGGGGAAATCTCTGTGCCCAAATATGTGGGGTTTTTTTAAGAGCTTAAGTAAATTAACTTGGATTAGTTCCGTGTTCAGACATGCAAACTTTGAAAATCTGGCATACACCTCCATTCTTTGTGGTCCGAGAGTGTTTATAGCCCAGGGGTGCCCTGGCCTACAGGAAGCACAAGTAGCCACTCTTCAGAAGGGTCAGCTGTGGCCTCACACACAGCTCCTTTCATAGGGTGTGAATGAGCCGCGCGGTATAAAGGATAAGAGAGAGAAGAAGGCTCTTGAGTCAGGCTGCCTGAGTTTCAGTCCTGGCTTATGAGTTGAGTGGCCTTGGAAAATTTCTTTAATGGTGCTGTATCTCAGTTTCCTCATCTGTAAAACAGAGATGGCAATAATATCTACCTTATAAGGCTGTTGTGAGGGTTAGAGATAACACCTATAAAAGACTTAGCACAAAAATGGACGCATCGTAGGTGTTTAAGAGGTGAAGGCTCCTACCATCAGTCCATGGGAGCTGCGTGAAAGCCTGCAGGAGAGGACAAGCAGATAGCAGGAGGGCTCTGTTCGGTAGTTTCCTTGTGATTAATGCAGACTCTCTGGTTTCTTTTGTATTCCTTTCCTTGTTCAGTATTGATCCTCCAGAAGGTGGAGAATGGAGACCTGAGTAACAAGATTCTGAAGATCACTGATTTTGGCCTGGCCCGGGAATGGCACCGAACCACGAAGATGAGTGCGGCAGGGACATATGCTTGGATGGCACCTGAAGTCATTCGTGCCTCTATGTTTTCCAAAGGCAGCGATGTGTGGAGGTAAGGCTTAGAAGTGCAGGGTCAGTGTTCTTCAAATCTGTTTTGGTTGTACACACACTTCAGGACTTGGAGAATTGAGGTTACGTCGAATCTCAAGCACCCTAAGTAGGTCTAAATGACCCCTTCAGAGCAATCTACACTAATTCCCATGTCATCAGTAGACAGTTTCCAACGCCTTCATCTACCAGAAATCCCTCCACTGCTGTGGCAAGTACACATCTGCGCAGGTCCCTTTGTGTTGGTGATCGCTTCCTAGGAAAGATCAGTAGATTCCAGGGATAATGTGTACTCCCTTCTCTGACTGTAGGGTGATAAGGGTACTCAATTACTCCTGGAGACCTTCCCTAGGGTTACCCTGGCTTGCTTAGCAACAGTGGCTCTTACTGCTGGACTTGTCCTCACTGCCTCACTGTAAGCTCCTGGGCTGATAAGTATTTTTTGTGCTATCTTTTTTTTCTTGGCGAGCTGGAAATTATCCTTTCCAGTTATCTGGATAACCTTTTAGTCAGTACTCTATCTGTTGAATATTGATATAAAAATGGAAAAAGACAAGCCTCAAGCATGCACCCAGAACTGCACAGTCACAAATTAGACCAGCCATCCCCCTAGTAAATGTCAGCACAAGAGGTTATAAGGACCCAGATCTAAAAATCTTGCCCCCACTGATGGGAGGATGAGCATCTACAGCGTGTGCGTCCTCATGGCTATGAGACAGCTGCATCACCTTGCTATACAAAGAAAGGACTATAGGTTATTGTACTTCAGTCTGTGAAGTTGTTGCTTCCTGATACGTATTTTAAATAACAGCTTTATTAAGATATTATTCATATACCATAAAGTTTACCCTTCAAAAAGTATGTCAGTGGTTTTTAGTAAATTTACAAACTTTTATACCAATCACCATTGTTATTAGATTTCTAGGGCTGCTGAAATAAATTACCACAAACCTGGTGGCTTTAAACAATAGAAATTTATAGTCTGGGCGCCAGAAGTCTGAAATTAGCATCTGCAAGGCCACATTCTCTCAGAGACTCTAGAGGAGATTCTATTCTAAATAAGGATTCTAGGTATTAAGACGTGAACATAACTTTTTAGGGCCACCATTCAACCCATTTACACTATAACCAATTTACAGAATATTTTTATTACCCAAAAAAGAAACCTGATACCTATGAGCAGTTGTTCCCTAATCTGCTCTGGCAGCCACTAACTTACTTTCTGTCTTTGTGGGTTTGGTTCTTCTGAATGTTTCATACAGATGGAATCATATAATATGTGGTCTTTTGTGGCTAACTTCTTTTATTTAGCCGATTGTTTTCAAGGTTTATCCATATTGTAGCATGTGTCAGAACTTCATTCCTTTTTATAGCTGAATAATATTCCATTTATAGATATGCCATAATTTGTTTATTATTCATCATTTAATGGACACTTGAGTTGTTTCCTCTTTTTGACAACTATGAACAGTGCTTCTCTGGACGTTTGTGTACGAGCTTTTGTGTGAACATACATTATCAGTTCTCTTGGGTATGTACCTAGGAATAGAATCACTGGGTTACACAGTAATTCTATGTTTAACATTTTGAGGAACCGCCAAACTGTTTTTCTCCTTGGCTGTACCGTTTTACATTCCCAGTAGCAATGTATGAGGATTTCAGCCTCTCCACATCCTATTAACACCAGTTAATGCCTGTCTTTATGATTATAGTCATTCTAGTAGATATTAAGTGGTATTTCATTATGGTTTTGATTTGTATTTTCCTAATGACTAATGATGATGAGCATCTTTTATGTACTTATTGGCTGTTTTTATGTCTTCTCTGGTAAATGTCTATTCAAATTCTTTGCCATTTAAAAAATTGGGATATATGTCTTTTTATTTTTATGTTGAAGGACTTCTTTCTATGTTCTGGATATAAGACCCTTATCAGATATATGATTTTCAAATATTTTTTCCCATTCTATGGGTTTTCTTTTCACTTTCTTGATAGTATCCTTCGAAACACAAAATTTTTAATTATGAGGAAGTCCAATTTATTTTTTCTTTGATTGCTTGTGCTTTTGGTGTCATATCTAAGAAACCACTGCCTAAGCCAAGGTCATGAAGATTTATACTTATGTTTTCTTCTGAGAGTTTTATCATCTTAACTTTTACATTTAGGTCTCTGTTCCTTTTCAAATTAATTTTTGTATGTGGTGTGAGGTAGGGGCTCCAGCTTCATTCTTTTGCATATGGCTATCTAGTCATCCCAGCACCATTTGTTGAAAAGGCTCTTCTTTACTAAATGAATTGTCCTGTCACCCTTGTCAAAAGCAATTTACCACAAATGTGATGGTATACTTCTGGACTCTCAGTTCTATTCCATTGATTTTAGTGTCTACCTTATACCAGTACCACCCTGTTTTAATTCTTGTGGTTTTGTAGCAAGTTTTGAAATTAAGAAATGAGTTTTCCAAGTTTGTTCTTCTTTTTAAAGAGTATTTTGGCTTTTTTGGGTTTCTGGCATTTCCATATGAATTTTAGGATCATTTTGTCAATCCCTGCAAAATAGGCAGCTGGGATTTAGATAGGGATTATATTAAATCTGTAAATCACTTCGGAGAGTATTACTATCTTAATATTAAGTCTTTCAATCCATGAACGTGGGATATCTTTTCATTTATTTAGGCCTCTTTTAATTTCTTCCAATGATGTTTTGTAGCTTCTGTATATTGATTTTTATTTCATTAAACCTTAATTACAGGGTGAAGTAACTATTGTAAAGAAAGAGTTTTTCTTTACTTAAAATATCTGACTAGATTTCATTAGATTGACCTGTATGCTGATACTCAACTGTTTTTGACCTAAAAAAAAAAATCTAGCAATTTCATATGCTTCAGCCTAATATTTTCATTGTTTGACCATAGGCTAATGAGATTAGTTAATATATTAACTGAGCTAAGCTGCTATTACAAAGAGCCTACAGATGTGGTGGCTTAAATAACATAGAAGCATATTTCTTTTTTAACACATTATCCAGCCAGTCCAGGCTGGTGGGGCAGCTGTACCTTATTAGATTATTCAGAAATCCAGGTTCTTTCAGGATCCCTAAGTGTATTGTTCTTGTCTAAATTGTTGCAACTGAGTGACTGTTACTTCTACATTATACTCTGCAGAAAAAGGGAAAGAGCTTATCCATGGCCAGCAGCTTGCCTTTAATTTGGAGACAGCCCAGAAGTTGTGTACACCCCATTGTTTGCGCTAGGTTATATAGGCACACCTGGCTTCAAGGGGGCCAGACAAATGTAGGCTGTAGCTGGACAACTGTATGCCCAGCTAAAACTCTTACAATGGAAGGAGAGAATGGATTTGGAGGGCAGTCAACCACTTATCACACTCAGCTTTATCTTTGCTTTCTTCATGGGAAATCATGACTTCTCAGTAACACGATTGTTTTCAACTTTCTGTATTCCTGGTAGCCTCTTCTCCCAGCCTGGCCCTGAAGTCATTCAGGTTTTATTGTCACACACTCCAAAGATTTCTCTTACTACAGTGATTTGGGCAGAGTTGCCTGCAGTATCTAGGTACGGTCTTAGTGGGAAGGGAAAGCTCAAATGCCTTGCATATGATCATTTCATAGTGATAGAAATGGTAGGCAAGGAAGGGCAAGGCCATTGCAGGGCTTTGTCCATCATGCCAGGAACAAAGTAGGACCTTTCGACTTTTACCCAAAGTGTCTTTGTTCCAAGTCTAAGCTTCAGGTCTTGCCCTTCAACCACAGATCCTGAAAGGACGCTTAAGGAGCCTCTGGTGAGAGGCAGCTGATGAGGTTATTCTGCTGTCTGAAGGGACTAGCTTGGAGGTAAACTCCAAATCAACAGCACTTTGGATGAGATATCTTGGAATTTGTCACATGGTCTGCACTGCTGGTGGGTCTCTATTTTAAAATTGTTCCTGGGACTTAAGCTTCCTGACTCAGCTTGGTTTGATGAATGTCATTTGAAAACATAAATCACCCTATTTCCTTCCAAGTTTCTTAGCTTCCATTCTGCAGCATTTCTTTCTAGGACACAATCTATTGAACCCATTAAATGGGCCTTTTATTCCTCCCTCCTCAAGCCTACTCCTCTAAGTGGCTCCAAATGATCTTGCACCTTTACCAGAGGAAAACATGTGTCCATTGCTATATGTACAATACACATACACTGGTGACAGATTTACCGCATACAAATGCTTATAGGCTAGGATCTATGCTGAATGCTATACATCTTTTATCTCATTTGCCTATTGTATGGGATTAAATGAAAGCATTTTATTGATCATTTTAAGTTTTAAGAAATACAGTAGTAAAACATGTTCACTATAGAAAAAAATTAGAAAATGTGGATAAACAAAAAAATAGAAAATCACTCACAACCTTCTAAAGATAACCTACGTTGATATTTTGGTATGTTTATTCCTATTCACATGCTTGTCCACCCATCCCTTAAAATAAGACCATTCTGTTTTCTAAGCTACTTTTTAAATATAGCCTGAGAATATTACCATATTAGTAAGTATTTATTATGCCAATAAGTACGTTAATGTATATATTACATATGTGTGTTAATAAATATCATTTTCAGTGAGGGTCAAGTTAACAAGATGAAGAAGAAGAATTGTATGTTACATTACATTTTAGAAAGTGTTTTCACTTATGGGAGTTCAATTGTCTTTGAGGTCACAGCTGATTACCAAGTACAAGAGCCAATTCAAGGGACACCCTCTCCTTTCAAAGTATGGACCCTTGAGTTGACAGTCTTAGAGACAATGCAGGTTAGTCCTGGTCCAGCACAGGTGCGGAATTACCATGTTTTTGGTTGGTAAGTTTTGCTATTCTTTCTGATGCTTTTCTTTACTTTGAAAAGAAAAAAACACCTCTGACCCTACCAAATGGTGGAAAGGATTACCACACCTCTGGAGGCAGCTAATTATGGACACAGGGTGAGTTCCCCGAGGGTTCAGGCATTCAGGACTCTTAGGAAATCACTGGCAGCACTGTGGGAGCTGGTGGTTCTCTGTGGAGGAGGGACTCCCAGGTAGCGTTTTCGCTGAGCTGGTTCTTCCAGGCTGCTTGTAAATGGTCTTGAAAGGACCTCTTGACCTTTTATCTCAATCCTGAAAGGGCAACAGATTGGGCTAAACCTAAGGTAAATCTGTGGGCTTCTGCCTGCCTCTCCCTGGAACCCAGACCCATCTAATGTGTATTTCTCCAGTTCTCTTCTTGGGCTAATGCAAAAGGAATTCCAAGACTTTCTGTGAGCCACCTTCTGTTAGAAGAATAAAGAGGGACATTGGCAGAGGAAAAGTTTGACTGGTTGTGTTGTCCCCAGAAAGGCTTCTTCCCTGCATGCTGGTATCCCTCCGGAGGGCTCCCACCAGACAAGGCAGGCTCTCCATAATTCTCACTAGACACTTTCTCATTTCAGGTCCTTAACTAGGGGAAATGCAGTTTTTACTAGCCATAGATGGTAATTTCTGGGTGACAGGTAGTTATTTATTTCTCGAAACTATTCCGTGAGGTATAGGAATGGGCATCTTTGTTGTACAGAGGAGGAAACTGAGGTTTGAGAAGGGAACTTGCTTGCCCAAGGCTGGTAAGTAGTAAAGCAGGCATTTGACTCAAGTCTGTCAAAATCTTTCTTGAGCAGCAGTTCTCCCCTCCCCCCTCCACTTGAGCAGTAGTTCTCCCAGTTTCACTTAGTTGTTGAGCCCTTCAGATGGAATGGAATGCTGGTGAACAAAGAAACAAGTCAGGTATGAGCAGAGCTCTTGTTGAAGCTAGGAGGGGTAGGGTCCTTGGCTCCTCCTTCTTCCAGGTGGCCTGAGACATCTCCATGGGTCACCTAGCACTCCACATGGAAACTGTCATAGAGGAGATACAAGAACAGACAGGACACATGCTTGGATCTTTAAAACACTCTATTGTCTTTCCGGGTGCCTAGGGTTCAGATACCATCGTCTTGCCTGGATGAGAGAAAGGAGTTCTTTGGGACCTTGGTTTTTTTTCCTCAGGGTGGAAGTGAGCAGTAGCACCAAGAGCAGACAACTGAAGGTTAGAAGTCGCTCCAACCTAGAAATCTAGTCAGTGGGGCTGAGAGTTCTTAGAGGCCACTTGGTAGAAGGTAGTCAGCATGACCACTGTCTAGATGAGTCACATTAAAGGTTTGGCAGGAAGTATAATAGTGCAGTTCTTAGTGGTATTCAGAACTTACTCCGGGGCACCCAGTGCAGTCTGCAAGACCACCAGCTCAGTTGCTATATAAGTGTCTACTGTGTACCAGAGCCTGGGCAAGGCCTCAAAAATGCAGATTAAAAGCTATCCCTGCCCTCTAAGAGCCCTCTTTAGAGAAGGCTTTCTAAAGTGCCCAGTTGTTCCCATGAGCCTCAGTCTAAAAGCCAGCTCCTTGTCTAGACAAGAGAAGACTTAACAACTGTCTACCAGGCTATTTCCTGTCAAGATACATAAAGAAAACGATAGAAGTTGAAGGGATCACTGGGGTAAAAACATTGTCCACGGAAACTGGCTATGCCACTCTGAGGGGCCATCTATAGTAGGTCCCAGGATGCCCTTGAACATTGGTTGGCACATTGCTGCTTTGTGGAGCTGTACCTGGACACTTGGGCTTCTCTGAGGGCAAGTTCGTGCCCTTGTACATGCTGTTTGCTGTCTCTGGAGCACTGGCTCTTTCTTCACTCAGCATTCAAAGTTTAGCTCAAGTTTAGCAGTTTCCTGCTCTGATCCTGGTCTGGTTTAGGTGACCCTCTTTTGTTACCTCATAGTATCTCTGTTATGACTCATTTCTCCGTATTCTAATTGATGTTTTTCCTATTCCTCCTATATGTTTTTCGTATATAAGATTTGTGTCTTATCCTATATCCCAGTGCTTAGCATTGAGCTTGATGCATAGTAAATATTTAGTAGATGTTTAAAATGAATGAATAAATGGTGGTGCATGTGAATTGGAAGATGATCAGAGTTTACCAAGCAGAGAAATGTTAGAAGGGCATTCTAGAGAGAAAGAATTGAGAGTTGGTCCAGGGTCTACTATAACTTATTCTGTGTATGCCCTTAATTATGCTCCTGTCTGAAACTTGCTTTCCTAATCTGCAAAATGATAAAACTTATCTTGGCAGTTTGTTGTAGGGATTCAATATGATGTTTGTAAATGGGTTAGTACCCTGCACATACAAGGTGCCATGATAAAATAGATACTGAGTTTATTCATATATTTTAAAAATTAATATGACTTTTTAGGGGGTTGTAGACTACTGACGAGTATTAAAAATTTTGAAATTTTGAAAATATAAGGGGAGCCTCTCTTCTAACTGTTCATGGCCTTATGGTTTCTTGTCTTGACTTATTCCTGAAAGGATTGAACACTGCATGATTTTGCCTAGTTCTGATTGTGAATTTGTAGAATAATTATTCCACTAAGCCTTGCGCTCCTCATCCTCTGATTCCTAGGACATGTGAAAAGAAATTCTTCATGTGGACTTGAAAAGTAGGAAGGGAACTCTGAAATCCTCACGGCTGACGCTCTGCTCTGCCCCAATGACCACCCTTGTGAAATTTTCCCCTTTGAATTAAATAAACATCTCTGTTAAGGGCTCACTCACACTAATGGAGGCAGAAGGGCTCACTCACACTAATGGAGGCAGAAATCTCTTCAAACTAGTGGCCATTAAAGAAGTCTTTTACAGGAGAAAAATCTGTTTGTTTTGGGTGGTCAGCTCTCTGCTTTTCTCAATCTAAAAAAAAAAAAAGTACACTTGTGACTAAAGCTGAAGTTTTCTTAAAACAGAAAGAATGTGTTCTTGGGAGGCTGCCTCTTCTCCCAGTTCATTATATTAAAAACAATGACAACAAAAGAGCTGTGGTCCTTGAGCACTCATTGAAACACTAGAGGAGCTCATTTAATCTCATGACAGCCTGTGAGACTGTTAGCGTTATTTACCCTTTACAGATGAGGAATTTGAGAAACAAGACTTTGAAACCAAGTGTGCCTGACTCTAGAGTTTTTGCTTTCAGCCGGAAGGCCTGAGGGTCTCCCTTTTATATTACATTAGTACATCTATTTTGTTAGTCTCCCTACATGCTGGAAAGAATGTGGGATGCTCGGCAAAGCCAAGCCGTATGAGCTATTTCAGTGAAGTTACACCTGTGGTTTATTACATGGCTTCTGTCTTCTTCCTCTCCTTAGCTATGGGGTCCTGCTTTGGGAGCTACTGACTGGGGAGGTGCCCTTCCGAGGAATCGATGGCTTAGCAGTCGCTTATGGAGTGGCCATGAACAAGCTCGCCCTTCCCATCCCTTCTACGTGCCCAGAACCTTTTGCCAAACTCATGGAAGGTAAGTGATCCCTGGTAGGAACAAAACTGGCAACAGCTTACCTTCCTATCAGCATTCGATAGATTTTGGGCCAATTCTGCAGGATCAGCTACTGAAAGAGGAGATGAAGGATTTGTCACTCAAGGGGGACTCCTGTGGGCAGTTGGAAGAGCTACTTCAAAATGATGTCAGCACCCTGCTGCATTAATGTCACAGATGTCCCTCTGTCCATCTCTAGTGACTCTAGAATTTAGTGACTAAAGCCTGCTGTCTAGTCCTTTAGTATATTATTTAATACAAAAGAAGAATGTATAACAGCTTTTATTTCAAGACATATGAGTATCTTACATATAGAAACAGAGAGTATCTGAGAAGAAAGCAACCCTTAAAGTCATCCAGTCAAATACTATACTTTCGTAAGTGAGAAATCCAAAGCTGAAAGAAATTAGGCAGATACATGGCCACTCCATTAGTTGTATCTGAGCTGGGAGTGGAAAGAATTCACTTTTCCTGACTCTCACTTCTGTGCTTTTTATCCTTGCCTCTCATCGAGGTGGGGAAGAATAGCTCATTTATTTATGGGTAAATCGAGGCCCAAGTAGAGTTCCTCATCGTGAAGACTGGAATCATGAGTAACATGGCATATTGTGGTAGTTGTGCTTCACATGAGGGAACTCTTTGGGCTTGCTTTTCTGATGTTAGCTCAACAGTGAGAATCAGATTGGTGCAGAACGGCTATGTTTTATTTCCGAATTCAGTCTTGATGATTGTGATGTTGTACAGCTTGCTTTACTTCCTGAGCCCTATTTATGGTTATCTAAATCCCCATCTCGTTTCTGGAAGGAGAAATGGGAGGTAGTTTTCCGGTAAGTGAGGTCACATAATATCCTTAGTCTGACACTTGCCTCTGTTCATTCATGCTTTTTGTCTACTCACCTTTTCCATGAAGATTGCTGGAATCCCGACCCCCATTCACGACCATCCTTTACGAATATCCTGGACCAGCTAACTACCATAGAGGAGTCTGGTTTCTTTGAAATGCCTAAGGACTCCTTCCACTGCCTGCAGGATGACTGGAAACATGAGATTCAGGAGATGTTTGACCAACTCAGGGCCAAAGAAAAGGTAAGAAGGGAAAGAAAAAGCATGCAAGGAAAAGAAGGCATGCAATTTTTGAATCAGTGGATTTTCTCTACTAGGGCCCCTGGACAGATCCTAACAAGACCACCTTCCGGCTTGATTTGCAATAACAAGGAAGGTATTTCTTTCATGGCTTTATATGGAGACAATTCTCCAGGACTCAGGTGTGACCTGAAATGATACAGACTTTTTTTTTCTTTTTGGGATATGTCAGGATTAAGTAGGAGGAGTCATGAGTCTAAAGCTCTCCCTGAGAGTATCTACTTTATTGTTCAAACCAGAGAAAGAGCACCACTGGGCAAGTGCCAGCGGGGTGACTCACCCTGACAGCTGAAAATAGAAGAGGGTTTTGCGATGGACTTCTAGAGGGGTTAACTTGATATAGGGATTCTTAAACATTGAGAATAGTTATCAGAACATCTTGCTGGTGTCTTAGTATCGCAATCAGAAACAGCAGATGGACCAAAAATACCATGGATCTGAAGTTGTTTATTTTTCATGTTTTTATGAAAACAGCTGAAGCCCAAACCAACTCAGAGTTCAGAGACACTTAGCCTACTAGAGAGCCACCTTTTTGTTTTGGTGGCCATTCCCTAAATGGCCTCTCTCTATACCCTTGCGGTCCAGCTAGCAGTCAGTGTTCGTACTGCTGATCAGAGCAGTTGTGTTGCTTATACTGGGCGAGAGGTGGGGGGAAGGACTAAAATCTAAGGGCTGCAGCTGTGGCAGGAGGGCTGTCCATATATAGACTCAGTTAATTTCTTTTTCCCTTCTCACTCCCCACCATGGAGATTTGGGAAGCAATATGATAATAATAGTAGCTAAAATTATATCCGTCTTTATGGCTTTCCAGTTCTCTCACTTGAAAGGTCTGATGAGACCCCTTTGTCCTTATCCAGAAGTCTCACAGCCCCTTCCACCAGTGCATAGGGCAGGTGTTATCTTTTTCATCTTAGAGCTGAGGGTCAGTGACTTGTCTAGTAAGTGGGGAAGCAGAATCTTGAACCTGAATCTTCTGATTCCAAAACTATCTTCTTTCCAATATCATTGTTGCTTCCCTAAACAAATGACTTAAAAATTATTTCTGGAGCTTATTTGAAGAGATTAAACTCTTTTTATGCAACAAAGCAACTCTGAACTGGTACGGTTTGGCAAGTCAGTGAGCGTTCTGCAGACAAATGGAGGGAGCTTATGATGAATCTTTAGGGATCCGGGGCAGGGGAGCTAGTGAACCCACACTGACCATTGAGCTGATTAAATTGAATGATTAAAATAGACCGTTTTATTACTAACTAATGCTGTTCCAACCAGAAGAACCTCAGAGTTGCCAGCCTTTTTTTAGATTGCTAGATCACTGACTCAGTTATTTATTTTGATTGGTGAAATTATAAGGGTACCAGCCAGTAAGAAAAATAAAAGTTGGATTTTGTCAGCAAGTAGTTACTAGGAAAAGTCAAACCCATGCTCATAAAAGCTAACATTTGTAGAGCACATACTGTATGTTGGGCTCTGTTATAAGTAATATATATATATATATATATATATATATATATATATATATATATATATACATATATATATATACATATATATATATATGCATTCTTATATAATCTTACATTATAAGATAGTTGTATTATGTAATACAATCCTGTGATGTTGGTGCTGTTAACTCCATATCACATATGATAACTATGTTAAGTTTCCTAAGGCCAAAATTTATACGATTTGTTCTGGAGTACTTGCTCTTATCTGCTATGCTGTGATGCCTCTCCATTGTAAGGCTCGTAGGTGGGCAAGTGAGGGTAAGATGAATAATGAGCTTTCTCTCTTGAGAGATTCCCTTTAGATCATTGTACATAGGAGATGTGATTTGCATACTAGGAAGCTGATCTCCAAATAGGTGTTTCACAATAAGGGGATTTACCAAATTTGAGGGTCTTCTAGGTATATGGTGCCATAGGTGCATATTCCATAAATATCCTCATTTCTCATATGATTCAGCTCATTCTTCAGTTTGGCTCAATCTACTGCTTCTAGGTATTATGACGATAAATTGGTCCCTGGGATTCGAGTTCCCTTAAAGAAAGAGCTCTAGACCCAAACCATTCTTTAGACAATAGCATGTAGGAGAGATGATTTAGGAAGTCTGAAATTAGCTTCAACCTTTCAACTTTCCAATTTAGCAACAAACTCAACCAACCAGAAATAACTTTTCTTAATCTTCCTTGTGTTTTTGTTCTCTATTTTATAGTGAACCAAAGATTTAGAGGGTGTACAGTTATTCTGTTTGGGGCTTATTTCATCAAAGGAGAAGCTCAAAAGTTCAAGCTCGTCTCACAGATACTTAAGATGAATCCATGTTCCCATAAAGGAGGATCACATTTATAAAATTGTCTTCTATCTTCTTTTTCTTCTTTCTTATTCAGTCGTTCATTGACTCTGGTTATTTATCAACAACTGAGCATCTACCATGTACTGGACAATTTTCCAAGTGTAATCTTTTTCTTAATTTCTCTCCTTTATATCACCTTTATGGTTATTTTGATATTCTCTTGGGAATAGAGGACAAGTCAAATGAAAAGCTCCTAATAGCAGAATATTTTGTTCTGTCTTGTCTCTGCTTTCTCTTCTGCTCTCTGCCTGCTGCTCAGCTTCCCCACTATGTCCTCACATACTTTTTTTTATAGCCCTAGGTTCCTTCTCTACTGTATTTTGACTTCTTCTAGTAGAACATTCCATTGAGAATTTTAAGTTTCAGCCACAGAAGTGTTGTCCTGGCTTCCTCATTAAAGAAGCGCCCCACTTTTTAGATGTGATTTACTCAGGTTATTGATATGAAACCTTCCCTTGCCCGCCCCCATCCCCCCACACACATTTAGATTCTAGATTTTAAAATTTTATACACATGCTTTGTTCTCTTTCCTGTTTTCTCTCCTATCTCCCGATTCCACATCCCATCCTCTTCCCAGGGACTTCGTGCCAGGTTCATTTATAAATTCGTGCATAAGGAAAGAGGAGACGGGGAGAGGTTCTGCCCACGTTACATGGCAGTGGTTCTAGAGCAAGTATCTGACAAAGACTTTAGAAAATGTTTTCTCTCCTCTTTGCTGTGCTATCCTGATCCTTCCAGAGTAAATGGTTGTACTTTAAGATAAGATGGGAGTTCAAACCACATGTCTCAGTAGACTCACTCATCAAGTGAGCGTGCTTTCCATACCTTTTGAACAGCCACCCTGGAAATACATTTATTTTTCTTGGAACATTAGATGAAGCAGGAGGGTGATTCATTTACAGAGGACACATTTTAAGCTAGATCACATTAAGTTGGCTCTGGTTTTTCAAAAATCTTTTATGTAATGCAAAAAAAAATTAAAATAGAACCAAGTCTATAAAATTTAAATACGTACATTTTCTACCCAAAGCCCCATTTTTTTCCTCCATCACAGGCAACTTTAATCAGTAATCAAGGAGCAACTGAGAACTATCAGCCTCTGTCTCCAGGGTTGGCCTGTGGCTATTCTAGCTATTTCCTCAGTATGGCTCTTCTGAGATTTCCTTTCCCCACCATTCAAGTGGTCAGATATTCATTTACCAGCTAACTGTTGAGCCCCCACCTCTGCTGGACACTTGAAGTATAGGGCATTCTAGGAGCACTCTCCAGGGACCTGTGAGCACTAGCCCTCTGGGGCTCCTGGGCCTCATGCCTCTGCACCGAGCCCCCCACTCTCCTCTCTGACGGTTCTACCCACCCCACAGGAGCTCCGCACCTGGGAGGAGGAGCTGACGCGGGCTGCACTCCAGCAGAAGAACCAGGAGGAGCTGCTGCGGCGCCGAGAGCAAGAGCTGGCCGAGCGGGAGATCGACATCCTGGAACGGGAGCTCAACATCATCATCCACCAGCTGTGCCAGGAGAAGCCCCGGGTGAAGAAACGCAAGGGCAAGTTCAGGAAGAACCGACTGAAGCTCAAGGATGGAAACCGCATCAGCCTCCCTTCTGGTCAGTGGCCAGGGACCTGCTGGGAAATGGGACCAGGGCAAGGAGCTGATGTGGCTGGGGATGAGTGGGATCCGGGGATTGGGCTTGGAAACATGAGACCCCGGGTCTCAAAATAGAGCCAGTTTGGAATGGGCCATTCTATTCAGTGGAAAGACTGGCCTTCTGAAACGCTACCCCACTCCAGGGGAATTTTTGAATGTGATTAAACACAGGGTATGAAGGGAAGGCAGGCTGGCGATGGACCTGACAGGCAAGCACAGTGCAGGCTCCTAGAAGCATGGTTGCTCCCATGGGCACATCTCAGTTTAGACAAACTTGGAGAAGGAAGCATGTAATTGGAGGAAACAAATTCCAGGATGTATATGTGTGAGGCAGAAAACTGAACTCTTGTCTCTGTAAAATAACTCACCTCAAGTTTCTTTAAATAATTAGTTCTCTGCAGTTGAGATTAGGATTAATGTATAAGAATTTGATTTACACATACCCTTTCAGAAACACATCGACTGAGTACAAGTACATTTGTAGTATGTACAGCCTTGGGACAATTGAAAGAAATATGAAACAATGAATTAGAATCTTGTGGGGTGCAGTGTACCTACAGAGGAAGTAAATGCTAAAGTGTGTGTTTATGTAGATTAAAAAGTTCACTGTATTTTGAGTCCATAAGACCCAGGACACAAGCTTATTGGAAGTGTAAGGAACCAAGGAAAAATAATGCAATAGGAGCAGTATTGAATGATTTTAAGTATTAGGATAGTGGCTTAAGTACAGACAAAGGACTTCATTTAGTGAAAGTCAGTGAATATGTTCAGGGAATATGTTTACTGGCTTCCTTGTTGCACATTTTTTTTTCTTTTCAGGCAGCACAGAGTCTTTAAGTGCCTCTTGAGCATCTAGCATGTGCCAGCATACTGCTGCGTTAAGGTGAAGAAGATAGAAAAGCAATAGTTCTCACCTTCAGGGAGATGGCAGGCAGTGGGGAGACCTAAGTGTGAACATGCAGCTGTAATTATTATACCTCTTTGATAAATGAGGAGACTGACACTCAGAAATTCAGAGCTATGAGTTTTACATTTATTATGCTATGCCATAACTGCCTTTGGAATACGTCAGAATTTGGACCATTAGCTCTATGTCCCTCACTTCCCTAGGTTCCCACCAAGGGTTAGTTCCTATTACCCTGCTTTGCTTACATTCAGTGCGATAAGCATTAGTTTGCCTACTCTGTTCCCTAAAACAGGGGGTGTGTACTAATAGGTTACATGAAACAGAACTTTAAATTAGATTTCCTACAGTAATCAAGAACTCTCATGACTCTTCTAAATATGTAATTGCTACACCTGTTTACATTATATAGATAGCTTTATGAAAACTGTCTAATGACATTTCCTTGGATAAGGAATTTTCCTTCTTCTCGTGCATTCATTCATCTTGCCATCCTGCCATCTTTTGGGAAAATGAGATGATTCTAAAAGAGAATGTTGCCCAAGTGAACAAGGAGCTTCTCAGGAAACCAGGGCCTGTCCCTCAAGCCTGCCAGGAAATGTCAGTTTTCTCATAGGAATTTGATTATGGGAAAATTCTAATGCACACGCATGTGTTTGTCTTTCCCTCAAGCAGATTTCCAGCACAAGTTCACCGTACAGGCCTCTCCCACCATGGATAAAAGGAAGAGTCTCATCAACAGCCGCTCCAGTCCTCCTGCAAGCCCCACCATCATTCCTCGCCTTCGAGCCATCCAGTGTGAGACTGCTTCCCAAATTAGTTGGGGCCAGAACACACCAGGGGCACCTGTCCCCTGCTCTGTCCAGCCACCGACTGGTCCAGGCTTGCTCCATCCATAACTTCTGCCACTTCTCCTCGACAATGTGTATATACATGCACATATGTACGCAAACCTTAGCCCTCCCTCTTGTCTTCCTCCATTAGCTTTACTGCTGCCTCCTTTACCTTTTACTCTTAGTCAGATATCAGTGAAGGGGTTTGTGGGTATTATGGGTCCAAAGCAATTTGGAAATGGGTGTGCGATGTAGATTGGTCAGTATTGTAACCTGGTACCTTGTGTGCTTTGCCGTATTTGGGGCATCTTTGTTTCTCTTTTGTTCATACTAATCAGGGAAGGGTGTTTTCAAAGTATAGGTCTTAAGGAAACTTGCCAAATATTTTATGACAGGCAACATCTGGACCAATTTTATTTTTACAGCAGTGTTTATTAAACGAGATTTATACATACACAAACACATACATGTATATACACACATGTGTGTGTGTGAATGAATTAGTTTCCCTAATTAAAGATAGAGTTCATAAAAAAAAAAACCAAAACATAGATTTCTTGCTTTCCTTGTAATCAGATCAGTGGGTTCTCCTCTGCATGTAGCCACAGCTGGCCAGAACTCACGGCAACTTCCCACATGCCCTGTATTTCTCCTCAGTCTCCTCAACTCCTTATTTTTTAGAAACTGGCTCACTTCACTCATTTATGGTGTAAACCTAGTATCTGAAGCATTTGGGGTTTTAGCCCTGGCTTAAGGTACCAATTTCAGAAGAACGTTACCCCCCTCTTATCTACTACATTGCTCTAACTCTATTCTTTCTCCATCCTCCTGCTCCTGAATTTTTTTCTCTAGTCTTCAGTTTTGAAATCCTCATTTTCTTTCTTTCCGGTACTTTCTTAGAAAATTTCAGTAATTCCACATCTTCCTTACCCCTTATCATTTTTCTCTCCCACCTACCTCATCACCCACTCATCCTAATTCAGTTCTACCCAACAAAAAAGTTTCTTAAGTCAGACCTATTTGGGACTCTGAGGTCTGGTTGGCCTGAGCTCCAGCTTTACATTGGGCTTATGAGAAGCTAGGAAACATTTTCATGTTTGGTACTTCAAGAATGCTAAATGGTTGGTGTCCAAGAACTCCGTTATTTTCCTGGAAGCCTCTACTTGGGCACACAGTTTTTAAAGAAATCTGACTTCTTCCCAGGAGCCGTGTGTGTGTGTGTTTGGTTGGGTAGAGTCTAGTTTCGGAGGAGCCCTGTCTGTCTGCCTCCAGATCCCATCCAACTTTTGTTATTCACAGTGACACCAAATGAAAGCAGCAAAACCTGGGGCCGGAGCTCAGTCATCCCGAAGGAGGAAGGGGAGGAGGAGGAGAAGAGGGCTCCCAAGAAGAAGGGACGGACTTGGGGGCCAGGTACACTTGGTCAGAAGGAGCTTGCCTCAGGAGACGAAGGGTAAGAGCTGGATGATGGGAAATTCTTTCTCTTACAGACTTCCGTACCCTTTTAAAACCATGACGTGAATACCTTTTTTTCTGTTGTGTGTTTCACTTCTTTCTGAGAAATTCTGAGTTTCTTGATCTTTACCATAGAGTTATCCAATCTCCTTTTTCCCCTGGAACCTCTTAGGACAGATATTGGTGTGCTTTTTTCATAAATTGCCAGATAATATGTATTTTCGGTTTTGTGAGCCATGTGGTGTCTGTTGTAACTACTCACTTCCACTGTGGGAGGGCAGCAGCAGCCACAGACTGTGGACAGGTGACGTAAATGAACTAGCATGGCTGCATTCCAGTAAAACTTTTTATAAAAACAGGTAGTGGTCAAAATTTAGCCCACAAGTTAGAGTTTTCTCACCCCTGGAGGTGTCTTACTCAGAGTAGCAGGTGCCCCAAGCATTGACCAGATGTACAGAGTTTCACCTGAGTAGTCTACTTATACCTCGCTCTTCCCCTTAAAACGTCAGCTCAGAGGAAAGAGAAGGAAGAACAGATTAGGGACTCTTGACCGGAGGCTCATCTGAAGCAGGAGCAGACAGAATAATCTAGCTCTGGTAGAGCAGTTGGATATAACTCCAGGGCCACTAAAACTTATTTTAGGTCCCATCCCATAGCCACACTGATATGTATGAGTGCCCCCTCTGTTCTCGCTGTGGACTTGTGGCCTAAGAAACAAATTCGACTGAGTCCTGGTCCTTCAGAGGACCATGTGGTATTAAAGAGCTTGGACGCTGACCCAGGACTGCCCAGGTACAAATCTTGGCTCCACCTTATGCTTTCTCATCTATAAAATAGGGGTTATGTCCATACCCATCTCATGGAGTTGATGGAGGATTAATTCAGTTCATCTTTGTAAAGTGCAGAGAAGATTAACTGGCTCATAGTAAGCATGTGTAAATATTTGCTATGATTCTTTTATGCTTCTCATGCAATTCTGTTTCATACCTGAAGAATGAACATAATGGTTTATACTTCTTATTCTTGTTTTAGAATCTAGAACCATGTTTCTTGACTTTTCCTAATGTGAGTATAAGCAGCAACCCCCTTCACCTTTTATGTGCATTTCCAAATATCTTCTAAAGTTGAACATTAGAATTACAGGTGCCCTGAACCTGTAACTGGCCTTGGTATTCCTCTGAATACTAAAATTTCATGTCCAAAATCTGTTTCTCTATGTCGGATCTGAGCCGAAGGTAGAAAAAACAGTTTGCTTCATAAAAGACTATTTGAAGCCAGGCTTTGGAAATCACTAGATACCTTGGAATAGAAAATTTAGGTATGTAGGGCAAACTACCTAAGCTATGTAGGAATTCAGTGATTGAACCCTCTGGGAATGGCAGATTGCTCTGCTGTACCAAGTTCTACAGGAGCAGGAGCCCCTCAGTTTGTCCTTTGAGCCCTAGGCTAGAGTAGTATTGAGCTAAGGCTGAGAAACTGTCGCCTGTGGTATTGAACTGAATCCTGTGATATTTCTGACAGTGTGATTCCAGATAGGATTTACCAGGTTGGCTATGGATTCCAGTAGTTTCTATGGTTCTGCTTTATTTAAAGGTATTTTTTTGTCTTGCTAGTAAATTAATTATTTTGCAATACCAATTATTAACTTTGGAATTTTCCTCCTCCTTACATAGATTTACCCTCAAAACTTTTGAATTAATTCAAATTATGTGACTTCATTTTTCATGATTTTGAATTTTTATTGAAAAAATATATACTCCACCCAGTCTCATGTAAAGACTTTTTTAATGTCAGAAATTTTGAGAGCCGCTAATATACAATATTTCTAAATTTAGCCACTGTTGACTGAAGAAAATATATAATGGCAAAACAGCTATATTTAATTTAGTAATGTTAAGTGAATTTGCATCTCCATACTCTTAAAAAATAGTGCACATCTATAGGAAACATGCACTTATCTGTAGACAGCTTGAGTATCTATAGGTTCAAAGACCCCCTGTAATTAGCTGTGGCTGCCCAGGGACCTTTGTCCCACAGATTGGGAGGTCCCGGCCTATAACAACTCAAGCAGAGCCATCTTGTTAAGATTCTTTCATGGTGTGGGCTTTTCTGACTGGACAAGGGGATGGCTGCTGGCGACATAGCTGGAGTCCAGCCCTAAGGGTTCTCATGTGGGAGAGGCTGAGCTGATGTACCCGCTGCTGCCAGCTTCTGATTGTCTTTATTCATTGAAGATCCCCTCAGAGACGTGAGAAAGCTAATGGTTTAAGTACCCCATCAGAATCTCCACATTTCCACTTGGGGTGAGTCTAATCTTCACCCTTTCAAATGTACTGGTAATTATCTTCCTTCCATTTCCTTGTTCTCACAGCACACCCCACAGAATCAAGCCTCGTTATTGCCAGGCTGTGCTGATTTTTTTTTTAAAGCAGTACCGTCGTGCACCTTGGGAAAATTCCTGTGTTGGTCTGACGTTACATTGTTCTTCACTTCCCTAACCACTCCTGTTGTTAGGGTTCTCCTGGCACCCTTAGTTTTAGGGAGACTGTACTTGACTATTTATCCTTTTGTCTATAGCCCTGGCTTTGACTTTGCTAATCTGGAGTTCCTGGACCCAGAGCTAGAGGTGATGTTTTATGATTATCAGTTAGAAGTCCCAGGCTAGGAGTGCTTATTTCTGGCTGTGTATTTTGGTTGACACCACTGGTGGCTGGAACGTACTTTAATTCATTGGTTTTTACAATAGCACTTGAAACAGAGATCTGAAGTCAGGGGGAAAGGTGGTCCTTCGAGATGGGCTGAGAAGAGTGGGCTTTAGTGAACAGCTCTTTCTAGCCCTAAAACGAGAGCCACCTTTGGTTATAATTCTCATATCTCTAAGGCAACCATAGCACAGATTCCTCAGTCCTCCCTCTTTTTGTCCTCAAAAGACCAGTGCTTCTGGGTCCCTAATTCCCCCAGCCAATAAGGAGGTTTGGTGGGGTTCCCAGTCTGTATCCTAGAGTTACTGGCTTGCCAGTGTGAGCTGATTACAGGGGTTTGAAAGTGAGCTCCTGTCCTTTTCCTCTCCAGTCCCAGACAAACCGCGGGCTCCAGTACAGCACTATGCACTACCCACATAGGTCTGTCCCAAAGTGCACTGGGTTGGTGCAGCTTTGTTGGCTGATTTTTGTTTCTGAAAAGTGAATGGCTTTGAAAGCATGCCTTAAGCTTGGAAGACAAAATTGAGAAATGATGTGAATGGAGTAGCCTGGCCCATCTCTGCTAGCTCATCTGCCCTGTGCTTGCCTTGCATTGTAGGTCTTCACATCACAACATTTCTAAGGCCACCGATGTGTTGTATTCGGTGTTCGTGGATTAATGGCCTCTCTTTAAAATAGGCTCAGGCAAGACCCTGTCCGGTGCTGGGCAGCCCTTATTCTTTTTGTCCTCTTTCCAGCCTGCTCACCAGATCTTTCCACAGCCCATAGAAGCATGTAAAGGGGGTGAGTCATGCCACTGCTTTTCTTTCCCTAGAGCATGTGCACCTTTGTTAATGGAGCTGGTGGGCTCAATAAGGTTCGTTGCCTGTACCCCAAGGCTTTGGGGCTTCAGTGTAATTAAGCAGACAGGGAAAGACATTTCTACAGGCCCATACAGCTGCGGGTGGAGTAAGGGAAGTAACCAGTTTCCTCATTTCCCCTCTTTTAGCCTCAAGTCCCTGGTAGATGGATACAAACAGTGGTCATGCAGTGCCCCCAACCTGGGGAAGGGCCCGAGGAGTAGCCCAGCTCTGCCAGGGTTCACCAGCCTCATGGAGATGGGTAAGCGTTGCCCTTGTCTTGACTCTCTCCCTGTTCCCTCAGGGAATTCTTGGCCAAGCTTCTAGGACTGTTTAGAATTATTACATCATGGGAGTTGTCTCCTCTTCCTCAACTCCTGGTCCCCCACCCTATTTCCTCTTAGTTTGCCCTATTCCCATTTCATTGAATCTTCCCACATTACTACTGCTGCTATAGAGCCTGTCCTTGGCCTTCTATCCCACGGGGCCAGTTATAGTCTTCTTAGGGCAGTGCAGAAGGGCAAGGCATTTCCTTTTTCTGGGTCTGTTTCCTGGCATTTTAATGTGGGGAATCCACAAAACAAGAGATGGTGATAGAAGATGCCACAGTCTTCCACTTAAGGAAGTTTTGCAGTGTTGCCCATGGTTATTGAATGGGTAAGGTTTTCTCCAAGCTCTCAGATAGTCCTCTTCTCTCTGTAGATTTCCAAAGCTGTAGTAGGTCAGTCTATAGAGCATACTGGCCTTTAACCATGTAGGGATATCTAACCTTTTCCAGAAAACTAATCTTAAGACCAGTCTCTAGGCTATCACTCAGGAAATCCAAGGTCCCTTCCAATTTTAAGGTGCAAAAAATGAGGAATGTTTCTGTTCTATCGAATGTACTAGGGAACTCATGTTATGCTTCTTGTGTTGAGGGATTCTATAAAAGAAGTAGCAAATTAGCAGATGTCCTTTCTGCAAATAGGGAAACAGGCTCTGGAGTGAAGAGTGATTTCCTCATGTTGGTCACAGTTGAGTGAGGATGCACAGAGTCCTATTGGTTCAGTGCCCAGTCCCTTGTCCTGCCCATTAGACTGTTTGACCTCTGCATCCATGGCTGTAAGCCAGGAGGCCTGGGGTTGGAGAGGAGGACCAGAATCTTGTTTTTGCTGCTTATTTCTATTTCCTGTCTGTTCCTCTCATCTTCACAGAAGATGAGGACAGTGAAGGCCCAAGGAGCGGGGAGAGTCGTCTACAGCATTCACCCAACCAGTCCTACCTCTGTATCCCATTCCCTCGTGGAGAGGATGGGGATGGCCCCTCCAGTGATGGAGTCCACGAGGAGCCCACCCCAGTCAACTCAGCCACCAGTACCCCTCAGCTGACGCCAACCAATAGCCTCAAGCGGGGCGGCACCCACCATCGCCGCTGCGAGGTGGCTCTGCTTGGCTGCGGGGCTGTTCTCGCGGCCACAGGCCTAGGGTTTGACCTGCTGGAAGCTGGCAAGTGCCAGCTGCTTCCCCCGGAGGAGCCTGAGCCACCAGCCAGGGAGGAGAAGAAGAGGCGTGAGGGTCTTTTTCAGAGGGCCAGTCGTCCTCGTCGAAGCACCAGCCCCCCATCCCGGAAGCTCTTCAAGAAGGAAGAGCCCACGCTGTTGCTAGGAGACCCCTCTGCTTCCTTAACACTGCTCTCTCTCTCCTCCATCTCTGAGTGCAACTCCACCCGCTCCCTACTGCGTTCTGACAGTGATGAGATCGTGGTGTATGAGATGCCTGTCAGCCCGGTGGAAGCCCCACCCCTGGCCCCCTGCACCCTCAACCCCTTGGTCAATGTCCGAGTGGAGCGCTTCAAGCGAGACCCTAACCAATCGCTGACTCCCACCCACGTCACCCTTACGGCCCCCACGCATCCCAGTGGTCACCGGCGGACTCCTTCCGATGGCGCCCTCAAACCAGCGGCTGTCCAAGCCAGCAGGAGCCCCTCCAGCAATGGGTTGAGCCCCAGCCCTGGTGCCGGTGAGTCCTGCCCTCCTCTTTTCTCTTTCCTGCCTTTGTGCCTCCCCCCAGGGTGGAGACCTTAAGAGGGAACACCATTCCTCCTCTGACTCAGCCAATCAAGACGTGCTGATCTGGAGTGGAGGAGGTGGCGAATTCTCTCCATCCTGTTTCTCAGGAGTCTTCCCTGAGGAGTGGAAGAAGCAGGCAGGTTCCAGGAAGGACCAGACCGGGGACTCCTGTGGATGTGTGGTCCCATGGTCTCGGAGCGAACCGTGCAGCGCTTTCAGGGCTGGGAAAGACCAGGGACCTGGCTCTGTTTTTTCCCTGCAGATTAGACTAAAATTACTTGAAGGAATTCTGCCCTGTGTATAGGAGGGGTATTTTCTGCCACGTAGCTGGCTCTTGCCTCTCATTATAGCATGAGTACAGGCACACTCATAAGGCAGGCTTCCGCCCATACCTCTCACACCCTTCAGCATTCATCCTTTACTCATGCCTGATTCTTTGGATGTGGAGATGTGTCCAGGTAAATGGCTGCGTCTTGTGCATATGCCTGCCTTCTCCCTCTGACACCTGTGACACCTGGGCATGCACATGCTCATCCTAGGTCTTTCTCAATACTGCCCTTGCTTTCTAGAAGACTTGGGTCTGATTTGGAAACCATCTCTAATCCAGTAGGAGAGGAGATGGCAAAACCCTTTCAGTGAGATTTGAGTGTGAATGACAATGGTATTTGACCATTCAGCTGCCCCTCCCCTCTTCAGATATGTTTGCTAAACTCAAATATATGACCTCTTTGGAGATAGAGACTCCCTGTATTACTCATCTTTTTTAGATTTCTGGTATCTAGCTTTGTTCCCATCACATGTTCATTAAATGGATGAAGTGTGAATGAACAGACATTTCCTTAAGTCAGGGGTCAGCAAACATCTTTGTTAAAGACCAGATAGTAATTTTTTGGCTTTGTGGGACATACAGTTTCTGTCGTAACTACTCAACTCTGCTGCTAAGAGAGAGAGCAGGAATGGGTATGGCGGTGTTTCAGTTTTAACTTTATATACAAATCCAGGAGGCTGGCCTGTGGGTTGTAGTTTGCTGACATCTGCCCTAAATAATTTTATTTCAGTTTAGACCCCCATATGTCCCATTATTATTAGCAGATACAGCAACCATGGCCTTCTAGTTCACTATTGTATTTCAAGTGCCTCTTAACACACAGGACATAGTGGGTGCTCATTAAATATTTGTTATTTATATTATCCTAAGTGAGTAAGGCCATGGCAAGGTGGGGAGGGAGCAGCATATATATATATCACCCAGAAACCAGGTGCCATCGTCTGATGCCTCTCCCTTTGTCTTTTAACCAGGAATGTTGAAAACCCCTAGCCCCAGTCGAGACCCAGGTGAATTCCCCCGTCTCCCTGACCCCAATGTGGTCTTCCCCCCAACCCCAAGGCGCTGGAACACACAGCAGGACTCTACCTTGGAGAGACCCAAGACCCTGGAGTTTCTGCCTCGGCCACGTCCTTCTGCCAACCGGCAACGACTGGACCCTTGGTGGTTTGTGTCCCCCAGCCATGCCCGTAGCGCCTCCCCTGCCAACAGCTCCAGCACGGAGACGCCCAGCAACCTGGACTCCTGCTTCGCTAGCAGCAGCAGCACTGTGGAAGAGCGGCCTGGCCTTCCAGCCCTGCTCCCGTTCCAGGCGGGGCCACTGCCCCCCACCGAGCGGACGCTTCTGGACCTGGATGCAGAGGGCCAGAGTCAGGACAGCACTGTGCCACTGTGCAGAGCTGAACTGAACACACACAGGCCTGCCCCTTATGAGATCCAGCAAGAATTCTGGTCTTAGCATGAAAAAGGTCAGGGTGGGCAAGGGGGAAGCAGGAGGAGATGGGGGGAGCTGGCTGGCACAGCCCTTTCTCAGAGTTGGACCCCCTGAGATCCAGTCCTACTTCTTGCACTGATAATGCACTTTTGAAGATGGAAGGGATGGGAGCAGGGCCACTTCAGAGGGTCTCCTGCCCTACAGGGCCTTTTTACCCATGTTCGCTGGAGGGGCTGTGGCTATCAGCTCTGGCTGTGTAGGGGAGGGAGGGGTGCGTGCATGTCCCCCACTCTCCACAGTCTTCCTCGCCTTTAGGGTGACCCTGCAGCGTCACTCAGCCAAATCTGTCTGCTGCTCCCTCTCCTCAGCCCTCTGGGTATGCCCAGAGCCTGTCCTTGGGTCCCTCTGTTAACCCTGAGTTCAGCCTTCCCAAACACTAGTATTGGATGTTCCGTGATTGATTTTGCTCCTCTTCCACGTTCTTCCCCCATACCCATGAGTCAGAACCTTCTTTGGTGTGACATATGAGCTTTTCTGTGTCCTAAGCCCTTTCATGGTAGCTGAAGAGCTGAAGGCAGTGTGCCCCTGTGTGGGGCATGGGAGTTGCTAGACTTGGCACTACCTACGTGCACATCCAGGAGCTCTATTTATTTGAGCTTACCAGTGGTAAGGGGAGTTGCCTCAGTGAGAACTTGGGGGAGCGAAGGGAGTTAGGAAAAATATGGTGAAGTTGAAGTAAAGAGGGTACTAGAGTCTGTTCGTCCTTGTTCCTTTTGGAAAAACTCAAAGAAGGGAAGAAGCCAACGCCTGTTGATGGCACCCATCTCTTACCTGGGGTCCAGACATAGTCAGACCAGATTCTGATACACACATGTGCTCATCCCATGAATAGTTTCTTGGGATGCCAGAGACAGAGTTCCTGTGTTTGTCCTTTTGTTGTCTGTTGTCTGATCTCTATGTGCTATTCCCTTCCCTTGACCTTTCCTCCAGTCCCTAAAATTAGTGGACTTTGGGTTATGTATTTGGTTGGTAGGCATCTCTGCTTTGCACCAAAATAGCATATGGGGTCGTGGTTGGGTGTCCTGGATGCTGGGAGTTGGAACTGCAAGTATTCCTTCTCATCCTTGCTATCTATTCTGTGATGCTCTTGAAGTAGAATGGAGCCACTAGTATTACCTTCCGTAAATGGATGTGGTGAGGCGATGATGTTTGTGAGGTGCTTAGTGAACCACTGATGTACAATAACCTTCGAGTCCCAAGCACCAGAAACTGACTAAGGCCTCTTGTCTCTGTGCACAGAGAGCCCCCAGTGTTGGGCCCTGGACTATGGGCTAGGTAGGAAGGACAACAGTGGCCAACCCTGACTTTTCTGGAATTTGTTTCCTTAACTTGAATGTTGAGCTTCTGGAGCTTTCCCGTTTGTATCTTCGCTGTTCCACTTACTTACTCTGAGGCCTCCTGTGTCAAGTGTAAGCAGTTGTCTTTGTGTGGGAATAACAGCTTGATCTGGCATAGAGTCCTTAGGTCATCCCCTCTCCCCTCAACACTCTCTGAATGTTGCTCCATTGTCTTTTATCGTGGACCATTTCTCTGGAGATGTTGGAGGCCGACCTGCAGGTTCCTTGCACTTGCTGCCTGGATGCCAGAATGGGGAGAGTGGTGAAGCAGGTACGAGTGATGAATTTGGTCACTGCTCTCTCTCTAACTATGATAGGCATCCTGCCCTGGGGATGACAAAATGTGTGGCCTTGGTTTTCAAATGGTTCCTTGTTTTATGAGCCCACTGGCACTTTGGTTCAAGGGCCCCGCCTAGTCTTGAGTAGGGAGGCACTATTCATTTTATTGCCTCAGGTTTTGTTGTTGCATCTCATCTCTCTACTTCCATTTGTTCAGCAAAGCCAATGTGTAAGAGATTATTTTTGCCCCTCAGCTCCCACTCCTCAGTTAGGAGGGGAAAAAATGGGAATCCGGTCAGCAGCTTCAGCAAACCAAGCGACAACTCCTCATGCTTGGTGGGGATAGGGATACATGGTCTGTTCTGTACCCTTCCCCTGGACTCTCCATAGCCCCAGTCCCTAAGCCACTAATGCATCTATAAAGCGTTGGCCCCTCTAAATGGCCTTCTGGTGGGGTGCAGCCTACAGCGTAATCTAAACCATGCTGGCTCTGGACAGTGCTTTGTGGTATGAGGCAGGGATTTTTCCTATGCTTATTTTCTACTTTTTGTCATTTTGTTAGGTTGTAGTTGTCTTTCTTGGAAGTGGTAGTGTAACTGAGGTAGTGTAAACTGAATGATGGCCACTTGCCATTGAGTGAGAGGTTGAAACCAGTTTTTACTCCTCCATCCAGGGGGAGCACAAGGGAAGCCTGGGTCTCTGCTAAGGGAAGAATTCTACTTACAAGAGATATAAGCAGGATTATTCTGAAAATGCTTCTGTGAGTTTCCATGAAGAAGGTATTCTCATCTCTCAGTTCCTCCCAGTCTGTGATGGGCCCCTGCCTGCCACACTGTCTCTCTGTAGGGCAAGGCTGGGATGGGATAAGGATCCAATAACAGGTTTGAATTGCTTTTTGTCCACTCAGGTTCCCTTGCCTCTACAGTCATGGTCAGGAGCCGGCCTTGAAACTGGGGATCAAGCCTCTGGAGCAGTAGTAGCAGCCTTCCTTTGCCCTTCCCTTCTCTTCAGGGACTGTCCCGTGCTCTTGGCAGGTGCTCACTACATGGAAGATGGTGATAGGAAATAGATCTTGTTCTCTGCTCTTTCTCCTTGCATCCTTCAGCTCATTCCACTGATTCTAAACAGGATTATTCTCCATTTACCTGCTTGGGCATCCAGGCCACTGCCTGGGGCTGAGTATATGTCCCATTTATCCTCATGTATTATTTCTAAGAGGCTTTCGTGGATGCTGTTAACTTTATATCCTTTAGCATCCTGCGGGTGTGCTAGCGATGATGATGATTATGATGATGATGATGATGATGATGATGACAATGATATCTTACATTTGCATGACTCAGGATAATGCTCATCTTTCCTCCTGACCTTTACAAGATTACGTCATTTTCCTTCTACATTTGATATCCTTGCTGGTAGAGAAGGGGAAGTGCTTAATGATGAAGATTCAAGTGAAGAGAAATTAGAAAGCTGTTTTGTTTGATTGCTGAGTCAGCCACCAGACTCTGAGACCTGAACAACTTGGCTCTGTTCCCCATTCTGCTTTTGCTGTCTGACCTCAGACATGTCTCTTTGCCTCTCTCAAATTTCCTTCCTGTAAAAACTGTCATCACCTGCTTCCCTCACAAGGGCAATGAGAGTATCAGCGAGTCATTGAAGCACATGGC
This sequence comes from Eidolon dupreanum, assembly GCA_028627145.1. Classification (NCBI taxonomy): domain Eukaryota; kingdom Metazoa; phylum Chordata; class Mammalia; order Chiroptera; family Pteropodidae; genus Eidolon; species Eidolon dupreanum. The sequence continues at coordinate 20,570,465 of CM053509.1, forward strand.
TCCCTGCATCCAGCGACCAGGAAAAACTGCTAGTTTTCAGTGCAGTTCTCACCGCCTTGGCTTCTAGGGGATTCACCTACTGTTTTTCCCTTTGGCTTCTGGAAGAGGAGTGATTTGGAGTTGGCTTTGCATGACTAATAGGGACCATGGTCAGGCTCATGACTGTCTACTGCATTTATGAAGCACCTGATGTTTACAAGCATCCTTCCTAATTCCCTCACTCATCAGGCTCATCATCCCCACCATTAGTGTCTTACCAAGGAAGTAGGAGATGAGGGAGCTGGAGGCCGCATCAGAATGACAGTTTGGGGTTTCCGATTTCTTGGAACCATTCCCAGAATCTTATTTGTTTAGACTCTGGAATCAGGCCAGGCTAATTCCTGGAAGAATCTTCGGGAAAGGGTCTGCTGACCCTTGAGACATGTGTTATGGTGTGGGCTTCCTCACAAGCCCTTTTCCCTTGGGCTAGGGTTGCTCAGGGACAGAACAAGACACCACAAGGGCAGCCAGGCCTGACTTGTCAATACTGGTGCTCTCCAGTCCCCTCGTTAGGGGCGCCTCCCACTTCCCTCCTTAGCATTCCTGACTCTTCAAGCTTGCTTTTAACAGAGCATGGAGCAGTGGATACTGAAGACCGGTTGGCTGTGAAGGGTACTATTGAGGGTTGAAGTGTCTGTCTGTCAGGCCCCTCCGAATGTGGAACCTGATCTTTTCCTTGTGTGTGTAATTAAGCCTGTGCCTTTGACTCAGGTGTGTGAGGCCCCATCAGGCAGGTCAGAAACACTCCATCACCTCTTGAAGGATTGGGAGAAGAAGGAGGTGCTGCTGTTTCTGCAGTGCCAGGCTTTTCCCGAGGGCTCTGCCAGAGACTGTAGACCCGGGTCAGAGGTGAGAGCAGCCCACAGTGCACTGTGATCATAAGTGAACATAGTGGCAGGAGTGTCAGGGATCTGGTGATCTGAGCATCCCGCACACTCATGTGAAGTTGTAAACACCTCTTTCCCTCTGTGGACCACTGAGTCCAACCATGAACTGGGGATGATGCTGCCTTTCCTAACTGAAGCATGAAGCCCTTCTAACTTTAAAATTTATGGTCCTGGAGCCCCAGGTCCAGCATTCATAAGCCTCACCTTCCTAGATTGCTTCCCTTTGTGGAGAAAAGTTGGAGGCAGGGGCTGCGGGGTCATAGGTCAGAAACACTTAGAAAATTGGCAATGACGTAGGGTTCAACCTACCAGACCACTGGCCTCTGTGGCTTCAGGCCTGAGGATGGTTTCTTGTCAAGCTATAGTTATTGTTAGGACACATGTTTAAATGTGCCTCTCTTCTTTCAAACAAACCATTCTTTTCTTAGATCAGGGATTCAAATTAATAAAAATTCATATCAGAAAGGAAAACACACTCTTGCTTCTAGGGAGTCCTCAGTCCTTGGCTTTTCCCTGGCTTTGCCGCCCAGGCACTCACCACCTCAGGCATTGGTGATGGAAAGCAGGAGGCAGAAACTGGCGTCCTGGCCGATTAAGGCTTATTAACAAGGCTTAGGTGCCTAATTAGGCTGACCCAACCCTGAGTTTCTGGTTGGCTGTGCAGGCCAGGAGAGCCTCTCATAGACCTCTCAGATGTTAACTGAGTATTTTCCATTCGACTTGATGAGATACTGACAGGCCCCATTCCCTCCTTTGTCTGTTTCCAGCCTGGAAGTGCCCTGGCCCCTCTGGGCTTCACAGGGAGCTCTGGCATCTGTTCTTCCAAAGGTTGGGCTCCCTTCTTAATCTGGAACAGTAGGACGGGTCCTTCCTGATTCTTAGTCTGTGGTTCCCTGCATCTTCTGCCAGTAGCCTTGCTTTGGGTCTTCAGCTCAAGACTGAAGCTAGAAATAGAGAATAGAGACGGGCCCAGTTGGTTACCAGAGCCAGGAGCTTTTTCACATCTCTCTTTGTTTCTCTTGGAAATAGACCTGCCTTTCTCCTGACCCATCTTCCCTCTTACTGATTTGACCCACCCTCCCTGCCAACACCCACAACCTAGTTTTACTAGACTGATTGGCAGGCGTGGACCTGACAACAAGGTAAGGTGTGTTAGAATGAGACACCGGAATACAATATTCCAGAGGCTCAGAGACAGCCCTTTTCTACTGGGACACGTGGAGTGGACATCCAGGAATTCTGAACCCAGAGGTCAGATTGGTTTTATGAAAACAGGGAATGGGGAATGATGGCCCCATAGATAGGGTGCTACTTGCTCAGCACATAACTGAAATTCAAAACCAAGTTTCAGAAGTAATATGTTGCTCACCTTCCTAAAATCCTTCTTACCCAGATACCTGCATTGACAGATCCTGACTTTATTTAAAATCTTGATATTATGTTCAACCTGGATTTCTAAAATTAATTTTAGTGTAAAATACTACATTGAAATATGATTTATCTTGATAACTGAATCTTTTTGGTGCCTCCTTCAGTTTTCCATCCAAGGTGAGCACTTCACTCACCTCACCCTGGCCTGCCTGCCCCTCATCAGGATCATGGTGGTGCTTAGGCAGAATTGTGAAGTAGGTTTTAGGGTTTTCTTTTCTGGTTGCCTTTGCTTTCAGTCCTGAGTGAGGTGGTAGATAGCACTCTGGGAGTGTTTGCATTTACACAGGAATGTGTTGACTTACAACAGTGAAGCATCTAGGACACTTTTCATCTTAGACCTGTAATTGGAGGTGACTTTTCCTTGATGTTCTCTAGCTTCCTTTCAGTCTCTCTGAAACCCCGAGGTCACTTAGAGGTATGTACGTGTTTTAGGGGAAAGGTAAGTGATTACAATAGATAGGACCTTTTTGATTCTCCTCTTAATAAGCCTCTTTGGGACATCTTTGAACTTCCAGAGCTGTGAATAAATCATACTCGTTCTCTCTCCCAGATTTCAGAAAGGAATAAAGTGGCAGAGGAGTTTTCACTCCCTTGCCTGCCCGGGAGGGTGTTCCACAGCGCTGTGCCTGGCCACGAGGCAGTCTCCACAATGTCAGCCATCACATCACCGCCACCAGTGTCTTTTTAACTCCCATTATTATTCTCATTTTTATTTCTCTCTCGTCATTTATTTCTTCCTCCAGTTCCAGAAGCCATGCTATCTGTGGGTCTTCTTCCTAGCTGTCAGAGTGAGGCACAGGTTTATCCTGGCCTAGGCATGGGTACTAACAATGAATTATAAGAAACCATAGTATCTCCTCTACATGGGAGGTGCTGTCCTAGAGGTTTATATTATTATTATTATTTTGAGTCATAATAATCCAGGGAGGGGAGGTATGACCCCTTCCTGAGGATGTGGAAACTGGGGCTCAGATGGTTACGTCGTATGCCCAAGGTCACACAGCTAGGAAGCAACATTGCTGATGTGCTTGGTGCCAAAGTTGTCTCTTATTTTCCTCTAAGCACATTTTGGGCCACTGTTTAGAAGTGCTGGAGTAAAACTGGCCTAGCTTAAGTCCACCTAAGCTTTGAGGTTGCTCTTGTCCCAGAAGGAGTATGTCCTATGGCTAACCCATCATCTGCCTTTGTGACTGGAGTCACACAGCAGGGCTTCCAACCTCCCACACTCATCTGACTTCCTCTCTGTTGGCTGCTTTCTCTTGCACTGCTTCCTCTCCACAATTTTTCAGGGATTTATGCCACAGGGGGGTTGAGCGTGTCAATTCTGTAGCTCTTCTCCCAGGACCACTGACAGCTTGTGGACCTCTCTCCTCTGTTTTCTGACTCCAGTTGCCCCATTGCTGTTCTTTGCCAGAGCTTCAACCCATGTCCTTCCCAATCTTTTGAATTTGGAAGCCTTATTGTAGCTCCTCATTGGGAACTAGAAGCCAGGCTTTTGCCTTTTTGTTGTGTCAATAGATCCACATGCCCTTGGTACCCAGTTATATCAATGAAGGGAGGCGATGAACTTGTCAACTTTCTCCTCTAATATTTCTGATCACCCATCCCACACACACACACACAGGCTCAGATGCTCACACACAGATGTAGTCTAAGGCTGTGTCTGTATCTTCTAGAGGATTAAGGAAAAGAATTGGAGATGGGTTTTATCTAGTTTGCAAAAAAGCTTGCTTTGGGATTTTCCTACCCATTAGAGCCTTTGAGTCCAGGTAAAGGGACATATGTATTCATATTTCTCCTCTGCAATTGGCTACTAGTTTTCATTCCTAGGCCTTCCCTGCTCTAGTGTCCTGTCCGTGTGTCCTGATCCTATGTCCTTGAATTCCCATTTTGCTTTGGGATTTAAGTTATTGTAATTTGTCAACAATATTTAAAGGTTTTTTTCTTTGGCTTCTTTTTTTTTTTTTTTCAAGGTACTGTAAATTGTTGACTAGGGATGCCAAGCAGGCTTGGTTCAATGGCTAAACCTCTTATCGTATTACAGTGTAATGCTGATCTCAGCCTGGTCTCACCACCAGAGCACACACAGACTTGAATAAAACTGTTATAACAATGACTTCTGGTTTACTGTGTTGCTTTGTAAACTTGTCCTTTATCCTCTTATCTTTTTAATGAAACAAGATGTCCAAGTAACTGGCTGTTTCTGGGGAGTTTCTATATGTAGGAAAAAAATAACTAGAGAGAGAGACAGATATGGTGCAGGAAAGAAGTGGGTCTCTGAAGGGCCTGGCACCCCCGCCTGGACCGCAGGGGCCTTTCTGAAACATGGTGCCGAACGGTGCCTGCCAGACGATTCAGTCTTTTCTCAGGACTGACCTTGGCACAGGTCATGAATCTTGGCTTTCAGAGCCCCTGGCGAGTGTGCTGTCTGCCTCTCCCTATCACTGTCTACCCTGATGTTGCTGGTGAAGTTGTGAGTAGAGTTCAAAGGACAAATGCAAATGGAGTTGTACACTTGTAGACAAGATTTGCTGGTTGTGAGTCATGGATTCCTTATGGTCTTGATACTCTTCATGGTCCTTGTCAGTTGTGTGGCCTTGGGCAAGACACTTAACCTCTCTGGGTCACTTCTGTAGCAAGCTGAATGATTATGTATTGGGTAGGGATGAGGGTGACAGCAGACAGGAAAAATCTTGTTTGGGGCCATTTTCTACCTCTTTAGTCTCCCATCACATCATTCAGCTCCATGTGGAAAGTGGCTTCTGAACTTCTATATTGACAGCCTCATGCCTTAATGCCATAACCTTTCATTTCACTCCGTACATCTTAACCCTTCCCTCTGTAGCCTGGGGAGGGGTTACAGTAAAGTGGGGTTCTGTGCTGGATGCTTAGATTGTGAGGAGAAAGATGACATTTTGCTGAACTTTTGACCAAGGCCTACATAACCTTTTAAAGGAGATAGGGTGAATATGGAAAATTGACTAAAAATAGACTCCTTGCTGAAGAAGATGCCATGAGAAGTGTCATGTGCTGTATACATGTATGTAAATTGTTCCATGTTTCTGGAAAGCAGTTTGACCATATGGCATTAATTTTATAACAAGGGCCCTAGGATTTGTCTGATTCTAGCATGTGTTCATGTATCATAAGAATGAGTCAGATGCAGACAGAGATTCATTTACAGATCATCCTAACATTATTTACAGGAGTGTTCAAGTGACTACAAGTGACCCAAACAAGATTCTTTTGGGTCTCCCTCTGCCCTCTTTCTCGCTCAACATGGAATCTGAGAAAGTGATAACATGAAGACTCTCTTTACAAATGCCTGACAACATGGGGTTGTTTACGCTTCTCGTCTTCGCAAGGCATTTATTATCTTCTATGCGCCAGGTGCCAGCTGGACACTGGAGATTCACAACTTGTTCAGATAGAGCCCAGTCCTCAAAGCCCCTACAGTCTGGTGGGAGAGATTGAAATATAAAGAAATCTGTTCAATGTAATGTGGTCAATGTTATGACAATGCTAGGGAAGCATCGTGGGTTGGTGTTAGCCTGAGCTGGGGATTCACAGACTACATGGAGGCCATGACACCTGAGTTGAGTCCTAAACTCAGGGTGCAAAGGTACAGAGACATGAGATAGCTTCCTGTCATATCAAGCAGCACATTTCTGTCTCTTTCCATTTTGAAAATGACCCCTTATGATTCCTCAATGCTAGGTTCCTAGCTCTGGTTTTATGATACACCATATGTGATATTTTGTAGCCATTAAAATTATATCGTTCAGGAACAATGAAGGAAATAGGAAAATGTTCATAAAAGGCAAGATACAAAATAATTTTTTAAACTATTTTATCCTAATTATATACAGAAAATCTATTTCCTTTTTTCCTCCATCTTTTAAAAAAATACATACTTGATAGGCATAAGAAAAAGATGAAAGGTCAGTAATTGTTATCTTTATGGAGAGGTATTGTGGATGATCTAAAAATGTTATTTTGGAATTTTTAAGACTTTTTTTTTAAGAGCGAACATATGTTACTTTTACATTTAGCTAAACAATGGTGAATACAGTAGTTTGGGGGTTACTTTCCAAAGATAACCAGGTTTCTCTGTAGTTGTCCCAGAAGCCCAGGCCACTTGCTTTGAGGCTGCCCCCTGCCCTAAGCAATGTAGCCAGGGGGCTCCAGGAGCCCTGCTTGTGGAAGGTAGAATTCAGGCTGAGGCCAGGTCTAGCTTCCAGTCCTAATGGAATCTTCCCCTTAGTCCTTTCCTCCCAATTGGTCTATGGTGCTGGGATGGTGAGTCACCTGCAGGATGCAAGCAGAAACTAGTGAGGACGCATGAACAGAGGAAGTTTGAAGAAAAGAGGTACCTTGGAGGTCTCTTAGAGGACACAGGTTAGGAATGTCAGGTCCTAGACGGGCAGGTAGCGTGCTCTTAGTTTGCAACACAGGCACACACTCCTCTGAGCTGGGCTGGTCATAGGTACACCGCACCCTGTTTACTTAACTATGGAATGTGCTTCATTAAGGCTGGGACTGATGTGCTAATCCTCTGTGCCCTCCGGTCCTCACCCAACCTAGTTCAACCAGCTCAAGTTGGAGAACGTGTTTTGTGTTTCAGCATAGGAGAGTGGGGGTGGTGGTGAAGGGTGGCGTCTGCTGCTCTGCTCTGCCCCTCCTCTCAGACACTGGTCACACTGCAGCCACCTAATCAGGAGGGCCTCTTGTCTCAATGGCAGGCACTGGAGACTCCTTTGTGATAAGCGGAAGAGGGGGAGGGCTGGGATAGAAGATTAGCCCTCGAAAATATGCCCATGGAACACAGGTCTGATCATGTTACACCCCACCAATGTCTGTAGGAAAAGATATGCATTCTTTAGCATGGCCTTGAGGGCCCATCACAATCAGGTCCCAGCTTACCTTCCCAAACTCCTACCACAGTTTGCCTGCCCCCAGCCCTTCCCCACCCACAAGACTATACCCTTTCCTGTTTCCTGTAAGACTTGATCTTTCAGGAACAGAGGCCTCCTTCTTGAGAACACTCTGCTACCTATCCAGGTGTCTAAGCTATTTCTAACGTAATTAAGTGGTTAACAAGTGGTTGAATTGGGGTAGGGGGAGGCAAGGGAGAATTAGGCAAGAGAAAGAAGGAAAGAGAAGAAAGAAAGAGAGACTTGAATTCTGCCCTCTAAAAGGTCACAGACTCCTTGGTGAGACAAACTATGCTGGAATGCACTGAAGCAGTTGACCAAGGACAATGGGACTCCTGCAAATAAAGGCAGTCCTGGGGGCTGTGGTTAGCGAAGGGTGGCGGGTTAAAGAAGCACTGACTCCCATCTTGTTTTGTGCTTTATCCACCCTGAAAAGAAAAGAATTGCCCTTATGATAAATACTTATGGAGGGCCGTCTCTGGTCGGGGATACTGACTGGCAAATTCCAATTCACTCAGGGCCACGCAGGTGAGTGAGTGATGCATTCTTATGGCAATAGGACATGGTGGGAACTGTAGCAAATGGAGAGGCGTGCCCTGTCTGAAGGCTTCCACTTAAAAACAATGCATAACCCCCACCCCTCCCTGTATTTCAAAACCCCTAAGAGTAATGGAGACAGAAAATGACTGCTGCCTTTTTGGAGTTTACCATCTAGTGGGGAAAATCAGGTAAGGCAACAATTAAAGCACAGTGTGAATCAATCTCTCTCTCTCTCTCTCTCTCTCTCTCTCTCTCTCTCTCTCTCTCGCTTCCTCCCTCTTTCTCTCATACTTTCTCCCTCCTTCTCTAGAGAGAGAAGTGATATCTAAGTTGAGACCTGAATGATAAGTAAGATCGAAACAGTCACTGGGCTGTGATGGTAATGAGGATTCTGAGCACTGCGAGTAACCCAGATAAAGAGGATTTTTATCCTCTGCCAGATTGCTCATCTTGCCTTCCTCACTTCACACACAGGGTGCTTTGTTCTTGAAGGCTTTTCTTTATCATAAGTGTTAGGGTTAGCTGATAACTGGGAGAGAAAAAGAAAAGAAAAATTTTAGCCTAGGTGTGAGGTGGAGTGGGTGCCTCCAGCTAGGTTCTACCTGTGCCATTTAGTTTGCTCTTGGGTGAGGAAAATAAAACATGTCTCTCAGGAGACTTTCTATGGGGAATTGGGAAAGGTTATGGGCAATGAAAAATAACATGTGGTGAGGGGTTAGAAGATGTGTTCTGAGTATAGGGGATCTTTTTCTTGGCCCCATCTCTGAGCAAGTGATATTGACAGAATAGAACAGCCCCTCCCTCCTTACTTCAGTACCAGTAAAGCAAAGGTTTTCAAAGTGTGGTCCATAGTTCCCTGGAGGACTAGATCCCTGAAACTATTTTTCCAATAATATTAAGCAGTTGTTTGCCATTTCACTGTGTCGATATCTGTACCAGGGGTACAAAAACAATGGTGGCTAAAACTCCTGGCATCTTGGCACATATCATGACAGTGACCCCAAATTGAACAGTGCTCTTTGTATTCATCACCATCACGCACTCACAGTAGCAGAGATGCAGTTTCACTTAAAATGTCCATGATAAAATAGAAGACATTACTAATTTAGTTACATCTTCACTCATGAGTACATCTTTTTAACATTCTGTGTGACGAGATATGAAGTTCACATAAGGCGAATTTCCTCGTTATCTCCAGGAAAAGCATATATGTAATTGAGTTGCTAGCTGAACTAGCTGCTTTTTTTTCATAGAACATTTTTCGTAGAACATTTCAAAAGAATGATTGTCAACCAAGTTATCGTTATTCAGGCTTGCATATTTGGCAGATATTTTCTCACAAATGAATGATGTGAGACAGTTACTTCAAGGAAAACAACTGACAGTATTTGTTCACAATGATAAAGTCGGAGCTTTCAAGCGAAAATTAGGATTTTGGAAAATTTGAGTCTGTCATGAGCTTGACAGCTTCCTAATACTAAAAAGACAAAATTTTCTGATAAGATTGGTAATAATATTAATGGATGTGATTTTTTGATGTCATAATGAAATGTATAAACATTTGGAAATTCTGCATGTCAGTGAATCAGTATTTTCTATATGAAAATGAATAAAGTTACAAAATCATGCATTTAAAAATCCATTCAAAGTCCAAGATAGACCATGAATTTTAATATAGCATAAACATAGTACAAGAAGTTCATGAATATGATTTCAAATTCCATATGCTAACTAACTTTTAAGAAGCTGTATAACTTGTTGAGTTTGGGTATAGTATCAAAGAAGAATGTCCACAATTATCCGAAAAAGCTATTAAATACTCGTCCCTTTTCCAGTTACATGTTTGTATATGTAAGACTAGATTTTCTTCATCTGTTTCAACCAAAACCAAAGTATCCAAGCAGATTCAATGCAGAAACAGATATGAGAATTTGACTGTCTTTCTTTAAGCCAGATATTAAAGAGATGTACAAAAATATAAAATAATACTCTTTTATAGAATTTTTTTTTGTTTTGGAAAATAGTTATTTTTCACCAAAATGTGTTATATTAAACATTTAATAGATTTATTATTATTTTGAAATGAATCAATAAAGTTTTAAACATTTCTGGGTTTTATTTTCAAATGCAATAGATAAATATAGTAGGTATAATGTACATACATACACAGGCACTCTGAGATCGTCAATATCTTTTAAAGTACTAGAGGATTTGAATCACCACCAGGTGGCGTTGATGAGACTAAAGAGCAGATTAGAGAGAGAGAGAGAGAGAGAGAGAGAGAGAGAGAGAGAGAGAGAGAGAAGGAGGGAGGGAGGGAAAGAGAGAGAAAATAAAAGTAGAATTTGTAGTGAGTTTTGTAGTATGAGATATCCTAATAGCAATGATATTTGTAGACTCTATTGGAAAAAAAGTGACAGGCCCAGGGCTTAATCAGTTGGGTTTTCACAATCTAAATTAGATAGGCAGATTTATGCCAAATAATATGTTAGACTCCCCCCCCAACCCCCACTTTCTCTAACAAAAGCCAAGCACATTCTTTGGAGAGGCTCCCTGCAGCCTCGGAAACTAAGCAGATTAAACTGAAAGAGCTCAGTCTTTTCCATTTTGTGTTGCTAATAAGATAACATTAATCTCTGGGGTTTAAGAGTGAAATTTAGGCAGATTTATTCTGGTAACGAGTGCATTGTAGGAACCTCATAGCCTACAGTTTATTCTCATAGGTTCCTTGGAAGCCCTGAGTGGGGGAGGAGGAAGTTGGGTAGGAGTTGTTGGGGGTGGAGGGTGGAGAGAAGTTTATCTTTGGGAGAGTTAGCTGGCCACTGCATGACAAAATGTATAAATGTCTAGGATTTGTGTGAGGAACTGTAAATGGGTGCTGGGAAAACTTGAAGCCAAACTTATTATTTCTTCAAGGGCATTCTGAAATAGCTGACAAAGGATAGAAGTCTTTCCCAGAAGTGAAGTTTTATTGGCCATGCTTTTTTTAAGGGTCAGCAACAAAAGGAGCTAGAGCCTAAAAGGGTGGAGGTGGGGGTAGGGCTGGTTCTCTGAATGGATTTAGGAGCTTCCAGCGAAGTGGGCATTATGAAGTATCAAACCTCCCTCCTCACTAGGCCTGGGGTTTACATGCACCCCCATCTGATATTTATTCATTCACTCATTCGTAGCTATTGTTTGGAACCTACTATTTATATGCTAGGCATTACACAGGGTACTAGGTCTACAGTGGAGGCTGAAGTAGACATGGTTCCTACCCTTTGGGGGACTTGTTTGAAAAAAGCTAAGTCAATACTGAAGCAATCTAGACATCTTCATGCCACCCCCTCATCAAAGACTTTCAAAAATGTTTCAAAGTTCACTCAGCTTATTGTCTAGTAAAACTATCAGTGTAGTCGACCAAGTTGAATGGCAGATTTTCCGCATGAAGATGAAGGTGGCTCAGAAAGAGAGTGGGAATGCTGCTTACCCTCGACCGCCCTTTCTCCTTCCCTTCTTTCCACGAATATTTACTGAGCACCTACTGAGTGACAGCTGATGAGGCAACAAAGCTAAACAAGACTTGCTTGGTCTCTAACTTGGTGGAGCCTACTAGTATGCAAATAACAACACAAACATATTTACAGGTTGTGGTTGTGAAGGACGATGTGAAGGACCAGGCGCATGGGACGAAACTTTAGATAAAGACGCTCAGGAAAGACCTCTCTGAGGAAATAAATTTAAACTGAGATTTCTCATCTTCGGCACTATTGAAATTTTGGGCCAGACAATTATTTGTTGAGGCGGCTGTCCTGCACATTGTATAACGTTTAGCAGTGACCCTGGCCTCTGCACACTAGATGCCAATAGCACCCTTCATCCCCATTGTGACAACCAAAAATGTCTCCAGATATTGTCAGATGTCCCTTAGGGGACAAAATTGCCCCCAGTTGAGAACCACTGATTTAAGCTGAGACCAAAAAGATGAGAAGCCCATTAAGAGAGGATTGTACTGGGGGTCTTTTAGGCCATAGTAAAGAGTTTGGATTTTATTCTAAGTGGAAAGAAATCACCGTTTTTAATCATGGGTGACATAATCTACTTTGAATTTTGGAAAGATCATTTAGGCTGTGGAGTGGAGAGGGGCTTGACGAGAGTAAGAGAGAAAGTCATAGCTGTCAAAAGAGTCTGTTGTAGTTGTCCACCTGACGCCAGGAAATGATGGTAGCCTGGCTGGGGCGGTGGCACTGGAGGTGAAAAGAAGAAGATAAATGTTCACCAATTTTGAAGTAGAACACCCAGGTCTTGCTGATGGGTTTGATGTAGAGATTCCATCCTGGAGCATGCCCAGTGGTGCCCCCTTTGCCCCCGGTCAAGCAGTGGCATTTACTGGGCTGGGGAGGGACCTACTTAAATTTTAAGGATGACTGCATAGCTGCCTGTTAGTAGCTTTCATGAGAATATGTTGTTGGGGCTGATATTTGGTTGAGATGATGTGTAGAGGTAAGTATACTGGGTTCAGGGTTCTCTGTTCCCTGGGATTCTGGCTGACAGAGTCTCTTAGGCACCAAAATCTGCTCATAAATGCAGAAAGGCAGAAAAAGCAGAGCTGATTAATGAATGAAGGCTGTTCGAGACTGGATGTTGAAGTCCCACCTTCAGAGCCACTGAAGGGGCAAAATCCACTCAGCACTCCCAATTCAGGAATCTTGTGTTTCTCAGCTGGGAAAAAATGGAAACACAGTGACCTGGAAATGCAGGTTGGGAGTAAGCAAAGCTGTCGGTTTGGATGGCATGTGACCGTGGACCTCTTGACGAAAGTTGGAGAGCGATGAACAGGCATTAAGGAACAGGGGACGGAGGCTGTTTTGTGAAGAGCGTTAAGTGTTACCAGGGAAATGGGAGAACAGCAGGGACAAACTAACAAAATATTAGGGGCACAAGGAAAGCCTGTTTGTGAGTTTGTTTTTAATTGCATAGAACATGGTTGCCAGGATTTTAAATTGTAGTGCTCTAGGCATGTAATTAAGCGAGAGGGCTTAGTTGGCACCAACGGGGATACCAAGTTGTTGGTGCAGCTTATGAGAGTGATCTTCTGATATTAAAATTCAGGAACTGAGTATGTGTTTGTCCCCAGCCCTATTTGTGCGTTTGTCCTCTGGGCTTCCAAGCTCTGAGTGAAAATGACCAGCCTCCTCCTCCCATGACCTTAATGTGTGTGTGTGTGTGTGTGTGTGTGTGTGTGTGTGTGTGTTTTCTTTTGTTGCCTGTGTAAAAATGTCTAGGTCTCAGTCTAGCCTCTGGCAATGATATTCAGCTGAAGGGGTTTCAGGACCTAAAACAAAGATAGATCATTCACCCAATCATGAACCATCCTGGTCATTACAAACACCTCCTGCAATCTCTTCTTCTGCTTAAAATTACAGAATTTTAGAGCTGAATGTGAACTTTACAATTATCTTCTCATTTTATATATGAGAGGTCTGAGGCCCAGAGCTGTGAACTGATTTGCTTGAGGCTGCTCAGCTGTTGGGTGGTATCAGGAAATGACCAGGACTGGAACCCGAGCCTGGAGTTCTCTCTGGGATAACCTGGAGGTCCTTACATGGCTCTGGGCAGTCTCTTCTCCACTCACCCCACCTTCAACATGAATACCAGCCCTGTATGAAATGCGTGCTGTTTTCTCAGTCTTTTTGACGGATATATGGCCATTCTGCTGCAGAGGTTTCATGGAGAGAGAAAAGGAATGTCTTAGCCAGGTAACTGAAATGCTTTGCAAAATGGTAAAGAGAGTTCACTTTTCAAGTCACAAGGGAACCATTTCACCTTGGCAAAGGCAACTTACTTAGTGCAACATAATGGCCTGAAAGTGTTCCTGCCTCTCCCCAAAGTGAGCAATTTCCTCTGCTCTGCCAGCACAGGCCCATTACATCATAAAGACACTCCGTGTTTACCTGGCAATTATGTGGAGTGGGAGCCAGCCCTTTCAAGAGGTTCTCTTTGATCTGTTCTAGCAAGATCATCGGAGGTGGGGGGTGGGGTGGGGGTGGGAAACAGATGAAGGTCTTCAGAGGTTCCTGAGAGTGACCAAAAGTCAGAACCAGATCTCCAGGCCCACCCCTCCTGCACTCTGCCCATTTGGACCTTGCTACTAGTGCAGCAGATACAGTAGCGGTCTCCAACCTTTTTGGCCCCAGGGACCGGTGCTCCTGTGAGAATTAATGCCTGATGATCTGAAGTGGAGCTGAGACAGTGATCCTAGCGCTGGGGAGTGGCTGCAAATACAGATGAAGCTTGGTTTGCTCACCCGCTACGCTGCTCGCCTCCTGCTAAGCAGCGGCAGCAGGGTTCCTAACAGGCCAGGGACCCTACCAGTGGTTGGGGACCCCTGAGATGGAGGATTTTAGAGTCCTAGTTTTCTCTTCTCTAGGCCAATGAAGGACGAGTTTCTCAAGTGTTCCTTATTAGAGGTGGATAAAGATAAATTAGCTGTGGATCTTTGGGATAAGAACATTTGTGCTTGTATGGTGACCACACCCTAGAAATCTTGGATGCCCTGATTTCAAATATTCTGCCCTACCCTCTTTATAAATTCATGTACTTATTGAAACTTATATTTCACTTTTTAGTTCCGAAGACAGAGACATTCCACTTATTTAAAAATGGAATTCTTTACCCCCTTCCTGAAATCTGACTTCAAACCACACAATGCCCTCTCTGGAAAGTACAGACTTGACCCGCACTCCACCCCTAATATCACACAGCCAATCATCTGTAACTGGGAACCAGTGATGCGGTCGAGCAAGGCAGGGCATGTGTGATCATGGATTTGGGAATCAGTTCTGAGTTCAAATGCCAGCTGCTAGCACCATAATTTACAGCATTTTCTGACTTCATCTCCTATCACTTCTCCTTACACTCCTCTGTTCCAGAGCGCTAGCCTCCAGCTTGTCTCTCTAATACTTGATGCCTGCCTCAGGGTCTTTGCATTTGTGCTTCCCTTTCTCTAGAACGCTCTTTCCCCACATGCCTTCTTTAAACCTTTGCTCAGTGTCATTGGGGGCAGGCCTTCTATGGCCACTTTCTAATTGTTCAGGCTGTTGTAGTTGAATGGGAGGATGGAAGAGGCAACATTTTGAGTGATTTTCTAAGCACTTCTCTAAGGATGAGACCAAGAGAAATAAAAGGAAGGCTTGAAAGCCCTTCTCACTCAAGCTGGGACAGAGTCACGGCAGGAAATGGATTTCCCTTGGCAGGAGCCAGGGAGTCACAGGGAGATGTGCTCAGCTCCCTGGAAGCTCTGAAGAAGAGGCTTAGGGACTGCTTGTGTAAGAGGGCATCTGCCTAACAGCCCTTTCCACTCCTCTACTCCACCTCCTCCCAAAAGAGTCCCAACAAACCCCTTATTTGCCAACTTTAAAACTGTCTCACTTCAGTTCCAAATTCTAAACTGGAATTCATTTCCTTCCTTGTGAAATGGAGGTGAAATGGTGGTTGAGTAAGCCAAGTTAACCAATGGCTTGGGTTGTTTTCCTCATTTCACTCATTCACTCATTCATTCAACATTTAAGCGTTAGACTCTTTACAAGGGATTCAAAGAGGAAATTAGTCAGGTCCTGCCAGACTTAAATTGGGCAATTGGTCATTTGAAGAGGTTTAATAAAGCGACTACTTCCAAAAGGGAGGACAAAGTAAAGAAAAACAAGGGATAGTGTGGTACCCTGGAGCCAGTAACATCATCACCTTAGGCTGGAGGGATAAGAGAAAAAATTCACAGAATCTAGGAGAGAGCCCTGTGGAGAGGGCCACCTGGCAGGAGCTCTGTGTGACCTCTGAAGGTCTCATCTAGCTAGTGAAAACATTGACCTCTCTCTCTTCTTTCCATTGGCTGAACTCCATCGATGTAGTTGGTATGGGTCAGCCTCTTGGAGCTCACAGCAGGGCAGAGAAGAGTAAAGTGAGAATCTAGAAGGACAAAGAGACTTCTAGCACAGAAATCAGCATGGCCTCTGTATGCAAGGAGCTTGCATGCTAGCAGGGGAGATAAGAATTTAAAAGTAAATTACAATGTGATAAATGCTTTAATAAAGATATAAACAAAGTACAAGAGATGCTCAGGAGTTAGAAAATGAGTTCCGCCAGGAGGGTTTTAACAAGTGTGGAGGTTGGGGGAGGAGATTGGTTCCTGGGAAGGGAGTACAGAGGAGTTGTTTCTCAAGTGATAATCAGGCTTCTTGGAGGAAGTAACGTCTAAACTGAGACCTGGAATGCAAATAAGAATTAGCCAAGAGAAGAGGAAAAAGAGAGGAAGGCTAGGTAGAGTGAAAAACATGTGTGTAAACCGGAGGCAGAAATGTAGAACTCTTCTGGAAACTGTAAGTGATGTATTATAATAATGTAATAGGATAGGATAGAGGAGGATAGGCGAGAGATGAAGCTGAAGGGAGAAGAAGGGCCCAGAGCACAAAAAATCCTTTTGCCAGACTAAGGAATTTAAAATTTTGTCTAAGTAAGTCCTTAAAAGGTGTATTTATGGACAATGATTATGGATATCATTGTATTTGTGTTTTAGGAAATCACTTTGGTTGAAGAGGAGAGAATGGATTTAAGGCAAAGAATTTAGAAAGCAGGTTGTTTTCGTAATCTAAGTGAGAGATGACAGTGGCCCAAAGTCAAACTTGTAGAAGAGGAGATGGAAAGTAGTAAGAAGGTAAAACTTGGTGGGATTTGGGGATTAGACATGGAAGAGAACAGAGTTTAGTCCTGGGGAGATGGTATCATAGTTCACTGAGATAATGATCTTTAGAGAAGGAAGAATATGGCTGTGTGAGGGGAAGGAGGAGGATAGTACATCATGGTGGAGAAGAAGGAGGGGCTTGATAAATAATCCAGTTTGGTGCATATTGATGTGATGAATGCTTTGAACCAGTCGTCAGAAGAGATCTTGGTGGGAGATATGGATTTGAGACCCATCAGAATGCAAATGATGAATGCAGCAATGAGTACATGAGATCATCATGTAAAGAGCTTTGAGTGAGGAGAAAAGAATGCCAAAGAACACTGGCATTTAAAAGGATGGTAGAGGTAGAGGAACTTACAAAGGAGACAGAGGCGTGGGCTGAGAAGGAGAAGAACTAAGAGAGTGGAGTCATAGATGCCAAAGAAAATAATGAGTACCAAGAGGAAGCGAGAGAAGTAATCATGTCAAACATTATCGAGAAGTCCTAGGCGCAGGAATTAATTAACACCATAACTGTTCTTTCTTTTTCTGTGTCTTCAACTCAGATAGACAAGGAATATTTCCTGAGCATCTACAGTATGGTTGTTGTGGACTTAATTTTGTCCCCTCAAAACAGTATTTCAGAATCCTAACTCCTGGTACCACAGAATGTGATTATATTTGGAGAATAGACCTTTAAAGAGGTAGTTAATATAAAATGACGTTATATGGGTGGGCTCTAATCCAATATGACTGGTGTCCTTCTAAAAAGAGGAAATTGAGACACAGACACAAAGAGAAGACTATGTAAAAATGCAGTGGGAAACTGCTGTCTACAGGGCAAAGAGAGAGGCCTCCAAAAGAAAACAATTCTGACAACACCTTAATCACAGACTTCTGGCCTCCAGAACTGTGAGCAAACAGATTTCTGTTGTTTAAGCCACCTAGTTTGTGGTACTTGATTATGGCAGCCCTAGCAAACCAATACAATGCTTTACATAGGGATCAAAAAAAGTAAACACCACGGGCTAGAGCCCTCAAGGAACTTAGAACTTTTTTAGGGAGAGAAGAAGCACATAGATTAATAACTGGCCATTCTATAACACTCAGGTTTGAATAATTAGGTTCATAAACACTATAGTTTAGAGAAGCAAGCACTTGCTCTGGGATAGGGTAATTGGGAAAGGTCTCAAGGAGGATGGAACACAACCTTGAAGGATGTATAGGATTGGGTTTGACAGGGAAAAGGGGAAGGAAAGCACATGTAGGGGGGCAAGGCTAGCAAAGGGATGGAAAGGAGAATGTGAGGTGTTGAGGGAGAACTAAGTAATTCAGGCTGACTTAAAGGGTGATTCTTTGAGTAGACTTGTGAAAGATGGAGCTATATACAGAGACCGACATTACTATACTTCCTCCCAATATCTTTCTCTCATCTATAGTAATAGAAAGTTTGACTGAGCACTTGATCACTTAGACAAGGACATTTTCTTTGCAGTTAGGTGTGGTCATGTGACTAGGTTCCAGCCAATAGAATGTGAGCACAGTGATGTGGCCAACTTCCCAAGTGCGCCCATGTGAAGAAAGAGACATATCCTCCCCCCTTATCCTTCTGTCCTTCCTGCTGGCTGGAAGTGTGGACATGTGGTTGTGGGAGATGAAACAGCTGTCTTAGACTCTGAGATGGAAGCCTTGTGTTGAAGATGGCAGGAACAAGATAGAGCCTGGATATTGATAACACATGGCCACTGTATTAGCCCTGGACTGCTTTTACTTGGACTGCTATTTGAGAGAGAAACTCCTATCTTGTTTAATTTATTGTTATTTTATCCCTTATACTAACAGACAAATGGATATTACAACCCATGCATACAAGACGGGGCTAAATGGTGGTAGAACCTATGATTTGTACTGTGTACAATGGTAACTACCAAAGTCCTTTGGAAGAAAGAATGAAGATTAGGGAAAAATACAAATATTTACCTAGCATTTATCGTGTGCTAGGTATGGTAATAGGTATGTATTATGTGTTAAGAGTTGTTTTATTTAAGTCTCACAATGGGTCCGTAAGGTAGATATTATTAGCCCTGCATTAATGTCAAGGAAACTAAGGTTCAGAGAAGCTATGTCACTTATCCAAGGGAATAGAGGAGTGACAGAGTCAGGATTTGAATCTAGGTCAGTGGTTCTTAACCAGACAGTTTTGTCCCTCAGGAGACATTTAGCAATGTCTGTAGAAATTTTTGTTTGTCACAAGTGGTAGTGGTGGTGGTAGGGGTTGGGGTAGAGATGTGTTATTGAGTTTGGGGAATGCTGCTAAACATCCAACAATGCACAAGACAGCACTCCACAATAAAGAATTATCCACCCCCAAATTTCAATAGTGCTGAGGTTGAAAACCCTTGACCTCTATTCTACAAAAAGTTTCTTTTCATTACACCGAATTGGAGCGGGAGCAATTAAAAAGGGGGTTATGTAAAAAAGGATATAGTAGGAGAAGGATATCATGAATAAATTATTTTAGGAAGGTAAATCTAGAGTGATGAAAAGCTGAGTTGAAGATGGGAGAAACTGAAGCTCAGAAGACTAATGAAAAACACTGACACGGTCCAGGTGAGAGGCAGCAAGGACTTGAAGGGTGGGTGTTGGGGCCAATAAAGTGAGGAGAACTTAAGTGTCAGTGACAAGAACTTGCTGACTGATAGTGTATGGAGGATGGGATAGGCAGGAAGTGGAAACAGACTCGTCATGATGATTCCATTTTTCCTCCCCTCCCCCGCTTCTACCTCTCCTCTGCCCTTCCTTTCTCATCTTGCCCTTTTCCCTCTCTTTTCCCTCCAGCCCTCTCCCCCATCTGTCTTTGCTTCCCTGTCTTCCTTCCTTCTTGCCTTTCTCTAACCGTGTACTGTTTTCCCCTGATCCTCTGTTCTAGGCTGTGGGTAAGTTCTCATCCCTGTCAAGGGCAATGTGAAGAGATCTGTGGTGCCCTCAGCTTTATCTCTCATGACAAGAACCAGCAAGCTCCCACAGCTACAACCACAGATTCTGACACATCTTTTCAATCCCCATTTCCTTTTCCATTTCCTGTTTGCAGAATGGATTAAAAATTTTGACTAAGATTGTAAAGACAAACCTGTGGCTCCTGGAAGAACCCCAAGGGAATTTCTGACGTGCCAGAGGAGGAAGGAAATCCTTTGTCTCACTGTTGCTGTTTTCTCTGGAGTGTTTCCAAGGGACATGGGCCTGTTGACAAGGTGTTCCTGGGCCTCGGAGTGGCTTCCTCCCTTTCCTGGCAGCCTGTAGCCTGCTCAGGGCCAGGGAACCAGCATTGCTAGGCATGTTCTGAGCCCTGGTGGTGGAAGTATTAGTTCCTGGTCTCTGCCTCGGCCTCCCTGGCCCTCTGGGGACACTGTTAAGAGCCCACTGCCATCTCATGCCTTTGGAAAAACTTGGTCAATAAAAAACCAGCAATGATGAACTGATTGCTTTCAGGCCTTAGAGGCAAAGTCAGTGACTGCCAGTGTCAGCCGTGAATCAACAGTCCAGGCCTGGGGTCAACACCTCCACAGTGGAGCCTGTTGCCCCCTCCTCCTCCCACTGTATTTCCTTGATATGCTCTTTCCATCTCACCACTTCTACATGCATTCCTCTCCTCTAGGCGTCCTCTGCTCACTTAGTCTCTTTTCATTTTCTTAGTTTCCTCTTCTCTCTCCCATCCACACTGCACTATCAATGAGAACCAGGTCTCAGAGAATAGGCAGAGCGAGTCCTTGTTCCATGTGGCCTTTGGCTCCAGTCCCTTTCTGCATTCTTCCCCCTCACCGCTCCATTTAGGTACCTGCCTCCTTGTTCACTTCTCCACGCATCGCATTACCACCTGCTCTGAGGAAAGGATTGTGTATCAGTCCTGTGTACATCTGGTGGCCTCATAGTATGATGCTTTGGAAAATCTCTACACTCTAGAATTTAATAGTGGGTTGGAATCTGGGCACTGTTTCTTACATGCAGCTTTGGGTAAGTTATCAAACTTTTATGCTCCATTTTCCTCTCTCAGCCAGGGCTAACAATAGAATAATCCTTGTGGAGTCGCGAGGATTAAATGACTAATGCATGCAAACACTTTGGACAGTGCATGACACTTGGTAAGTTTTATAAAAATTAGGTGTTGTTATCTGTATAAATATAAGTTGTTGTATTGTAGCTAAAAGTCCTTCTGCATGTAGGAGAGGTCCCCTTCCAGCCATGGCAAGGTGACTCAAAGGCCAACATGGGGTGAGCTGACAATGGAAGTGGCCAGATTAGTGTCTGCTGCTATCAGAGTAGCCAGGCCAATATTAGTGATGCCCAGGAAGGGCTGAGCCAGATTCCCAAATCAGCACAACCAGCTTGAGACTTGGGAACTGCTGCCGGAAAGAGGCGTTGAGGCAGGGAATGGAGAGTGGCTTCCACACAGGCAGGGATGCTGTCATTCCAGCACTCACTGGACTCCTGGGTGAGCATCAGGCCAGCAGTGGGAGGGAGAACAGAGAGCACATGCCATCACAGGGGGAGGACTCGAATAGCCAGGATGGACAACATGTATGCTTCTCTAGCAATCTGCTGGGGAGGGGTAGAGAGGACCCACTGCACGTGGAGGGCCGAGGTGCCGAGAAAAGACTATTTCACTGGTCACAGACCCCTTCCCTCCATTTCCTGTGCCCTTTCTTCCTTGTTCAGGCCTTCAATGCCATTCATGGGCTCTCCTTTGCCCCCTCAGGAGAAATTCCTTGGAAAAGCCTGGACAGCAGTCATATCTGAGGGTGAATGAATTCAGGTCTTTTATATATCTTCCTGGTTTTCTCTATATGGGAGGGATGGAAGGCTCTGACTTTTATTAAAGAAACAATATCCTCACCCAGCAGGAGGGCAGATGTTGGAGATCCAGAGCCCCTTTCCTATTGTTCCCTTTCTCAAGGGTGGACCTGTCTTCCCGAATGAGGAGCAGTACATTACACACGGGGCCCCACACTCGGAGAGTGGGATCACCGTTCATCCCGGAGGACCACTCACATCTGACCTCTGGAGTTGTCTGTGGACCCCCGCCTGATCTGGGACTCTGCTTCAGGGTCCTCCTTCCCTGTTCTTGTCTCTTTTGTTGTAAAGGGCTGGGGGTGCTGGGAAGGTAACTGTGGGGAGTGTGAGTAATCAGATTGAAATGCAGAGAGACCATTACTTGGGGTGGTAGGAGAAAATTTGCTGCAGAAGTGAGAGCAGACCCTAAGCTTCCACCTCCCCTTCTCTTCTCATGCTTTGGAGGGAGCTGTGCTGCCTCACAGATGATGAATTGGGAGCTGGTCAAGGGGTGATGAAGCACCACCAGATCGAGCTCTCTGCTGGTTCATTAGAAAGAGAAATGACAGCCAAAGCTGCCAAGAACCAATTCTTTAGGATTGTTTTTTTCTGGCACCTTTCACAGCACCGCCAAGCTAAAGGAGTGATCAGGGATATCTGATGCAGTGGGGAAGAGGAAAACTAGGTGTCCACAAGATGGATAGTCAGGTAGGTGCCTAGCATGGTGACAGTGCCTGATGTCCTGATATGAACTCTTGTGATCTTCCTGGGCTCAGAAAGGAACCCTCTCAGGGTTTGTACCTCCCGACTCCCACATAGCAGTCTCATGGCTGGATATGGCTGCTGCCCCAGTGACTCAGCAGAAAGGGAGTCCTGGCAATGCTCACTCTCCTTTGCAGGGATCTCTCCTGAGGAGTATCTGAGGCCAGAGTGCATCGGTTGGATCTGTTTGCTTTTCAATACTCTTCATCAACCACCCTGCTCTCCTCTCCCTGTTCATTGATACTACTGTTGTGTTTTTCCAGCTTAAGAAAAATGCTGTCCAAACTCATCTGCAAGCCAAGTCCCCTAGCCCCAGGGGTGATTTTCAAAATAGTGTAGACATTAATCTTTTTATAGCAGGATGTCAGGGATGTCCAGGGGTCCAGGGGAAGGGGCCTTGAGTGGCTCAGGGCAGTGCCATTTAACAGCTGGAAGGAAAGCACTTTAATGTATTCGGGGGGATCACTTTTTTAAAAAAAACTTTATTGTAAAAAACACATAACATTAAATTTACCATCTTAACCAATGTTAAGAGCTGGGTTCAACAGTGCTAAGTATATTTACACTGTTGTGCAACAGATATCTAGAACTTTTCCATCTTGCGAAACTGAAACTGTATACCCACTAAACACTAACTCCCCCTTCTCCCTCCCCTGAGCCCTTGGCAAGCACCTTTATACTTCCTGTTTCTATAATTTTGACTACTTTAGATACTTTATATGAATGAGATCATACAGCATTTGTCTTTTTGTGACTGGCTTATTTGCTCAGTATAGTGTCCTCAAAGTTCAAAACACTGGTATTTCAGCAAACTGTATTTGCCACATGTATTCATAGGTTGAATGTCAACCCTGCCTCACCCCCACCTCAAACTTAAGCCCTATTGGATAGTTCTGAAAATTACTTTTACCTGAATATTAAAGAAATCCCCTTCCCCACTCCCAAATCCATACTATGGCTCTTCCTCCAATGTTCAGGAGACTCTCGGAGTATGAGAAATCTCTCTACTTTGGCCGATGTTTTGGTGAAGGCTTCTTTTACTAATACTTTCTTGTTTATTCACAATTATTTCATTTAATATAACACACACTACCTAAATGTAATTTCTTACTATTTTTTTTAAACATACCCTAAACATTCCCATCTTTATGCCTTTGCTCATGCAGTTTCCTCTATAAAGGGTGCCTTTTTTCCTTCTCAACAAAAATTCTCAAAAAAGTGCAGAAAAAGGAGAAACTTTATGCAGGCGAATAGCTTGCAAAACAGGGAAGCACAGCTTCCAGTGGAAACCAAAATTGTCTCAAAATTGAGACAAAGGGGAGACCACCTTTTATAGGGAAAGTTCTTGCCCAGGTTCTTGATTGGTCCAATTTTATGCAAATGAGATCTCCAGATTTGTACAGTTCTAACTGGTCCGAATCATGCTGTTCTGATTGGTCAATATTGTGCATTCTGACTAGTCATTATAGAGCAGTTCTGATCGGTTGTTTAGATGCAAATGAGGAGATAATTGTGCAATTCTGATTGGATGAGGCATGTCTCAATCCACTGGTCAAAAAAATGAACCCAGGAACTCCCATATAATGGCTGATTCAGAGGGCAGGAGCATACTACAGGAAGTCTGTGCTTTTCCTGAAATGAAGAGTGCATGAGAGGCCTCAGTCAGCAATGGCTACTAGACTCTGGTTATGCATTTGGTCCCAATTAACCACGAAAAGTCCATTTTGACAGATACATTTCTTCTCAGGGTTCATACTCTTTTCTCATTGAGTCTAACTCACATTCTCCTGCTAAGGCCTACTCAAATTGCACCTTCTGCATGAAAGTCTCCAACCATTCTGTTCAGAAATGATCTCTTTCTTCTGATACATTAAAGCACCTTTTCCTAAAACTTCTGTATGGCGCTTATAATTTTGTTATCACCATCATCATCATCATCATCATCATCATCATCATCATCATCATCATTTGGTAGTATTTATTGAGAATCTACTCTACTCTATGTCATGAAAATATTCTGCACTTTACAGTCTCATCTGTTTTTCTATCTTGTAAAATAGTTATGCATGTTTTCTTCCTTTTGATGTTATAATAATAAAGCAAATGGGATTTGGCATCAAACAGACTCGGATTTGCACCCTAGTTTTATTATTAGCTGAAACACTTTGGGCAAATTACTTATCCTCCTAACCCTCAGATTTCTTGCTAGTAAAACACAGATAATAATACCTAATATTGGGTAGTTGTATTGCATGAAATAATAGTAATAGCTAACATTTATTGAATGGTTATTATGTGCTGAGCAATGCTCCAAGTACCTCTTCTGTATTATCTTATTCAGTAATTTAAATGCTTATAACAACCCTATGAGGTAACTTTAGAAGAATCTAAGGCAAGGAAAGTTTAAGCCAGTGAGTGGAAAAGCTAGAATAAAAACTTTAGAATCCTTACTCTAATAACTGCATCCCTAGGGTAGCTAATCTCCAGCACAAGCTAGGTAATATCTGCATAATACTTAGCCCACCACTGGCAAGTGACAGTTTAGTCCCATTCTTATTGTTGAGGGCTGGGGTCTGTCCTGTACATCTTTGTTTCCCCACAGCACCTCATGGCAGTAATAGCTTGCATTTGTTAAGCAATTTCCATGAGTTTGCATTTGCCAGGAATTGTACTAAGTTTTTAGCCCTAGCACAATTAACAAATGAGTGATTGAATAAATGAATGAATGAAAAGAGGGCACAAAAACTCTTGAACAATGGGCAAAAATGGTCTAAGAAGAGGAGTCGCCCCTGCTAGGTTACAAGCCAGTCAAGAGAATGTTATAGCCAAGGAGAGTCCTCCCAGGGTTCTGACTTATGCCCAGTATTCATCAGTGTTTTCATTAATGACTGGAAAGATGGAGCGCAGAGCATGCTAATTAAATTGGTGAAGCCTGCGAGGCAGGATAGAAGCTGAGCACTTAGGAGGCAAACTCGAGCTTGCAGACAGTACTTGACAAATTAGAGAAATAAACAGAGTCAATAAACGAAGCTCCAGGAGCTGCAGACTTCAAGTGGCTCTGAGGGAGCTGCTACCTCTAATGGATCTGCCCAGAGAAGGCTTTGACCCACTTTTCTTTGGGATTCACCTGGCTTGACAGCATATTTGGGGCAAATTGGAATGCAGTTCCCATGAGGGACTTGGGCCTCGAGGCCTCATGGTCAAAATCCCCACTCCAAAGGCTAATCTGTCCCCATTTCTCCCTGGCCTCTCCGCTCCTCACCCTAGCCATCTGCTTAGCTGGGTCTCATGGAGGGAAAGAGATGGCTCCACCTGCTCCCGCAAAGAACTGAGACTTGGTAAAAGCATAAACATGCCTCCTGATGCTCCATCCCTACCCACCCAAATGGTGCTGCCCTGCTTTCTTCCCACACAGTGTCATAGTTAAGTAACTACTTCTTTTCCCATGTGAGATTGTCTTGGAGGTTCCTTGGAAGATCTGTTGAGTATGAATGGAGGGACAATGAGACAGTGTGGTCCGGTAGAGAATGCTCTACAACTGTGCTGCTAGCCTTCAGGAGGAAGGCAAAGTCTGAGAGGTTAGGCAGCCACAGAGGTTTGTGGGCTTTGGAGCTCCAGATACATCCTTCTGGAGCTATGTGGCATTAGGTAAGTTAACTTCTCTGAGTCAAGCCTCTTTGGTTACCAATAATTGAGACCCACGTGATTTATCTTACTCAAAATGGAGTACTTAATTTGAATAATAGGAGAGATTCTCAGAAAACCTAGGAGCTAATGGGAGAGCCTCTGTGGACCATGTCATGGTCTCTTTCTTCCTCTTTCTCCTCTGGAGTTGCAGAGTTCTCTGCTCCTGCTTTACTCAGCTCATCTGATTCTCTCTTCTTTCTCAACTGGCCTTCATGGTACACATGACCACACACTGGAGTTCCAGTTCCACCTTCATGAAGGGCCTATCGGTGAAGACAAATGTATCTATATCCAAATCTACATCTCTGGGTTAAAGAAACTGACCTTCCCCAGCAGGGTCATGTTTTTACCCTGGCCTGAGGAATGGTGGTATATGCTTGGTACCAACATGCCATTAAAAATCCACCTCTGTGGGTATGTGGAAGGTTCTCAGAGAAGAGAAGAAAGTTAGGTGTTCAATGCAGTTGCAAAGCTTCAGTTTTCCCATGTAAAAATGGGAATAATATTACCTATGTCATAGGAATTAAATAAAATACTCTACATTAAGTGTTTAATATACTGGCTGATAAATAAGTGCTGCTACTTGTTGAACAATTGTTCTTGTTGAAGATAAGTTTCACCAGACTTGGTAGGAGGATCTCTGAGGTGAGATGGGGCTGAGTAGGGAAGGGAGCTTAGAAGGGACAGGCTGAAGGGATATGAGTATGGGGACTGTGTCTCCATTCATTGTCTATTGGTTACAAGGAGTGGATGGGGAATGGAGGAAGCTAAAGAATTTGGCTTTTCTATAGGTCAAAGATAGTTCTGGTGGTATTCAAGAGCCCTAAGCTACCTCATACTCGAAGATTGCATAGTTTGATCCACTGGAGATGAAGTGTCGGTACCTTTTTATACGGAATTATGTGCCAAATGGGGCACTGGCATGCCTTTTTAATCTCTTCATTTTTTTATCATAGAAATTTCCACCAAATGTCAATCTACCATGAACCTGTAACCATGCTGGGTGGTCAGACACTCCAGCCCCACTGTCTTTATTTTCTATCCTTCTATCTTCTCTCAAGCTCCTCTACACCCCTGCCCCCGCAAAAAGCAGAAGCCTTTTTCTACCTTTGACCAATATGCATATTAATTCATGCAAATAAATGAAATAAATGCATAGACCAGAAAGGACACATTCTGTTTGAAGTCAGCTAGGATATCCTACCACATATTATAGAATATTAGAAATGCAAGAGACCTTACAGTACTTCAGTGGTTCCTAAATACTAGTCTGTGAACCAGGATCAGAACTTAGCTTCTAAAAAATGCAGTTTCCAGGGTCCCATCACATGTATTTTTTAAAGTAATGTCTGGGTGATTCTGATACCCAGATTTCCGACTTGCCTTCTCCAATTTATAGATGAGGATGAGGTAAATGAGCCCTGCCACTGGCTCGAGGTCCCACAGACAATGACAGCAGATGGAGGTTCAGGTTTCCTCAGTCATAGGTCATGTGCTTATCTGCACTTCTGTCAAAGAAACAGAAGCTCTATAATGCTGAACCAAAAGTAATCAAAAAGTAAAACATTTAAGGGACATTTTGATAATGTAAGCTTTACTTTACCAGAGCTGTCCCCAACATGTCCCAAACGTCCTTTCCCCCAGTCCCACCCCTCAGCCTGCACTCAGCCCATCCTCCAAGCCTCGCTGCTTTGAGGTTTGGGGAGTGAGAGGAGGGACTAAAAGCCTTCTGTGATTTTAACAATTTCAGTAGATTCTAAATCTAGGAAAATAATTTTCCTTATAAGCTGCCAGGTTCCATTTAGGACTTATCAAAACAAGCAAAACAAAACATAAAACCAGACAAAACAATAATTCTAGCTCAGGACTCCTGCGATGATCTTGGAAAGCTTTGTGCCTGGTCAGGCCCTCGGATCTTCCCCTCTGGAGCTCTTTTCCTCCCTTAGGTCTTTAATGGGTTTTTGTATATGGTATGAAGTGGTGATCTAACTGCATTCTTTCACGTGTGGCTATCTGGTTGTCCCAGCACAGTTGAAAAGACGTTTTTTTCCCCCATTGAATTGCTGTAAGTAACCTTGTCAAGCATCAATTTACCATGAATTTGAGGGGTTATTTCTGGACTGTCATTTCTATTCCATTGATCTGTTGTCTATCTTTATGCCAATACCGTACTGTCTTGATTAGTGTAGCTTTGCAGTAAATTTTGAAATCAAGAAGTATGGGTCCTCCAACTTTGCCCTTCTTTTTCAAGATTGTTTTGGCTATTCTGAGTCCCTTGAATATCCATACAAAGTTTAAGATCAATTTGTAAGTTTCTGCAAAGGACTCAGTTGTGATATTGATAAAGATTGTGTTGTTTCTATAGATCAATCTGGGAAGTAATGCTGTCTTAACAATATTGAGTCTTCTAATTCATGAACACGGGATTTCTTTCCATTTATCTAGTTCTTCTTTAATTTCTTCCATCAATGTTTTGTAGTCTTCGGAGTATTAAGTTTTGTACTTCTTTTGCTAACTTTATTCCTGAATATTTTATTCTTTTCTGATTGTTTTCTTCATTTTATTTTTATTTAGAATATATTGTTAAAAGTAATTTTCTCTGTTCTTACTTTTTAAAATGTGGCTACTAGAAAATTTTAAATTATGTAAGTGGTTCTCATTACATTTTAATGGACAGTGCTGTTCTAGAACAAAAAAGCTGAGATTAGAGAAAACGAAAGAACATAAAAACAATGGGAGATATTCAGGGTGCTCATGGCAGTATGACTCTAGAGCTACATTTGTGAAACCTGGTCTAGAATTTTCGATTATTATGGAAATTTGCACAAGTCTTGAAGAGCTTCTGATTGCACCCAGAAAAAACATTTTCTTGTGCAACCCCTTGTCCCAGATCTACACAGAGAGAATTTAATCAGATATCACCTTCATAGTCTTTTGTGACTTCTCAGCTCTTGGGTCTACAGGGTAGTATAAGTGACATTACCTGACCTCAGGCATGAAAAAACAGGAAAAAAATTAAGAAAAGACAGCCCTTTATCTCAAGATTTCAAATATTTTCATATTATGTCTAGGAAAAGGAGTTGTAGTACGTTACCGTTGACCCTCAACACTACTGCCCCACCATCTTGGCACCTTCTCAGGAAAATCTTTCCTCATTCTTTCGGACTGGTATAAGTGCTCCTTCTACGTGTGCCTTTGATGTTTTTATTACACAGGTTTGTAGTTGCCTGTTTGCTTTTCTTTCTTCCTTATAGAGTGTAAACTTGTCAAGCAGAGATAATACCTCTTTAACCATTGAACTGCCTATACTGAAGTGACTGGCATGATAAATATTGAGTGAGGGAATGAGTGAATGAGTGAATGAGTACTACATTCCTTCTTTCTGTAAAAAAAATAATATAAATGGAGCCACTTTAAAATGAAGTCAGAGCTACTATCCCAGAACTGTCTTGCATGTCTTATGCCTCAAACCTTTGGAATGTTAAATCGGCAAAATAACCTTTGGACTGGGCCTAAAGCAACATTGTGTCCCAAAGAACTGTTTGCAAGGATAACAATGAAGCATATATGATTACTGGGTTGAAAATTAAAAACATTCTTTAGAATTAACGTCACTATGAAAGCTTATCTGCCCCAGCAGAAATGTCTTCTTTCCATTGATGTAATTGTTCCCCTTCCTTTCTCATAAATGTCTTATCAGAACATGATTTGGATTTCTGTCTGAATCCGTGCTTTCTGAATAGCTATTATTATTCTTTTTATCTCAAATAAATGTTTATTACCTCTCGCTTTGGCCTTTTATTTTTAGGTTTACATTTCTTTAGAAGAGAATAATTTTACAGCATTACATTAAAAAAAAAGATAAGTGCTTTGTAAGTGTGTATTAGTTCAGTGGAAAGAGCATTATTTGTTGTCGGAAAACTGATCTGGCTTTGTTGCTTATTGGCTGTGTGACCTTGAACAAGTCACTTACATTCTCTGGACTTGGTCCCTCATCTGTAAGATGAGAGATTGAACTATTGAGCTTCAGGAGTCCCTCCAGCCCTAATATTCTGTGAGATGTTGAAAACATGGCAAATCTAGCTTTCAAACGTAGGCTCGCTTCCAGAAAAGCAATTCAACAGAACAGCTGCGATCTCCAACCTTGTGCAGGGGCCTCTGCCTCCCTGCCTTCTCCATGTCTTAACAAATATTAATAGCCAAGGGCTTTAGTGAGTGTGGTTTTTAATAGAATCCAATTTCAGTCCATTTAGAGTGGGACTTTTCATGCTGACTCAGTAATTTGAACTCTGTCAAGCCTGATGGACTGAATGCATTTTTCCGTCTCTACTGCCAGCCCAGGGCTGGTGGGGAGAGGACGTGCAGGCATCAGGAGCGGGAAGCAGGGGCATCTTAATCAAAATGGCTGCAGATCGGCTACTTTGACCTCACAGCTAGTCTTGTCTTTTCTACTCTGAGGCAAGCAATGAGGATACCAGGGCATTGGAAGGAGAGCAGGCAATAGCTACTCACTTCTCCTTGCAACTCAGAAACCACTGGCCTCTGGGTAGAACCACAGGAAGAAAACTGTGTTGATCTTTGGATGTGACTAAAAAATAATTGGTTCAGAAAAGCAGCAGGATTATTCCAATTGATTGCTATGGATTCCTTGATATGCTTGGGAAGAGCATGTGGTGGAATATGAGACTTCCTCCGCCCTCTATATTACTCAGGAATTGGTCCTGTTGGATCAGAGTAATCCAAAGGCCTGTTGGAAGTTCTCTTCCTTCTACAGTTCAGCATAGGAATATGGAAGACAAATATACGGGTATTAGTTGCCACACTATAAATGAAACTGAGGCTGATGGTGGGGGGAAGAAATGAGTGTTCATTTCATGCTTACTCTGTGTTAGGCACTGAGTTAGGAGACAGGTATTTTTTCATTTTCCCAACACCCTTTTAAGGTATATGTAATAGTCTTTATGTACAGGTGAGGTTAATGAGGGTTTGAAAAGTCAAGCGACTGACCTAAAGTCACACAGCTAGTAGTTGTCAAAGCTGGCATTCAAACAAAGCTCCATCTATGCACTTGCTGGGGCTCTGATTTGTCTGCTGGTATACCTCAGCAGTACCTTTTTTAACTTGGCTGGTCATTAGAAGTACTTTAGAACATTAAAAAAACTATAGTATCTTGAGCGTTATCCCCATGAGTCTGATTCAGCGGGTGTAAAGCAGAATCCGTGATTGTGTTTTTAAAAAGCTACTTCAGGTGATTCTGATGTTTTGGAAAGCACAGCAGTGAAGCAGGTGGCTTTACTTATAACACATCTCCTAGGATTTCTTCAATTCTCAGAAGCACATATCCAGTTCTGCCCTGCATTTACCTAAAGTAGCATTTGCCACTGAATCCATTATTTATTCATTGCGGACTCAATGCTCGACATTTATTGAGCACTTATTGTGTGCAGGCATTGTGCTAGAAATTCTGGCTATAGGATGAATAAACCACAGTGTCTACCTTGAATATCCAGGTGGTGGGAGAAACAAACATAAAGAGGAAATTCCAATTCTGTGTAGCAAATGCTAGCCAGAGATAGGCTCACGTTGCTTTAGGAGTGCAGACTAAGGAGTCAAGGACTTTGAGTGACGCTCAAAGTCCTTAAGGAGTTAGCAAGGCAAAAAGGAGGTTGGAAGGGTAAGGCATGGCCAGCTAGGCAGTGGGAACAGCATGAAAAAGCCCAGAGACCCAGAACGATGGGTTCAAGGAATCACAAGGAGCTATGCAGCAATTCAATGTAAGGTACCTTAAGAACACCAGCAGGTGAGCCTGGAAGAGTCAATGGAAGAAATCACATAAAAGACCTTGTGTGTTACACTAAGAAGTTTGGCTTCTAAAGTGATGAGAAGCCACTACGGATTTTTAAGTTATGGAGCGACATAATCAGTTGTGTTGTAGATGGGCCACTCTGATAGAAACGAGAGGGTGAACCATAGGCCGAAGAAGCTGGCAACAGAGGAACAAATTAATTGCAGAATTAAGAATTTATGTATGTCAAAAAGCACCATAAACAAAATTAGAAAGCAAAGCACTTGGAAAGCATATTTGCAATGTTTCTTGACAAAAACAATATTCTTAATAAAATTACATATTGATAATAAGGCTAAACATACCAATATCAAATAAATAGAAAATTCACAAAGAAAGAAGTACAAATGGTCAATAAGCATATGAAGATATTACTCAGTAAAGAAGTGTGAATTCAAATAACATAAATATCCTATTATTTTCCTATCAAATTGGTAAAGATTTGATAAGTGATAATATCCACCATTAGTGAAGGTGCATGAAACAGGGCACTCTCAAGTCTACAAATAGGAGAGTGTTTTGGTACAAACTTTCTGGAGGGCAGTTGGCAACTTATATCAAAATCCTTAAAGATAGCCAAGCAATTTCCTCCTTGGATTTTTATCCTAAGGAAATAGTCATAGATATGTGCAAAATTTAGCTACAAGAATGTCTGTTGCAACATTATTTACAGTGAAGACTGGAAGGAAATGAAATAGTCACAATTAGGAGACTGGTCACCAAATAAGTTCCATCCATATAATGAGAGTGCTGTTGAAAAAAAGTATGAGAATCACGCAAAAATTGTTACGTTCATGATATAGCAAGTGAAGTAACACGAAGTGCAAAAACATGTATTCATATGCTACCATTTGTGTGTGACAGAAGAGTATATATGCATGTGTTTGAAAATGCTTCAATGGCTCTGGAAGGGTATACAAGTAATGGGAGGGGAACGATGCTGGCAGAGTGAAGATTTACCTCTTCATACAGAGCTTTTTGTACTTTTTGAATTTGTGTTTGTGTATATGTATTACTCATTCTAAAATATAATTACACATTTTGAAAAGTAAGTTATTAAAGAGTATATATATATATAAAGTGTGATCCAGTTTCTGTTAAAAAAAACTGTGTTGCATGTATACATTTATGCCAAAAAGAACCAAAAGATACATCCAAAAAGATTACAATATTTGTCTTGGGTGGTAGGATAATGAGTTGGAATTTTTCCCCCCTAAAATTCTACAATTACACGTGTGAGGCTTTCATAATAATTACAAGAAAAGTATAATTTTTTTTTTTCTCCAAAGAGTCTTCACAAAAGTCCAAGCAGGAGATGACAAAGCAGGTCAGATCCAGGTTTAGTGCCCCAGGTAGAGTTCAGCAGTGACATCTACAAACAAAGTGTAGAGTTAAATGATGGTCCATGTTTGGGGGAGGGGAGGGGAGAAGGAAGCTAAAGGTTTGATAAGGTGAATAGATGTGATTTCGCTTAACAGCTCTCTGAAGTCTCTGTTGGACAGAAAATTCACCTCTCACCCCAAACATCAACCAATACCCTCAGGCAGTTTTTTCCTTTGGAATCATTTAACTTTGGGTCACAGTGAATGGAGCTCCAATAAGCATGTGTGTCTAGGTCGCCAAACAGGCAGACAGCCTGTACACTTGTACCATGACCTCCCACAAGGTAGTCCTCACCTAGTTCTGGTTTTCGACATTTCATTTTGGAAGGATGGCAGCAATCTTCTCCCCATCTGTCCAGCCCTGCCGCAGCTCGCTCTTTGAGGCAAGTCATCTCTCCTGCTCCATGTTGGGAAGAGTTATTTATTCTGGGTCTTTCTTGAATGCAAGACCAAAGGAAGACTCTGCCAGTTTGAACTGGTTCTTCAGGCCACCTCTGACCTCATCTTATTCTTCAGATCCTGACAAGCAGTTTGCTGACCCACAGGCTTTCTAGGCTTGGGAACAAGGGAGTTTTGCACATTTGCCTATGCTATGTAGTTGGTTTTGAATTGGGGTAATGTGAAACCATTTTGGAGGAAGAGGTCAGAGAGAAGGATATGGTAGGGACGGGGGAGAATGTGGCAGCTATAACAGCTTTTTCCTTTTTCTTTCTTTCCAGAGGATGAGCTATAGGAAAGCAACTGTGGGCCCTTGGATATTTCTAGCACCTTCTTATAGACCCCACTGAAAGCCTTTGGGGGCCTATGTGAATATAACCTATGCTTCTGGCTTCTGGGCCTGTTAGCAGTAATTGGATCCTGCAGTAGTGGAGCCTCTGATTAAACAAATAACCCATAATTAATGTGTTTCCTTTTCGTCTCTACCTATAATTGCAACTCTTGCCCAATGCTGGCAATGGGATGAGGGATGCTAGGTAGGTTGTTTGGATGTGTGCTAGCCCCACCAGCAAGGAGAATGAACAACACACAGAAATAACTGTTGGGTCTCAGCTGTCTTTTTCCTGGCTTGTCACTGCCCTGGCCACTAAGGAGTCTAGTGTTAGAGACGTTTCTTTGCCTTGGGCATTTTAAATACAAGAGGCAGCTCATGTACCACCATTGGCATTGTCAAAGCTTTTCAACTTAAAACACACTTTCCTGCTCTTGAATGGTTTTAACTGCTCTATGTAATACTTTGTAGAGTAGCAACTAACCATAGAGTAGTTAATAGCTAGAGCTCTGGAGTCAGACAGACCTGGTTCAAATGCTAGCTATTCCACTTAAGGCCATTCAGTCTTGGGATAGTTAATCTTTATGGTTTTCATTTTTCTTATTCATCAAATGGGAATGATATCTCATAGGATAATTGCATGAAAGAAATGAGATTATACATGTAAAGATCTGAGGATAGTGCATTTAATAAATGCTAACTATTAACATTATTGCATCTGTATATATTTTAATTTGTACAATATTGTCTCTTTCACTAATCACACGAAAAATACATGAAAGTGCTTTGAAAAATTTAAAGTATCATATAAATTAAATTGGTAATCATCTTATATGAGTATTTCTCAACTCTTCCAACTCCTTGAAGACTGGAACTACATCCTATGTCCCATAGCATATTGCACAATGATAGGCAAACAATAAGCCCTCAAGAAATGTTTCTTATTTGACTGAAGCAACATGGCATAGCGTAAAGAGCATAAGTATCAGGAGACTAGGCTGGGATAAAATTAGTTTAAGGCAGGAGAGCCAGTCTGCAGTCATAATTTATTCATTCAACAAATATTTGTTGAACACATTCTCTGCACTAGATATTGAGTCCAGATAATGCCATCAAAAAGAAGCTGTACAAGTCCCACAAAGTCCCACAAAGCCAAGTCCCTGGGCAGTCTCCCCAATCCCAGCCTACGCTAAAAGCACGAAAGGCAGCAGCCAGCATTGTATACCACTGGACAAATGGCCTATTGCTTTCAGGAAAGCCCCATCCTGCCTGGCTGTAAGTAGCTCTGACTGAGAGTTGGGGGAGGGAGGATAAGTGGGGGAGTGGGCTGCTTCCAACAGAAATGACAGGAACTGCTGCCTGTTAATTTATTTTTATTTATACTTAGTCCACAGTTCAGTCCCCCAGTCTATACAATGCTCTTTCCCCTCGACATTATCTCTCCCTCCCCCGATCACCTACATGTTCAAGCCTGGGTCTACAGTACCCTGCCCTTCTGCTGTCACAGCTGCCTGCTGGGTGGGACTATGGGGGAATGCTATGTGTGGTCCTCAGAAGGCACTGAGAGTGGGCTTCAGTGGTATGTGAACCCTGGCAGCGTCTCAGATCCTTGAGGGGGAGAGAAGAAAGCACAAGCCAAGACAACAAGTGAGGGAGGGGGACATGGGCTGAGGTTATTGGGGTTGGAAGGGAATCCAGTGTACAAATTCACAGTCTCTCTCCTGGCTTAATCAATGCTTCTGATGTTTATCTCATCCCTGGATTTGTCACAGTTGCCTTAAGATGCTCTGGTCCATCGGGAAGGTGTGGAGGGTCCAGCCACGTGTTCCATGCCTGCTGCCTTTGGGATGGTATACCCGCCAGGTTCTACCTGTGTCAGAAGCGTAGGCTAAAGTCAAAGCTACAATGGCATTCCTGGCCTGTGAGAGTCCCCCCAGCTGTCCCCGAAGAAGTTAGGTCCCTCTCAGTGGCTAACCTACTAGAGAAGAGGATATTTCCGTTGATGGGGCAACCCAACATCCCAAATTTTCATCTCTCTTTTTTTTCACACTGGAAGTAGACAGAATGAAGGGGCAACAGGAGGAAGAGGTGGGAGGGGGGTGATGGAAAAAGTGGGAGAAAGGACCAGAACCCAGGGTGGGGTTCTCCACCAGGGGGTGCCTGGAAGTCCAGGGTCAGGCGCAGGTGCAACTCTAGAGAGGTGTTGTAGCTACATGGCTTCCTTCTCTCTCTGGGAGCATCTGCTGAGCTTCATCTCTGTCAGTTGGATATACCGAATCACGTTGGTGTCTGTGAGGAGAGAAACACACCTTAGGGAACACTTGGTGAGGGGAACTATTGGGCCTACAAAGAACCAGGCCAAATCTGCATCTGCCAGACTCACTCAGCCAAGGCCCATGGTGACTGAGAGGGCAACCAAGATGCTGGCTTTCTCCTTCACTGCCTCCCCATAGCAAATGTTGACAAGTCACCCTGACCTGGGGACAGACGGGAAGGAGAGCAGAAGAAGAAGGATTTCTCCCTTTATTTCTATGCAACAACATATCCCAGTGGTCCTGAGTTAGCACAGTTAGTTGAGGTTCTGTTTAGAGTTTTAACCTCAGGCAAGTAACCAACTTCTTCAGCTTCATGTTTTATGTGAAAGAAACAACCTCCATTTTTGAATGCCTACTTTGTGTCACGTTTTTAACCTTCATTAACTCATTTAATCTCCATTATAATTCTGCAAGGTATGTAGCATCATCCTCATGTGACAAAAGGGAAAACTTGGTCCTAGAGAAGTTAAGTAAGATGCCCAAGGAGACACATAGTAGGTAGTGTGTCTGACTCCAAAGCCTGCCTCTCCTGGGGATCATAATACCTTCTTCATGAAATTGTTGTGAGGACCAAATTAGGTTAGTCTAAAAGTGCTTAATCCAAAGATCAACAAATATTCATCGAATGTAATTTTTTAGAATTGAAGAGTTTAAAATGACTTTGGTTCATTGTCTTATTTTTGTCCTTATAAGCAGAGTCAGACAACCACCTCACCACACACTGAGGAATTTTCCCCAATCCTGCTACTTAAAGTAGCAAGTGGAGTATGACAGGAAACAGCTGCTTAGCTCTGCACACATCAGAATATCGGAGTTACAGGGCTGCCTGAGACATTTACTTCCAGATGTACAAATCAATGCTGTAGAATACTCATCAATGCTAGGCATAGCATCCAGAACAGTGCTGGCATATAGTAATGTTCAAGAAAATTCTGTTGAATGAGCCCAGTTCTTAGTTCTCAAGTTGCTCACAGTATAGTTGGGGGACACTGACTGATATACAGAAAATAAATTAACACATGAAAATAAAGATATTGGTGTCTTAAAAAGAAAGAAAAAATTATACATTTAGATATTTGCAAATTGATTCTAAAGTTCTTAAAGACTTCTTGGAGGGCAAATTACATTAAATAAAAATCAGTCATATGATCAACAAGGACAATATCAAGTCAAAATCATTGTTGAAACATTACCTCTTCAGAGAGGCTCTTTCTTACTACCACGTCTACAATAGCACCCCATTTACTCTTGATCATCTTTCTCTGTTTAGTTTCTTATGCTATATTTATTTTATAGTATTTCCCTCTTCTAAATATTACATTATCTATTTGTCCATTTGTTTACTGATCATCTTCCTGCATTATAGCATAAACTCCTTGAGAAGGTACAACTTTTTTGTTCACTGCTATCTACCCAGCACCTAGAATAGTTCCTGGGCCACTATAAATGCTCAATAAATGTCTGTGGGACGAATAAATGGCTGAACTAACGGATATGAATTTAAGTGAATGTTACAGATACTGCATGCTCTAAGGAATGGGATCTGACTGGAGCAGAGGGAATGGGATGTTTCCGGGAAGATGCTGGGCTTAGCACTAAAATTATTCATTTGTATTCTGTCTTGCCAACCAGAGTGTGAGCTCCTTAAAAGTAGGGGCCATGTCTTCTTATCTGCATCCCTGGCGTCCAGCACAAATCTTGACACATACAAAGAATTCAATACGTATTTATTAAGCTGGGTTTTGGTTTGGAAAAGATAAAGAATGCTATATTTATTTGAAAAGAAGAGTTCCCTGGAACCCAGACCTCAGGCAGATACATAGACTTTGCTCTCCTTATCCGAGGTCTTAGCACCCACCTGACCCATAATTTGCCATTTCTGCACCTGCCTGGCCCTGCACCATGAAAGCTGTCCATTACAATGAGAAGGCTTTAGGAGCTGCCCAAAGAGTCTGACAGTAAAAAAACATCAATTGCTGCCTTACCTGTTGGCTGTCGGGTCCTTGCTTCTTTCAGGTAATAGAGTGCTTTGTCATAGTCTCCAAGGTGGTAGAAGGCCACACCAGACCGATAAAGGGCCTTGAAGTTCTCGCCTTCCTTCTTCAAGACTTTGAGGCAATACTCTTTGACTCGTTCATAGTTTACCAGCTCAGCCTGGAGCAGGCAGGCTATACAAGAGAAAAGGATGGTAAAATGCAATCAACACAACAGTGGTAGTCTCTGAATGTCTCTCTTTGGTTCTTTCTCCCCATCTAGAGAAGGTTTAGGAGTGCTGGGGCTTTACATGGGAGTTTATGCTGTGGAATTTGTCATCAGATAATTCTGGGTTCTAGGACCCAGTTTCATTACTAACAAGCTGTGTGATCTTAAGTTACTTAGCCTTGTATTATAGGTTAAATTACACCACCCCCAAATATATGTAGGATTCTGAACCCACAATACCTCAGAATGTGAACTAATTTGGAAATGCGGTCCTTCCAAAAGTAATCAAGTTGAAAAGAGGTCTTTAGAGTGGGCTCTAATCCAATATTACTGGTGTCCTTATAAAAGGGTACTACAGACTGAATGTTTGTTTCCCCAAAATTCATATGTTGAAAATGAATTCCCAGTGTGATGGTATTTGGAGGTGGGGCTTTTGGGGGGTGACTAAGTAATTAGGATTACTGCTCTTGTAAAAGAGACCCCAGAGAGCTCCTTCACCCTTTCTACCATGTGAAGACAGTGAGAAGACGGCCATCTAAGAATCAGGAAGCAGGTCCTCATCAGACACACAATCGTCTGGTGTTTTGATCTTGAACTTTTCAGCCTCTAGAACTGTGACAAATAAGAGATTGTTGCTTGAGCCACCTAGTCTATGGTATTTTTGTTATAGCAGCTAAATGGATTAAGACAAAGGGGAAGTTTGGACACTGAGACAGACACACAAAGGCCATGTGAAGAGATATAGGGGGAAGATGGCCATCTATAAGCCAATGAACGCCAGAAGTTAGGAGAGAAGCTTGAAACAGATTTTCCCTCACAGCTCACAGAAAGACCAATCCTACAAGTGTTTTGATCGTGGACTCCTAGCTTCCAGAACTGTGAGGCAACACATTTCTTTTGTTTAAATCACCAGCTTGTGAGACTTTCGTTGTGGCAGCCCTAGAAATAAGCTAAAGAGGCAAGCACATTGCCAACCATGGCTGATATTTGTCTGGTGCTTACCTTGTGCTGGGCGCTTGTCTCATTGCTTTACTTAGTATAACCCTTGGAATACTATGGTGTAGGTCCTATTAGTATTCCCATTTTATAGGTGAGGAAGATGAGACCCAGAAAGTTTAAATACTTTCCCAATGTTCAACAATATGAAAGAGGCAAGGCTGAGATTTAAATCTATGCTGGCTGGCTCTGGAGACCAAGTTCTTTATTGAGTTGTTGAGAAGACTATATAAAATAATGACCATAAAGTATTTAACACAGAATTTGGCACACAGTAAGTACCCAAAGTGTTATTTAATATAATTCTTTTCAACCCCTGCACCACTGCAATGACAACTGCCTCTGACTTTCTTCAAGTTCTCTTTCGTACTTGTTTGTCTCTGTAGTTCCTGGGAGTAGGGGCCTTCTGATGAGCTAATGCCCAGCCTCACACAGGGCACACCTGTGAACATGATAAGCCTGAGTGTCCCAGGAAAGAGGAAGCTAAGCCTGGCAGGTGCCTATGGTGAGGCCCTTTCCTATTTCACAGTCAACTCTCTCTGAGTAAACTGTCTCTGCTTGAAGCTTTCTCACACCAGCCATCAGCCATAGGACCAGGACCAGGGTGAGGATGCTTGTATGACCCTGGAGAGTGAGTGCCTCATGAAATTTGGTGCTCTGGTTGTCTCACTTGCCTCACTGTAATCCCAACCCTGCTGAGCTACCTCTGCCTCCATTTGATCACTAAAATAGTAAGTATCAATTAAGAGCAAAGAGGTGCGTTATACACCTTGGAGAGACTATCAGAAAAAAAAAAAAAAGGAAAAAAATACACCAGTCTGCTTCTTCAAAGCAAACAAAAACAGAAGGCATAACTGCTGCTTCACACCAAGACCAGGCTGAGGGTGGTGGGGGAGAATGTGGGTGAGCTGCTCTTTTGTGCTCGGTTTTCTCCCACACTGGAAGAATCATCCTCGGAAAAAGACGAGTCACTGATTTTAATCTTTGGGGGTCTAACCTCAGCTGTTTTTATCCTTTAAATAACTTCCCTGGGATCAGAATGGCTAACTAAGAGATCGGACCTTTCACTGGGCATTGTGAACAAAACAAAACAAAACACATTCTTTTGCAGAGTGAGGGAGAGGGTGGTGAATCACAGTTTTTTCAAGTTTGAAGGTGTGAGAACCAGGAAGTAGAAGAGAATCAACCCACATCTAGAAACTGACCTGTCAGGTTTCATTGGCCACAGGGCAGAAAGCCAAACAAGTTGACCAAAGCAACCGGCTGCCAACCCCATGGGCCTGGGCATAGGTAGCTGTGGTCACAGAGGATCTCTATCTGCTGACATGCCAGGGGTCCATCCGCTGAGCTGATGCCCTCAGCTCTCCTCCCCTCTCCTCCTCCAGCTGTGGGGTCTGAGGCCCTGCTGTCCCCTCCCACCCCCATGCTGTTTGCATCTGTCCTAGTGCTTACGCAGCTCTGCAGATGAGGAGGGGTTTCTGTCCAAAGATTCCTGAGCATGAACCTCTGGCTGCTACCTGTGTAGTACTGCTCCCAGAGCTATAGGGTGTCCTGTCTATAGCTTCCATCCATGTGCCCCATTCTCTGTTCTCTCAGCCCGGACTGAGTGGCCCTCTTCCCATCCAGCCCTCCATCTTCAGACACTTCTGTCTGCTGACCTGAGCAGCTTAGGAAACAGACCTTTGTAGTTTTTTTTTTTTTTTTTGAACAGTTTTTGAACATCTAAAATGGGGGTGGGGGAGAACAAAGAGGCCTGGAAATGGAAAAGATCCCTCAACCAATTTTTGGGACTCATTCGGTAAAGATGTTTTGAATTCCCCTGAAGATCTGGTGGAAACTGATACCTGGTGTGGACAAGGGCTTGGATACAAAGACCAGGTTAATAACATTTCTTTCAAAAGAGCTTCTAGACACAGTTGTCTTGGAGCTCAGGCCCATCCATAAGTGTCCACTGAGGGCGAGTCTCCCCACACTCCACCCCTTTTGCCACTGAATGACTGCATCTTTGAATCCAAATATATACTCAGAGTTGAGGCCATAGATGGGAATGAGCTCCTTCTTCGTCCAGCTGAGACCTGCCTCCCCAAGTCCACAGCCCCTGCTGCCGAGACTGACTGACCTGACAGTGCTTATTCCCTTCAGGAAAGATCCTGCCCCAGAGCCTTGCCTGGGAAGACCACAGCAGAACATAATCCAATCTCTATGCAAAAAAACCCTCCAGATAGCAGGAGAATGGCCTAACAAAACCCCTTTTAATCACTGCCTTACCAGTTCTGATTGTTGTTCCCAACAGAAGCCACCTCACCCTGAGTAGTAGAAAGAACAGAATTCCTTTCGAAGGAACCAATTTCACCCTTCAGGTAGGTGGCAAATGTTGTATTCACAGGCTGTTAGATCGAAATTATTTAGTAAAGTGCAGGCCCCCTGTTTTACAGGTAGAAAACTGAGGCCCAGAAAGGGAAAGTGATTTTCCTAATTTTGGCTAGTGGTAAAGGCGGGACTAGAATTCAGCTCTTCTGAGTCCCAGCTCATTACTCTTTGAAATATTTATCCAGACTGTATAGCAGAACGTAGAAACTGTTGTATTATAAACCTTAATCCAAATAGAGACCAGGTTACAACAATGTGAATGAATAGTCCTGGATCATCAATGAATCCACAATGACAATCTAAGACCCCCTGGATGAAGGGCTCTACCCACATGAATGTAACATGAGAAAGAAAATATATTAGGGGTTCCCTAATGTTTATCACTTCTATCTCCTGAATGCCACTTAAATGAATCTCTTTCTCCTGTCTCTGCTTGAGTCCACATAGTCACCATCATTTCATCACCCAAATTCACTCTTGCCTTAAGTCCCAGATTCTCAAAATGGACAATAAGGGTCCTGGTTTCATCTTGCTTGTCCAACTTCTTTCTCTCTCTTGGCTCTGCGTACAATGCTCTTTCTCCTTTCCACCTACATCAGTGGTTCTCAAACTGGGGGGATTTTATGCCCCAAGGGACATTTGGCAATATCTGGAGACAAATTTTGGTTGTCACAGATGACATCTTACTGGGTAGAAGCCAGAGACATTGCTAAACATTGTACAATGACCAGGACATCCTCTCAAAACAAAAAATTATCCAGCCTAAAATGTTCATAGTGCTGAGGTTGAAAACACATTCAGTCTTTGGAAACCATCTTAAATACCACTTCTTTCAAGAAGCCCTCCCATTATACTTTATACTAGTTGAAGTCCACCCCTCAACTTATGTCTTCTCCTTTACAATACTTGGCAGATGTATCTGTGAAAACGTAACATCACAAAGCTAATAAGTGTCTTCCCCACCACTCCATCAGTTCCTGGATGGAGTGGAGTGTTTGGTTCATCACCTGATCCCAGTGCCCTGTATAGTGCCAAATGTAGTTAGGCATCACTTTTTGCCTTATTGACCTTGGAACACACACAAAAAAGTAGTTTACTCAGGTGACTTGTCTTTTACCAAAGGTTGCATGAGTTTCCAAGAGCTTCAAATACAGACCCGGGGGGCCCCATGGTCAAGAACACAGTCTAGGTAGTCTGGCAGTAGGAGGTGGATATGATAACTCTATTACCTCCTAGTTGAGTGACAAGCTCAGGAGAATCTAGCCTAGCACCTGCAGGCAGCATTCTATTCTCCCAGAGGGTAATAAGAGTAAGAGCAGGTAACTTTTATTAA
Organism: Eidolon dupreanum; assembly: GCA_028627145.1. NCBI lineage: Eukaryota > Metazoa > Chordata > Mammalia > Chiroptera > Pteropodidae > Eidolon > Eidolon dupreanum. The sequence goes on from CM053509.1 coordinate 20,613,482, forward strand.
GCATGAGTAGGCCAGGCACTGTTCTAAGCATCAATCTTAACAACAACCTATGAGGTAGGTTCTAGTATTTTACCCACTTTCCAGATGGGAAAACTAAGGCCCAAGGAAGTTCTGTCACTTGCCCAAGGTCACAAAGCTAAGTGTCAGGGCCAGGATGTGAACCTAAGCCATCTGGCACCTGAGACTGTGCTCTTAAGCATTATACACACTGCCTTCCTAGGATGTTTAACTGCTCGTAATGAATTTTAACTCAGTTCCTTCATTAGATAGATTTGAAACATGATTCAGCTCCTTATGGCCTTACATGTGAGACTTGATGGTGCCAAACTGTGCTTACTTTATGTGTATACTTTATATGTATACTTCTCATCTTAAAGCTTCCTATACAACTCTCCAGGACCCTCTACCCCACTTGCTTTTCTGCCCTAAAGAAGAAAAACAAACAACAAATGAAACCAAGTAGAGAGTTTCTACTAACACTTTTTTTTTTTTAAGTTCTAAAACTACCAGCATCTCCAATTCCCTTGAGAGTCTACTGTTGTCCTTATACAGCTGACACAACACATCTCTGGTTTCTTCCTGAAACAACTCCTATCTTCACCGGTGCTTGCAAACTAAGCCCCATGGTATTATTTTTTAATTGAAATTTTTATTGAGATAGTTGTCACCTCACATACAGTTGTAAGAAATAATATAGAGAGATCTAATTCAGACTTCCCTAGCTTTACTTGTAGTTGTGCGTATGTTCAATTATATACCATTTTATCACATATGTAGGTTCCTCTGTCTACCTCCAAAGTGTCAGAATAGTTCCATCGCCACAAGGATCCCTCCTGTTGCACTTTTATAATTACTTGCATGTCCCTCCTGTAGTCCCACCTCCTCTTTCACCCCTGACAACCATTTATCTGTTCTCCATTTCTAAAATTTTGTTATTTCAAAGTGTTATATAACTGGAATCATATAGTTTGAAGACTTTTGGAATTAGCTTTTTAAAACTCATCATAATCCTCTTGAGATGTATCCAGGTTGTTGCATGGATCGGTATTTCATTCCTTTCTATTGCTGAATAGTATTCCATCGTAGGGATGTATCATAGTTTGTGTGACCATTCATCTGTTGAAGGACATCTGGGCTGTTTCCTGTTTCCAGTTTTTGGTTACTATGCATAATGCTGCTATGAACATTCATGGACAGCTTTCATTGCTCTAGGATAAATGCCTGGATCATAAGGGAAAGTATTCACTCTCTCACCATTAAGTATAATGTTAGCTTTTTATCAAAATCAGGTAATTTATCTTGATTTTCAACTTGCTAAGAAATTATTTTCTATTATCTGTGAATTATAGCACACCCTCACCTAATGCTTTCACAGAACATGTTGGGTAGTCTTTTTCTAATGAGGGCAGATCTATAGGTATGATCATCAAGTAGGCCCTTTAGTTTTCCAAAGAATAAAATTATTTCTTGCTTAGATCAGGAGATGCCCATCATTGCAGTTATTAATGAAATGTGCCATCTTTTCCTTTCCAGACAAGCATCTGCTGGTCGTCTTTAAATCCTCACACAGCAAAACCACATAATAGTGGTTTACAGTTATTGCATGCTCAATAAGTAGCAATACCTAACACTTGTATGGTGTTTTACAACTCAACTGACCCTCGCAGTGATGCTGGGAAATAGGTATTATTAGCCTTGCTTCCACAAGCTTCCAGAGGTTTAGGGAAATTAAGTGACTTGCTGAAGCCATTTGACTTGCAGGGAAAGAGCCAGGATTGTCTAAGCCCAAGTTCCATGTTGGCTTCACTCCTGCAGAACTGATGGTAAAGAATAGGAAACCCAGACTCAATGATCTCTAAAGGTCTTTTCCAAGTCTAAGGCACTGAGAAGCTATGACAAAGGAGGATGGCAGTGTCTTCATTCGCGTCATACTTGCCTTGCTTGGCGCCCAGATAGAGTTCTCCTTCTACTGCCATTGCTGTGCATTCTACCAGGGGTCATTTGGCTTTATCTAGTGAATTGAATCTCCTCTGATTCACTCACTTTAATTTCTGACCTTCTATTTTTCCAATCTAGCACATGCTTGTCCTTGATTCAAGCAAACATTGCCAAGTGTTTCTTTTGTTTTCTCTGTTTTAGCAACACTGTCCTTGGAGATCTCGGCTTTTCACCATTTCCAAGATGCTCTGTTTCCTCACCCTTTGAATTCTTCCCTTGGGTGCCCCCAGCGTTCAAGGGCTGCTTGAACGAGGGCTGCTGCACCTCTCTCACTGTCAGGGCACAATCCTGGGCAGAGGCTCTTAGTAAACTTATTCATTCATCATGGCCTGTGCCCAGAGCTTTGGGAGGAAAATGGAGAGCATTCAAAAGATGTTGGCATCTTCAATAATTTTATATTCTTGTTATTTACCCTTAGCTATCAAGTGGCAGGTAAAAGAGCTAAGGTGAAAAACTAATCTAAAAATCTTATAAGCTGTAGGTTTATGTTGACAGTCCTTTAAGGGATATTGGGATCTGCTCAAGGGACTTGTAATGCCAAAGCCTGAAGTCACCTCAGTTTTTTTGGCACCTCTCAAGTGCCACTGTTCATGAGGGAAGGCATAGACCTGGGTGCTATGGCAGCACACTTACCCGTTATCCTACCTATGGCCCCCCTCATTCTTGATCTTACTGTGGCATACACAGAAGAGAGACAGGAGTAGTAGAAAGAAGGTGGGACAGGATTATTTTTGTGGGAGTCTTCATTAACACTGCCTTCGTGGAAGTGGGACTTTGAAGAGGCCGGCTGGGCCATTTGAAATGTGATAATGAACACATAACCAGAAATAGTCAGAAGAAATCCATTGCCCTATATGATCTTTTCCTTGTTGGCGCCTGTCATGCCCATTGGCAGGAGTTCTGAGCCGGGATGAGGGGAAATCTCAGAAGCTCAAATCCCATCCTCTTCTCTTTTTGTACTTTAAAGAACGCTTCTCCTGTTCTGATCACCTCTCCCACCACTTCTCTGTGACCCCAGCTATAGCTCTTCTGTTCCCGTTGCCTCTCCCACCTTCCCTCCATGACACCAGAGCAAATATCATGTCACTGAGTTATGTTTGGGGATGTTAGTTAACAGGCACACGTGTAGCAGAAAAATCACTTCCATGGCCTCTCTGTGTGTAACAGAAAAGCATTGGAAATAACCTAAATATCCCCCAGCAGGAGATTGGTTAAATAAATAAAAGGCATTGGTTTAATGGAACATGACACAGACATTAAAATCAAGCTGTAGAAAAACATGTAATGACACTGAAAAATGTTTTCCATGGAAAATATTGGTGGAAAAATGAAGCTTGTAAAAGTTTGTACAGTACAACCTAAATCTTGTGAAAAATGTGTGTGTGTGCAGGTGTGCAGGTGTGCATGTGTGTGTATCAGGATGAAGAATTTGCAATAGCAGGAATCACAGTTCTTAGGGAATAAATTACCCTATTTTTAGAATACCCTCATCAATTGCTTCAGCGAGGAAGGTGAAGCTTTGAGATCAGGCAAATTAGGTAGATGAAAAGATGGCCAAACTGCTCTGTATGTGAAATGACAGGAACTTGAGAATAAGAAAAACTAAGATGTGGAGAAGGGCTGGAAGGGGGGAAAACCGTCTGAGAAGCATAAGGTAGTTGGAACTAGCCAGAAAAGGTAAGAGGTCAATAAGAAGTTCTTGGTGGTCTGATCGTCAAATGAGATTTAGGAAAAAGAATTTGGAATATTCAATTTTTGAGATGTAAACTCCTTTTGTATCCCGTACCCTTCAGGGAAATCTGGTATGACTATACCACCTGACGTTACCAGGGGACATGAAGAAGAAGAAGCAACAGGGGGAGGCAGAACTGGCCCTTGGTTGACACCCAGGTAGAAGAGCAACAGACTGTGGGGGCAGTGGGGAAGAAAGGAGACCGGGGCTCCCAGCAGTGGCCCCAGCGAGTGTGAGACAAACCCTGTTTTTTATCAATAAACTGGAGAAAGGCAGACCGTGAAGCAGGGTGACTGATGTCTGTTTTATATACACATGTTTATGTACACACAGAAGGAAGACTGGAAAGAAATAAACTCAAACAGGAAAGAACGGACATCTTGGGGTAGTAGATGACAAGTGAGTTTTATTTTCTTCTTTGAATTTCATTTATTTTTAATTATCTTCTACAATTATAATGTTTTCCTTTTACAATTAGGAAACCATTTTTAAAAATCACCCTGCCCACTATGTCTTCAAAGAGAGCAGGAAGAAAAGGTGCAGAAAAGGCTTCTGAAGGCTTCCTGAGCAGAAAGCCTTGCCTCTTCATAGGGCACTGCCACGGAGAAATCTAGGGTCATGAGAGGACCCTGGGCATTGTGGTAGAGGAGTGCCTGTAAGAGGGGGCTAAAAGGAGGGCCCAAGGGACACACCTGCTAGTGCTTTCATCCTCAGGATGCCTCGTGAAGCCAGGGGCCTTCCTTATCTGACACCAAGAAGGAGCTCAGTAAGCTGGCACCCACTGCAACAAGGCACAAGAGGCCAGGCAGAGCAGGCAGCAGCAGCCTCCCTCTCAGAGGCCTTGCCTTCCTCCATTTCCCCTTTCCACCAGTAAACTTTCTAGCTTGTTAAGCTCCCCAGGGAGCCCAATTGATCACAGCATGTCCCTTTTCTTCCTGGCTACTCCTTATTCTCTGCTCTCAGACTCTGAACTGGTCTGACTGGTAAAAGAGCCCGAGGTTCTTTCACTGGTAGCTCAGATCAAAGGGCCAGAGAAACTTGGGGAAAAGTAAAAAACAAAACAAAACAACAACAACAAAAAAAACAGTGGCAGAGAGCACACACTGTCTAACTGAGGCTTATTTGCTTGCACAATCTCAGGCCGGAGATATGTTCTACCCAGCAATTTCAAAGTGTTTCCTGGACTGACCTGTATACTGAGAAGCTGGAAGTAGGTAGGCACAGATTTCTAGACCCAAGGGCCCAATTTCTGTTGGAGCTCAGCTGCCCTTCAGAGAAAGCCTGATGGGTCACTTGTGCACTCACCCTCGGGGCTCAGGAACAACCAGGTAGGAAACACTCACAATGAAGGCTGTTGGTTCATACCTTACTCACCTCCCCAAGCCCTTTAGTCACTTAGGGAGGGGAAACTTCCCTGACCTCTCTTCTGCCTTGCTCTGTGTGATCACTTGCTTCCAATATTTGTCCATAGCCTCTTCTATTCCTCTCCTCTCACATACCTTCTTGTCTTAGTACCTATTGGAGTAGGAGTTAGATTTACATGTAACCCTCATTTATTAAGCATCTGTTATATAGGCACTGTGCTAGCCATGTGTGCATGTATATTTCACTTACCATCAATTATTATTTCCGTGTAGTAATGGAAACAGAAACTAGTAGAGGTTGAGACCTGCCCAGAGTTAATGGACGAGTTGATGGGAAGTCAGGGTTCAAACTCAGATCCTGTTATGCTAAGCAAAGCTCTTTTTCATTAGGCCATGTTGCCTTGCAGGTTTTCTGGAGTATAAGTCTGCTGCCTACCTGTTCCTCTGTGTCCTCTCTCTTCCCTTCTGTCCCCATTGGCACACACAGAGATATAGCCCTCTCCTTATAGAGGTATCGGGGAGGAGTCCACGCAAGTTTCCAAGACCTAGTGGCCCACAGCTGAGGGCTCAGGTCCATTAGAGAAAGGAGCTCGTGTCTGCCTCAGCACAAACAATAGGCCCAGAATCACATCCCAAAATGCTCGGTCCTCAAGGATCTCTAGCCTTGGGCCAAGGGCGGCAAATCTCTGAGACACTATAACTTAGCCACCAACTGTTCCCTGAAACTCTTGGCCCTGCCAGTCCATTTCTTAAAAGCTTTTTTTCCTTGCCATCAGGATTTCTTGGCCTAATGTAGCCAGTATTGCCAGGTGTCCATGGGTGAATGACTGCCTGCCTGCTCAGAATCAAAGTCTGAATCTTGGAATAATCTGGCAAGACATAGCAGCAATAGGTAATATATGGTGCCATCAATTTAGATTCTAGGAACCAGATATTTTACAAAGGCTTCCAACCCTTACCTTGGTATCTCTCTGAGACCCTCTGTCTGACTCAATCATCCTGGGAGGCTGCAAGTTCCCTTATTTTGGTTTATCCCCAAATTTGCAAGCATTGCCTTGGGGATCTTAATTGCAATCTTTTAATGATTATTTGTCAGCACACACCAGTAAACTGGAATAGAAGAAAGCTTGCTTCCTGTTTCCTTCCCAAATTTGGCTGCTCTCAGAGAGAGAGGCCAAGGTGGGAGGGGGCAAGAGGGCCTTCAAAATCCTAAACAGTTCAACACTTCTAAAAGGAGACTTGGAGGGCATCTGACCTAACACCTGCTCTTTACATATTGGGAAACTGACACTAAGAGTGATGTGACTTGTCCAAAGTCACAGAGCAAGTCAGCAGTGGAATTTGGGCTGGAACCCTGGTTCCCATGGCCCCATGCCATGTTTTGAGGAGAAAAGAAAGGATTTGGGCTGTGAAGAGCTATGGCGAGCATCCAGTAAATATTCTACGAATGAGTGAGTTTCCTTCTGATGCTCTGGCTGCTGTGTCTGAGCCACCGATGGGCAGGGTGTCCTAGACTCAGGGGCCAACAAGAATCTTGGACACTAGGCACCCGCGCCATCTCTTTGTTAACACCAGAGGCACATCGCTAATGTTCAGGACTATGTTGCTTCGCCAGCTCGGACCCAACTCTCTGCCCTGCCTCACCGGCATATTCAAATTGTCACTAACATGCTACTGAGGCGAGAAGGGCGTCCTCCTAATGTGGGCACTATGCTGCCAGGATCTAGCCCTGTATATGGATTCAGGGGAGTGGGAACTGAAGAAAGAAGGATGAGTACTATTATGGGATAGTAAGAGAAAGTTTGGGGCTTGGTATAATTTTGCTTGACATCTTTGGCATTACTACTGAACAAGGATAGATAAGACATAGGTAATATCAAGAATGGCATTAAAAATTATGTTTATAAGGTGGGTTTTATTTAAGAAAATAAAAAGAAAGCAAAACTATTTGTAATTTTTCTACACAGATAATTTTGCCATCATTTTGCTAAAAACATAAAAGCAATGATGCATATAGTTAGAAAAGTCAAACACTACAGAAAGATTTAAAATAAATAGTTTAAAAAGATAATATGCAATAAATGCATATTACCAAGTGAAAGAAGCCAATATGAAAAGGCTACATACTATATGATTCCAACTACATGACATATGGGAAAAGGCAAAACTATGAAGAACAGTAAAAAGAAAAATCAGTGTTTGTCAGGGGCTGGGGGTCAGGGATAAGAGATGACCAGACAGAGCAGAGGATTTTTAGGGCAGTGAAAACACTCTGTATGATACTATAGTGGTGGATACATGTCACACGTTTGTCTAAACACATAGGATGTACAACATAAGAGTAAACCCTAATGTTAGCCATGGACATTGAGTGATTATGATGTGTCAATGTAGGTTCACTAGTTGTAATAAACGTACACTGTTGTGGGGGGATATTGACAATGGGGAATGCTGTGCATGTGTGGGGGCAGGGAATATATAGGAAATATTATCTTCCCCTCAGTTTTGTTGTGAATATTAAAATGTCCTAAAATAATTACTTCTTAATAGTAATAAAAAATTACTCTCTCCTCAATTCTTTTTAGTCACATTTTCCAATGAAGTCAACAGCTTCACTTGTATAATGTCAGATAATCTTCTTGAATGCAAACACTGTACTAGCTTATATGTTTATGCTAGTTTATCACATTTTTTTTGGTAAATCAAGGGAATCATATTAAACACAATTCTGCATTCTGCCTTTTCACATAATAACAGACTTTGCAGACTGGTCTACACCAGCACACGCAGAACTAAAGCATTCTGTATACAGGCCATGCAGTTCACAAAGAATGGTCTGGAGAATTTTTCTTTTTACTTTTCTTTTCTTTCCTTTTTTTTTTTTTTTTTTAACTTTTTTCACCCAGCCCCGCAACCCCCTGCCTTCTGGCAATTACCAGTTTCTTCTCTGTATCTGTTGAGTCTGTTTTCATTTAGTTTGTTCGTTTCTTTCATTCCTTAAATTCCACATTTAAGTGAAATTATATAGTATTTATCTTTCTCTGACTTATTTTACTTAGCGTAGTACCCTCTAGGTCCATCTATGTCATTGCAAATGGTAAGACTTCACTTTTCATGGCTGAGTAATATTCTATTGTATGTATGAAACATAACTTCTTTATCCAACTGTCTTGATGGGCACTTGGGTTGCTTCCATATCTTGGCTATTGTGAATAGCACTGCCGTGAACATAGGAGTGCACAGATCTTTACAAACAAGTATTTTTGGTTTTCTTTGGCTAAATACTCAGAAGTGCAATTACTGGGTCAAAGGTAGTTCTAGTTTTAACTTTCTGAGAAACTCCCAACTGATTTCCGTGATGGTTGTACCAATTTCAATCCCACCAACAGTGTAAAACAGTTCACCACCTTTTCTTCACAAAATCGTCAATGTTTGTTGTTTTCTGATTAATTGATGATAGCCAATTTGACAGGTGTGAGGTGATATCTCATTGTGGTTTTAATTTGCATTTCTCTGATGATTAGTGACTTTTTTTTTTTTTTTTTTTTTTTTAAGAAAGGCAGACTGGCACATGAAGCACCTCATTTAGATGTGTCTGGAGTCTCAGAAACTTGACTACCCTATGTTTTCTTACAAACAGACCTTGAGAGCTTGTTTGGAGGTTCTAGCAGGGGAGCACGGCTACTTATATACATTTGACCCTCCTCTAGCTGGGATGGTCATCCTCTCCAACCCAGTATGTAGCCACAGGAGGGATGCATGTGAAACAGTAAGGGAGGAAGGGGGACACCTGCCTAAGCCAGTCAGAATAGCCAAATCAACCTTGGTGATCAATGGGGTGACATATGTCACAGCCAGATGGCATTCATATCCAGAGAGAATTTTTCTTTTAAGAGCTGGAAAGGACCTTTGAGATCTTGAAATCCAACCCTAGGTTTTTATAAATCAGAAAACCATAGCCCAAGAGGTTAAATTCTTTGACCCTAAGAAACCAGAGCATTAGAGGCTGAACTTGTAGTCCAAGTCCTGTTCACCAAGCCACACTTCCTCTATGTTCTTAAAGATGGGAACATTTGAAGAAACAGAGGCAAACTTAGCCTTCAAATCCACACCCTATCAGATACATCTTTTTAAAAAAAACATTACCAAGTGCTTTTTTGGTAAATTATGAAGCAACGTGCATTTGGGAAACACTTTTAGTGTGTATGTTTGAAACTATATGGCGGAGTCAATGTCAATAAATTTTCAATACAGAAACCAGGCATCAAGAGAGTTTTCCTAGTAGATACTATCCAAGTATCCCTTTGATCTTAAAATTGTTAGAATTAGAGGCAAGAATTTCCTTCATTGGGTAGATCCCACTTCTTTTTCCTTCTCTCTTTTTTTCTTCCTACATATCCCTGTCCACTTAAAATGATATTCTACACTTCCACTACTTTGTAGTTTATAAAGTACATTTCATATACATTATCTTCTTGCTACTCGTCCTTACCCTGTGAGTCAGGCTGGCATGATTATATCTATTTAATAAGGAAGAAACTCAAGGGTAGAGATCTTGTGACCAGTTTGAGTTCACATATGTAGTGAATGTGCCACCTGCTGTTATGTGGGGCTACCTCAGTTTGTGTTCCACTAGACACAGGACCAGCTTGTTTGTTTAGTAATTTTAACATTACTGACGTTACGTGTGCATCAGCGTATCAGGAAAATATGCCAAATACTTTGAGTCCTCTGATGTGGAAATGTGATAAACTCGAAAAGGATACATTTAACTATCATTGATAAGTCAGCCTCTCTCTCTCTAAAGCCAGAAAAGTTGAAGTGTAATAAATTCTGGGTTTGGGGTTTTTTATTTGTTTCTTGGGAGATGAGGTTTTGGCCCTAGTATCAGCAGTCATAAAAACACAAACTTAAAAAAAAGGATGTTAGGAGAGCCGATGTTCCAGGCCACACAGAATGATACTGTGTCCAGCCTCACTTGGCATTTAAAGTAAAACATACTTTTAAATGATGGTATCATTGCTCTCATGACATGGAGTAATGCATCTGGACAATTCCAGATATCATTTGTCTAGTGGGTCATTTCCCCTCATTGTCCACAAAGCAGTTACTGAAATAGTAATGGCTGAAATGAACTTCTGCTCTTTATATTTCCACTTACATTTCTCAAAACCTCTTAATGGGAATTCACATGCTCTGGAGCAAGGGGGATAGAAAAGAGGAAGAGGTATGGGTGGGGCTTCTACAGCCTCTAGGCTCGTTAGAAATTATGACTCACCAGCTCCTCACTCCTTTCTGTTCATACAAATTCAGGTCACCTTCCTAGTGACATAGGACCTAGGAAAACTATGACCTGATTATAACACACAGGACAATTTCCCTTTAACCACCCAGGATGGTCATAGAATGGGAATCCTGATCATAAAATGCACAATCATAGTAAAAGGATATTTAACCCACAGAAGGCAATTCTGGAGGATGTGCAAGCAAGTTGCTCTATAAATGTCAGGGTTTGTCCTTGTAACAGTGATGAGATGTGTTCTGTGTTGCTTCAAAAGGTAGATAGAATATGGATGGATTGATAGAAATTTCAAGGAGGTAATTGTTAGTACTTAAGGAAGAAACTACTGAAGATGGAAGTGATTGGGTGAATAGTTAGGACTATGGGCTTTGGAATTACAGAATTGGAAGATGAGAAGTCTCAGTTGGTCACATACTACTACTATGTGACCATGGGCAAGTGACTCATTGTTCTAAGCCAGAGTTTTCTGTCTCACAAAGTTGTATAAATCAAATAAAGGCAGGGACCTTGTCCTTCATATTTATTCCTATAACCAAGCCCCCAAGCCCAGGGTCTAGCACATATTAGGTGCTCAATTAATATAGTGGAATGATTGAATTTACTGGATCCTTATTGTGAGATAGATGCTGGGATAAGCATTATCACTCATTTTGAACACATTCATTTGTAAACATTTACCAGGTGCCAGGAATTGGGCTCATCATGGAAGTCTTTACTGCTATTATTGTTATTGTGAAAATTAATAAAGGAAACTGCAATTAAAATTGGAATCAGGAAGGCCTAAAGAAGAAGTGCTTGTGCCCTACCACTTGATGTCGATTACTCCAAATAGGAAGATGTCACTTACAGATCCCAGACAGGAAATAACACACCTTGCGCGGAAGTGTAGTACTTTACTACTTACTCCAGAGGAAGATTTTCCTCTTGCCCAGCAACAAGCCCAGTCAATGGAAAAGCAGCTCAGAAAAAGAGAAGCTGTTGTCACCTTAGTTCTTACTTTCCTCCAATGAAGTTTTATTTTTCTCTTGCTGATAAGTTTCTTGTTCCACCATCCTTTTTCTGAAAGCCTTCCATCTTGTATAACCCCTTGGAGTGTCTTTCTGCTTGCCAGATGAGAAGCTGCCTGATTCATAAATTGTTTAATAAAGCCAAGTAGATCTTCAAATTAACTCAGCTTATTAATATTACTATTATTATTATTGTATTGTTTTGTGGAGGTGGTTGTTAAATGGGTCACTTTAGGTGGTGGTGAGTATCATTACTGCTGGAAGTGCCTAAGCTCATGCTGAATGATAAGTTGGTAATGTTGACAAAGAAATTCATACACCTGCATAAGGGTTGGGGTTATAACCAAACCTGAAATTATAATTCTGATTTTACATAATTCTTGAGATAGCTAGTTAGCACCATTTCTCACTCTTGCTCTTTACACACAGAAACACTGTAGAAGGCGAACGTTTGCCCCATGAGCTTCCTCTGTGTAAATCTTGCTATAATTTGAGCGCTCATTAAAGTCCTTTTGATGGAAAGGGAAAAGAAGGTCCACCTGAATATGTTTCAATATAAGATTCTTCTAGTTCCAGTCAAACCTTGGCACTACCTATCCTGCTTCCTTTTCAAAAATATTTGGGACTGTTGATTTTGAGACATATTAGGCATGCCATCATTTCATTGCTGATATGAAAATGTATATGTATGTGTAAAAGAAAGATAATGAGCTTTTCACTGCTAATGAATAATTTCAAGGCCATATGAATACCACCAGGTTAAACTCCTTTAATCTTCTGCAGCATTATCTTTGTCTTTTTTGTGTCTGGTACCATTGTCTGTGCTACAGCTTGTGATTGCAGCTATATGCTTCAGACTGGACTACAATTATCATCACAGTGAAAATGAAAAACTGTTCCCATCATGGTTTTCTGACTTCCCAAAGCCAAACACCTGGGAATTGGGAAATTGCTGGTTGATTTGTTGAAACATTTGGTTTTTATCATAGCTGTTTAGAGTAGGCACAGACTGGTGGTAAAAGAGAACAGCTCTAAGGAGGGAATGTCCCATCTAGAGGTCACTCACAACCTACAAAACTCTGGGAGCAGCTTTTGGCTGCTCTACATCTTGGCTTTCCTGTCTGTACTGCAGCCAAATCCCCTTGCCTTGGATGGGACACTCCCATGTATTTGGCTGTAGAAACTCTGACATCAAGATGTCCTAAAGAGTTTCTGGTTAAGAGGCATCCAACTCATTTCCCTTGGAGGTAAACTAAGGAGCTTCAGAATCCACTTTAGAAACTCTGCCGAAAGTCTACACTCAGAATGTTCGTTCCTTGAAAGCATTCTACACAACTCAATTATCATATCCTTTCTTGGAAGATGGTCTTAGATAAACATTTATAGGTTTAAGATTTACTGGCTAAGGTACTGCCCAAGGAACAGCCACAGATCAACAACAGCTTGACTAGTTGAGTTCTCCCATCCAGATGTGAAGAAATTGGCTGAACACCTTAGTATGAAGTCTTCCTTCTTTCCCCTTTCCTTTAGCCAACTCTTACCCCAACAACTCTTCTTCTGGCTACCAGGTTACCTACTTGTCTCTAGCTCTTGACCTCCTTTTCATCACTGAGTTCTTGCATTTGTAATTTATCCATATTGATGCTTGGTTCTTTGGTTCCGCACCACTTTCTGTTGAGTACCCTTTGTCTTAAGATCTGCCTCAGAGTCTATATCTAATTTTGTCCACTTTAGATACATCCACCCAGTCATCTTCTGGTGTCCCACTGAGGGCTGGCTTCAAGGGTGGGTGCCTCATGCAGTTCAGTAAGACCATGCACAGAAGGACCAGCTGTTGCCTTCTTGAAATTCTTAATTTTATCTTTGAAACTGTTTTGTAAGTGAAGCCTGATGGAACAATGGAGCATGAACATGAGCAGAAGAGATAGGCACACCATTCTTTGCAGTCCCACTTGCATATAGCACAGAATTCCAGTGGATCCACAACACATGGGGGCTCAGCAAGACTCAACTTGAGTACAAGGCAAGAGCGTTAGGTCTATAGGTAAGCAGACATACTAACAGCCCCAAGAGGCTATGCTTTCCATTCAATCCAGAAATTGCTTCAAATGCAGAAAGAAAGCAATAGTGTTTGAAGAAACACAAATGACCTAGGAACTCCATCTTATCTTTTCCTACAAGTTACTTCCCTATAGTAGCCAACCACTTAGGCTGAAAATAATGACATAGAAGGACTAGGATAATCTATAATTCCTTTTCCTTTCCTTACTCATCAGAAAGCCAAACTTGGTAGAAAGTGTGTATATAAAGTATGCGTATAAAGAAATGAAATAAAAAACAGTGGAGTTTGTTTTGTTAGCATTTCCACTGTTCTGGTAAGAATAAAGTACATATGCATGTATAAACTACAAAATGTGAACTGTGTAATTTATATGATTCCATATACAAGTGCTCTTATATTTCCATTTAAAAGTGGCATTGCATAATATAAAGAACATTCAGTCATGTCAATAATTTAAAATTTTAATTTTCCTGTAATGACATTAAATAACAAGTAAAAACACCATCTAAAGTCAAGAGAGAAAGAGACCATGAAAGGAAAAAAAAAGTTTTAACTTTTAAGACCTTTAACAACAATTTGCCTCTGCTTTTTGAACAAAGAGCCCCACAGTTTCATTGTGTACTGGGCCCCACAAATTATGTAGCTGGCCCTGGTCCCATGGCTTCTGGACATGTCTACAAGCACTGATAAAGCACTCATTCCCAATCCAGGCCTTCTCCCAGTGTGACTTCTCTGGGCCTTGTCACACTGCTGTCCTGGGCTTCAACTGGGACCAACAGCTATTAGCTGCCCCTTTGGTAAAATAAACAAACAAACAAAAAAGCTCCCAAACATAGCTCTAACTGGATGGGAGAATGGAGGTAGAATGATGACATGGTTATCCAAAGTCACAGGGTATGCCAGGAACAGAGGCATAAACCGACTCTCATCCAGTCTTTAGATACAATGCAATGACCTGTCTGCACCCACCACCACTGCTGGCATTCGAATCTCAAACATCATTTAAGAATACCAACAAAGTCATTATGTGTAATAACCTTTTGATCACACCCCAGCTGGGGCCACCATGGCCCCACAGGAACAGATGTCGAGCAAAAGGCTCTGCTCTTTAAGAGGTTCTGCACAGAACATTCCAAGGCCCCAGGGGAGTCCTGTGTCTTGTTCAAGGTCAACAGGGGTTGCTCAACAGGCCAATACATGCTTCCTTGGCATCTTTAGGAAGGCTCTCCCCAGGCAAGTCAGAATATCTTTTCTAATCATCATATCAAAGTCATTAGAAATTCTGAAGGAACAGAATCATTCCCATTCTTTTTCCTTGAATTTCTCAGAGAATAAGATTGCAAAATCAAGTTCAGGCATCTCGTGCCACTGGCCAGATCCCTATTAATCAGAAGAAACCAAGACTGAATAGACCACAACCATGGGTACTTTGCAAATTGCCTGCTCATCCTTCATGTAGTCTCAGGTCATCCAAATGGATTTTCAGACAAACATCTCTTAGCACATTCTAGCTGTCCCCTTGCTATTCTCTTACAGCCTTCCATGAAGAGTACAAGGGTCCACTGAATCAGGGTTTCTTCCAGAAGCCTCACAACCGCCTTTTGTTTGGTGCTGAGATGCCCTTAGCAACACAGCCTATTCCCCCAGGTACTTCTGGGCTAGTATAAATTCCTTTTAATGCCCAAACCTCCTCCTTTATCTACAGCTATGTAAAGGAGGACAGATCCTTGAGAGAACATCTTACAGACTGCTTTTGCCTGGAGCCTGCTGCTGGGCTGGCTGCTCAGCTGGCACTGCAGCCCCGATGGAAGGGTCGGTTGCCTTTTTGCCAGAATGAACTTGCAGTGACTGTCTCCTTTTTGGCAGGCACAAGAGGGAAAGGATATCTTATGGGCCACCTTGCACTTTTCTGGCTCTAACAAAATAGGTGATCATCTTTCCTTCCCGTTCCATCAAATGATAATTGTAAACACACATTTAAAATGTTTATGTTGCCATTTAAAACAAACATCACAAAAATGTTTGATGAAATGTAAACTGCTTCTGACATAACGGTAAGTAGAAAAAAAAGCAGGATACCGGAGGTCCTTGGCTTTGTAAACAGTTTACATTTATGTATAGAAAAAAATAACAGGAAGGAAATATATCATCACACTGGATTTCTCTAGGTGGTGGGGATAAAGGTAATTTTCTATTTTCTTCTTTAAACTTATTGGTATTTTCTAAAATGAAATACACTTTATAGGTATATATTGTTTTTATAATCTAACAAGAAAGGATACTTTTCTATTTGCCAGGATTTCTGAGGTAGTAGTAATCGATTTTTTGCATTGTCTAAAGGGAAACCAACATCGGTCTTCTATTTCTTTTCCAGGTGACTTCTGTATGGATCCTTTCTTTCAACTGAATTTTCTACAGAGGATACAGATTTTGGCTTTGATGAGACTGCTCATACTGTAATTACTCTTCTTTTCTTTTTTCATTGTGAAGCTTGACAATATTTAGATGTAGCGCTATTAGAGCTTTGAATCAAGAAACTACTATATTTCTTCCTCCTGGTTACCAGGGCTGAGAGCTCCCAACAGAATTTCCAAGTGGAAGGCTCTGGAGCCTACCTAAGACAGGACTCCAGGGAGACAGAGGCCTAGAGGATGATGACTTTGTGCATCAAGGTGTGATGACAAGAACACTGATTTTGGAGTTGAATGGCGTAGAAATTCGGGGTTTTTTCTCTGCAAAAGTGATGATGTTTCTTTTATCGAGTTGTTTTAAAGATTAAAAAGGACAATGCATGTAGATGGCCTAACACAGTGCACACAATAAATTATTAATATTAGTGGTGAACACTGGAGAAGGCAGCAGAGGGAGAAATCTGCTTCTCTCACCATTTAAGTTTTCCAAAGTGTGTGTGTGTGTGTGTGTGTGTGTGTGTGTGTGTGTGTGTGTGTGGCGGGGTGGAGGGTGGGGGGTTGGGGCAGAAGTAGAGGGGGCCTGTTCTTTGCCCCACCCTGACTGGGCTGGCCTGAACAAGAACACATCTTTGGTTTCACCATAGAAATGTAACCACTTCTGAGGTAGAAGACAGGCAATGCTAGCCACAGGCTGGTAGCCAAAAGCATGGGGTGCGAGGCAACCCTAGAATGTCCATGAATAATACCATACATAAGACTCCATCGCCACTCTGAAATCACCTCATTAGTGATCCAGAATGCCTCTTCCTCCACTCACAGCCACTCTGCCCTTTAACTATTCATCAGGCAGTAACAGGTATGCCAGAGACTTACAGGAAATAAAGAGAATCAAATTGTACCTTGTGAGGGATTGAAATATTCCATCTTTGCTGTATTAGTACTTTACCTGCTGCCGTTATTGCTAGTGCTGCTATAGGCACCATCATTTCTATAACTGCTACTAATATTACTATTAATTAAGTTTGCAAACTACAATTTTTAAAGTGCCTGGGTTTTGCCTGATGAAAGATGATACTGGACATGGCATTACGGGAAGGCAGAGGTAGGCTGGCATTAGAAACCTCAAAGGGAACAGAACAGATCTGCACTTTGGAACAGAGCAGAATTATCGATATATTTTTTTCCTCTCCCAACTGCCTAGACCCCAGGCACATCCCCAGCCACACCCAGTCACTCTCCCAATCCTGCTCAGTTCCAACTGTCCATAATTAGTTTAGGCAACTTCAAGGGTTAGGGATGAGGAGTAATGGCTTTCTGTTTGGTTAGAGGAGCTGGACCAAGCCCAAACTCCAGCAAATGGGCTGGGGGAAGAGGAGAGAATGCTTTTCAACATATAAGGCCATTGCCTCTGTCAACATCTCCCACCTTCTCACAGGACTGGCCCTGGAAAGACCCAGACTTTTCTTTTCTTAGAGATGTTAAATTTTCCTGTGTCAAAGTTAAATTTGTAGAAATGTCTAATTTTGCCCTCAATCCCCAAAGTGAACTCTGGAATGTATACCTCACCTTCTCATCCCAGTAGAAGGGCTCCTTTTTCCTCACACCTAGCAGGCAGCTGGTGTGAAGATCAATGATACACGCCTGAAAATGAGGCAGTGAGGAAAGCAAGAATGTATAGCACAGCCCCAGCCCAACCATGAACTAGGCTCCCTTTGAGATCACTCTCTTTACCTGGCAACCCGGCCCCAGCAGAGCTGAGAGAGAAGAAAGTGGCATTTTGGAATCCATTTTGCTCAAGATGCTGAAAGCATCGTGGCAAACTGCACTTCGCTACTGGGGCCAGGTGAACTTGGAGAAAGACCGTACCTATAGGGTCAGTTGGGGGAAAGGTGAGGGGGGGTCAGCTCTGGCGCCCAAGGTGCCTGCAGAGAGCAGTCGCCTGGCTTGCAGTGGGCGCGGGTGGCCCACCTTGGCGATGCTTCCCGCATTGGACCCAGGTTCACCGGGGAGCGATAGTAGCAGCAGTCACCGCCCGGCCAGCTGGGTCCCCTTCTGTCTGTCCAGTTATTTATAGGCGAGATTTACCATGGATGCGGGGGAAGGGACGCAACGAGTTTGGGAAGGTATAATGCTAAGAAGTCACACTTTTTCCAAAGCGCCCCCTTCCCAGGTTCTCCTTCCCAGAGCAGCACGCTCCCGGCGGGGAGTGCGCATCGCGGGCGCGCCGCAGCGGTCAGCTTTAACTGGAAGGCCGGGGAATGGGGGCCCGCGCCCGGCGGGAGGCGGGGAAGGCCGGGGGAGGAGGGGCCGGGTGGTGCGCGGCGCGGCGCGGCGCAGCTCACCTGCCAGGCTGTTGTAGCAGTCGATCTCGATGGCTTCCACTGTCTTGCTCTGCTCCTCCGAGAGGCGGCCGGGGTTGGGGGCCCCGGCCGGGGAGGCCGCGCGCGAGTCCCGCTCCTGTTCCCCGAGGACGGGCAGCAGCCCCTTCAGCTCCAGCAACGCCCGGTGATATTTGCCGATGGCTTCGCGGAATTTCTTGTCCTTGTAGCACTGCGCCCCTTGGCTCTTGAACTCGTGCGCGCGCCGGATGAACTCGGCGGGCTCGGCCGCCGCCCCAGCCTGGCCCCGCGTCGGGGCCCCTCCGCCGCCGCCCGGGACGCACAACGGAGGCGGTGGCCGCTGCGCCTCGCTGGCCACGGGTGGGCTCGGGTTCCCCTTGGTCCCGGCTGCTGAGCCCTTCCTCTCCATTCGGCCGCCGCCCGGCGCCCCGCGCGCGCCGCGAGCCTCCCGCCGCCGCTGCCGCCGCCGCCGCGCCCTCCCGGGTTTAAAAGCGGCGGGCGCTCACCCTGCGTCTGGCAAGCTTGACCGCGGCCGTGACACCCCGCGGCGGTCTGTCGCCCCGCACTCCCATTCTCCTCGCCAGCTGCGGGAGGTTGCTCTCTCCTCCTCCTCGGATTGCCTTCCCCTCCTTCCCTCCCTCCCCCACTCCGCGCCGCCCGCCCTCCTCCTCGCCCTCCTCCCCTCCCGCAACCTGCAGGGGGTGGCAACCTGGCCCTCGCGCAATCTGAGGCTAGCGGTATGGGGGACCGCGGGCCTGACTGGGGTGGCAGGGATTGTCCCTGACCCGGAAGAAGCTTGGCTTGCCTGAAGGAGGGAGGATTAATGACAAAGACGGCTCCGTCCTTTCCCATTCAATCGAGCCCTGGGAGACGTGCCTAGTCTGAAAGAGACGAATGGGGGAAGGGTGCGTGTGTGTGTGTTTAGGGAAGGGGGACTCCAGCGACAAAACGCAGGCAGACTCACCCTCAATAGATTTCTTGGAAACTAAAAGGAAAGGTGCGGCGGGAAGCAAAGAGCATAGGCACAAGCCATAGCTTCTCGTTCTTTGCAGTTAGGCAGTATTTTTAAGGCGGCAGGGCCTCTTTTATGTGGATCCAGGTTGTTTTGAGGTGTGTCTCCGTGTGTGGCCGCCCGGACGCCCATTTCAGCGTGTGAGGCGTTGTACTCCAGAAGCCTCCGTGTGCTGA
The DNA here is from genome assembly GCA_028627145.1 of Eidolon dupreanum. NCBI lineage: Eukaryota > Metazoa > Chordata > Mammalia > Chiroptera > Pteropodidae > Eidolon > Eidolon dupreanum. The sequence goes on from CM053509.1 coordinate 20,632,885, forward strand.
CACCTCGGTGTGCAGAGACAGCTGTGTAGAATGAGTCACAGATATCAGAGATGGAAAACACCTGTTACTGTTGGTCATTAGGCTGCTTGGCGTGCATGCGTTCTAGTTTCCATTTACAGGACAGTTGAGTGCCTTTCCCCGGAATGCCACTCCTTACTTCATTCATTCTTACAGTCAGCTCTGAGTGTTGGCTGTCTGCTGAGGATTTGCTGAGACCAAGGGGCAAAGATAGGCAAGTGACTGCCCTGCTCTCAATTAACTCCCAGTCTCCTGAGGGAGAGACACCACCCACCCTTAGAATCACTCTACCAGTGTTACCAGGGAGGAACAGAAAGGGCTGTGGAGCTCCGTAAGGGAGGGAGGGTTGACTGTGTAAGTAGTGGTGGATGAGGAGGCTTTATGGAGGAAATGGCATTGGAGGGCTTTGAAGATGAGTAGTAGATTTGGGCATGAAGAAGTAGAAGGACATATCAGTTAGAGTGAGGAAATAGAGAAGTCATGATGTTCGAAATCTCCAGTGTTTAGGGCATCGTGGTTTGATTTTGTGGCCTAATCAGAAGTAGTAGGAAATGATTGGGTTAGATTATGGAGGCATTTGGATGAAGAGTGTGGATTTGATTTTGTAAACAGTGGAGAAGCCTGACATATTTTTTAGTGCTTCACCTCTCTTATGATGCTGAGAAAAAGTATATATACATTGTAGAACAGTGGTTTTCCAAGTGGGGTTTCCAGACCTGCAGCATCAGCATCACCTGGAAAACTGTTAGAAATGTAAATTCGAGGGTCCCCACTTCAGATCTATTAAAATCAGAAATCCTAGAAGTGGGTCCAGCACCTGCACTTTACAAACCCTCTGGTTGGTTCAGATGCACACTCAAGTTTGAGAATCCCTGCTCCAAAACCTTGCTGCTTAAAAAGTATGGGCCTTGGGCCAGTAGCATGAGCATCACCCAGGAGCTTGTTAGAGATTCAGAATCTGTTAAATCCCAGACCTACTGACTCAGACTCTGCATTTTAACAAGATCACCAAGTAGTTCCTATACCTGTCAGAATGTGAGAAGCACTGCTCTACTGCTCTCAAGGATTTGTGAAGCACAGAAGCAGATAATTTCCCACTCTACACCGTCCCTCAGGTATAGCCTTTGTTAATATTTTTATGTATTTGCTACCAGTTTTCTATACAGCTGTTTTTGCACAAAGTTCTCTTTTAACAAACATGAGTGGTATGAGATGATATAGTTTCATGTTCTTTTTTACTTTACAGTATATGTGATTAGTCTTAAAGCCTCATTTTTAATGGCTTCATAATATTCATTTTATGTCTATATCATAGTGTACTTAACCATTTTTCTATAGTCTGATAGATTGATTCCAATTATTAGCTATTACATAGAATACTGAGATGATAAAAATAATAGATACCATTTATATATAGTGCTTACTTAGTGCCAGGTGCTGGGTTAAGCACTTTACATATAATATTAATTTAATCCTCATAACAACCCAGTGAAATAGGCACTATTATTATCCTCATTTTAGATACCAGGTGACAGAGAATTGCCCAAGATCACACCGTAGTAAGTAGTGGAGCCAAGATTTAAATTCACGCAAACTGGTTCCAGAATTTATGCTCTTAACTGAATTTATACTTAAGTTTTTGTCCTAATTTATTTTTCCTTACAAGAAATTATGATGTCAATTTTTTAAAATGTCTTGTAACATATTGTCAGTTTGCTTTTTTAGAAAGGTTGACGAACTTATGCTCCCACCAGCAATGTACTAGTTTTTCAACATCCTTGCCAACATTGAGGGTTAAACTTTAAACAATATTTTCTAGTTTAATAAATGAGAACTTTATATTGAATGAACTGTAATCACTTTAGTTACAATTTTCACATGTATAATTGCCACTTATATAGTACTAAGGGCCTTTACTTGAACATAATCTTAATGTACTAAATTATACCTTATCTGTTATAGCACCTTTTCTAAGTGCTTGAACATCTTTAATTACATTTAATCCTCACCCTAGCCCCAGAGAAGGAAAATGATTCTTTACTCACACAGTGGTTTCTGACCACTGAGATATATTAGTTCAGTGGTTAAGAGGCTTTGGACTCAGGTAGGTGTGGGCTGGAATTTTATCTTTGCTGTTTCCTGGACAGGTTATTCAACTTCTGAAAACTTCAAATTTCCTCACTCATTAAATTGGGATACTACTTCATAGAGTTGTGAAGCACACTGCACGTGCTTAGCAGACAGTAACTTTAATCATTACTCATTAAATCTTGTCATTACTGGATCCTATAAAAATGTTATGGTAGACTCTAGTTAACCAATATTTGCCAACCCTTGGCCCTTTTTACTTTAACGTATTGTGTCAGGTAGTGGAAAGAGAAGGTACTGGGGGTTGGATGCCCTGAGTTTTTCTTAACTTCCTACTCAGGTAGAAATTGCTACTGAAGGCAAATACTGGACAAAGATCCTGGCCTGGGATTTGGCTACTGTTGGAAATAAGATGTCAGTTGGGTCATGATGGTCACAACTGTTTAAAGGTGAGAAATACTGATGTGCCAGATTGCTTTTTGTTTTCCTGCTGTGTCCTGGCTCAATGGTAGAGTATCTCATTCTTATAATTTGGGTTTGAGAACAGATATGCAAGAGACATGTAATCCACATCGTGCTATCTTGTGTATGAAACAGAGCTCAACACAAGAGCTTAAAACTAGCATGGATGAAGGAAAGGATGAGTGAGGAAGGGAGGGAATATTATGGGCGGAGGGATAGAGTAAGAGACTTACTATGCCCATCTGTCCCACTCAGCAGAACTACGTGTGTATGTCTAGAACTGTTTGGTTTGCTTGTTTTCAGTATACTTCTGTCTCTGTCTAAGCCACTCATTGGTAAATATGTGCTGGTTTCTCAGAAATTGTCTCCTCCCTTCACATGGAATTAAATAGGTGCCAAAGAGAATTTCTCAAACATCCTGTCATTAACTGTTGACCATATTCAGAGCACTATTTTAGGAAGTGAGCAAAGATCCAAATGACAGACAATTTGGGCATGGATTTAGGATTCAGAAACTCAGTGCTTCTCAAACTTTACAGTGCATATGAATTCTCAGGAAATCTTATTAAAATGTAATTCCCTGATTCCATTAATCTAGGATATGGTCCAAAGTTGTGCATTTATAACAAGCTACCAGGTGACGCTGATACTGCCAGTCCATGGCTCACATTTCAAGAAGCAAGTATTTAGATGAAAAGGATATTCCATCTCTTCCCTTCTCTTCTGGCCTTTGCCTTCTCTCAAAGAGGATTTGTTTATAGATTGGTCAGATTTCAGGAAATTCATTGGGCCACGTTTATAGGGCAGGGGAATGAACCTCCATGCAGCTTTCTCTTCTACCTTACACAGTGGGAATAGGTATGCTGAACCAGGGCCTGCTCTTGGGAGCTGGTCATCTCATTTTCTGTTCCTCACATGCATCATTGAACATACTTTTTATTGCTACTATTTCTGGTCCAAATGTGGTAGGACAGAGGGTAGGTAGATTTTGGTGTGTGGAGGGAAGGGAAAGGCTCTGTGCCTCTTTACTGCTTCAACCTTGTCTTTACAAGGTAGCTCTGCACTAAAAATTGGGCATCTATTCAGGTGAAAATGAAGTTGTATTTTGACTCTTATCTGTTGATGGCCTGTGAATATATTGCTTGCTCATAAACCTCACAGGGGAGAAAGGTGATTGAGCCAGGAGGATTTCTAGGACTCATGTTCCTTTAGCCCAATGTCACCAAAACCTCTCCCTTCATTCCTCACGAGCAAGCACTGGGCACAGGCCAATTAATCCTGTGGATGAGCATACCACTAATGGAATAACTCATTACTGCTGAGCTATGCTGGGAGATTTGTTAGAGGAGATGTATGTGGAGCTATTTTGATGGAAAGAACTTGGTGGCACACAGCAGAAGGCACAGTGCTCCTGCTGGCTTTCTGAGTCTCAAGCTCCGTATCTACCTTGGATTCTGACCTTGTTTCTGCTTCTCTGAGTCTCCACCTTTCTCACTGCCTACTGGTCTTAGAAGACTGAAGTCCCCTTAGGAGCTTATATACCTCCTAAACAGATGGCATGTACTGCTTTTTTCTCTTCCTCTAGTTCAGTTTCTTAAGCATATGTGAAAGACATATATTTGTACCTCTTTTATACTAATCTAAGCTGTCCAGGGTTTGGTCACATGCCAAACAAAACAAAACAAAAAGCTATTTTGGGGATGTTTTTCTAATTGCATTTAACTTCACAATTTACCTGAGGAAATTTTAGCATTTCCATCACCAGTGTTTATTCATATTCAGTCTTCAGTCATCCTTTGGAAAAGTGGGAGATTTTTAACTATTTCATGCCCAGATGTAGCATTAGCCATATGAAGTTAATGCGAGCTTCATACTTTCATTTATGCCACCACCTGACCCCTCGCCCCCACCACTGCAACAAATTTCTCTGTAATTCCAGATCCAGTTCAGTCTGGCCTTATTTAGAAAAATAAAGCCTCTCTGCCTATCCCTACTCTCCTACTACTCAGTCTACACTGCACCCCCACAACCTTCCTATCCCCAATATCAATTGTAGCCCTTCATGGGGGCCATGATGTCAATTGTTGGGATCTGCTAGCATCCCTTTTCTAGGGGATTCTTCCTTCTGCTATTCCATGTGGTCCTGGTGGAGCTGTCAATTATAGTGTCTGAATCCTCCACCTCCTCCGCCACACACACTTTTTAGTGCTATTTCAGTCTTGGCCAATCTTATTATTCTGTCTCCTCACCTCATTATGATTGGTTCAGGGAGGGGAACATGACCTAAGTAGAGACAATCAGAAATTTCCATGAGATTTATACAGGAACATTGGGAGAGAAAAGTTCTTTAACTTGTGAGGATTTGAGGTGGAGCCTATCAATGGCTGTCTTGCTTACCACCTGGAGAAGGCTTAGCTGAAAAATGAAGTTGAACAGAGACAAAAAGTATATGAAGCAGAGACAGAGAGACAGTATCAATTAAATTCTTAGATCAGCAGTTTTTAATGCCAGATACCTTCGGACTTCCCAGTATGTGAACTAATGAATTTCCTTTTATACTTGAGCTAGTTTGAATTATCATACAATAGAAAACTATTGGTTTATATATTTCTCCTCAGGCATTTACCCTCTTTACCCATCACCTACTGCCAACCCATGTCCCCTGTCTAGAAAACATTCACTTAAAAAATTCTGTTACACTCATTAAAAAATAGTTTACTTATTTATTTATTTTTAATTTTGTATTATGGAAAATTTTAAACAGACACAAAAGAAAGAATAGCATAACAAATCTTCAAGAACCCATCACCCAGACAGCTAAACAATTAACAGCAACCAATATTATTATCATGTTTTCAGTTTTCTATATGGGCCATGCTCTCTTTGATCTATGTGCCTTTGGACTCATAGTTCATCATTCTGTATTTCTCATTTGCTTCTTCTTAGAGCATTAGGTCTTTCAAAGTCACCCAGATTTTCTTTAAGATTTAGCACAAGTGTCACTTCTACTGTGAAGCTTTACTGACCTCCATACACAAGTTTGATGTTCCTTCTGCTGTGTTCTGGTAGCTCCTTTTACATATTTTTATATTATATAGCACTTATTCATTCAGCATTCATTCAACAAACAATGAGAAATTTCACTCTTTCAGGCACTGGCGATCTATCAATGAACAAAACAGGCAAAAGTTCTCACCTTCATGGGATGGAAGGAGGCTGACATAAACAACATAAATAGATAAATTATATAGGACATTAGAATGTGATAAGTACAATGAAAAGGGGGAGTGTAAGGGGAGTTAGGCATGTGTGTGTCTTGAAATTTTAAATAAGGAAAATCAGGTAGGCCATACTTATTACACTGCATGATGGTTATCTGCTTGCTTTTTCTGCCTCTGCAACTAGACTATAGCTCCTTGAAAGCAGAGACTGTGTCTTATTCTTTTTGTAGCCCCAGCACCTAGTATAGTAGTAAACATTTTGTAATGCTTGTAAAATAAGTTATAAAATAAATTGAATAGAATACAAGAGTCTGACTTGAAAGACTTTTGAAGTCATTGAAGTTTTTAAAAAGATAGTGCATATTAATGGAAAAAAATCAAACAGTACTCTCTATAAAAGAATATATAATAAAAATTAATTTTTTCTTCTACCCCTGGACTAAGTCTTCCAAAATCCTTCACAAAGGCATCCACTGTTACTTGTTTCTTATGCATCACTCTAGAGATTGTCTGTCTGTCTGTCTGTCTGTCTATCTACCTACCTACCTACCTTCAATTATAAGTACTATCTTGAGAATCATTGTATTTCAGTATATTAAGAATTGTCATATTTTAAAATATAGCCGTATGGTATTTGTATGGACATATCAGAATACATTTCACCAGGTTTCAGCTGATGGATATTTAAGTAGTAGTGAAGATATTTTGGTGAACCACTCAACTAGTTAAGAAGTTAGATTGCACTGTGAGTCTGGTGATCAAATTTTTAATGCTTCGCTAAGTCAATAGCTTCCCATGGGGAGGAGGCTAGGCTCCCCACCTCTGCATATATATTTAATTTCACCACAACTCCATGTGGTTATTAAAATGCTCACATTATAAAGAAGAAACCTGAGGTTTTCAGAGGTTAGATAATTTGCCCAAGGTCACACATATTAGAGGTCGGAAGCAGGCCTGCTTGACTCCAAAGGCCATGTTTTTTCCACCACTGGAATTTTTGGTACTTCTGCTAGGGATGAAGTAAAGAGGATTTATACAGATGGCCTGGTGGACCATCTCGGATGATCTTTAAGATTTTTTAAGAATATGGAAATGCTCTGACACTGTGCCACCCCCTCATCCAATTCTTGGGCCTTTAAGCTGCTAAATAGCTTCCCATGGCTTTGTGCCCTAGGAGACTGACCCCTGCACCAACTGGGCTCTTTTGCCCTCATGTTGCTGGTCAGCTTTGCCCAAAGGAAAGTATTGACATGAAACTGGAGGATGGGGGGAGAGAGAGATTGATGTGTTTCTTTCCCACTCCTCTGCTGCTCTGGCACCTTGGTTTTGAGGGTGTCCTGTTATTACGATAGTTATGGCTGGGTGCCTCCTCCTCCCAGTGTCTACCTATCAATGGCCTCTGGTGGCATAATTTCTGCCTTTTGCCCAAATATCTTCCCTCTCTTTCTAGTTTTTGGATACTTCAACATTATTTGGTTCCTATAACCATGCCTGTGCTTGTAAGTAGTATGTATTAAAAGTTTCTTTGGATGAACCATTGGAATTAGAGTTTCTTTCCTGTTATGACCCTATTATAAATACCATTTTAAGATGTTATTCCTTCTAGGAGATTCTTAAAGACATGATACTACAAGACTCAATGAAATTAATCTCTAATGGAAAATTTTCAGGTTAGTAGGATGAGCTATTTGGAGCTAATATGTACCTTTTTACTTTCAAATTCTGTCTACTTGGCAGGAGCCTATTTGGCCAAGTGCTGAGATCTGCTCTGCTGTTGATATGTGAAATTGTACATGGTTTTTTTGTTTTTTGTTTTGTTCATTGTTCTGTTTCTCATAATTTTATGTATGTGTCACCAGGCACTTAACACTTTCACAACACACACACACACACACACACGCACACACACACACACACACACTTACACACTTTTTTTCCCTTCAGAATTCCTGAAGAGATATATAAGTTATCTATAGCTACATAACAAATTATCTCAAAATTTAGCAGCTTCAAGTATCATTTATTGATTTTAAACAATCTCACGATTTCTGTGAGAGTGACTTAGTTGGGTGGTTCTGGCTCAAGGTCTTTCAGGAAGTTACAGTCACGCTGTTGACCAGCACTGAAGGTGTCTGAAGGCTCTCCTGGAGGAGATACAGATCCAGGCTTACTCACATCATTGCTGGCAGGCTTCTGTTCCTTGCCAGCTGCTGGATAGACATCTTTGTTCCTTACCAGATAGGCCTCTCCATAGGCTTCTTGAGTGTCCTTATGACTTGGCACCTGGTTTCTCCCAGAGCAAGAGATCTAAGAGATCCATAGTCTTTTAAAACCTAATATTGAAAGTGACATGCCATCGCTTTTGCTGTATTTTATTGGTCACACAAGCTAGCCCTGGAACAAGGTGGTAGGGGATGACACAGGGTGTAAATAGCAGGTGATGGGGAATACTGGGGGTAAATTTTGGAGGCTGGCTACCTCAAGAGAGAAGTAGGTACTGTGGTTTTTATTGTACCTAGCTACCTACCAGAGCTCAAGAAGGTGTTTGTGTAATATCAAAAGAAAGATAAAATGAGATAAGCTGATCATTGATCACAATATTCATAAAAGCATGCATTTTTATTACAAAGGTGAGATGAAACTTAGGGCATTGAAAGGAATTTAGAACTCATAACTCCTTAGTTTTTTGATTGTTTGTTTGTTTGTTTGTTTTTCTGTAAATGTAACTTCCTAATTTTAAAATTGAAAAATATTACCAATACATTTTTAAGATGTTAAAATATCATTGGTCCCTGGAACATTGCTTTGAAACTATTCTGTATATAGGAAGTTCACATAAGATTATCTGTCAATTGTTATCTTATGGTCCATCAGTTCTTAATCTTCTGTGGCAACGAGTCATGGACTGCTTTGACAAGTGCTGCCAGTAACAGAATCCAGTGGTAGTGGTGGCATGCTGCCTGCACTGCAGATTTATTTAATGGCACGATTTGGGGGCACTTTCTTTCCTCTGTAGTCCTGAGTCTAGCCCTGATTCTATAAACCATCCCACACTTTTTTTTTTTTTTTTGGCAGTACTTTGTGTATTTATATTGGCAAATCTTTGGGAATGTTTATGTAATGGCTTCTGAAGGTACTATGCCAAGGAAAGTGGAACACAATTGAGAATGAAGCAAATTCATTGATATGGTCACACTTACTGGTTGGTTTAGATTTGGTTTCTCTTTAATTGTGATAAAATATACATAATATAAAAATTTACCATCTTAACCATTTCTAGGTGTGCAGTTCAGTGGTATGAAGTACATGCACATCGTTATGCAACCATCACTACCATCCATCTCTCAAACTCTTTTCATCTTGCAAAACTCAAACTCTGTATCCATTAAATAGTAAATCTCTCATTACCCCCATAGCCTTTTTTAAATTGTTGTAAAAAACATAGAATTTACCATCTTAAACATTTTAAATGTTTTGTTCAGTTGAGTTAAGTATATTCATATTGTTGTGAAACACATCTCCAGAACTTGCTTATCTTGCAAATCTGGAACTCTCTACCCGTTAAACAATCCACCTCACTTTCCTCCCAGCCCCTGCTAACTACCATTCCAGGTTTTTTGTGTGTGTGTGTGTGAATTTGACTAGATAACTCATGTAACATTTTCTTTGTGATTACCACTGCAATTATGTAAAACATTTTAAAGTTATAGCATTTTATTTTAAACTGATAACCATTTAACTTTAATTGCACACAAAAATGCTACTCCTTTACAACTCCACCCCCATACTTTGTGTTATCGATGTCATAAATTATATTTTTATATATGTATACCTGTTAACATAGATTTATAGTTTTCTTTAATGTTTTTGTCATTTAAATTCTATGTACCAAAATTACAATACTATATTTACAACAAGTTACTATGTTTACAATACGAAATGTATAAAAATATTTCTCCAGTAAAGGTAAATACTTGGAAATATTGAAGTTATATTGTTATCAGTTTAAATTAGAATTCTATAATTTTAATTGCAATGGTAACTTGAAGGACTCTTTAATAATTCTTGTCTAGTGGTAATAAATTCCTTCAGCTTTTGTTTATCTGGGAAAGTCTTAATTTGTCCTTAATTGAAGGATATTGTTGCTGAATACAGTATTCTTGGCTGACAGATTTTTTTTTCCTTTTAGCACTTTCAGTATATCATGCCACTCTGTACTTGTCTGCAAAGTATCTGCTGAGAAATTCACTGATAATCTTATGGAACCTCATTTGTATGTCTCAAATTGCTTTTTTGTTGCTGCTTTCAAGATTCCCTCTCTATCTTTGACTTTAGACAGTTTGATTGTTATGTGTCCCGGTGTGGTTCTCTTTGGATTTGTCCTGGTTGGAGTTTTTTAAGTTTCTTGAATCCATATGTTCATTTCTTTCCTCAGATTTTATAAGTTTTATCTATTATTTCTTCAAATAAACTCTGAATGTCTTTCTTTCTCTCTGTCTCTTTCTGGGATTCCCTAATGTGTATATTAGTCCTTTTGATAATGTCTCATAAATACCTTATGCTTTCTTTGCTTTTCTTCATTCTTTTTACTCCACTGACTCAATGATTTCAAATGACTTGTCTCAAGTTCACTATTCTTTCTACTGACTTATCAAGTCTGATGTTGAACTCTTGTAATAATTGTTTTTAGTATTGTTATTGCACCTTTAAGCTCCAGAGTTTCTGTTTGGTTCTTTTTAATAGTTTTTATTTCTTTGTTGATATTCCTATTTCGTTCATGCATTGTTTTCCTGATTTCCTTTAGTTGTCTACTTTTGTTCTCTTTTTAGCTCATTGAGCATCTTTGTGAGAGTTATTTTAAATTCTTTGTCAGACAGCTCATAGATCTGTGTTTCTGAAGTTTTATTTTAGTCCCTTCCCTTGATTGGTCCATGTTTCTGTGTTTCTTTGTTTGCCTTGTAATCTTTTGCTGGAATTTGAGCATTAAAAAAAAACAAAAACTCTTCTCTCGGTCTTTGCATATCGGCTTTATGCACTGGAAGATCTTTGTCAATCAACTCAGCTGCAGGTTCTAGGACATTTCAAACTCTTTCTGATATATTGCTCCCCCTGGTGTCTACCTGCAGTTCTGCAGCTCTAACATGCGATTTGCCTCTGTTTTCAGTGGCTTCCAAACTCTGGTGCCAGTCCTTCAGTGGTCCAAGTTAGGCAAGATAGAAACTAGTTCCTTGGGTAACCCACAGACAAGTTAGAATATTGGACACATGGTCTATTCTTTTGTTTCTGCCCTAAGGAAGAGCCCGGGTATGAGGGATTTTCTCCTAGTTGCTCAGCACTATACTGCACATGGGAAGGGCAGAGATGGATGTGCCAAATGCTGCAAATTTTCCTGCCCCTTTTATTGGAATCCCTTCTTTGTTTTAAAATGACCTGGGTACTGTAGCTTCTTGATTGGTTTCTAAAGTTCTCACAGAGGTATTTTAGCTTGTATATTTTTAACTTGGTGTCTCTATGGGGAAAGAGGACCTGTAGCTTCTTAGTTCACCATCTTATATCACTTCTCTCTTTTAATCAATCCTTTTCCTACTCAAATCAGTCAAATTTGAGTACCTGACTGGTACAATTTGTTTTCCATGGTGTCATGATGTTTGAACTTGGAAATTATTAAGATTTAATGAAAGAATGTGGCATTTCAGACCAAGTAAGAAAGAGCTTGTTTTCTGAACAGGTGGCTGTTCTCGTGACCTCAGATCATACTCTTTACCACCACCAATGTTTGGATTGTGTGGGATCACTCTGGTTTTCTTGTGATGACTGTGAAGTGTAGGCTCACATCACAGTGCTGCTGAAGATAGCCAGATTCCGCCCCCTTCTCTTGTACTCAAGATCTCTTCAGATCTGCAGAATAGCATCTAAACTGCAGATTCTGCTGATGTTACAACAGTCTGTCACCAGCCAAGCTTATCATCCATTATTTATTTTCTTCATTTAAGTTTCAGAGGCTGTCAATAAATTCAGGGCTGAAATGTGGGCCTGGGAGGGAGGTATTTGGGCATTGGGGGAAGTACAGCAGAGAAAAAGAATTGGGATGAACAGATAGCTTCATTTATACTTATTTCTCTTACATGTACCAGATAATCTTATAATGGGGGTGTAAAATATCTGAACTTGAAATTCAGGGTTCTCTGAACCTTTTTAATCAATTCAAGCTCATTGGTAGGATTAAGAAGGTTGCTTAGGGCTCAATTTAAGAGAAAAACACGTGAAAGCACATATTACACCACATAGATGGAGTTTATTAACAATTTCCTTTTCTTTACCTCTTTCATTTTTTTCTCCTTCCAGTCTTTCTTTACTTTTATTTTCCAGTAACTAAGTTTGCATTATAGTTAATAGATTTGTTATGTGTCCATTGAGTACCTTTCTGTGCTGAGAAGGCAAGGCACTACATTGTTTTGAGTTGGCTATTATTTAATTCACAAAGTAGTAGCATTATCAGGGCCACCTTAGCATGTGGAAGTAGATGGGGGAAAATCCAGAGAAGAGTTCAGAATAAAAGCAGATAGACCTGAAAGGGGGGCGGGGAGGGCAGTGCAAAGGTATTGTAGGAGTTGAGGGCTATCAGATAGCTAGGGGACAAGTACAAAAGGGCAAGCCAAGTGTTCATTTCCAAGTCTTAGTGCATTAGTTTGAAGACTTTAGGTAGCACCATGCTCAGGATTTACTTTAAATTTTTTTTTTTTAATTATAGTAGCCTATGTTACCAATCCTCTTTCAGTTTTTTTTTAAAGCCAGAGAAAAATTAAGTGTTGTTTTACTTTGTTTTTTGTTTGTTTGTTTGTTTGTTTGTTTTGTCCTGTAAATCTGGGCTCTATAGTTCCTCCTGAGCACTGACAAAGAAATCCAGCCAGCCTCGTACTTCTGGAGCCAATAGACTATTGCTTGGTGAAGCAGAGCCTCCTGCTGGCAAAAGTGGCTTCTATTGTATAGGCCCTCCCAATCTGTGAAGCAGGAAGCCAAGGTTCAGTCCTTTCCCTGTACCTTCAGGGTCAAAAAATAAATTTCCCTGCCTCAACTTGGCCCTGGGCCAATCTGTGACTGGCTTGACCTGCTTCTTCTCCCTTAGTTACTTCCAATGCTTAAGCTAGACCAAAACGTGTTAAACTGGTTAAACTCAACACAACTGCTCAAAATCATAATTTTAATGATGTAATTTACATGAAATAAAATGGTTACTGCTCCGAGGTCCAGGAATAAGTCACTGAGTCTTTAAACAGGTGGCAGCAGGGTATTGAGTAGTAGGAGATGGATGTCTAAGGTCACTCAACCAAAGTGTAGTGATAACAGTGAGGATTCTGAAATCAGCCTTTTGTGTTCGACTCTTGGCCCACTTATCACTAAGCCAGTGACAACTTTTTTATGCTCCAGAATCCCCATGTTAAAAATAGAGTATGCCTTTACTTCATCTGAAGATGATACAAGATAGGCATTTAGAAATCTTCTTGACTGCCTGCCTTCAGAACTCAAAAACTGGGATTATAGTAACCTTTGGTTTTCTTTTGTCTCCATAAAGATGCCTCCTATTAAATGCCTGATTGCTTGCACCATAGGCTTAACTTGGGGAGCCCACCAGCATCATTACCTCCTGAAATGAAACACAATTGTCTAACTGAATTTAACTTTTCTCAAGATGAGACTGGTTTAGTGATAGAACAATCTATCAGCCCAGCTTCTGGAATGGGAAACGCATCCAGGGAAGTTTCAGAGGGGGAACTGTGGGAGTTCAGAACTGGCTACCCTAAGATGTGCCTCAGTGGTATGCAGATTACTTTGAGCTAAAGGCAACCTTAGCCACAGGCTCAAGAGAAACTTATGCCCCTCCCTTCAACTACCTAGAAAATTTTGAATTAGGGGACCTGTCATAAGATTCTTTTGACCTACCTGTAGAGCAAGGCAAATTTCTATTTACTAAAATTCTGTTCTTATCATCCTACCATGAGCCTTTGACGCCCCCAAGGTGCATTATCTCATCCCTAATTCAGAATGTCTTATATACCTCAATCCCCCTTTCTATCTCTGAGCCTCTTGTGCATGTGGGGTCTCTGACTCTCTCATGTATGTAGGGTTCCCATATATATGAATATATTAAATGTGGTTATTTTCTCTTACTAAAAAAAATGGAGACAATAGTACTTACTTCATAAAATTGTTGGGAGGATTAAAAGCCAATATCCATGTCAAGTGTTTTTCATTGTTTCTGGGGCATAATAAATGTGCAACACATGTGAGTTATTTTTGTGGTAGTTATTGTCACCATCAAGATTGAGATAATGGAAAATGAGAGTCAGTATAGCATTGTTGCTAAATAATGTGAGCTCTGTGACCTTGGGAAAGCTGTTTAACCTCTCCAAACTCCAGTATCCTCTCATAGGATTGTTGTGAGATTCACATGGAAAAAAATGTTGTCCATACTTAGCTTAATATCTGATCAATGTTAGTGGTTATTATTTAGTCAAACTGAGATATAGAGAGACTTAATGCCAAGCTAGGAAAACACTTCAGTACTCTCTAAAAAAAAGGCAGGGTTGGGGAGACATAGAGAAGTTTATGGTTGAAAGCACCTGTTAAAGTGTGAATTCAAAGGTCTAATCTCTTTTTTAAACCATAGAGGTCAGCCTAACATATGTTTAGGCAAGGGCCACCATCATTCCCATCTAGGCTGGACTCTTCCCTGTGACCGTGAGCCTTGGAGTCAAATGTGCCTCTATTGCTCATAAGCTTTGTGACTTTGGGTATTCTAGCCTCAGTTTTCTTATCTGTAAAATGGAAATAACAATAACATCCATCTCTCAAGCTTGTTATGAGAGTTAGATGAGATTATTTATATAGTACTTAGCCCAGTGCCTGATATTTGGTTAAGTGCTCAGTAAATGGTAGCTATACCTAAAAGACAAAAAATTTTTTAAAGAGGGAAGTTTTTTTTACAGCTTTATTAAGATATAATTCATATACCATACAATTCATTCTTTTAAAGCATACAAATTAATGGCTTTTAGTATATTCACAGAGTTGCGCATCACTACCCTGTACCCATTAGTTTTTACCCCTACCCTTATTCCTTAGCCCTAGACAATCACTAATCTACTTTCTATTTCTATAGATCTATCTTTATGGACATTTCATATAGAAGGAATCATATAATATGGGGTTCCTATGAAGTTTTAGTGGAACAAACATACCGTATACTTATTTATGTGCCACACGTATATCAGTGCTTTATATATAGAGAGATTTTCTTTACACCCCCTCCCAACCAGTTTTTAGTGTCCCCACTGAGAATACACCATCCAAGGTGATATTTGATTTCTCCACAGAATTTTCCTAACCAGCTGCAGATACCAAAACTGTGAGTCATTTGTTGACAATACACGATTATCCAAATGAAGCGTTTGTGTAATTGATTATAATTGTTACCACCACCTCCAGAAACTGGGTACAAGCGAATGAACTCTTAATGAGCTTAAATCGAAGTGAATGCAGTTTTTCTGACAAGGCTCAGATATGACTTCATAAATGCAAACACCTAATCCTAAAATCTGGACTCTTACCTGCATCTACCTTGAAATGAACCTATTGGGTAGCTTCAGGTTTCCTGCCTGTTCCCTGTTCAGGCCTATATTCTTTTTTTTGCTTAGTCTATAGGTAGTACTGTCTCCAGTCACACCCTTCCAACCATTGTTCATATAACTTCCAGATTGGGCTTTCTAAAAACAAATATCTGACCTTTTATTGCCCTAAGTAAAAAATTCTTTGATGGTTCCCTCGTTGCCTACAGAATTAAGCCCAAATGACTCATCGTGTCATACAAGCCCTCCAGTTACTTCAATTTACCTCTTGCTGTAGCTTATACTCACTCATCTCACTCATTATCCACCTTATCCCCAATATCCAGACACAGGGAAATGTTTGTAAAACTTTTTGAATATTCCAGGATGCTGCATGTCTACATATTTCTGTTCCCTTCCTTTTTCTTCCCTTCTCCTCTCTCTCCTACCCCTCTCACTCCATCTGGAAAAACTTCATCTTTTATGTCAGCTCAGACGTCATCTCCTATATAAATCCTTTGCAGAAAACTTGGCCCCATTGCTCCCTTCATTTCCTGGATAGAATTTCTTAATCCCTGGAGTGTAGTAACAGGATAATAATAAATATTCATAATGATTATTTATTGAATAAATGAAAAAATGGGTGTATACAATTTCCTTAATTAGTAGAAGAGTTTGGTGGTAGTGGTTATTTTTTTAGTACTACATCACCATCTAAGAGAGCTTGTTCATTCCCATGAGCTTCAATTACCAACTCAACACAACTAACTTCTAAAGCAGGTCCAGTTCTGTGTCTCTTATTGCTTACGAGATATTCTAGTGGGAAAAAATAAACCAGAGGCAAGGACAGTAATCAGAAGTCTATCACAATAATCGAAGTGAGAAGCAGTGAGAATGGAAATTAGAGGACAGATTTAAGAGAATTCTGAGATCTGAGTTGCATTCAGTCCAGATGGGAAGACTCTTGCCAGTGCTCTGAAATGACACAGTATGTGCAGATGCCTACTTCCCCTTGGTGAAGGCTTACATCAGTCAGTGCTCACAGGACTGAGGAAGGTCAAATATTTTCAGACTACCACTCCTTTCCCTTTCCCTTCTCTTCTCAAAATCTGACATACATTTTGGTAGGAAATCAGTGGAGTTGGGAAACAGGAAGGAAAATTCTACTTTCTCTTCTCTTTATCCAACCTCTAAATCTAATCTTTAGTCTTGGGCTTCCCAGATATAATATATAAAATCAAGACTGTCAACTACCCTTCGTGATTTCATGACAGGCCAAAAGATTTCCTTTATGCCCTCTACTCACAATTTATGGCTTTTGGCAGACTAGCACCCTGGATGTCTGAACCTACCTTAATTTTATCACCAGATCTGGGTTCTTCTGGATTCACATTGAGAAGCATGGCTCCAGAACAAAATCCTATGTGTGATCTGTCAGGTCTGACCATAGGCAATTACAAGACTTTGCCTGCAGGCCTCATGTGGAAAGCTGCCCTCCCCACACCAGGCTTGGTGCACGACCAGTGCATTGTAGTTATATGGAGGGAGTCAAGGACTCTGGTCCTCTGGGGCCAGCCATGCTCATATGCATACCTGCATTTTTAGCTCAGGCACTTCCACGTGGAGTCTTCTTTATCGGTGGGCTTTGGCCGAGACATCTTCTAAGCATCTCCACCAAGATCTTATTATTAGAGACCTTTGGCTGAAGCAGTTTTCTCCACTTTGACTCAGTACCTTCTCACACCTAGACTTTCCCCCTCTTCCTTCCTGTGGCCACACAGGTCCATAAAAAAGCAGAAACTTTTTGTTCAGGGTTTCTTGGTAGTCAGATGACAACCCCCATTTGTGCTTCCATTTAATCCTTGCCAGGAGCCCTTCCAAGAGGAAAAATGAAATGCTAGAGAGCCAGTACCTTTCTTTTTTGCCTCTTGCCTGCACTGTCAAAGTAAGTGAATAAAGTGGTTTGATCGTTACTTTCATTTTGGCTTGTTATCCTAATTGACCACTTCACTACCTGACAGCTGGGCACACATCTGTTTGGTTTCCTTGTCTTTTAAATAAGTGTGTGAATATTTCATCCCAACTCCCTTCTATTAAGGGATCTGGGGTCTTGAAACAAAGCTTTTTATTATATATGCCATTGAGTCTACTTTTTCTTTACACTCCAGCAAGATTTGAATATTTTCAGAAAAGGAGAATAGATAATCCAGATTCACATTAGATTACACTGGACAGAAGATTGAAACCTCTAAAGCAAAACAAATAGTTTTGCTTGGCCTACAGAACGATATGACAAATTTTGGCCAGATGGAACATGATTATGAATTAGCTACAGGTAGATTAAATTTGAGACACTAAACAATGATCCACTGCATAGCTTTAAATTATGCAGACGAGGCTTTTTGCCCACGGTAATTTAATTATTTGCTTGGAAGACTATATGTCTTCATTCAGGAAGCCTAATGAATTTTATAATTACCCTCTCCTCTGATGTCCACAAGTGATGATTCCCCATCTGAGCTGGTAAAGAAGAACCCATGGCAGGAAACATTACTGATGTGTGAAAAACTGAGGTCAGCACTCCTTTGTTGACCGTAACCATTTTTGCACATACCCAACAGCTGATTAAGTACTTGCAGAGAAGGAGAGCAAATTTCTTTTATCCCTCTAAGGTCTATATTGCTATTACTTGGATGCACTTAGTTTAGTACGTCATCACCTCTTGTCTGGATTGTTAGGAACTATTGCTTAGTATGCATCCAATTCACTCTCCACCCTGACTTCGGAGTTCCCATTGTCAAATGCAAGCCTCCATTGCCTGGACAGTGCCTTTAGGATCAAGTCAAACTCCTAAGCAAACAAACTCTGAAACAAATAGGGCTCAAGTATCCCTTCCAGTTTCATCCTCCAGGAGCATCACATTGTATGCTTAAGGCACAATATACTTGCTCTTCTTTGAATAAAATCTGTTCTGTGACTTTTCACCAGCAATTCCCCTAGTCAGAGCAAAATGCCTATCTTCTTTCCTCTTCTAGAAAATAAAATCAAACTTAGCTTTCATTACTAGTTCATATTTCAGTTGTAGTGTTCAATATATTAAAGGCAGAACAGCAAAATGGGAAAGAGTAAGTAAGGGTCCTAGAGACTTGGGCTCCCTCATCTATCATTGTAACCTTGAGTGACTTGTTTAACTTCCCTAAGTTTCTGTTGCCTCGTGTATGTTGGGAACTTTTCCCTCCAAGCTTTATTGAAGTGTGATTGACAAATAAAAATGGTTTATTTTAAAATATATTTATGTTGTACAGTGAGATGATTTAATATATGTATGCATTGTAAAATGATTACCACAATCAAGTTAATTAACACATTCATCACCTCATAATTACCTTTTTTTCTTTTGTGGTGAGAACACTTTAGATCTACTCTCAGCATATTTCAAGTATAAAACACAGTATTATTAACTATAATCACCATGTTGCACATTAGAGCCCCAGAACTTATACATCTTAGAACTGCAAGTTTATACTCTTCAACCAACATCTGCTGATTTCCCTCAGCTGCTGGCAACCACCATTCTAGTTTGTGATTCTGTGAGTTGGAGATTTAACAGTAAGTACTGCATGAGGTTGTTGGGGGGATTAAATGCAGTCATTTCTTTAAAGTGCTTAGCACTGTGCCTGGCCTATCAGAAATACTTAATACGTAAATGTTTGTTATTTCTATTTTTGCTGACATTTTTTCCAACTCAGTTGTATTTTAACTCTGTTATGATTTAGCTTAACTAGCTTTTATGCCTAGCATTATATTAGTTTGGGTGAGGAAAATAACCAAGGAAACATTACCAACTCTAGTTCATTTATTCCTTAATATTTACTACATCTTAAGGAATATAGTTGAATAAGTTATATTTTACTGCCATGTGATAGTAATAATTATAAGTGTAATTCTACCAGCAACTATTAAGTCAGGATCAAGCTTTTGTATTTTGGGGATTCTATAGAGTCCAGTCAGGTATTTTTAGTGCTTTGCTTTAATAACAAGCAACATTAACATAAAATAATTTAAAGATTCTACTTTTGTAAATCTTTCTACCTATGTTTGCTATGTCTGTATGGAGAAAAATGTTTTTATTGAATTTATACACACAAATGTGATTTTAAATACCACTTTAAACTTATTCATTCTAATTTCATAATTGACTTATTTCCATTTTAATTACACATCAAATCAAACTTATTTTCATTCTATATTAAAATGTCACAGAAATCATTCTGATTTTAATCTAGCTTTTGAGATATGACAAACTCTTATAAGTAAATGCAGGTTTTGGGTAAGAGGAATAATAGAATTTACAGTAAAAATTAATTACAAATTACTTGTTTTATCTTTGAATGTATACATGTGTACAAGTATGTCTTATTCCTCTAAAAATACAAATTTAAGCGTGTCACAATAGAAGCCTTCCCCCATTATTCCACAGTTTGTCAAGCGCTTTATAGTTGACTTGTCTTCTGTGAGTCCATAACATCTATTATATTACTTTTCACTGTAAATTACAGTATTGGTTCACATGACCATTCTGTGCTCACTCATAAATAACAGCTGAATGAATAATTTAAAGTGAGTAGATGAATGAATTCCAAGAAGACAAATCTCTGAGTGATTTGTCCGTGAATCAGATAAATATTTTCAGGTTTATATATGGCATATTAAAAAACAAAGCCCTGAATGTTAGGACATATACAAAATGGTTTTACATTTTACTTGGGTACACTGTATATCCAAATAGTATATTCGTGAATAGACTTCATTTGCATATAACTTGAGAATAACTCGTGGCATGGATTGATGACATGAGAAAAGATGCTATATTGCAAAGTCTATCATTTCAAACCTTTTTTTTGTTTTTAAGTTTTATTTGGCTGTTTTATTTTTTAAGTTTTATTTTTTAGCTATTTTTAAATCTAGATCTGTGAAATGACTGAATCTTATACTTCAGCACCTACAGGAAAGTAAAGAAGTAGCTCATGTTGTATGTCAGATTCACAGAAAACCATACTCACAAGGACAGTGATCTGTGAAGAGGAGAGTTACTTTATCTAGCAGGAAATGGAACATGAACCCAGAAATTTTCCTCCTACAATTAAATATTTGATAAATGTTCTTATATAAATGTACTCTATATATGGCTCTAAGAAAATAAAATTGTATTTACATCCACATATTTTAGATTTAGAAATAAATAAAATGTAAACTGGAGGAAAACTCAGCAGGAGAACACAGTTATTGGAGAACACGAAGAGCATAATTACTAGAGAGGCAAGCCAGGCAACCAATCCCAAGAGAAAGTAACCTGAAAGTGGATTGGGAGATAGAGTCATCCAATCATCCAAACACCTGGGCAATTAGGTGTCTGAGAAGAAGTGGAAATGAACATGTTATCATTTCATGGAGGCTTAAGAAAATTTAACAAGTCAGCAGAGAGATAATGAAGAGATGGGAACTGTTTGCTGACTTAGACACTGTTAACCCTTCCTGCTTTCTCCCTACCAACCTATCTCCCTCCACTAAAATCATATTAATCACTTATTGGTAGCATCTACACAGTAATAAACTTGAAAAAAAAAGTTTTCTTCTTATTCTAATCTTGCTTGTACATGAGTAAATTTTTGTGTTTGTGTAAACGTGTTTTTTTGTGTGTACATGTGCATGCACACAAATTGGCTTTCCTGTATATTGGGCTGAGAACATGAGTGAAGAAAGGTAGAACCACTTTAAAAGGTTCAAAAACATAACTATTCTGTGCGATTCCAGAATCCGTGAGAAGCTCGGTATTGTAGGGGTTCAGTGGTGGTTTGGGGATGGGGGATAAAGCTGAAAAGCAAGTTGGAGCCCACTTACATTTCATCCTGTGGGCAGAAAGTAGGGAGTCGGTATAGATTTTAGAAGAAGAAAACTCTTTTAAAAGAAAAGTTCCCCCAGCAACAGTGATCAGGGAAGCCAGAATGGGTGAGGGGATTAAAAGAGCAGCAGTGGTGATACAAAGGAGCCTGATACAAGTAAGGGGCCTGAGGAGAATGGACAAGATTTGGTGCTACATTGGATATGGGCAGTAAGGAAGAAGGAAGGCAAGGTTTCTTAGCTAAGATCAAGAACCTAGGCAGGAGTAAAAATCTTTCAGTCTGGTACACAGAACAGCAAGTTGGAGCTGTTTACAAATGTGTTCCTGGAATTCAGGAGAGAGGTCTGGATTAGGCTACTTTGTAAACCATGACAAGAGAGAAAGAAACTGAAGCCACAGTGTGAATTAGATAATCTAGAAAGGAGAGTAAAAAACAGGAAGATAGAAAGATGAGGCACAGAATTAAGGATCTGACAATTTGTAGACAAAAGTAAGGAAAAGAAGCCAATGTAAACGATAAAAAAGGAATGGTCTGAGAGGCAGCAGAAGTATTAGAGGAGGGTAGGGCTATGGAGACAGGAAAAGACAGTTTGAAGAAGTTGTCAGTGTCCATATTCAACATTTAAAGAATGCATTTCTTAAGCACACATGATCATATAAAACCTAAAGCAAATCTAAACAAATATCAAAGAATAGGTATTAAATCAAACATGTTTTCTCAGAACAATGCAATTAAATTAGGAGTTCATAATAAAAAGATAGATTTAAAGATTCCATATAGTCGGATGTTAAAAAACATACTTATAAGTAATTCATATCTCAAAGAAGAAAGTGAATTAAAACTTAATGAATACTCAGAATAAATGATAATGAAAACACTATATCAAATCCTGAAGTATAGAATGAAAATGTTTCTTTAAGGAAAATTTATGGCATCCCAGGCTTATTTCAGAAATGAATAGAGGCTGAAAGTTAATGAGCTAAATGTTCATCTTATTAAATTAGAAAAGCAACAGCAGAATAAAGCCAATGAAAGTAGAAGGAAAGAAAGAATAAAAATAAAATAAGCGAAATAAAGATACTATAGAGCAAATTAATAAAGCTAAAAGTTTTCTTTAAAAATACAATCAAATTAGACAAACCTTTGGTGACATTGCGGAAAAAGAGAAGAAACAGAAATGACTAAAAATGGGGACACGTGCAGATATAGCCTGGATTACAAAGACAATATGAGAATACTATGAACAATTTTATTACTAATAAGGTCTAGGAATTACTATCTTTCCTGTAATCTTGTTTAGGAAACTACCTAATCCTCTCCTTGCAGTCTCCAAGAGTAAAGCAAGCTCTACCAGCAGATTTCTAAGCAATTGCTACAGCCACCCCCTTCCCAAAGTTTACTGGGATTGTCATTTGAGATAAAACAGTTTGATGGTGAGCATCACTTTTGGGGCTCTACTTACTGTTATCAATAGTTAGTCCAGGATCTTCCTTGGGATATTCCTTTTGCTTCACTCCAGAGTTAGCCAAGCATCTCAGGGGCATTCTTAACCCAAAGAATGTGAACTGTTAGCCAGCTTTGAATGCCATACTGGAAGTCTGATAGATTTAGTCCACCTTTGCTGTTGCTCTTTGATGCCTCATCGAGTCTTATTTGAGGTTCAGTGCTCTATAATCTTGTGGACACTTGACCACTGTCCATCAATGAGGACAAAATCCGATGAGAAATTCTTGGAGGGAAGACGATTCTATTTCTTTTAAGCGAATCTTATCTGTGCTCTATGTTTGAGATCCTAGGGTTGAAATCTTAGTGATCAGATTTTTTGGTTTTCAATTAGAGCCACTTCCTAAGGTGAACAGCTGTCTTCAGAGCTATTGCCCCAGGTCAGGTTTCAGCATTTGGCATGCAGAAGTGGTGTAGATTTTCTCACAACCTTTAAAATACAAAATATTGGTAGACCACTCTCAGAGGTTACAGGGTAACTTTTCAGAGATTCTTCCTAAGTAATTCTGAGGTGATTTTGTGTCTAGGAATTACTATCAGGCCTGTATGATGAAGTAGTTGGACTTTTCCTCACTAAATACGAGAGAAAAAAAAAACGTACACAGATTTAATATTTGCTAGAACACTTTTCTGCTGGATACCACGTAAAACACAAACACGTGTTTTTCTTTCTTTTCTGTGGATTTCTGGAACATTAGCATAAACAAAGTTGTTGTTGTTTATTCTGCATTACTCTAAGATCAAGAGAGATTTTGGGAATTTTCTTGTAACTTCCCATAAATCATTTCCATTTAATGATGTCATTACATTCTGTTTGTTATTGAATTCCAGAAGTTTCTTACTGACCTGGGGGCCATTGTATCATCTGTTCATTTATACATGATTTATTTATTCAACAATTATTTGTTGAACCTCTATTATATGGAAGTCATCTTACCAAAGATTAGATAAATATCATCCAGCAGATACATACATGACCATGTCCTCATGGAGTTTACAGTCTAGAGAGTTTCTTTTTAAAAAAGAGTCTGAATTCAGGTCCTAAAATTAGAGAGAGATTTCTATAAGGAAGGCCATATGCTCCTGTAGGTAAAGAAGTGAGATGACATGACATGTATGTTTTTAGAATATTAGAGAGAATGTTAGAGAAAGTGAAACATAGTGATGGGAAGCAGTGTGTCAAGTATTTAAAAGGAGCCTGTATGAGGAAAAGCTGTTTATCTGGATGGTGACCATATGGAGGGTGTTGACTATAGTGCATTATCAACCACCAATGAGAATCATTTTCTTTAATCAATCAGAAATTATTCCCACCCTCTTATTGAAGAGCTTATTTTTCTCTTTCTCTTGTACTCTCACACTTGCGTATTAAATGATGTAAGTCCCCAAATCACAATGCCTCAAGTGGGCACATTGAATGTAGGGGAGGCAAGTACAAATTTTTAGCATATCCTATAGAAAAGAGAGTAGATAAACTGGCATTACTTTTTATAAAAGAGATCATTCACAGCAAAAATTGTGTGTGTGTATGTGTGTGTGTGGTTTGACACACTAAAACCTTATTTCCTGTCTTTTTCAAGGCCCAATGTGGGTGAGCAGGGTGGCTCAGCACCTGTGGCCAGTCATTCAGAGACACTGGCTCTCCCCATTTTCAATCCTTGGCTTTAAAGTTTCCCTGACATCTGGCAGGTGGCTGCAGAGAGAAAAAGTGGAAAAGGCATCAATGCTTTTAACCACCTTGGCCTAGAGATGATACTCATCACTTCTACCCGCATTCCATAGTTGTAAGGGGAGTGGAAAATGTACATTAGCTGTGTGCTCAAGTAGATAAATTTGAGAACAGCTAGCTCCTCTGCCACAGTCTCCTCATTTGCAAAATGGGAGTCATAATAGCTTCTGCCTCATAAAATTGTGAGAGAAAAATTAGATAATTCATCATAGTGCTTAGCATAGTACTTGATCCATAGTAAGTGGTTCGATTAACAGCATTTTTGACATCCATAAGCAAATTTCCGATTAGAACTAATACCTTTGTGGCATTCTACTCCTTAAAATCTTTAATAGCTTCTCATTTTCTTTGAATAAAAAATAAATTATTTACAGGACCTTCTATCATCTGGCCCCTGCCTTCAGTCCAAGTCTCTTTCTACCATTTCTCCGTTACTTATATGCTCCAGTTTGTATTGCCTTTTTTTCTGGTTCTCAGACCAAGTCCTTTTCCACTGCAGGGGCTACAGTTCCCTCTGCTTGGAATGCTTGTACCCCAGTTCCTCATGTGGCTGGTTCACTATCAACCTTCCAGGTCTCGGCTCAGATATATCACCTTCTCAGAGAGGTCTGTCCTGACCATCCTAGGGAAAGTAGCTTCCTCAAGTTATTTCCTATCTCATCTTTCCCCATTTTTGTTATCACAATCTGTAACGCTCTTGTTTACTTATTGTCTGTCTTTTCTATTAGATCTGTTGGCTCCTTGAAGCCAGAGGCTTTGTTTACTGTTTTATTCTCTGCATCTAGAGCTAAGCAAAACATCTAGTAGGCATTAAATAAGTGATAACTAACTTAATGAAGGAATGAATTAACTGAAGATAAATTAAAGATCTTCTCAGCTGGGTGTTTCACCTTAGCCTACCAACATATTTATATTTCCCTATTATTTCTGTACAACTTCCAACTAATGCTCTAGCTCTAGCCTTCCCTCTAGCCAGCTTTCTGAAAATACAGTATCCATCCAATGCCTTTTCCGTTTAATCCTGAGCATACTCTCCTCTGGCTTCTGCCCCTATCATTCCACAGACATTATTCTTTTTTGGTGGGGATCCTATTTACCAAATCCAATGCCTTCTTCCTAGCCCTTACCTCACTTCTCTGCCTGACACTGTTGAGTACTTCTCCTGAAACTCCTCTGCTTTGACTTTATACTTTCCTATACAGATACATCTGTACAGCAATAGTTGTCAATCTGGGGGCAGTTTTGCCCCCTGGGAGATATTTTGCAATGCCTAGAGACATTTTTGGTTGTTCTAACTAGGAGAGGGGCTGCTACAGACATCCAGTGTGTAGGAGCCAGGGATGTTGCTAAACATCCTGCAGTGCAAAAGATAGCTCCCCATGCCTCCAGTAAAGAATTATCTGGCCCAAAATGTTTATAGTGCAAAGACTGAGAAACCATAGTCCTGCAGATACTTCATGCACAACATGGACATATTCAAAACTAAATCATTACCCCTTTTTTTACCTACTCACCTTTTAGTTGTTATTCCTAATCTGATTAATGGTGCTTAATTCTATAAATGTTTTGGAAACCATTTTTTATTTCCTCTCTCTCCCTCATCAGGCTCATTCATCTATTGGTCACTAATTCTCTTTTGTTGCTATCTCCTAAATATCTGTAATCCTTTCTCTTCCCTAAGTTACCACTGCCTTTGTATGAGTGTAGACATCATTTAGCTTGAAACAGTCTCCTAAACTGACTCCCTGCTTTGAGTTCTATAAATGTTTCCAACTCATCTTCCTTGAATAATCCTTCTAAAATGGAAGCCCAATCGCATTTCTCCCACTGCCTACAAGATAAAGGCTGAGATCCCAGGTCTGGCTTACCATGCTTACCATGTGTTTTATTATTTACAGACCTTTGTTCTGTTGCTTTTCTTCCTAATCTCCTCTCCTAATAAAAACAAAAGAAAACGAAAGCAACAAAAAACAAAATGCTTGATGTTTCATACTTCTGTTTATTGAACATGTGTTCCCCCTTTTTGAAATGCCCTCTCCACCAGCCCCACCCCACCCCTCCTGAAAATTTCCTCCAGGAAAAATCTTTTAAAACTCTGCTCTGTGCATATGCATACTTCTACTGGGACACTCATTATATACACACCATATCAGGAATAAAATCCCGGTTCAAAAGTTTTAGTGCAACAAAACAAATGTTTTTATTCCAATTAGATTGAAAATTTTTGAATTCTCAGTCTATGAGGTGGGAAATCTCAGTAAATTCATGGTCCTTTCCCCTTTCCCCTGGGTTGTGGTTAAACTCTGGGAGAGTCTTCACAGTACCTAAGTTTTGGGGAATTTGTAGGCACCCATCTCTCATCCTTATACACAGGGTTCCTTTATATTTTGGGGATCTAATTTAGGTATCTGTGTCTTGCTTGCAGATATCATTTTGCTTTTATGGGGCAATGTTGGAGCTTGAGAATCTTTCTGAGACTTTCTTGAAAATCTTCCTATGGCTTCCCCATACCCTAGAATTATACCCTCTCTGGCATCTTGTTAACTACCCCACATCACCTAGAATTCAGACACTAGGTCTTTACAGAGACCCAGCGTTATTCCCTTTCTTTAAATCTTGTTAATATTTTACTTCAGAAACATTTCCTGTCTCGTGAAATTTTTGCGTCAGAGGCAACTAATACATTTATTTAATGGGTTTAGACTTTTAACGGATTTAAGTAACATAAAAGTTAATGACTTTCAAATTCTTTCTACTTAGTCCTGCCCATCCCCATCCTTGAGGCAAGGTGAAAAACAGAATGGCTAGGAGCTTCTAAATCTAACAGCTCAGTGGATACACCTGAGGGAGCTTTTAAACCTAAAGATGCTCCCACCCTCAACTCTACATAATCCGAATTTGTTTCTTTTGAAACAATCGCTGGAGATCTTGGTAAAATTTTTGAATTTCTCATGGTAGGCAGGACTCTCTGAGCCTTTTTCCTCAGTCTCCAAATTGTTCGCCGTGCCCCTTGCTCTCCCCACAGCAACGCTGCTCTCTCCTTTTCTGCATCCTCCTCTCCACGCGCGGTCCCACCTTCTGGGCCTGCATTTCGCCGCGCCGGCCCGCCCCGCCCCGCCCCGCCCCGCGCCGCCCCGCCCCGCGCCGCGCCGCGCCGCGCCGCGCCGCGCCGCGCCGCGCCGGCCCGCCCCGCCCCGCGCCGGCCCGCCCCGCCCCACGCCGCGCCGGCCCGCCCCGGCCCGCCCCGCCCCGGCCCGCCCCGCGCCGCCCCGCCCCGCCCCGCCCCGCCCCGCGCCGCGCCGGCCCGCCCCGCCCCGCGCCGCCCACCTGTGCTCCCTGTCTCCTCCGTTTTCCTGCCCTATCTTCCTGGCCTCGCGGTCTCCTCCCTCTCTGCGTTTCTCCTCAAAGTCCCTAGGATCTGCAACCCGCTGCTTCCGTTGTCGTAGTACTTACGTTTTCTCTGCGCCGGAAGAAGAACCCGTGAGCGCTTTTGGAATTATGGCCGCCGTGGATATTCGAGGTAATCTGTGCTGTTAGCCTTTGTTTCCTCATTGTCTGGGGTCTGATTTGGGGCTTTATAGCTTGCGGGAGCAAGGTTCAAGTTCCTTTGTGGTGTCTCCCAGCCTATTACGGTTTCTGTGGACCACCCAAGGCTTTAATCTGGCGAAGAGTTGCATAGTTTTTCCCAGTTCCTTAGGAATCTCTTAGAAGCGTCGAAACGAAGGGTTTGGAAAAAGCTCTGGGCTTTGAGCCCTCAAACTGCAGTATTGTTTTACACATATATTTCTTCATGGGGGGGGGGGAATGAAGCAACATGATTTTGTTCATTCTTGGGACTTGGCGTGGGGGCTGGCTTATTTTTGACATCGCGCCTTGTGCGTTCCTAGGCATAAATCCTTAAGATTTTCTAATGTTAATTTTGTTTTTGAGTCTATAATTTCTTCCATCGAACATGCAACAATTACAGGGGTCCTTTCTTTTTCGCAGCTGAACTATAAAGGTACTCAAATATTTGTTGAGTCAAGCGAATAAATACATGGAGACGCATTCCCTTTATTTCTACTTGATCTCGGGCAGCATTTGGCCATACATTCTTTTCTCAGTACAAGTACACATATCCTTTCAGTGAATTTGAAAAAAAAAAAAACCTAGGAATTGTGCTTTGGGAGTCCAATGAATGAACGAAAGGGCGATTAAAAAGTAGCTGAAGCGTTGGAACCTAGTTGTAAACACACCTGGTTCCTCCGGTTTGGGCGGAGGTCGGAAGTTCCGAGGAAAAATTCATTGGAGTGAGAGCGCCCACATGTATCTACCTTTTACTGTTGTCTCCACAAAACTTCCTGCACTTGTATGAAACTCTTGAGGTAGATTTATTTACACTTGAAACTTTGTGGTACTTTTTCTTAAAGGAAGTGTGAATTTTTGTACCTAGTAGCAAACTGAGATTCACCCCTCTCACCCCCGGCATTTTAAAGGAAAAGGGCTTTCCTCAAAAATTTTTTCACTATAATATGCTCCTAATCATTTCTACGAGGGGTGGTTTCGTTTGTATATACTTGATTTTTTTAGTAGTAACCAGACCCAACCCTGCTTAGCGTCCAAGATATATACTTGATTTTTAAAGCGAGATGTTTTGAAATTCCTTTTTCTATATTAACCAAAGTGGAGTCTAGCACACTTATTACAACTATATCCTCATTTGTAGTTAACTCAAAATGTCCAGTGATCTTCAGCATTTCTGGATAATGTTTTTACATGTTTATCTTTTTAGAGTTTCAAGTGCCTAATTTCATCACTTGCTGATGGTTAGCTGCATTTGAGTTATGTCAACATGCTCCTTTGCTACTGAACGAAAAAGAAACATTTAGTTCATTGGGCTGTTTTCAGATATTCAGCTTTCATGATGTTTTACTTTTTATTTAGATTCGTTAGAGTCATTGCCAAGGGTGAGAGTGTGTCTGATGTGTTAGAGAAACAGCGAGGAGGTGGGTACAGCTGAAGCATTAGAGGAGGCAGGAAGGAGATGAAGTCAGAGATAATTGGTGACTTGGTCTCTATCTTCCTATGCATTGTCATTACCTTACATCAGGTCCTCATCACCTCATGCCCATAACTACTGAATATCCATAATTGTTGGCAGGTGGGATCTTTACTTAATCATTTATTTGTTTCTGCAAATTACTCCTCTCTCTGCAAATTACTCCTGATCTGCAATATAACAGTTTATTCTCAATAGCTTATTATGAAACCATATTTACCTAGTTTCAACTATATGAGAAACAAACTTAAAATAATCATTCCTAAGAAAGTAATGTGTAACAAAGTTGCTTTAAACAAAACTACTTTAATAACTGGATTGTAGTGTTTCAAGCTGAGAATAATGATTATCTTTAGTTTCTTTTCATGAGAAAATCTGTCTTTTTTTCTAAAACTGTTATTTCCTGGCCTGTTATATATTTGGTTATGGCATGATCCATTTATGATGAACCATCCTAATGATCTGTACTGATTATTTGGTCATTGACCTACTTCATTTATTTGTTTCCTCTGTTTTATAATGCACACAGCACATTTTACCTTTATACAATTTTTTTTTTCTTATTTGATTCATTCTGCTTGGAATTGCTTGCCACCTTGGATTAGGTCCGACTTCTCAGATGCCAGAAGCAATTACAATATAGGAGAGGTCAAAGTTTTAATTCTTCTTCTTTCAACTAGTGTTTTATAGTCATTTTGATGTTTATGACTCACACCTAGTGGGATTTAGTGCAGTCGGTGGTATGAAACATCATTGCAACCAGTAACCAATAAAAGCTCATTAATTAAAGCTTTCTAGCTCTATTTACCATGTCTATTTTTTTCTTTTTTGCATTTTGAAAAATTTAGGATTTAATCTACTCTAAAATATGAAATTGTTATTAAGGGCATTCTACTTCACATTTGCTCCTTAATTTTTTCATCATTATTATGTCATCTATAATAATAGCTTCCTAATTTATTTCTCTGTCCCTAATTTGGAGGTCTCAAACTGGTGGCTGTGGATGTGTTTTCTTTGACACGCATGTTTGAAAATATTTAAATTAGTTGCCAACATATAAGGACTCAGGATTTCTGAGTTTTCGAAAGACCTTTCTAGAGTTCAAATCCTATCACTTCTCCACCTAATCATATTATTCTCTGAACAAATAATAAATATACTTCTATATTTTCCTCCCTTCATATATGCATTCTCTCTGCTTAGAATTACTTTACACCTCTTTTTCAGGGCTGAACCTCTATTCTTTAACATGTAGTGCTAAAACTCATTTCCTCCTCACCCCAGGAAAAAAATTATTCCAGTTCCCTCAGGTAAGGTATTCTGCTCCCTCCACTGTGCTCTCATGACATTTATTTATACCTTTATTATAGTAATTGTTGAGTTATCATTGCTTTCTTGCATACTTATCTCTTCTGTTAGACTGTGAGTATGTAGTTTAGGATCCATGTCATCATTTCATTCATAGTACCTTCAACATTAGATACATAATAAATGTTGGATTGATTTTTTTTTCTCCTCTTTTCTAATCCTTTATCATTTGTGTTGTTTCCTGTAGATAATCTGCTAGGAATCTCTTGGGTTGACAGTTCTTGGATTCCCATTTTGAACAGTGGAAGTGTCCTGGATTACTTTTCAGAAAGGAGTAATCCTTTTTACGACAGAACATGTAATAATGAAGTGGTCAAAATGCAGAGGCTAACATTAGAACACTTAAAGTAAGTTATTGTAAGAAAGTAGCATCTTTTCCAGCTAGAGATTTTGCAAAAACAGTTCTATCAAGCTGTGGATTGTGAAGTACAGAATAGAAGTTTTGGAAGAACTGGAGTTTTGTTTGGGTTTGTAACATATTTGACATGCAAAGGAATAATTATTAGTCACTTGTTACCTAGGAAGCCTTTTCTGTATCACTTCATGTATTACTGTCCAATTAAAATATAGCTCTGTGGTTTAGCAATGCAACTGTTAATCTCAAGTAGGGAATTATATTTACTGTCTCCTCTACGTCTGATTTAATGTCTTAAACCATAGTCTGGTTTATAGTAGATTTATCTTTGTATGAAAAGTAAATAAAATTTTAACCAAACAAATGCAAAGCAAGATTCTTCAGACTTAGGATGCTAAATAAGAATTTATTACTGTTAAAAAGTTTCTGAAACAACTGTGAAATAAAGTTTTTTATCTGTCAGCTAAACATCACAGGGAATTCATGTAATTAAATTTCTGTGGTATTTTAAGTAGCTGTTTTTTAATGAGACAAATATAACTATTAAGACAACTTATTGTTGCTTTTAAACATAATTCGTGAGATCAAAAATGTGTTGGGGCAGGGATAAAGTTTTTGATGTTTTCTAGTTGGGTAGAGTATATAATTGACATAATCGAGACATGTATAATCTTCATAAAATATTTTTATATTTTACATGTATTTCAAAATCTCCTTGGTCAGGAAGCATCATGGTATTTTGGTTGCCTTTTTTGAAACACGCTCTTTAGTGAACTTTTTTTTATGACTGAAAATCCTCAAGTTTAAGTTCATGAATTTTTGTAAAGAAATTTTGTTGTTTAAAAACCAAATCTTTACCTATATTGCACCTATCTGGGAAAGTAGCCAATTACGTTAAATAGCCAGTTTTTAATATCAAACACAGGCAGTTTTAATCTTACAATGTTGCTGTACATTTATACAATAATTTGAATGTTCTACCGAATTGTTTATAGGGTTCTCATAGATCTCTGGATGTCTGTGTTCTGTTTTCAGTCAGATGGTTGGAGTGGAATATATCCTTTTACATGCTCAAGAGCCCATTCTTTTCATCATTCGGAAGCAACAGCGGCAGTCCCCTACCCAAGGTAAAATGTGTAAACTTCAAGTGGTATTTTCTTCTTAGAATACCATGATTTATTTACGTTCTTAGCTATATGTTCTTCTTTATTTTTTCTCCTTTGGTTTGGGTATCCCCAAGACAACAACATACATGTTCAGTGCTTTATTAGGAGGTCTCAGCAGACTCCACATATAGTTAGTCATGCCTAAGATTTGTTATGGTAACTCTGTAAGGATACACAGCCAGATCAATAAGGTAAAAGGCTATATCAAGTGCGACCTGTAGGAATCCATGTGTAATCTTATTCTTTCCCTCCTGCAAGGGGCCACACCAACTATGTCCTCCAGCAGTGAAATGCAGCCCTATGTATATAATATGTCTGTCCATATGAGACTGAGTCCAGAATTTTTAATGAGGGCTAACCATGTAGACATCCTCTGCCTGCTAACATTCCAGACTCTTAGAAGGAAATTAGATTTCCATTATAGCCCTTGTTTGTAAAAATTGTCTAGGAAGCATTTCAAAAGCCAAGTGTTACAAGTCACACACTTGGACATCAGGAGTCTTCCAACAAGCCCAAGGACAACTCTGCAAGCACTAACATTGGAATTTGCTGTATTGAAACCACCGCTGACTATGAGCACAGTCGTTGGGATTCCAGCTGAACCTCAAGCATCCCAAGTAACCTTTCTTCTCATCTTAGTCCACTGAGTCTAATTCTGTTGCAAAATTTATGGTAGATTCAGTTGTATCAAACTCAGAGGGTCAGTTAAAAATCCTCATTGACACATTCAACCAAATGTCTTACCTGAGTTATATTGCCAAACAAATATAGAAGTCACACTGAAGAGTATAGAATTTAGTTTGATTTTGAATCAGTGTTAGTCACCTATTTCCAGAGATGACCAGCTATATATCTTCTAATTAAATACTCTCATTGAGACATTTAGGAACAACTTTCACTGTGGTATTGATTCCAGAGAATTGCTTGGTAAAGAAGCTGTAGTTTTAGAATCAAGAATTTCAACTTAGTTTCAAAATCAAAGCTCTAGAGTCTCTGCCCAAAGAAAAAGATAACCTCAGAACAAAGGCAAAACTAGCACCCATTTTATTCCTTAGGACCCAGGACTGGGGCACAGAGGCAAGTTCAGCACATCTGATATCTTCACCCTGTGCCCTAAATCTCTCTCTCTCTAAAGTGTGGTTGACTGACAACAGCATTGGATCACTTGGGAACCAATGTTAGAAATGCGCTATCCCTACTAAGTAGGAATAGAATTTTAAGAAGATACTCAGGTGCACATTAAATACTGGTTATCATATATATTTCTGTAAACATTAGGATTAGAGACAAGTTCTTTTTAGAAATAACTCTAAAAACAGCTTTTATATTTTATTTTCACATTGAAAACCAGTCAGATTTGCTTCAGCCTCAAAGAGCGTGTTTATGTAAAATTAAATTAACGCTAGCAGTGAGCTGCACTTTTTTACCCACATGGGAAAATGGATTAAAGTTTTGAGAAACACTGCTCTAGGGCAAAAATTGGCAAACTTTCTGTAAAGATCCGGAGAGTAAATATTTTAGGCTTTATGGGCCTCATAGTCTATGTGACAACTACTTAAATTGTGCCATAGTAGCCTTAGATGATAATGTAAATGAATGGGTATGGCTGTTTTTAAATATAACGTTATTTACAAAAATGAATTGCCAGATCCTGTCTCAAGCTTCAAAAAGGGAAAATGTCAATTTTTAGTTGTTCTTTTAACGGAAATCTATTTAGTGGTTTGTGTACATAGCTATATTCATAAATGTTTTTCTCCCCATTGCTTTAGTTATCCCACTGGCTGATTACTATATCATTGCTGGAGTGATCTATCAGGCACCAGACTTGGGATCAGTTATAAACTCTAGAGTGGTAAGTGTCCTCACATTCTTTAAACACTAAAGAAAATTTCCCATTGAGCTATCTGGCTTCCAAGAATCAAACAGGAGCTCCTCTTTTATGTAAGTTGGTATGAAGTGTTGAACATTAGAATGTTTTGAGCATTGGTTACTCTGGGCTGACTCCATATTAAAAGTATATACCACAGCCCCAGCTATATAGAGAGATTTAGGTTCTGAAAAGCAAGAAATTACTTTCTTTGCAAATGTAATTTTTTGTTTTTACTTTGGAAATTTTGGTTGATCTAATGAAAAATTCGGAATTCATTTTCTTTTTACAAGCTTACTGCGGTACATGGCATTCAGTCAGCTTTTGATGAAGCTATGTCATACTGTCGATATCATCCTTCCAAAGGGTATTGGTGGCACTTTAAAGATCATGAAGAGCAAGGTAAGTTGGACACCTAGACCCTCCTAAAACACTTTTTGGTGCTCCAAGAATGAAGCTCTTTTCTTTAGGAAAATAGCTATTGATGATTTCTAGGTGCGTTTTACTTAGGAAGATTCTTCATAGGATGATGACACTGTCACAGTTACGATTCATATAACTAGATGTGGTAATAATAGCTTTTCTGTAGGAACACTTACAAATCTTAATCTCTTAGGTAAGTGGTAATCTTTAATAATTGGATTCAAGGTTTTTACCTATTTGGAACATACAATGAAAATCAGTGATATGGAAGGAGTAATGATGATATTTCTTGCTCACTTAACTGTTTAGTCATCTTGGAACCTGAATTCCCCCAGTCTTGAAAGTAGGGGAGATGCTCTCAGGGCCTTATCTCTAAATGACCAGTCTATTTTCTGACCTTTCCGTGTTATCACGTGTTATGATGCCAAGTTCTCTAGTTTCCACAGTTGCTAATCAGCTACATATTCTACACAATATTTTACCAATAAGAGTACTTCTAGAAATGTGTATAGCAGTATACCTGTCGTCTGTATTTTTCCTCAGAAATAACAACTCAGGATAAATTATTGATGGAAAAGTAGCCTTTAAATAGAAATCAGAGCTGTGGAATGAATGATCTCTTGGATACAGTTATGTTTACTCTTAATAGTAGGTGCAGGCTGCAACATTTAATGTAGGAAAGTTTCCATCAGTTAAATAAACTTCTGAGAGCTCTTTGCCCCTACCCTAATGAAATGTTTGCAGTAAGAATTATCTGGAACCCTTCTAAAATTTAGAGATAGTTCCCAAATATCTCCCCTCCCAGGGAAAATTCCATGTCATTAATTTCAGAATTTCTCTTGTAAATTCTTTTTTGTCTTGATGATTTTCTGTTGTTTGGTTTGTCCTGCTTTTCAGTGAATTATAGTCTTCATAATTGAGAATGATAACTTAAGTTTGTCAGAGTTGCCCCTTTTCCATTTGGACCTGCCAGGTTTTGTGGGAAAAGACCATTTAGTTCACTTAAAATATACACAATATAATTTCAGACAAATAGTCTGGATTGTGATTTCAGTAATTATGGAATACTTTAGCTTTAAAATTCTTTTGTGTGTCCATGCTTACTTACTAAAAATAAAGTATCTTTAAAAGACATCAGCTTTTTAAATGTTAGAATATTAACTGAAGAGGGAACATTAGAACACTTCTGTGTGTATGCTGTGTTTAACTTATTTGGGAGATTATCTTTGAACTAGAAGCCGTTAAAAATAATGAAGTTTGAGTATATTCAGGGTGGACAAAGATTTGTAAAACATAACACACCAAACTAGGCAGTGTTTTGATTTGGACTTTATGTTTTAATAGATAAAGTCAAACCTAAAACTAAAAGGAAAGAAGAACCAAGCTCTATTTTCCAGAGACAACGTGTGGATGCTTTACTCCTAGACCTCAGACAAAAATTTCCACCTAAATTTGTGCAGGTAATGAGTACGTATGTATTAATTTTGATTTGACACTTTTTCCTGGCATATTTATTTTTAATTGAGAAGTTATTCATACATGACCTAAAAATATTGATTTTCCTCATTAGTTAAAAAGTAATCTCTGTCTCAAAGGAAAGTTTTACAAAAACTTAATGGAGGAAGTGGGTAAAAGGAATAGAATTAACAGTGTTCTGTGCTCTTAAGTTTAATTCCTCATTGACTCTTCACAAACTGTGAGGACTGCACATAGACAATATTCTCATTCAAAAGGTTGCTGAAAGTGTCATAGATGAAATAGAATCTGAAACTTATGCTGTTTTTACTCTATGTGCTCCCTTCCAGCCTGATATAGTGGATATTTAAGTTATTAAATGACAGAATAGTTAAAACTTTTGTAACAAAAAGAACAGAACATTTGTGGTAGAGGGTTTAGCATGATAAATGGAGGAGGCAGGTATAATAAATAAGAGTTACATCATATTGGTGTTTAAGTTATAAGAATTCCATTGTTATTTGGAGGGGTTCCAAAAGCAATAGTAAATCCACTTGCCATTGTACTAAAATGAGCTTTCAAAGTAACAGATATGAGATGGAATATGTGAACACATTATTCTCATGGTTAGTCTCAATTCTTACGGACCTTTACAGGGCTGTGTACACACAAGGTCATATGTACTGTTTTTCTTGTGGGGGGCCTAATTAAGATATTTTAAGGGTAGTTTTAGATGAAATGAGATTTTTCACACTGTGAGATGACTTTAGAACAGCCCCCCACCCTTCCTCTTCCCTGCCTTCACCATGTGGGAGATGTGTGCTATTGGAATGGTGATATGAAAGGAACAGAGGACACAGTTGGAATTCAGGACAGGAAAACTGGAGAAATCTCATGATTGCACCTGAAGATGAAACATTATCTTATGAATAAATGAATTATAGCTTTGTGTAGAGTGATGAGTAACCAAATTGAGTTGTGACATTAAGTGTAAAAAACACATTGGGTTGAAAGACTGTACAGAAATAATGTAAAATAGCTTATTAATAGTTTTAAAATATTGATTACATGTTGAAATGGTAATATTTCCAATATATTTGGTTAAAAATGTAGTAAAATTCATATATTTCTTTGTGATTATGACTACTCAAAAATTTAAAGTTACCTATATAACTTGCATTTGTAGCTTACATTATATTTCTCTTGGACAGTGCTAACCTAGAAAATGGGAATAGAACATGCAACACCAGAAACATTGAAGAGTGCTAATGAACACAGACTTAGAAACCAGAAAGTTCTTAGTTTTTTGTTTTTTTTTTTACCTAGTTCCTTGCGGTGTAAGTTGGATCATTTATTTGAGAACTTTCTTCTTTTTAAATATAGGCATTTATTGCTATAAACCTCCCTCTTAGTACTGCTTTTGCTACATCCTGTAAGTTTTGGTATGTTGGATTTTCATTTCTCTCTAGATAATTTCTGATTTCCCTTTTGGTTTCTTCTTTGACCCATTGGTAGCTCAGGAATGTTTTGTTTAATTTCTACATATGGGTTAGAAGAAGGAAAGATATAATAAAGATTAGGGCAAAAATAAATGAAATAGAGACTAGAAAAACAATAGAAAAAAATCAATGAAACTAAGAGTTGGTGATTTTTAACTGATAAAATTGACAGACCTTTAGCTAGACTAGTGAAGAAAAAAAGAAGACCCAAATAGATAAAATTAGAAATGAGAGAGAAGGCATTACAACTGATGCCGCAGAAACAAAAGGATCATAAGAGACGAGATATAAATAATAGTATGCCAACAAATTGAATAAGCTATGAGAAATTCTTAGAAACATACAACCTACCAAGACTGAGTCATGAAGAAATAGAAAATCAGAACAGACTGGAAACAAATGAGATTGAATTAGTAATCAAACCTCCCAACAAACACAAGTCTAGGACCAAATGACTTCACAGGTGAATTCTATCAAACATTTAAAGAGATTTAACACCAGTCCTTCTCAGACTCTTCCAAAAAACTGAAGAGGAGGGAACACTTCCAAATTCATTTTATGAGACTAGCATTACTCTGGTACCAAAGACAAAGACACTACAAGAAAAGAAAAGTATATACCAGTATTCCTGTTGAATATAGATGTAAAAATTCTTAGTGAAATACTAGCAAACCGAATCCAACAGCACATTAAGAGGATCACACATGATCAAGTGGGATTTATCCCTGGGATGCAAGGATGGTTCAGTATACTACAATAAATCAATATGATACTCTACGTTATCAGCAAAGGATGACAATAACATGATCATCTTAGATGCAGAAAAAGCATTTGACAAAATTCAGTACCCTTTTATGATAAAAATGCTCAACAAACTAGGTATAAAAGGAATGTACT
Source organism: Eidolon dupreanum (assembly GCA_028627145.1). NCBI lineage: Eukaryota > Metazoa > Chordata > Mammalia > Chiroptera > Pteropodidae > Eidolon > Eidolon dupreanum. The sequence goes on from CM053509.1 coordinate 20,671,482, forward strand.
TCTACATAATAAAGTCCATGTGTGACAAGCCCACAGCTAATGTACTCAGTGGTGAAAACAAAGCTTTTCCTCTAAGATCAGAAAAAGACAAGGGTACTTACTCCCCACACTCTTTCCAACATCATTCTGGAAGTCCTAGCCAGAGAAATTAGGCAAGAAAAGAAGTGAAAAGTATCCAAATAGGAAAAAAAGTAAAATTTTCTCTTTCCAGATTACATGATCTTCTACATAACAAACCTTAAAGACTCCACTAAGACTGCTAGAACTAATCAGTGAATTCAGTAAAGTTGCAGGATACAAAATCACTCAAAAATCAGTTGCATTTGTATACATTAACACCGAACTGTTTGAATAGGGTATTAAGAAAACAATCCCATTTACAAAAGCATCAAAAAAACCACTTAGGGATTTTTTCCAGCTTTACTTAGATATAATTGGCATGTATTGTGTAAGTTTAAGGTGTACAGTGTGTTAATTTGATACACTTAATCTATTACAAAATGATTATTACTGTAGTGTTGGCTAACACCTCCATCATGTCATGTAATTACCATTTTTTTTTTTTTGTGGTGAGATCACAAGATTTATTTTCTTAGCAACTTTCAAGTATATAAGACAGTATTATTAATTATAATCACCATATACATTAGATCCTCAGAACTTACTCATAACTGGAAATTTGTACTCTTTGACCAAAATCTCCCCATTTCTCCCCCATCCCTCTATCCAGCCACTGGTAGCTAACTACCACTTTACTTTCTACATAAGTGGGCCTTTTTAGATTTCACATATTAGTGATATCATATAGTATTTGTCTTTTTCTGTCTATTTCATTTAGCTTTATGCCTTCAAAGTTCATTTCTTTTTTTTTTTTTTTTTGTGAATGGCAGGATTCCTTTCTCATGGCTGAATACTATTTCATTATGTGTGTATATAGATATATATTACATCTTTATTAATCTTAAAATTTTTTTATTTAATTATTAGTTTCAAGTAAGTATACAGTACATTGGTTAGACATTTATATAGTTTATAAAAAACGGTTCCCTTAATTGCTCGCTCTCTCCTCTGGCTCTCCACCTAGCTATTACATTAATGTTACTGCATTCCCTATGCTGTGCTCCCCATTCCCATGACCATCTATCAACTACTAATTTGTACTTTTTTAACCCTTCACCCTTTTCTCCCAGTCCTCGCCCCCAACCCCTCTCTCCTCTGGACATCACCAGATTGTCCTCTATATTTGTGACTCTCTTTTTGATTAGTTCTTTTTATTCCTTAGATTCTGCATATAAGTGAAATCATATGGTATTTTTCTTTCTCTGACTTACTTCACTCAGCATAATAACCTCTAGGTCCATCCATGTCATTGTGAATGGTAGGATTACATAAAATATCTAAACAGTCAAACTTAAAGATGCAGAAAATATGGTTGACAGAGGATGAAGGAAGAGGGGAAATAGGGAGTTGTTAAATGGATATAAAGTTACAGTCGCACAATATAAATAAGTTTTGGAGATGGTGCCTATAGTAATAATATGGTGTTGTACTTAAAAACTTGGTAAGAGGGTAGATCTCATGTTGAATGATCTTAGCACACACAGAAAAAAAAAAAACTAAAGGAACATAAGGAATCTTTTGGTGGGGATTTATATGTTTATTACTTTGATTGTGGTGATGATATCACAGGTTAAGTATATGTCCAAACTCATCAAATTGAATACATTAAATATGTGCAGTTTTTGTATGTCAATTATACCTCAGTATACCTGTAAAAAAAAAAAAAAAAAGGAAGCAGCAAATACTCTGAAGGTTTCCTCTATGTGTTTTTTGGGTGGGGAGAGTAATAGAATATGAAACTTAAATGATGGATTAAGGTCAGATTGAGAAGTATTGTATATGCTCTATAAAGGAATTTGTGGTTAATTCTATAGTCCAGTGTTTATTTACTATTTTAAACCTACAACTCCTATAAACATAGCAGGTTTCTAGCTGCATTAAAAGTTATTTGAAGTATCAAAACAGTAGCTATCATCACTAAAGAAAAACCAAAGCGGTGATAATTTTCGCATCAAAGTACAGAGTATTTATACAAAATACTGAAATATTCTTTACTTCATCTTTTAGTTCCTCATCACTGGCTAGCTCAGAATTTTTGATAATGGCAGTAGGGACCCAGTAAATGTTTAAAAACAGTTGCAAGGAAGAAATGCAGTTAGTGTTTTTGGAAGTTAACCAGTAACAGTGTAGAGGATGCTTAGGAAAATAAGGTGTTTGGAGTTAGGAGAGTTAGTTTATGGAAAGAGAGAGCATGTCCGACTCTGTAACAGAACTAGGAGAAAGATAGCATTCTCTAGAACTATTAAAAATCTCTTTGTTCCTCCTACCCAAAACATTTTACTTCGGATATAGAGAAGAAAATAGATTCTTGGTCTACTTAGAGTCCCCTATGAATTCCTGTTTACCCATTGTATCTCCCAGAACCATTTGTAGTTCAGGACTTGCTCCAACTTTTCCATTGTATTTAACAGTTGAGCTTCTAGATCCTAGGAATATTGCCCTTGAGGGGGATGTGCAAGAGAATATTGGAGCAGTCCTGCCAACTTTGAGGCTCCTTTTTGCCATAGTTTAATTCTTGTTATCACTGAAAGTTATACTAATACTGATGATATATGGTGGGAGTGCAGACCCTCAGAGCCTTTTATGATGAAAGTCTTTTCAGTGCTGTTTTCAGAAACTGCTAGAAAACCATAGTATATTACTTTAGCTAGGTTTATCCCATGGTTAGTTGATTAAATTTTGTTAGAAAGGCAGCCCTCTTCTATTTCCTCATCTCAAGCCACACAGTTTATCTGACAGTATTCACTAGAAAAGATTAAACTGTGCATTGGGTAAATAATGACATTATTCCAATGTCCAGACATAGTCCAGTGTCCAGTATAGTTCAAATGAGTTGGTGCTAGCAGTATAAGAATACCCACTCTTAGTTTCTCACTTCCTCAATGTCCAGCATATATTTCCTTTTTTAAATTAAGAAAAGAATACTTATTCCCTCAGATTACTTTACATGTTTAAATCCTAATATGTTCATAAGATATAATATGGCTGTGTTGGGTGTTTCTGTGACCTCCCTCGTATTTGGTGATTTGTTTGAAGGACTCACAGTGACACAGTAAGGACATATGGCCGGTTATACGGGGAGAAGGCATAAGTGGAGTCTGGAGGAATCCAAGTGCAGGCTTCCTTATACTCTCTTTCCCATGAGGGGAGTCACACAGAGTATATACTCTTCTCTCAACAATGGAAATGCAGCAACATGTGTGTGAAGTTCATTAGAGACTTGGTGCCTTTGTGTTTTGGGGGAGGGTTATGTAGATACTCTAGCATGTACCAAAATTTTACATTCCCTAAGGAAGGCGGGTATTCAGCATAAACAACATTGTTAGTACAAATAATCTAGGCGCAACAAGTCACCATTATCAGTTAGGAATAGTTGGAATCCTTCCAAAATCCAGGTTCCTAGTCACCAGCCAAGGTCGGCCCTACAAACTGGCCTTTCTGAGGATAGCAGCCTTAGGTCTTCTATATTAACCTTTTCTGCACAATGGATAATAATATGGAGCTCAATTTAATCTTATTAAGTGTAACAGTTCCCAGAACTTATGGTTGGAGTGAGCTAGTAGGCAGTTGGCAGCATGACTCTGGCAGCAGATTTTTGATATTAGAAAATTTTGTGGTCTTTAGTTGTAAGAATAGATAAGAAAGCTTGGGAGGGCATGTAAATTCAGAAAGAAATTCATAAAACAAATGGAGGCATTAACTTTGAGTTAAGAGAACATTTCTGAGATGATGGAACTATATAAAGGTATTTTATATATATGTATATGTGTGTAAATGTATGTATGTAAAGTTATAATAAGTTCGAAGGTAGATAGTTGGGAGGGAACTTGGGGTATTGACATGCTTTTATTAAACATAGGTGGTAGAGTGGCTGAGGGTGAGGGTTAGGTTGTGAGCTTTGAGGAGGGAAGAGGAGGGGAAAAGTGTTTTAAAGCATTTAACTTAAATAATAGGAAAAAGGAGAAGACAGAGCCCAGTCAAGTCAAAGAACTGCTATACAGAATGAAGGATCTGAGCTTGTTCCTGACTCCTGGTGCCCCCATCATTTTTCCCTGAAGCTTTATTTGTATTATTTCCTTTCTTCTTTTTTTTTTTTAATTTAAAAATTCTAATTACAGTTGACATTCAATATTTTATTAGTTTCGCGTGTATAGCATAGCGGTTAGACATTTATATAATTTACTAAGTGATCCTCCCTCAATAAGTCGTCTATCCACCTGGCAATAAACATAGTTATGACAATATTATTGACTGTATTCCCAATGCTATACTTTATCTCCCCATGACTAATTTGTACCTACAGTTTGATTTTTAATAGTACACTTATTAGAAGCCTTATGTTCATAGAAAAATACCTCTTTCCTCTTTGTTTCCCATACCTGCTAACTTTAAAAGTTAGAGGATTCATCCAAACTTTATTTCTACTTTTTTTTGTGGCTCATATCCGCTAAACAAATAAGCATCTGAAGTCTTAAAAGGTTCCATTTCCCCTTTCCATTGGGTTCTACTTAGGTGCTTTTAGTAAATCTTTGTAGCCTGGGCACAGAGGCACAAGACTTTGTAAGTGTCCAAAGGTTATTTACGTTTAACTCTTTTGTTCTAATTTTAGATTTTCTTTTCTGGAGCAGGTGATTAAGAACTAGAAAATGATAAATTTGCTTTTTATGTTACATTGTTCTTCATGAAGTCATTTATAATATAACTTGAATGAAAGTATAATTTTAATAAGAATTATGAAGTCAAGAAGAAAACTTTGCTAACCTGCCCTGTTTTCTTCTACTTCTCCCCCTTCCCTTTTCTTTTTTTAATTGCAGCAAAAGTCTGGAGAAAAGCCTGTTCCAGGTATGGTTCATCTGATATTCTTATTGATCCTGAAATAAGGCCAAGACAGCCTGTTTTAAATTAATAACAATTGTATGTGAGATGAGCTATAGTCAAATGGTCATTTTGTCCTTCCAGAATTCTCTCACTGTAGTGTTACTCCTAACCTTTGAGATCTGCTGAATTGCCAAAAGATGCTTTTGTGATTGTGGTATTAGTATTTAAAAGATGAATTTGAGTGGGAAGAGTAGGTATTGAGGAAGTATGGGAAGGCCAAGATGATTTGAGGTTGTTTTTAGTTCAATGAAAAAGGCCTGTTTCATCATTGAAAAGAAGTATTGAAGTATCCATTGAACTGGGATGGAATAATTATACATCTTATTTATGTATAATGTCTTATTTAAATGTCATGTGTTTTTGTCCAATATCAAAAATTCATTTGGGTTATGAGGCTTTTACGTTTATAAATGGGTTCTTATACATCTGCCTGATGAAACAGCTACATTTTAGAACTTGAGATAAGGAGTTCTAAATGAATTCAAAAGCATCTGAACCATTCATATTCACTGTTGTATAAATTGATCTCATCCCTCCATCCTCCTTCCCCTTCAAAAAAAAAAATAATACCTACTTTTGATGTGTAGTGGATCAGACAAAGAAAGAGGCAGAACCTATACCAGAAACTGTAAAATCTGAGGAGAAGGAGACCACAAAGAACATCCAACAGACAGTGAGTACTAAAGGCCCTCCCGAGAAACGAATGAGACTTCAGTGAGTATTGGACATGAGAGAAGCTTGCAAGACCTCTTGACCATTATTATACCTCATTATTGTGACAGGCTTTTGAACTTTAAAATTCTTTGTCACAGCCCTCCCATTTGTATAGAATGTGCTTGTTCTTTAAGAAGGGATATAAGAATGGTCATGCTTTCGATGTGAATATTTTTATGTATCTTTTGTAACTTTTCCCTATTGGACTTGTGCAGCCCCCTCACTCACATGTGTACTGCTATTTACATTTAAAACCAGATAAAGGTGTTTGTATAAATTACTTTATTGTGAGTTTTCCCCCTTTATTTCTCTCTCTGAAATATTTCCATGTGCACTTTGTAAAAATGAAAGATTAATGTTAAAGTAGTAATTAACTAAACTTGTTTTCTTTTATTAGTTGCATATTCCTCAGATTAAAATAGTGAAGTTACTGACAACTTGAAGGATAAAGAAATGGGAAAAAAACCTCACCTGTACCTTCACTCTACAAATACTATAATGTGTTAAGAATTTTCTTTGTCTTCTTTTTCTGTGAATAGATAGTTTAGAAACCAAAGTTTGTAATTACTCTGTTCATTTAATTTTACTTTATCATATTATGTCTGTTGTAAGCACTTCTCCACGTTCACTTAGATTTTACAGATTGTTTATATTTGTGACCGAGTAATTCCTGTGGTTGTATGTTTTTTTAAACCCTTCCTGTGTTCTACTCAGGTTTTTCCCAGTTTGCATTATTTTAAATAAGGCTTTTGTGATTACATTTGTATACAATGACTTTTCAGTGTTTAGTATTTATTTGCTTAGGATAGTTTCGGTGGTAGAATCACTAGAATCTAGAATCTTTTTTTTTTTTTTTTTTTGACTCCTAGTCCCTATTGCCAAGTTGTTTTTCTCAAAAGATTTGGAACACTTGTCACTCAAATAGCTAAGTATGAAAATACCAAGTCCTCGAGTCTGGCTACCACTGAGTATTGTCATTTATATTTTTAGTGGTAATTAAGTAGGAAAAAATGGTCTTTTATTTTAAGTGGTTGAATAATTTCTCATCCTTGACTTCTGTTTTTATGAAATGTCTGATTTTGTTTTGTGTAAGATTTTTCTTTTAGCTTTTTGGCATAAGTTCAAGCTTACAGAAAAGTAATAGTACAAAGAATTTATATACACACACACCTACCTTTTGCCTAAATTCTTCACGTGGTCACATTTTTCCATATTCGTTTATTCTTTACTCTTTTTCTGTCCTCTCTCATCTCTTAACTCTTGCTGTCAATTGCTGTTTTTCTCTATGTATATGTATACCTAAAAAATACACACATATATACATACTCTTTTTATTTTTGGATTGAGAGTTAGATACAGTCATGATGCCCATTTCTCCGAAGTACTTTAGTGTGCATTTCCTAAAATCAGTCTCTTACTTAGCTATTGTACACTTATCAAAATTAAACTGGTCTGATACTATTACCTGATCTGTAGATCTTATTCATATCTTGCCATTGGTGCCAAGAATGTATTTACAGCAAAAGAATATCCTGAATTATGCTTTGGGTTTTGTTGTTTAGTCTGCTTTAATCTGGAAGAGTACTTTAATCCTTGTTTTTCATGACTCGATATTTAGAGTTTAGGCCGGGTATTTTGTTGAATGTCTCAGTTTGGGATTCGATATATTTTATGATTAAATTCATCTCATGTACTTTTGCCCATGGAAAAGATGCTTACGAAGCACATGCTATGAGTTTGCCCCATTTCTGGTGATATTAACTTTACTTGGTTAAGGTATTGTCTGTCAGGTTACTCTACTATCAAGTTACTATTTTACCTTTTATAATTTATAGGTATCTTGTGGGGGAAATAGTTTGCGGCTCTAAATATCTTGTTATTCCTAAAACTTTTTACCCACTGATTAATATCCTTTGGTAATTCTTGCCTGAATATGATAATTGCCAATCGGTGATTTCCTAATTCCAGCATTCCTTCTATATCTATTACTTGGTCTTTTGCTAAAAAGAAGAGCTTTCCTTTTTCCCTTGCTTATTTATATCATTGTGGACTCCTGGATTCTTTTATTCAATGATGATAGTTCTTTACTATCACCTAAACAAGAGGATGAATGAGTCCAGTGCTCATGCTGCCCTGCCCCAGTATAAAAAACCGATACAGGCGTTGGGCTAGATAGAATAAGTGTTTATTATCAGAGAAGTTGCAAGTCCTGGAGACACAGGCAAACTAGCCCCTCCCCCACCCCCCGCCGCCGCCAAGTATCTTGGGAATACAGGTTAAATAGGGAAGAATCAGTAGTCCTGAAACTAAGGGAGTTGGGGTCATGCGTGCTACTGATTGGACGACTAAAGGGGGTGAGGCAATTTGATAAGTGTGTCTGGGTTCTAGAATCAGCTCCTGTTCCTATGACCTGGTTCCTTGGCTGGTGGGATTGTAGTTTTGCCTTGACGGACCTGGGCCTGAAACACATCTAAAGCCAAGATGTTATCCTTAGTCTGAAATGCAATGGAAACCTATTGGCCTCATGATTATAGACCTGAGGCTTGGTTAATCTTATGTGCTAAGGCTTAATGATTAAAGGAGCAGGCATACAGAGGGTAAGGGTGGGGAGGCAAGTGAGTCACAATGCCATTATCTGGGCAAAACAAGCTTGAATCAGAAAAAAAAAAAAACTATTAAAGAAATTAAATTTTCAGTTACAAGCTATAAGGTAAAAAGAGGTGAGGCCATAATGTGGAGGTCCTTATATCAGGTCCTTCATTACTGTTTATATTAATGCTGAAGTTGTCCCAGATTGGGCCAATGGAAGTCCCTTCAAGCTGATTCCTGTGTCATTCATTGAGCATTTACTATACATTTTGGCACAGTAAGATATTCCAGGTTATTCACAACCCTGGAATCAGCCATTTCTCTAAGGTCTCTAGTTCCTTTTGGTGGAGAATGCATTTGGAGATTAAGGTCTTCGTGCCACATATGCTCATTTGCTACTGGGGTGTCGTCACTTGTAGGCCCTCCCATCTGACAGTTAAGAACTAGAGAGATACATGCTTATGAGTAAATGCAAATATGTCCACACACATCTATATCTGTTTATCAAAAGCCATCAATTTACACTTATACCACCAGTTCCAATCAATCACCACATGATTCACTCAGTTCTCTTCCATATTTTTAACTTTTCTTTCACACTGATGGGAATTCTGGTTCCTGTTTTCCACAATATTTTTACTTATTTGCTTAATCCTGGAATAACAGAAAGTAGTTTCAGAATTACTAACCTATAACTCTGCCAAAAAGAGAACTCCTGATTAAAGTTCAGTATTTGCTTAGTTCTTTTTGTCTTTAGCTTAAGGATATATAGTTCAAATGCTGTGTTTGAAATCCTGTGGGTTAATTTTTTATTCTCTTCAGTGTGGTTATATCGCTCATTTATTAGGTTCAGTTCATTTCATTTTGTTTTGAATTCCATTTTAATTTTCCCCCTCATTCTTACTCATTTATTTCTGCCTTGTTGTTGGGGTGTGTCAGATGTTAACTTGGTTCTAAATGTCAGAACTGTCCAAAAGAGATTACAAATATCACACTCCTTTCTCCTCTGCCCTACTCACTCATTTTCTTTTCCACCTCATTCTTATCCACTCCCTCAAAGTAACCAACCTAATTAATTTCTGGTTTATCTTTACAGTATTTCTATTGCACAAATGAATAGATATTTTCTTATTTCCCCTTCTTACACAAAAGGCGACATTATATAAACTTTTGCACTTTGCTTATTTACCATTTATTTGAGCATGAACTTTTGACATAAAAAAATTAACGTCATATTTGCTTTAAGTATTTTTCCTACTATTTTTCCAGCACAGAACCTTTTCTTTCAACTATATAATTGGAAAATATCACTTACAGAAAAGTACACAAAATAGTGAAGTACAACTCATTGTACCTAGGTAACTCACCATACAGGTAAAGAAATTGAACTTGCCAGTACCCCAGAAGCTGCTTTATGTTCCCTCCTATTCACAACTCTTGTCCTTCTGATCAGAAGTCATCTTTATTTTCAGTTTTAGGTAATCACTTGTTTTCTTTATATTTTTACCCTGTAACCGTACATCCATAAATAAATATCTTGATTGTCTATTTTTTATTTTTAATGTAAATGGATTCAGTGTGTGTTTCACATACGGCTTTTTTTGTTCAATATTAACATTTGTGAGGTTCATCAAAGTTCCATGTTATTGCAGTTCTTTTATTTTTATTGCTGTGCGGTATGCCATTACATAATATATTACAACTTAAAAAAATGCATTCTAATGGTGGTGGACATTGAGTTGTTTAACTTTTGTCTATTATGAAAACTTGCTTTTATGAATATTCTTATTTTTGCCTTTTTTTGTGTATAATATAGGCTGAATTATGCCCCCTCCCCAACAAGATATGTTGAAGTCCTCACTTCCAGTACCTCAGAATGTGACCTAATTTGGAAATAGGGTCATTGCAGATGTAATTAGTTAAGATGAGGTCATTCTGGAGTAAGGGGGTTCCTGATCTAATGTGACAGGTTTTGTCATAAAGAGAAATCCATGTGAAGAGAAAAATAGAGAATGTCATGTGAAGATGGATGATCAGTGATGCATCTACAGTCTAGAAATGCCAAAGGTCGCCAGCAAATCACCAGAAGCCAGGAAGAGGCAAGGAAGGAGTCCCCTGTAGGTTTTGGGAGGAGCATAGCCCTACCGACACCTTGATTTTGGACTTGTAGCCTTCAAAACTTTGAGACAACAAATGTCTGCTGTTTTAAGCCACCAGTTTGTGGTACTTTGTTATGGCAGCCCTAGGAAACTAATAATAGTATACTCATACTCATGTTGCTATTTTACTCAGATCGCTGGGTCATAAGTATGCCTTTAATCAGCTTTGGTTGACAATGCTAAAATGTTTTCTGAAGTGATCGTACCAGGTTATAACTCCCACCAGCAGTGCATGAGAGTTCATGTTGTTCCACACTTTTGTTGATCCTTGATATCATCAGTTAAAGAAAAACTTACTGATTCTGATAGGTGTAAGGTGCTATCCTGAAGCTGAACTTTGTATTTCCTGGTGAGCAATGATGTTAAGGCATTCTTTTGCACATTAAAAAAAAATTTTCATCTGTCTTTGTATTACAGAATTGTAAAAATTCTTTATATGTTTTGGATAGGAGTCCTCCATCAATTATATGCATTGTGTTTAAATGTATCTTTTTCACTCTGGCTTGATATTTTTACTCTATTAATGGTGGCCTAAAAAGGAACACAGGTTCTTAATTTTAATATAGCTCACTATCAGTCTTTATTGTTAATGCTTTTTTTGTGTCTTATTTGAGGTGTTTCTCTATATTGAGTTTATGAAGATGTTCTGTGTCATTATCTAAGCTTCATTATTTTACATTTCACAATCAGGAGTATAGTCCAATTTGTTGGAATCGACCAATTTGAGGAGAACTGACATTTTAGCAATATCAAATCTTTAGAACCACAAACATGCTGTGTTTCTCCATTTATTCAGATTTTCTTTAATTTCTCTTAGCAAAATTTTAAGTTTTCAGAGTACATGTCTTATACATGTTTTGTGAAATTTATCCCTAAATATTACATGTTTTTTTGATGCTATTATAAATGATGTTAAAAATTTTAAATTTCCTTTTTTTTTCCTAGTATATAGATGTAGTTAGTTACTTTTCATATATTTGACCTCGCATCCTATTACTTTACTAAATTCCGTTATTCTGGTGGTTTTTTTGTACATTGCTTAGGATTTTACTTCCATGATCATGTCATCTGGGACTAGTTTTATTTCTTTTCAATCTGCATACTTAAAATTGTGGTAAGTATAAATAACACAGAATTTACCCTTTTAACAATTTTTAAGCATACAGTTCAGTAGTATTGCAGTGTCGCAGTCAGCACCATCCATCTCCATAACATTTTTATCTTCCCAAATTGAAACTCTGTACCCATTAAGAGGAACTCCTCTTGTCCCCTCCCCAGCCCGAGCCCCTAACAACCCCCATTCTACTTTATGTCACTATGAATTTGCCTACTCTAGGTACCTCATATAAATGGAATCATACAACATTTGTCCTTTTGTGTCTGGTGCATATATATATAATTTTTTTTTTTAGATTTTATTTTCTTTATTTAATTGTACCAAAGAAGACTACAGTTTAGTTTTTAAACCTGCAGTTAATGGTGACCCTACTATCTACCTAGTGTAACTAAAGACAGTTATGAAATCTGCAAAGAAAACTAGAAGAGACTGGGACAAAGAGGCAGCATGAGCCCCGTAAGCTGGTATGTATTCCTACATTTCAGCTGTGGGCAAGCCAAAATTACTGATTGCTTTTCTTATTGACTTGAACCAACAGTGTTTCTTCCAATAATCTTGTCAACAGTTGCATTCCATTGTGTCTAGTTAAGTACAAAAAAATCGGCCCTCATCATAAAATCACATTTTCCAGAAGTATTGTACGTACAATATATTTAGAATCACTGATTGCTTTCCTTTTGGTCTTTTTTTCCTTGAACATATTGGTGTTTGAGTCACTTGTGTTTCTTTTATGCCAGATAAGTGCTATTTGAAACTACTGCATTATCTTTATAATCACTCGTTTCAGCTACTTCAAATTTTTGTTTCTCCAAAAATGTTGCTGTACAAATTGGTGTGGGGCCCTGGCTGTCCAGTCTTCTCAGGAGTGTTAGGACTGACTGAAACCTCTTTTTTTCTTCTTAAGTGAAGCCTGTCTATTTGTGGATTTTTGAGGATCAGTGTTCAAAGTATTTTTCCCCCTTTTTATATAAAATCAGTGAAGGAAAATTATAATCAATTCCTTTCTTAGCTAATCTCTTCCCGAGTAATTTTTCTTTCTTTTTAAATCGTACCTCCATCTGTAGCTTTTGAAGTGTCCAGGTCTGATTATATCATTTCACTCCTAGAGATGATGGCTTCTTAAATAGAATATGCCACTCTCTAAAAAGTTTCTCTTGTACTTTCTCAGATGGCATAACATGACACTTCAGGAGTCTTTCACCAAAAAGGTAGGTAGTAGTTCATTGTTTCTGCAACTATCTTGACAACATCTTCAGATTCAAACTCCACTAAGGCATAGCCTTTACTAATTCCAGTTTTTTGTTTTTTGTTTTTTTAAAAAAACTTCTGGACAGTCTGAATCTCATATAACAGTGCCAAACTGGGAGATGTGTGCTCGGATCTGGGTTTTGTAAAGTGCTGGAGGTAGGTGGCCCACATAGATTACTCCAGGAGTAAATTTTTTCCCCTTACTTTTCTATTGCTTGGTTGCATAGCACAGAACCAGAATCACCTCACTGTGAAACTTGGCCATCTCCTGTGGGTTCAGGAATAGGAGCGGCTTGGGAGGGCCTGCAAAGACTGCCATGCTGAAAGCAACCAAGCCTAGAATCTCTTGGCATATCTCAGTATAATGTTTTCAAGGTTCATCTATATTCTAGCATGTGCCGGAATTTTTCTTTTTTATGGCTAAATATTCCACTGTATGTATGTGCGTTGTGTATTATAAAAATTAATATAAACAGTGCCACTTTAAAATGGAGTCGGAGCCGCCATCCCAGAGGAACTGTTTTGTATGTCTTATTACCTCAAACCTTTGGAATGTTAAAACAGGGCAAAGTAATTTGAACTGGGCCTAAACCAACTTTGTGTCTCAAATAACTGTTTTCAGAGATAACAAGAAACAGATATGACTACTGGACTAAAAAAACATTGTTTAGAATTATTGTAATTGTTCCTTACTTTTCTCATAAATATACCTTGCCTTCGCCTCCTAATTGGAGCACTATTTAGATTTCTCCTTAAATCAGTGCCACCTAAATAGCTATTCGTTTGATCTCAAATAAATGCTTGTTGTCTCTCACTTGGCCTTTTATTTTTATGTTACTAGTATATACACACATATTCTGTTTATGCATTCGTCAGTCAATGGACATTTGAGTTGTTTCTACCTTTCGGCTTTTGTCAATAATGCTGCTATGAACACTGATGTACAAATATCTGTTCTAGTTCCTGCTTTCAGTTATTTTATATAAGTAACCAGAAATGATAATTCTATTTTTAATTGTTTTGAGGACCCACCATATTGGTTTCAATGGCAGCTGCATTATTGGCAGCAGTGCACAGGGTTCCAGTTTGTCCACATCCTCACCAACACTTGTAATTTTCTGTGTTTTTCTTTCTTTCTTTTTTCTTCTTTTTTTTTTTGTTTTTGTTTGTTTGTTTTTTGTTTTTTTGATAATAGCCATCCTAATGGGTGTGAAATGGTATCTTGTGATCTTGATTTGCATTTACCTAATACAGTTCTGACACCAATTCAATGTATGGTGTTTTTTTCACACCAGCAAACAATTCTCTGAGACACCAGCTGGATGTCCTACAACTCAATTCAATTCTGACACTGTCTACCTGGAAATAGAATCAGGTCCCACGGGACTTATACAAGACTGCCACCACTTCAGATGCAAATCACAAGTCCAGGTGGGTCAACCCAGGCTTCTGACTGACTATAAATCAGAGGTTCCCATGACCTCAAGTTTGATTAATTTGCTAGAGTGGCTTACAGAACTCTGAGAAAGATTTTACTTACTAGATTACTGGCTTATTTTAGAAGGTTATAATTCAGTATCCGCTAGATGGAAGAGGTGTGTAGGGCAAGGTATGTGGGAAGGGGTGCAGAGCTCCCATTACCTTTCTGGGTGTGCCACTCCCCCTGAATCTCGTGTGTTTACCAACCCGGAATCTTTTTGAACCCTTCCTTGCCTATGTTATGGAGGCTTCATTACATAGACATGATTGATTAAATCATTGACCGCTGGTGATTAAGCTCAGTCTCCAGCTCCTCTCCTCTCCCAGGAGGTGGGTGGGGGTAGGACTGAAAGTTCCAACCCTCTAATCACACGTTTGGTTCCTCTATAACCAGCTCCATTTATAGATGACCTAGAGGCATTCCAAAAAGCACCTCATGAACATCACAAAAGATGTCTTTCTGACTCTCCTTAGGTAATTGCAAGGGTTTTAAGAGCTTTATGCCAGGAAGGGGATGAAGACTAAATACGTATTTCTTAATTATAAATCACAGTATCACGACTAATGATTAGTGAGGTTGAGCATCTTTTCATGTACTTATTGGCCATTTGTATATCTTCTTTTAACACAAAATATCTTATTAAAATTCAAAATAATAAAGATTTGTATATTTTCCTTGAAGGAATGTTTGTTCAAGTCTTTGGCACATTTTTTAATAGGATTTTTTGTTGTGTTGGAGGTGTTTTTTAATTTAGATATTAACTCTTTGTCAGATATATGACTTATAAATATTTTCTATTCTGTGGGTTTCTTTTCATTCTGTTAATAGTGTCTCTGTAAATGTCAATTATGTGCAGTTAGTCTAATGTGTCATTTAAGGATGTTATTTCCTTAATGATTTTCTGTTTGGATGATCTGTCTATATCCGACAACGGAGTATTTAGGTCCCCTACTACAAGAGTGTTTTGGTCTGTTTCTCCCTTTAGTTCTGTTAGTAAATGCTTTACATATTTCAGGCTCCCTGATTGGAAGCATAGATATTAATAAGTGTTATGTCTTCTTGGTGTATGATTCCCTTTATCATTATAAAGTGTCCCTCATATCTCTTTACCTTTTTTATTTTTAAGTCTATTTCGTCTGATATTAGTACTGCTACTTCTGCTTTTCTCTGAATGCTATTTGCTTGAAATATCATTTTCCACCCTTTAACTTTGAGTTCATATTTGTCTTTGGAACTGAGATGTTTCTCCTGGAGGCAGCATATGATTGGGTTTTGTTTTTGATCCATTCTGCAACTCTGTGCCTTTCTATTGGTGAGTTCGACACATTTACATTTGGGATGATTATTGAAATATGAGGTTTTCTTGTAATCATTTTATGTTTTGCTTTCTAGTAGCTTGGTGTTTCCATTGCTTTCTTGTCCTTGTGTGTCTGTTTTTGTTGTTGTTGTTGTTGTTGTTGTTTTTGGTTGAGTTTTGTGGGTTTTCTCTCTGGTCCTTCTTGTTTTAGGTTAATTACTTCAGTTCTGAATCTTTGGCATTTGGTTACCATTGCAAATATATAGAGGATAATTATATACATATAGTAGTCCATTTTCTTCTACATGTGCCTTATCTCTCTTTCCCTTTGCAAATTTGGATCTCGGAATCCTCCCCTTTTCAGTTATTGTTGTCTCAGTTTGTCCCTATTTATGCTGAACATTCATTATTATCTTGCTATAGCAAATCTCTTTTAATTATTTAAGCTTATAATGCCATGTTCTTAGTAAGGGTTGCACTCCTCTGCTTCTATCTCCCTGCTAGTTGCCTTAATTCTAGTTATGTATTTTTTTTTTTTTTCATTTTGTTTTAGGCGAGCTGACCCCTTTCAGTATTTCCTGTAGTGCAGGCCTTGTAGTGGAGAATTTCCTCAATTTTTGTGTCTGGAAAGGTCTTTATGTCTCCTTCATATCTAAAGGAGAGCTCTGCTGGATACATTATTCTTGGCTAGTAGTTCCTTTCATGTAATAGTTTGAATATTTGATTCCATTCCTTTCTGGCTTGTAAGGTTTATGATAAGAAGTCTGATGATAATCTAATGGATTTTCCTTTATAAGTTACCATCTGCTTTTCCCTGGCTGCCCTGAGAATTCTTTCTTTGTCATTGATTTTTGGTAATTTTAATATATTGTGTCTTGGAGAAGGCCTTTTTGGGTTGAGATAATTGGATGTTCTGTTGACTTCTTAAATTCTAACCTCCAGCTCATTCCTTCGATTTGGGAAATTCTTGTCAACTATTTGTCTGAATCCCTGCTCCTATCCCTCCCTTTCGAGAATGCCTGTTATTCTTATGTTCCCTCTCCTGATGGTATCAGCTAGTTCTTGTATTTCTCTTTCATTATTTTTCATTCTTCAGTTTCTCTCTTCTTCCTTCTGATTTATTTCTAGATTTTTGTCTTCGATATCACTGATCCTTTCCCTCATTTGGTCAGCTCTATTTCCTAAGCTTGTTATTTCATTTTTCATCTCTTTCAGTGTGCTTTTCATCTCCATAAATTCTATTTGATTCTTTTTGAGGGTTTCAATCTCTTTACTAAAGAACTCATTCTGCTCATCTGGTTGTTTTCAGTTCCTGAAATTGTTGATATAAACTGTTAGATCTCATTGGTTTTTTTTTCAGAAGTACTATCCTGAATTCTCTGTCATTTAAGTCGCATATTTCTATGTCTGTAAGCTTATTTTCTGGAGATTTTTCTTTCTTTCTGAGATGCCTTGTCACCTTGGTTGTTCATGGTGTTTAATGGACTATTTCTCTGCCTGGGCATTAATGTAATTGTATTTTGCTTTTTTTTCTTTTTTCCCACCCCCAGAAAGAAGATTTATAAAGGTCTCTCTTTAGCCTGTTGCAAAGAAAGCGTTTTTCTTTTGGTTTCCAGTAGGTGGTGTCTAAGCGTCTTGGATCCCTGCTTTATATAAAGTCTTAATAATGCCTTTTTTTTTCCTTATAGATATTCCATTACCCTCGCTACCCTTAGTCTCAGTTACTGTCAGTGTTAGCCACAGTTTTGGTAGCATTTGCTCAGATTCCCCTGGGGCTCTGCAGTGTTTGGTCTTGGAAGATGTGAGGGGCAAGACCCTCTGGGTTGGGGAATGCCGGCTGCGGTTCAGCCTTGTGTTTTGCAACTGCTAATAATCAGCTGTTGTTTCTTTGCTGTCCCCTTTTCTCTGCCGACCTGACTTCTCTGCTTTCTGCCCTGATCCCTGGGCACTGCCGCTGGCTGTGTGGAGCTCACAACTCTCCCAGGCAGGCTTGTTCAGGAAACCTGCTGCACCTTCTCCCCCTCCCTCTGCAGGGAGCTCCAGCTGCAAGAGGCAGCTTCGTTGTTTCTCCCAGTCTACTGCCTGATTCCCGGGGCTCTGACCTGTGGTAGCTCTTTTGCGCAGATCCCACGGTCAGATGTGCTAGTGTGAAGTTTGGGTGTTTTTTGTTGAGTTTTAGATGTTCATCTTATTGTTGTTTCAAGGGGAGATATCAGAGGAAGTCTCTTACTCCACTGTGTTTCTGACGTCACTCTGATTAGACTTTCTAAATTAATGAATCGTGGGTCATTGGACAATGATCATGTAATATCTTCTCTTGTCAAAGGTATTTTGTTTGAACTGATGAATATTTTGTAATCCATCTATTTCCTGTTTGAAGTTCTAAGGCTATTTTCTTGATTAGGAACTCTGTTAAAAACATAAGATATTGAGACAAAGAAAATGCGAATAAATTACTGTGTAAAGAATTGTTAATAGTGGGGGAAAGAGACTGCCCCTTGGAGCTGGGCCACTCTCTGAGCTTCTGCCATAGCCTGTAAACTCACAGTAGGAAGAAGCCCACCCATACCAACAGTGGCAGTGTTTTTCATTTTTGCACACTCTTTTCATGACATTTCTCTAGTTCACAGTTATAGTTGAGGGTCAGAGAACTGACACAGCTTCTTCTCATGCATATCTTGCCTAGGCCTCGCAAGATGCCATCTTTTCCTTGTCCAGTATCAACTATATTCCTCCCAAAGTGGTAGTCGGTTCCCCAATACTTGGTGCCATTAACTGATAACTGAATTATGGCGCTATGTTATTTTAGACTGGGAATTGTTTCTGTATTCTCACACTGCTCTCTTCCACACTAAATACTTGGAGGGCATCTTTTATATGTTAAACCTTCTACACCACAGTGTCCAAAATGATCTCCTTGCATAGTAATTGTTTTATAGCAACTCATGGAGTCACTCCTTGCTGTTTGGCCAAACATATATTAACATTGTTTATTTTAACTGTTGCACATTTTGTTACAAAAATAGGCACTGTCACCACAAGGCATCTTATCCTGAACATAGAAATCCTCAGGGCACCACCTTGATCTTTCATTGTACCAGTTGGGAAAGTCACATTCACTGATGTTTGCTCTACAGGGCTTTCCAGAATAAAACTTACATTTTATACAGGCAAGGTCCAAAAGCACAGGCTGTCCAAGGTTTCAATTTACAATTAGAGCCACAGCAAGGATCCTTTCTGCACTGATGTTCCAACCCACAGTCACACTCTTCTTCATTTTCTACCATTTTGTTACCACATTGTTCCAATGGAATACATTTTGAAAAGCCAGTGTATTTGTCTGACAGATTTCTGCCCCTGTGATTAATGAGGTTAAAATAGCTTCCATGACTGCAGTTGCTAAAAGTATTGGTGTTTGTATTATAGGCATTCACGATGGAATGTTTTTTCCTGCATAAACAGAATTCCTCCAGGTGAGACATGCCTAGATTATGGCCCAATTGGTGAACAATGACCACTGCAAAATGAAAGAAATTCTCTTGACCTAGTGTTTAAAGCAATGAGAGATTTTTTTAGGTCCACCATTATCAGTTCTCTGAGCTGAGACTTTAGAACCTTGAGCCTCATTGTGCAAATAAATGCTCCAGTAGAATTCAGTATGGCCATGTTGTCCCTCAGTCATCGAGGTACTTATAGTCATCAGCCCTCGCTTGGTCCCCCATATACTTGCTTCAGTAGTACATTTCATCACAGTCAATATTGTGTGGTAATTTAATTAATTGTGATGCTGCCATATGCCCATTCCCCATTGGACAGGAGTTCAGCAGTGTGTTAAAAGCCATGGACATGCCCAGACCGATCCCAGAATCCCATTTTGTTTGTCTCTTCACAACATTCTTGGTACCAAGTCCTATATCTGTCAAAATCTAATTCAGAAAAGAGAAAAACTTACCAAGAATAATTAATATAGGGAATTTTTTTAAAGGCTCTAGAGACCTGAAAGATAAGAAGGGAACACTGAGTTTCCAGAAGGAGTTCCTCCCTTAAGAAAGGGAGAACAAGGGGAAGAGGTTGGGATTATCATAACCTAGAAACTCTCATAATGGGCCTCACAGATCTAGACTTGGACTGTAGAAAATATGGCACTGCTCAGGTGTTGCTGGTAATTAGGAACTCAGAAAAAGGGCATTATGGAGCTGATAGCTGTACCTTTTGTAAGGTAATGCTGAACTGGTGGTCGTTTCTTAGGGACTTGGAAGATGTTCCTCCAAAACCATGACTCAGTTCCTGAAGAGAGATGCTATATATATGGGGCTTGTATCAAGGCACTTTGTGGTGTGGCCTGGAAAATCTGAGAAATGGCTGGTGAGAGTTACCCAGGGTACTGGCACATGGCTCTCTCTATATATCTGGTTATCAGACTTCTGAGGAGTGTGCACTGTCCACTAGGTACTCATAACCTTTGACAGAGCTTGGTAGAGCTGGTTCTGGAATTGTGGTAACCAGCTCTCACCACCAGAGCAAGGCACCATTGCTGGAGATTCACAGAAAGTAACAGCAGGCAAATAGGTAATAACAAGTCCCTTTTCCTCTTTTAGTCTTTTATTCTCCCTCTAGTGTCTTTTTTTTTTTTTTAAATTAAGTTTATTGGGCTGACATTGGTTAGTAAAATTATATAGGTTTCAAGTGTACAATTCAATAATACATCATATGTATATTGCATTGTTTGTTCACCACCTACAGTTAAATTTCCTTCCATCAGCATACATTTGACTCCCTTTACCTTTATCTACCTCCACTTCCACCCCCACTTCCCTCTGGTGACTACTATACTCTTGTCCATGTCCATAAGTCTCTGTTTATGTCATGTTTGTTTATTGCTTTCAGTTTCCTATCCCACATATAAGTGCAATCATAGTACCCTCGTTGTTAAAACTTCAAGCCAAATAGCAACAGAAAAGTAACACCATGAAGAGTCTCAGTTCCAGCTTCATAGACAAAGTATAAATTTTATTTTAGAAAATATTTGATAATCAGCATAAGAAGTGTTAGCAAAATACTGTTAATAGCTTCTGTGGTGACAAGTAATAGCAGGTCGTGACATTATCTGTGTGAAGCTGTCTGATATTATATATTTTTGTGATTCATTTAGCTGTGGCTTACTAAATCAATTTTATGCTCCCCTATGGTTTAAGACCCAAGTTTGAGAAACACTGAATTAGGCCATGACTGAGAATTAGTAGAGACATGATAAGGTAAGGGCTTTAAGGAGTTTGAAATAGCTGCTGGAAATATAAGAAAGAGTCAGTGATTGATGCAGAAGAAGATTCATACACTGCTTGAAGTGCCATTAATGTTAGAAGGAAGGGCTTTGGAGTAATACCAGTTCACATAATTAATGGATATGTGATATTCCTTTAGAGCTTGTCTTGGGAGTAAAGTAGTGATGAAAAGACTGGTGTTTATTGCCTAGAATCAAGATTAGCAATAAACTTTTCTATTATTACCACATCATATGTCTGACAAAGCTAGTATAGGTTATTTTACTCTTCATAACTTTGTCTTTAATAATCCTCTTCCAGCAAATGCTTTTCCATCTTAATTTCCCCACATTTGTCAGAAATACCCAGGATATCATGCAAAGAGACATGGAGAGGAAATCTGGTAATTAAGAATTCACCTCTGTCAGACGTGCTTTCTCTAAGAGGTTTCACCTATTTTTCTTGGTTTTCTGTAACCATCCATTAGTTCTGGAAAAGTATCCAAATGTATACAAGTGTTCTTTTACCTTAAACATTGGGATATACTTTATATTGAATATAATTCTGTTTCAAATGTAGAGTTCAATGGTTTTTAGCATATTTACAGAGTTGTATAATCATTACTATAATTTTAGAACATTTTCATCATGCCAACAAGAAATCTCTTTAGCATTCACTTCCTATCCCCTGACCCTAGGCAACCACTAATATGTCTTTTCTATTGATTTGCCTATCCTGGATATCTCATATAAATATAATTGTACAATATGTGCTCTTCAGAGATTGACATCTTTTACTAATAACATTTTGTGATTATATTAAGGTAATAGTTTTAGAATTTTTTAACATATAATTTTTATTTACTTTATTTTATTTTTAGGCAAGGCAACCTTTGGTTGACCTCACAGATTGCAAGGACCTCGTCAGTTTACAATCCCTTATTTTTTTATGCCTACAGCATGTGGTCTTCCTAGGTGGTCTCCCATCCAAGTACTAACCAGGACTGACACTGCTTAGCTTCCAAGATCAGACAGGATCGGGCTTGTTCAGGGTGGCATGGCCATAGACTAACATACAATTTTAAAAAGAAAATTAAAACCACTTCTATCAAATCACTCCTAAGAGAACAACTTTAAATAATTTTTTAAATTTTTCTTTAGTCTTTTTCTATTCGTTTGTTATTTTATTCATTAATCTGTTTAGCAAACATTTATTGAATATGTAGTATGGATCAATCATAGTGCTGAGCACTGGCCATATGGAGGTACATATTCAACAAGCAACCATTGATGGAATAAGTATAACCATTATAGTGAGTGCTACAAATGAGAAGTATAGACTCCTTGTACTATACATGTGAACCTAATTTAATTTTTCTAAAGTTATTTAATACATGCCTATGTATATGTAATATATGCCTATGTATATATGAGTATTTTATTTTTTAATTTTTTTCAATTACAGTATTTTATTAGTTTCAGGTGTACAACATGGTGACTAGACATTTATATAACTTATGAAGTGATCACCCCAATAAATCTAGTACCATCTGATACTATACATAATTGTTACAATATTATTGACTATATTCCTTCTGCTGTACTTTACATCCCCTTGACTGTTTTGTAACTACCAATTTGTACCTCTTGATCCCTTCCTTTTTTTTACGTCCCCCAACCCACCTCTCATCTGGCAACCAGCAAAATGTTCTCTGTACTTATGAGTTTGTTTCTGTTTGTTTATTTTATTCTTTAGATTCCACATGTAAATGAAATACTATGGCATTTGTTTTTCTCTGACTTACTCTAATCGGCACAATACACTCTAGGTCCATCTATGTTGTCATAGATGGCAAGATTTTATTCTTTCTTATTGCTGAGTAATATTCCATTGTATATATATACCACCTAATTTTTATTCATTCACCCAAGTTGCCTCCATATCTTGGCTATTGCAAATAATGCTGCAGTGAACATATAGGTTCACATGTCCCTTCGAAGTGATATTTTGGGTTTCTTGGGATAAATACCTAGAAGTGGGATTACTGGGTCCTTCTTTGCCTCTTGCTATAGCCTTTGTTTTAAAGTCTATTTTGTTTGGTATAAGTATTACTACCATAGTTTTTTGTTTGTTTGCTTCTGTTTTCATGAAATATCTTTTTACATCCATTACTTCAGTCTCTGTGTGTCTTTCAATCTGAAGTGAGTCTCTTCTAGGCAGCATATGTAAGGGTATGTTTTCTTATCCATTCTGCCAGAAAATGTGGTTCAATGTTGTTTTCCCTAGCTCCATGTTCAGGCTACGTGACCAGAGACCATAAACCCAGACCAAAGGAACTTAATATATGATTTAAGTTTTAGGATGTTCTAGAATGGTCCAAAATAAGTCATAGGAATGGAATTTAAGTCAGTAGTGACCTGATTAGGGAATGGAGGAATAGAGGGAACTTTCTGGAGCGATAGAAAACATCTGTATCTTCACCAGGGTGTGCTAGAGATCAAATGTTGATGTCCCTCCAAAATTCTTATGTCGAAACTTTAACCATCAAGGGAATGGTATTGGGAGGTGAGGCCTTGGAAGGTGATTAGGTCATGAGGGAAGACTCTCATGAATGGGGAATATTGCCTTTATAAAAGAGGCTTCAGAAGGCTCTCTCACCCTTTCTGCCATAGGGGGTTACAGAAAAAAGGTGCCATTTGTGAACCAGGAAGCAGTTTTCACAAGACACAGAAGAGGCTGGTCCTTGATCCTGGATATTAGTCTCCAGTGCTGTGAGAAATAAAGTTGTCTTGTTCATAAGCTACCAAGTCTACAGTATTTTTTTATAGTAGCCCAAAGGGGCTAAGACAGGGTGGTGGTTACAAAGCAAACCTCATCAAGCAGCACCCTTAAAATTTTGTGTATCTTTTTTATGCTAAGCGTGCCTCGAAAAAGTTAATTTTTATAAAAGTTCTGA
>CM053509.1:20695800-20766553 GCA_028627145.1 Eidolon dupreanum
TGGGCTACTGTGAGGGCAAAAAGAGACCAGGGGTCTCCTTGGAAATTATTAACTCCACAATCAATAGGAGGACGACATATTCCTGCAACATAGGCTATACCGAGTGTACTTATAAGTGCATTTTTTATGAAAATATGTGCAGCATCGTATTGTAGCCGGGAAAGACCGATTTGTTTCCACTGAGCAAAATCCTTCAGAACCTGTTCTATGGTTATTAGTATAGTAAGTTGTGTCTTATTCTCTTCTCTCTGTCTCTGTCTCTCTCTGTCTCTCTCTGTCTCTCTGTCTCTCTCTCTGTCTCTCTCTCTCTCTCTCTCTCTCTCTCTCTCACTCACTCACTCGCTCAGGTCTTCTTAGAACACTCCCTGTCACATAGCCACTTGATAAAATCAGCCAAAGAAAAAAGTTATTTTCAAGCTAGTACTAGAGCCTCTATGGCTATTTGTAGGGTGGGGAGTTTACCTACTTAATTGGAAAAAAAAAAATTTAAGTGCTACAAAAGGTTAGATTGAATGGTAGTATACAGAGTACTGTCTTGCTATCATTGAACCTTTAATGCTAGAACTTTTACTGCCAGTTAGTCTTTAATCTTCAGGCATTTATGAAGTCCTATTTTCCATTCATTCAAAGATCACCAAGCACACCTTTTTGTGGGTCATTAGAAAGCTTGAGGAACACAAAGATAAAAAGTTATTATCCCTGCTGTAAAGAAGATGGCAAGCTAATGGGCACACAAAGGAATGTGTGCCTAAAGTACATCGCTAGCTTTTAAGAAAAGACCCCACATGAGCCATTTGCCAGTGTGAGTGAGAGAAAGCCTCACCTGTCAAGTATTATTTGAGATGACATAATAGTATAGATGTAGGTGACATAGAGTAACATGCCCCCGTGGTATCCCTGAAAACTTTCCATCTCTCCTTGCCTCTCTGTTGCCACTGAAACATTTCTGATTTAATCTCTGATTATCTTTCCAATGATTAAAGTAGACCCTAAGTGGTCTCCACAGGAGAAACTCTGAATTTCCAACAATATCCGTGTCTACAGGACTACGGGAAAAGAAAAAAAAAAAGGAAAGAAACCATTGTAATTTTTTTTTACCTAGATCAGACATTGTTCTTTTTTTTTAATTTACTTTTTTATGGTGACATTGATTAACTAAATCCAATAAGTTTCAGCTGTACACTTTAATAGTAAAGCATATATATGTATGTATATATATGTGTGTATATATGTATATGTGTGTGTGTGTGTGTGTGTGTATACACTGTGTATTCACCTCCTATAGTTAGATTTCTTTCTGTCACCACATATTTGACCCCCTTTACTGCGTCTCCTCCCCCCTCCTCCCCCACTCCTACCATCTCGTAACCACTAGTCTATAGTCCATGACCATAAGTCTCTATTTGTTTGTCCTGCTCATTTGTTGTTTTAGGTTTATATCCCACATATAAGTGATATTAAGCAATTTGCAACTTTTTCTGTTTGCCTTATTTTGCTTAGCATGATTATCTCGAGGTCCATCCATGTTGTTGCAAATGACAGTATTTCATTTCTTCTTATGGCTGAGTAATATTCCATTTTTATATATGTCTCACGGTTTTTTTTAGCCAATCATCTATCATAGGACACTTAGGTTGCTTCCATGTCCTGACCACTGTGAATAATGCTGCTATCAACATCGGTCTGCAAATATCTTTTCGGATATGGGTTTTCAAGTCTTTGGGGTAAATATCAAGAAGAGGGATTGCTAGATCATGTGGTAGATCAACTTAGTTTTTTGAGGAACCTCCATACAGTTTTCCAAGTGTCTGTACCAATTTGCAGTCCCCTCAGCAGTGTATGAGGGTTCCTTTTTCTCTGCATCCTCTCCAACATTTGTTATTACCTGTCCTGTTGATTATAGCGATTCTAACAGGTGTGAGATGATATCTCATTGTGGTTTTGATTTTCATTTTCCTAATAGCTAGGGATGTTGAGCATCTTTTCAAATATTTGTTGGCTATTTGTATGTCCTCTAGGGAGAAGTGTCTGTTCATGTCTCCTGCTCATTTTTTGATTGGATCATTTGTTTTGGTGGTGGTTGTTGTTGAGTCGTATGATTTCTTTGTATATTTTGGATATTAGGCCCTTATTGAAGGCGTTGCTTGCAAATATATTTTCCCATTTGGATGATTGTCTCTTTACCTTGTTGACAATTTTTTTTAGCTGATCATAAGCTTTTTAGTTTGATGTAGCCCCATTCATTTACTTTAGCTTTTACTTCCCTTGCTTTTGAGGTCAAATTCATAAAATCCTCTTTAAGTCCAAGGTCCTTGAGTTTAGTTCCCTTGTTTACTTCTATGCGTTTTATTGTTTTAGGTCTTATATTCAGGTCCTTAATCCATTTTGAGTTAATTTTGGTTCCGGTGACAGACAACAGTCTAGTTTCAATCTTTTGCAGGTGGCTTTCCAGTTTCCCCAGCACCATTTATTGAAGAGGCTTTCTTTTCTCCACTGTATTTTTTTTTTTTTTGTCAAAAATTATTTGCCCATATGATATGGGTTTACTTCTGGACTCTCCATTCTGTTCTACTGGTCCGTGTGTCTGTTTTGTTGCCAATATCATGCTGTTTTGATTACTGTTGCTTTGTAGTGTAATTTGAAGTCGGGCAGAGTGATGTCTCCAGCCTCATTCTTTTTTCTCAGGATGGCTTTGGCAATTTGGGGTCATTGTGCTTCCATACAAATCTGATGATTTTTTTGTTCCATTTCTTTAAAAAATGCTAATGGGATTTTGATGGGGATTGCATTAAATCTGTATAATGCTTTAGGTAATGTGGTCATTTTAACTATGTTGATTCTTCCAGTCCATGAACACAGATTATCCTTCCATATCTGTGTATCTTCTTTGATTTCTTTTAATAGAGTCTTGTAGTTTTCATTATATAGGTCCTTCACATGTTTCATTAGATTTATTCTGAGGTACTTTACTCTTTTTTGTTGCAATTGCAAAAGGAATTATTTTTTCCACTTCTTTTTCTGACACTTCATTATTAGAGTATAAAAACGCTATGGATTTTTGAACGTTGATTTTGTATCCAGAGATTTTACTGGTTTTGCTTATTGTTTCTAGTAGTATTCTTGTGGAGTCTTTAGGGTTTTCTATATAGAGAATCATGTCATCTGCAAATAGTGACAGTTTGATTTCTTCGTTTCCTATTTGGGTGCCTTTTATAACTTTCTCTTGTCTGATTGCACTTGTTAGGACCTTCAATGTTATATTGAATAACAGTGCGAAAGTGGACAGCTTTGCTTTGTTCCTGATCTTAGAGGGAAGGTTTTTAGTTTTTCACCATTAAATATAATGTTGGCTGAGGGTTTGCCATATGTGGCCTTTATTATGTTAAGGTACTTTCCTTCTATACTGATTTCGTGAAATGTTTTGATCATAAATGGATGCTGTATATCTCATTGAAGGCCTTTTCCGCATCTATGGATAGGATCATATGATTCTTATTTTTTAATTCATGTATGTGGTGTATCACATCAATCAATATGCATATATTGAACCATCCCTGTGCCTCTGGAATGAAGCCCACTTGATCATTGTGTATAATCTTTTTAATGTGTTGCTGTATCTTATTTAGGATTTTTGCACCTGTGTTCATGAGAGATATTGGTCTGTAGTTTTATTTTTTTGTGTTATCTTTACCAGGTTTTGGTAGCAGAGTAATATTGGCCTCATAAAATGAGTTGGGAAGTATTGCTTCCCCTTCAACTTTTTGGAAGAATTTGAGGAGAATAGGTATTAAATCTTCTTTGATGTTTGGTAGAATTCACCGGCGAAGTCATCTGGTCCTGGACTTTCACTTTTTGGTAGGTTTTTGATGATTATTTCAATTTCCATACTGCTGATCGGTCTATTTAGATTTTCCAGTTCTTCTTGATTCAGTCTATGAAGGCTGTATTTTTCTAAGTACTGGTCCATTTCTCCTAGGTTAATAAATGGTGTTATGTACCCTATCATAGTATTCTTGTATGATCCTTTGTATTTCTGCAGTGTCTGTCATCTTTTCCCCTCTTTCATCTCTGATTTTGTTTATTTGTGTCTTTTCTTTTTCTTTTGTGAGTATACCCAGGGGTTCGTCAATTTTATTAACCTTCTCAAAGAACCAGCTCTGTGTTGCATTTATTTTTTTTATTGTTTTTGTTATTGTTTTTGTTTTCAATTTTATTTATTTCTGCTCTAATTTTGATTATTTATTTCCTTCTGCTGACTTTAGGCTTCATTTGTTCTTCCTTTTCTAGTTTTTTTTATTTTTTTAAGATGGAGAGTTAGGTTATTTATTTGGGCTCATTCTTTTTTTTGGAGATAGGCTTGTAATGATATGAACTTTCCTCTTATGACTGCCTTTGCCGTGTCCCAAAATTTTGATATGTTGTACTGACATTATCATTCATTTCTCTGTATCTCTTGATCTTTCTTTTTATTTCTTCTCTGACACAGTTATTCTATATTAGCATGTTGTTTAATCTCCATGTATTTGTGGTTCTTCCTGATTTCTTTCTGCAGTTGATCTCTAGTTTCAAAGCATTATGATCAGTGAATATGGTTGGTATGAAATCAACCCTCTTATATTTGTTGAGGTTATCTCTGCGTCCCAGTATGTGGTCGATTCTTGAGAATGTTCATGTGCACTACAGGAGAATATATCATCAGCTGTTTTGGGATGAAAGGCTCTGTAAATGTCAATTATGTCCAGTTGGTCTGATGTGTCATTTAAGGATGTAATTTCCTTACTGATTTTCTGTTTGGATATCTGTCCATATCCGACAATGGGGTATTTAGGTCCCCTACCATGATAGTGTTTTGGTCTGTTTTTCCCTTTAGTTCTACTAGTAATTGTTTACATATTTTGTGGTTTCCTGATTGGGAGAAAAGATATTAATAATTGTTATGTCTTCTTTGTACATGATTCCCTTTATCATTATAAAATGTTCCTCAGTGTCTTTCTTTTCATTTTTTTAGTTTGAAGTCTATTTCATCTGATATTAGTACCACTACTCCCGCTTTTCTCTGAATGCCATTTGCTTGAAATATCATTTTACACTCTTTCACTTTGAGTCTGTATTTGTCTTTGGAGCTGAGATGTGCCTCCTGGAGGCAGCATATGTTTGGGTTTTGTTTTTTGATCCATTCTGCAGCTCTGTGCCTTTTTATTGTTGAGTTCAATCCATTTACATAGAGTGATTATTGAAATATGAGGTCTTCTTATAGCTATTTATTTTTTGCTTTCTGGTAGCTTGGTGTTTCCCTTGCTTCCTTGCCCTTATGTTTCTGTTTTCTTTATTTTGGTTGGTGCTTGTGAGTTTTCCCTCTGGTCCTTCTTATTTTATGTTGTATACTTCAGTTCTGAATCTTTAGTATGTGGTTACCATCATGGATATGTAAAGGATAGTTTTATATATATATATATATATATATATATATATATATATATATATATCCACACACACACACACACACACACACACACATACATACATACACACATACACACACACACACATACATATATATAGTTGTCCATTTTTTTTTTGCGTGTGCCTTATCTCCATTCTCCTTTGCAAATTTGGATCTTTGAATCCCCTCGTTTTCAGTCATTGTTATCTCAGTTTTTCCCTATGTATTATGAACGTTCATTACTATCTTGTTATAATATTCTCTTCTTATTAAGTTTATAATGCCCTGTTCTTAGTAAGGGTTGCACTCTTCTGCTTCTATTTGCCCGATAGTCCCTTTACTTCTAATTCTGTATTTTTTTTTTTCATTTTGTTTTAGGTGAACTGACCCCTTTCAGTATTTCCTGTAGTGCAGGCCTCATAGTGGAGAATTCCCTCAATTTTTGTGTCTGGAAAAGTCTTAATTTCTCCTTCATATGTAAAGAAGAGCTTAGCTAGATACATTATTCTAGGCTAGTAGTTCCTTTCACTTAATAGTCTAAATGTTTCATTCTGTTCCTTTCTGGCTTGGAAGGTTTGCACTGAGAAGTCTGAGGATAATCTAATGGGTTTACCTTTGTAAGTTATTGTTTTCTTCTCCCTGGTTGCTCTGAGAATTCTGTCTTCACCAAGACAGAATCCCATGGATTCTCAATGTGTCTTGATGAAGGCCTTTATAGGTTGAGGTAATTGGGTGTTCTGTTGACTTCTTAAATTCCAAGCTCCAGCTCATTCCTTAGATTTGGGAAATTCTCACCAACTATTTGTCTGAAAATGCTTTCTAGTCCCTGCTCCTTTTCCTCACCTTTGGTAATGCCCATTATTCTTACGTTTCCTCTCCTGATGGTATCAGCTAGTTCTTGAATTTTTCTTTCATTATTTTTCATTCTTCGGTTTCTCTCTTCTTCCTTCCGAATTATTTCTAGATTTATGTCGATATCACTGATCCTTTCCTCCATTTGGTCAACTCTATTTCCCAAGCTTGCTATTTCATTTTTCAACTCTTACAGTGTTTTTGTTTTTGTTTTTTTATTTTTTAAACCAGATCTATTCTGTTCTTTTTGAGGGTTTCAATATCTTTGCTCTGCTCATCTAGTTGTTTTTTCAATTCCTGAAATTGTTGATATGACTCATTTTGGAACTCACTGAGTTTTTTCAGAAGTACCATCCTGAATTCTCTATCATTTAAGTTGTATATTTCTACGTCTGTAAGTTTATTTTCTGGAGATTTTTCTATTTATTTCTGAAATGCCTTGTCACCTGGTTTGTCATGGTGTTTAATGGATTATTTCTCTGCCTGGGCATTAATGGAAGTGTGTTCTGCTGTTTTTTTCCAGAAAGATTTTTTACATAAAGGTCTATATAGCCTGCTGCAAAAAAGGCACTTTTCTTTTGGTTTCCAGTAGGTGGCGTCTAAGCCTCTTGGATCCCTACTTTACATAAAGCCTTAAAAATGCTTTTTATATTCTGATATTTTATCACACTTGTTTCCCTGTTTCAGTCCCTGGCAGTGTTAGCAACAGTTTCAGTAGAGTTTTCTCAGATTCCCCTGGATCTTTGCGGTGTTTGGTCTTGGAGGGTATGGCGGTACTGGCCCTCTGGGTTGGAGGTTGGAGGTTGGGAGTTGGGGGTTGTGATTCAGCCTGTTTTGCAACCACGGCCTGTAAAATTCAATTGTTTCTCTGCTGGCTGCACCTGTACCTTCCGTCCTAATGACTGGGCCCTGCCACTATACGGCCATGGAAAGCTCACAACTTTCCCAGGCAGGGCTGTTCAGGGAACTAGACACTCTTTCACCCCACCCACTCCCCTTGCAGGGAGCTCCAGTGGCAATAAGAGGCAGCTTCTTTATTTCTCCAAGTCTGCCGCCTGACACCCAGGGTTCTGACCTGTGGTAGCTCTTATACGCAGATCCCATACTCAGACGTGCTAGTGTGCAGTTCGGGTGTTTTTGTTGAGTTTTAGATGTTCAGCTTATTGTTGTTCACAGGGAGAGATCTGGGTATGTCTCTCACTCTGCCACGTTTCCAAAGATCTATAATCTTCAGTAAATTTGACAATGATTACTAATACTCTGTGTCAGATAGCTGAGTTTTCTTTAGGGTGGGGAACTTAAAGGCAATGACAGAACACTACTGATTAACTGCATTGTAAACTGATAGGCTCCCATGGATTCTCAAAGGCAAAAGATATCAATAACTTAGGTAGATATATTCATTTACCAGGAAAGACCAGGAAAAAAACTTTCCACATTAGGTCTGCTCAGAAAGCATTGTCATTGGTGTTGTGGAGAGAAGAAAGAGGAGAGATTGTGCAGGATAATTAAAAGAAACATTCTCTGCCCTTGAAGTTTATAGTGTAACCAAATCCCAAAACCATCTCTGTATCTCGTACACCCGTAAGTGCTGAACTCATTTATTATAATAGCTTTAGTGCATTCATAGAATGTTCCATACATAGGATCATGTCATCTACAAATTGAGATAGTTTTACTTAACCTTTCCTAGTCTGGATACTAGCCTCAAAGAAAGAGTTGGGAAGTGTTCCATCTTCTATTTTTTGGAAAAGTTTGGGAAAAATTGGTATCAATTCTTTTGAATATTTAAAAGATATCACCAATGAAGCCATCTGAATCTGGCTTTTCTTCTGGGTATTTTTTAAATATTAATTCAATTCTGTTATAGGTCTATTCAGATTTATAGTCCTTATTTGGTAGGTTGTGTCTTTCGAGGAATTTATTTCATCTAAATTATCTATTAGAATACACATGTTCATAGCATTCTTTTATAGTTCTTTATTTCTACAAGGTTCCTACTAATATCTTTTTCATTTCTGATTTTAATAATTTTTTTTTTTTATAATTTTGGTAAACCTAGCTAAAGCCTTGTCAATTTCGTTGATCTCTTTAAGTAAAAAAAACAAGTTTTCATTTCATTGCTTCATATATTTTGCTACTGTTAAAGACTGTTCTGTCTGCTTGGAGAATTGACTCCTTTATCCGTCCTTTATCCCTCTTTATCCCTGACAGTTTCCCTTGCTCTGAAGTCTGCTTTGCCTGAAATAGATACTCCTTTCCCCCTCTCCCTTTTTTTCCTTCTTCCCTTTCCTTCCCTTATGTCCTTTCTTTGCATGTCTACTCTATTGATGATTCCATCAAAAGCATTCTTCATTCTGTTAGTGTTTTTGATTTCTAGAATTTCCTTTTGATTCTTAAAAATTCCACCACTCTGCTTACATTACCCACCTGTTCTTACATGTTGTGTACTTTTCCCATTAGAGCTCTAAGCATATTGATCTAAGCATATTAGTTATTTTAAATTCTCAGTTTGATAATTCCAACATACCTGCCATATATGAATCTGATTCTGATGCCTGCTGTCTTTTCAAAATGTCTTTTCATATACTTTGTAGTTGTTGAAAGTTGGACATGATACCCAGATGGACTGGGTAAAAGAAACTCCAGTGAACAGTATTGTGGAGGGGGAGGGTAATGTTCTGTAGTCTTACAATTGATTAGGTCTCAGCCTTAGTGATCATGGGCCCCTGAGATGTGACCTTCAGAACTGCTTCTGTCTTCCTCCTCCCAACCCCCATTCAGTTGAGACATGAAGGCTAGAGGGGGCTGGAATTGGCTATTTCTCTTACCCCATTCAGTTAGGTTCTGGTAAAACCTAGTGTGATTTGGCTCTAGAAAAATACTTTCTTTTGAGGCCAGGCTTTTGTTAAGGAGAACAGAATTTGGGGGCATAGTTCTAAATGGTTACTTTCTCCTTCTCCTGCTGAAAATGCAAGAAATTTTCTGATCCTCACTGTGAGAATCTGGTTGGGCTCCAGAAAGTAAAACTCAAAAAAGTGTGCTCCCAATCTGGTCTCTAGTTTTTAACTTTCAAGTCAGTGCTCAGTGTCTAGTAATTAGTCAATTGCTCTTTAAGTATTCCCAACTTGATGCTGGTTCCAGTGGTGGAGTCCAGGTGGTTTTTCTTCCAGGTAAA
Organism: Eidolon dupreanum; assembly: GCA_028627145.1. NCBI lineage: Eukaryota > Metazoa > Chordata > Mammalia > Chiroptera > Pteropodidae > Eidolon > Eidolon dupreanum. The sequence continues at coordinate 20,705,274 of CM053509.1, forward strand.
CTGTGATTTTCTGTATTTGCCTCATGTTCAGGATGGTGGTTTTATCTTGTGACCCTCAATTCTCTCATGGATCAAAGAACAGTCATAGATTTTCAGTTTTTCAGCATATAAATTATGCTAAGGCATAAAGCATACTTTAAATCACTGTTTCCCAAACTGTAGTCATCTGTGGATTACCTGAACTAATTTGTCATATCTGTGTATAATGTGTAATATTTCATGACTTTTGCTTTAACCAGAAACAATATAATTTTCTTAATATTTTTAATGGTATCAGTACAATCATTATGTGGTGCTTTGGAAACTGATTAGCATACCATGTGAGGTATCAAGATTCTTATTAGACTGTGATCAATATTGGTTTCCTACAGAGGTTTGACATAAAATTGCTGCTTGATGTTACTGTGAGAATTTGGATCCAAACCTACTATTCTCATTAAGCATCAGACTGAGGTATCAAAATGTTACCCCATTGCTAGTGGAAAAGGAATATAGGTGGGTAGTTGATAGTGGAATAAATGACACTCTTTGAGTAGCAATGTTCCCATTTTATTGAATGTATACGATATATGTGGTCAATACTGTTACTTTCATTTGCAGATGGAAGAGTTGAAAGGTATAAAAACCTGTACTTGCCATTTTATTAAGATTATCTGTCACCAAAATACTCACAACCAGGCTTCTGAAGGTCTAGAATTTTCTTTCCACTGGATAGGAGTACGTAGCGGGAATTCCAGTTGATAACATGTTATAAAGGGAGGGAGGGAGGGTGGAAAAAAATCAACATAGTCAAGTTGTCTTAGTCTTCAGGAATTCTGGATTTCGTCCTTGGAGGAGGTCAGGATCTTCCCATGGCCTGGGTCCTCGAATATTCTTCCAGTTATCAAAAGTAGAGTCCTTTATCTTCTATAGAGCCATAAAAATTAAAGTATATATATATTAGTGTAGGAGTCCTGTGGCTTTGATTAGGACATCTCTGAATGAATGACTAAACGAGTGGAAAAAATCCAGTAGGTCTTCAATTATAATTTTAACAAATAAATCAACTGTATATCAAGCATAATAATTGAAGCAATGACATATTTCTTAGGATTTGAAAATTTTCTTGCTTGCTATTGATGTTAATACCTATCTTTTCCTCCATTAGAATAAAACTATTAAAATAAAAAAAGAGTCTACATGTTTTGTTTTTTCAGAGCACAAAGAAGGGAAGAAACTGGAAGATTAAAAGTTTAACTCTGAAGGTTGATCTAGCATGATAATGACTAGCATAGGTTAGTACAGGCAATGGCAGTAAATGAGAGAATACTAGAGGGGAATAAAGATGATTTGTCTGTCACCTGAAAAATGAGCCTGAGCTTAAGAATGAAAAGACATTCCCCATAACTGCCATAAACAAGGCCCTTTCAGGTAATAAAAACTAGTTTAATTAACTGGGTCATTGTACTTGTGTACTTGCAGTCAGTGTGAAGTGCCTCTCAAGGAATAAAGGTAGGATAAAAGAGAAGCACAAAAATGTTTCTTCACCCTTCTTATAATAACTTTCACACATCTGCTTTGACTGTTCTGGAAAAACTGAGTGAATAAGATAGAAAAAGAGGCTCAGAGAACACAGGATAGCTTATATCCAGAGACAGGAAAAATAATATTAAGTTTACCTTGACACATGAATTCTAAGCATTATTCTTTTACTAATGAGCTGTATAACCTTGGGCAAATGATTGAAGCCATCAGGGCACTAATTACCTCCTAATAACAAAAAGGCCGGACCAAATGGTCTACATGTTTTCCTTAGTTCTCAAATTCTATGAATTCGAAAAGACAAAAAATAGAAAATCTACTCCTAGATGAACACTCCACAACATCACTACTGACAATAATGCTTATGCTGAGAAGCAGCAAGTTACAGGACAAAATAAAGTAGTGAATGAAATCATTCTCTAAATTTTACTTGTCGTTTACCAGGAATTTGTAATACATATATATGGATGAACAAAATTCTATTATTTTAATGTGCAAGAAAAAGATAAATTATTTTCAAGTATAGTTATGAAATGATCCAAAGTTATAAAAAGGTCTGAAGAAAGAATGGCCTTCACCCAAATAACATTAAGGCATATATGCTTAAGAGAATGTAAGAATAATTCTTAGATAGAATTGAAAGTTGGCGGAACAACTTTATGTAAAAGTGGTCCAGTCTTCAGAGTTCTTTGGTGAAGGAAAGATTCCCTGTAGAATTCTGCAAAACATACAGTCACTAATTCTGTAAAACACGCAGAGTCCCTGAACAGTAAGCTGTACACGTACTGGGCAAGACCCCCTAAGGATTACTAGTTAATAGCCAACTGCTACAGAATTGAGTGTGGAACCGAGTCAAGAAATGCTGAGGAAAAGCAGTGTCAATATTGGATTTTCAGCCCTGTCAGAGTGGACTTAATACCTAATTGTTATCTTGACATCCAGCTGAGACACCAAAAAGGCTGCTCTTTAAGAGTAAGGATTATACTAAAAGTAGGACCTACTTTATATTCACCCAACAAAGCTTAAATCTAAACCCTGACAAGATCCTTTGGGGAGACAATTTGGAAAACAAGACCCACAAAGAGAGGTTTGAGAAACACCAGAGCCTTTCCACAGTTCTTGCCTTATAAAGCACAAAACCGAGTTCAAAATGATGAGTCAATAATTGAACTGCCTGCTAAAAACTTTAATTCTCTTCAATCTATTATTCATAATGTCTACTTTTCAATCAAAATGACCAAACATATAAAGAAACAAAAATATACAATCCATGGCCAAAAAAATGAACAAATAAAAAGAGAGAACATCCTCCCTCACCACATTCTATAATACAATGTGCTATTTATAAAACTCTTTGAATTTTGCTAATCAAAAAAAAAAAAAATGGGTGGGAAATGACACCTCATTATGATTTTAAGTAACATTCCTACTATAAGTTGAACATCTCTTCATATGTTTAAGAAAGAAATTTATTTCCCCTCCTCTGGACTCTTAACATGCTTTGCCCATGTTCCTACTGACCAAATGAATTGCTGAACTTCTCCATATTGATTTGCAGATGCTCTTCATAAGTAAATAAATTAATTCATTATAGTAAAATAAATAATAGTTTTACAATTTCTCATTTAACTAATTATTTTAGAGATATTATTTTTTTAGGCCAAACTTTTGAAGTTGTAAGTATGAACTCATCAGTCTTTACTTTTAAAGTTTTTGGGTTTCTTATCACATTTATATAGGTTTTTCTGACTCAAAAAGAATGCCCACTTTTTTCCTAGTAGTTTTAGCATGTGTTTTATTTTAATTCTTGATCCATTTATAATTTACTCATTTATAGTATATGAAATATAGATCCATCTGTATTTTCTTTTCAAATGACTACATAGTTATCCTAATACCATATGTTTAAGGTAAATAATTTTTTTCTGTACTGTTAATAATTTAAGTTTACCTTAAGGCAGACAGAACCAGACACTGACTAGGAAGACTGTTATAAAATAGAGACTATATTTACATACTGTACCTCATACTCTGATTCCAATGACACTTTATTCATTTTCAGTTTTTTTTCTAATTCAGGATCAATCTGTAACAAAAAAGAAGAGCCATATATTATTTAAATCTATTGGATTTAAAAATATTATATAAGGGATAGCTGGGATGATATGGTAAATTACAAACATATGGCATAACCTTCCCCGTCCATCCATCCAATCACTTAACGATGACTGATAAGGTACTACTATCAACAGCAGCTAATATTTCCTGAGCACTTGGTATGTGCCAGGCATTTGGACATATATTACCTCTTTTAATCCTTACAAAAAACCTATAAGTATTATTATGATCATAACTAAGAATAAGAGGACATGGGGAGTTTGAATAACTTGTCAAAGAGGCAGAACTTGGCTCTGAATCTTGCTCTTCTGCCTCCAGAAGTCCATGCTATTAACTACCACCCTAAACTGTTATTACACAGAAATGTTATCAAAAATACAATAGAATGCTGCTCTTGAAACAAAAAGGAACATCTTCCATATGCTAGAAACAAAGAAGTTATCCATGAAAAACTTAGGATTCCATAGTGGTAAAGAGGAACTGATGCTATATTCCCTCTGTGTAGCAAAGTCTTTAGGAAAGAATGTGATTGCTAAAATTAATAAATGAACAACAACTACAACGAAACCCAAGTTGGATTAAAAGAGATAGCTGAATAGTGACTGAACACAGCTTAAGACCAAATTAGTACACTAGAAATACAACCTGAGGATTCCACTAGAATAATGCACAAAGAGATGGGATGAATGAAAGAAAAGGTATATTATGAAAGCTAGATCCAAAAGTTCTAACATGTCATTAGGAGTTTAGAATTACAGAGTAGAAGAAGGACAATAATTAATAAATCAGTAATTAAATGAATAACCTATAGAAAAGACATGAGTCTTCAGACTAAAAGAACACAATAAAAAATAACTATAACAAAACAAAAACAGCCCATTCTAAATCAAGTAATTGTAAAGCTTTAGAATATTAAGGATCAAAAGAAAATCTCAAAAGAAAAAATAAGACAGCTTACAAAGGGATGAGAATTAGAAAAAAAGACTGCTCATCAGCAACTTAAACTATATCTTCAGTGTTGATATTGAGAAAGGATTATTTTGAACCTCAGTTTTACTTTTACTATATTCTCATTTCTTCTTTTTTGGCTTCTACTTGATGGAGTTTTTGTCTGTCACTGTTTGACTGGTAGAAATACTTACACAAATACCAATAATCCCAGTAAATGTCGAACTCAACTATTAGAGATTTTTCTGACTGAACGTTTTAGAAATCCAGCTATATACAAGCAATGTACTTTAGAAAATGAAGGCATATAGGTTGAAGTCAGAGGGTTACAAAAAAGATACAACACAAAAAATACTAGTGGGGGTGGGGGACTCAATATATGGCAAATTTTTTTTTTCCGGTTTTCCCCAGGAGTTTACTTGGGCAGACCAGGCGACAGGAAGGCCTTGCATCGAAAAGAGGGTGTCAGGCCTGTTGGTGGTGAAGCATGGCTTGTGCTAGCAAGGAAGGACCCAGTGGGGCAGCAAGAACTTGACCCTGGAGTCGTGGAACTGCTCAACTTCCAGTCGCAGCACTTGCTGGCTGCAATCTCCTCCACCTTCCTGATCTGGATTGGATGAGCACTGGCAAGGTGCCGGGCCCCCAGGTCTCGGGAGCACTGGGTGACCGTGCCTGCAGCAGTCAGGTCACGTTACTGCTAGTACATTTTGTGGGTGCTGCTTCGGGAGTCGTAGCACAGTCAGATGCCAAAGTTCTTCACCCACAGAGGGATTTCTCGAATACCTACCCATAGTAGCCAATTTCCCCTGAAGACTTCATCTTCAGCTAAGACACAAAATACCACAAGCGAGACTTGGTGACATGGTTAGGTGCGAAGAGGTGCATGCGGCAGAGGGGCGGCGGGCGGCACTTGGGGTTGGGCAGGCAGTGCCCCATCACCCTGTGTTCTCGCAAGGTGTGGGAGGCCTTCATGGCTCTCTTGCCACGTTCACTGCTACCCGCAAAAGGCACATGGCAATATTTTTAATGGACAAAAAATCTGTGGCAAACAGCATCAAAAAGGTACATTTTATACTGATAAATGGAATAGTTTTTCAAGAAGATATTAGAATTATAAAATATTACATGCTTTGAAATTTACATATCAAAATAGACAGAAATATAAGAAATAAGTACACAGAACATATAAGAGGAGTTTAACATATCTTTCCCAGAAACTAACAGATCAAGCAAATTATAAATAAACATGATTTCTGAAGATATAAGTAAAATAATTAATGTTTTTTCTATTAGGTATACACAGAATTTTGAGCCCAGCAAATTTAGGTTGCCATTGTCTCCTCAAAAACACACATCAACCTCACATAACTGCCCTGCACCCTGAACATCTTTATTTTGTCTTTAGCTGAAGATGATATTTAAGTTGATGGCTTGGACCATTTTGTGGAGAGTTTTACTGTTTTTCTGATTATCTCCTATATATACAGGAGCTATACATGTTATTAAACTTCTGTTTGTTTTTCTCTTGCTAATCTGTCTTTTATTACACAGGGAATCTCGACCAAGAAACATAGAAGGGTAAAGAAAAAATTATTTTTCCTCCCTTTTAATTGATTCAATCACTGAATTCAATCTCTGAAAAACAGTTCAGAAATTATGAAATAGAGGTGACAAAGGATACACATACTCAGTAACCTAGTAATTCTCTTTTAGCACATGTGGAACAAAAGAAATACATGAGAATGTTCGGAGCAGCATTATTTTCACTAAGCAAAATTACAAATGAATCCAAATGTCTAACAGTAAAATGGATAAATAAATAATGGTAATATTTAGTGGAATACCATATAGCAATGAATGAATCATGGGGTCAACAAGTATGGCCCATGGACCAAATCTAGTGTCAAAAGTAATAGAAAGAAACCTCATAGAACCTAATAGAAAGAAAGAAAATCAAGTTGGGAGGCTAGGAAGAACTCTCATGACCTACATTGATCACGGAGCCCAAGAGGAAGAACTCTGTGTTTATAATAGCTCTCCCAACTTTCTCTTCTCTATAAAAGAGTTTTCTCTCCATTGTTTCTCAGTATTTGCTCATGGTTCACCATTAGACTACACGTCCTGAATTGCAATTCTTTGTTGTTCCTAAATAAACCCACTTTGCTAAAGAAATACCTAGCTGTTTAAGGTGTTTGTTTAAGGTAAACACTAGTCTAACAAACACCTGTTTTTGTAAATAAAGTTTTATTTGAACACAGCCATGCTCATTTGTTTATGTTTGTCTATGGCTGTTCTTAAGCTACAATAGCAGAGTTGAATAATTGTGAAAGACTCTATGGCTCACAAAGTCTAAAGCAGTTACTATCTAGCTCTATGCAGGAAAAGCTTGCTGACCCTTGAATTTAGAGCTAGAACATAGATGAATTTCATACATGTAATATTAAAAAAAAAAGTCAGACAATCAACAAAATGATAAGGCTACCTGCTGATTGGGAGAAAATAACTGCAAATCATGTATGTGATAAGAGGTTAATATCTGAAATATAAACAGAACACATACAACTCAATAGCAAAACAAAAACAAAAACAAAAATATTATGATTTAAAAATGGGCAGAGGATCTGAATAGACATATTCCAAAGACGACATACAGATAACCAATGGGTACATGAAAAGATGCTCAGTATCACAACCTTCAGGGAAATGCATATAAAAACTGAAATGAGATATCACCTCACACCTGGGAAACAGGATAGAGGTTCTTCAGAAAATTTAAAACAGAACTAACATATGATCCACCAATTCCACTTCTGGGTATTCATCTGAAGAAAACAAAAGCACTAACTCAAAAGATATATGCACCCCTCAAGTTCACTGCAGCATTATTCACAATAGCCAAGATGTGGAAACAACTTAAGTGTCCATGGATAGATGAATGGATAAAGAAAATGTGATTATATATAATGGAATATTACTCAACCACAAAAAAAGAATGAAATCCTCACACTTGCGACAACATGGATGGATTTTGAGGGCATTAAGTCAGACAGAAAAAGACAAATACCATATTATCTCATTTATATGTGGAACCTACCAAAAAAAGAAAAAGAAAAGAAAGAGAAACCAAACTCATAGATACAGAGAACAGACTGGTGGATACCAGGGGCCAAGTACTGGAGGTGGGTGGAGGGGGGTTGGGTAGGCAAAATGGGTAAAAGGGCAAAAAGGTACAAATTTCCAGTTATAAAATAAATAAGTCATGGGGATGTAATGTACAGCATGGCAACTACAGTCAATAATAATGCACTGCATATTTTAAAGTTACTAAGAGAGTAAATCTAAAAGTTCTCATCACAAAAAAATGTTGGTAATTATGCATGGCGATGGATGTTAACTAACTTATTATGGTGATCATTTTGCCATATATACACATAGATATACATCATGTTGTACAACTGAAATTAGTATGTTGTATGTCAATTATATTCTAATTTAAAAAGTTAGACAAAAGGATATATATTATTTTATTGATATAAAATTCAAAGTAAAAAAATTAACCACAGTATTCTGTGATTTATTCTGAAATGGTAAAAGCAAGGAAGTAATTACTATAAAAAGCAAGGTAACATTTATCTTTGGGGCAAGAGAAGGCCACTGGAATCAGGAAGAGGGACTGGAACCTATAGAACAAAGGTTGGGATTGCTAGCATGCCTTTAACACTATATATCCATTCCTTTCACCCTGCACGTCCATACCATCAAAAGAAAACAGGGAAACAAACTCTTTAAATTATAATTCATAGAAACTAACAGTGAGATATAAACTGAATTCCCAGAATATTTGAGGTCTCTCTCATTGTTCAGATCTCTCATTCTCTGTCTCTGAATGGAGACCATGCTGTCTATGGAGTGTTATGCCTTCTCTAATAAACTATCTTTGTGTCTCTATCTCTGGCATGCACTTGAATTTCTTCCTGCTCGCAGTCAAGAATTCTCTCTTTCTCAATGTTAGACTTGAGTCCCCACTCAGTGGGATTCACCCATTCCTGCATCATTTTCAACTGAGAACGTGGCAAATCATTTAATGCTGGTGAGGAAAAAAACCTGGCTATATTATTGAGAGATAACATGTCTGTACTTTGGGTGATTTTAAAGAGATTTTCAGTGTTAATTTTGATAGTGTGTAATTGTGTAATTTCTGCCGTACTGACAAACATCAAAAACAAACCCCTAACTCAGATGCCACTCTATTGTATAACATTTTCTAAACAAAATAGGATTAAAATGTATCCAATGGCTTCAAAGTAATTTACAAAATCAAAAATCAACAACGACAACAAAGAAACCATTATCTGCATTCTCTTAGGATTTCAGAGATTAAAGACCCACCAGGGGCAGGTGACGTAAAGAGGGGAAAGTTGAAAGGCCATTTTTATCCCTGGGTATATGTGCCAAACCAGAAAGTGCTACAGGATAAGAATAAAAGCTTGAAACCAGGTAGAGAGCTGCCTACTGGGTGTTAGAGAAACCATCACACAGGGATAATGGTGACAAAAATACAGATGAAGGGTCTTACACACCCAACATGGACACACCTCAAGATAGTTTCTAAATTCTGAACTCATAACCCAAGCATACACAGCAAGGTTGGAAATCTCTGAAAAGTAGAGCTGAATTTCCTGGAGTCCCATTTGAAAGTCACATAAGGCCATGCCCTAGGAATAGAGAAGAAGCAGAGTTATTTCAACTGCAGCCAAGCCGTGACCTGGCTCACTCCTGGATAGTATCAATATCAGCTCCCCCACTCTATCCGCATAGCAGAAAAAAGATAAACCTTTTCTGGAGAAAAACAATATTATATGGAACCTCTGCAGTTGTCTACAAACAATGTCCAATACTTAATCTTAAAACATTACCAGGCATGTTCAAAGATAGAACTATCTAACCCAAAACCAAGAAAAAAAAATTACACAACAAAAGCAGATCTATAGTTGATCTTTGTGTTGGAGAGAGGCTTTAAAAGTAACTAATACATGTGTGTTCAAGATACTGAAGGAAAAAATAAAAATACAACTTCATGGACGATTTCCCCACAGTATTAGAACATATAATTAAGAATTAAATGTGTATTTCAGAACTAAAAAACACTATAAATTAAATTACAAAATCAAGGATGACTTTAATACGACATTGGACAGAGCATAAAATTCATTTAATAACAGAAAATAGAATAGAAAATATGCAAATTAAAATTTTAAAAAGAATGGAGGAAAATAAAACATTAAAAAGCTAATAAACATGTTGGACATAACTAAAGAGTTTAACATACATCTGGATTGGAGTCCCATAAAGGAAGCAGAGAGAAAACTGGGCAAAATAAACATGTGACAAGATAGTAACAATTTTTTGATTTGTTTTCTGTGCTTTTTTTCATTGAAATCTTCAAAGAAATCAGAAGACAATTTGAAACTCCATTTTCGAATCAGAAAACCTAAGAGATAAGATGAACAATTTGTTGTTGTCATGATTCAATTCATCACTCGATACACTATAGAAAGCACAATCCTTGGTAAGATTTAATAGAACTAGCTCTCTGATATAAGGAGTCAACACATCTGTGTTACCAAAATTTCCTCTTTTGTTTCAGGATTATTTTAGTTCTCACCTCTGGATCAGAAAAATGGAACTTTCTCAGTTTCATAGAGTAATCAAGGGCATAGTATGACAACGCCATGTTCTCATTAGTGTAGTATATACAAGGTTACTCAGCGACTGCTATTTTCAACTGAGCATTGGTGTTTTGGGGGGCGTGCGGGACAGGCGACAAGTAAACTTGATTTAAAAAGTACTCACTTGTCTCTCATCCTGGACTTGTGAGATTCAGTTTTCATATGTGTTTTGACATCCCTGACTCCACCATGCCCAATCTCAAGTTCTGTTTTGCATATTTTGTAGTATGCTGTTTTGGTTATTTAACTCCCTAATCCAGTTCTGTGTCCTTCCATCTGTCATAAAAATAACAGTCATTTAGCTTTCTTTTTCAGTGTTATCTGGATCATACTGACATTGGTATTCTAATTATTCTCATTTCCATTATCTGAATCTTAGAAAACCTGGCCACAATATTTACAATGTTAAAAATTAAACTATCACTATTTACTTGCAAAGTACAAAGTCATAAAAGACTGGTAATGCTCAGGATTACAACACACTTCCACACTTATATTGTATTACTTGGAGTGATGCAACAATGGATGATCTATTATTGTGGATCCATGGTTGTCGACATTAGGAGTCAGGAGGAAAAAGTGTAATGGCTACTAAGGAAGGTGGATAAACTATGTCATACTATTTGTACAAACTGTGTCAAGCTATTGCTTTCAGTTTATTTTCTCACCCTACCTCATGGTTTCTGTACTTTCCTTTCAACCTTCTATACATATGACCAAAAAGCAGGAATTTTTGTATGCTGAGATGCTGGACTTTCAGTCTTAAAGTTAGGACAGTTCCAGGAAGACCAGGATGGCTGGTCACTCTGAATCAATACCATCTTTCTCCACCCTTCTCAAAACTTCTCAACTGAACTCATCTTCTCTCACTCCTTCTCGACCAAATTTGTCCTCTCAACCCCAGTCTTGACCTCAGCAATTTCACCCTCTTGACTGCCCCCCTTGATCTCAATCTCTCAACCTTTATAACTCCCATCAACTTCAACCAATCTTATCCTCTCAATTCCTCTCAAATTTAGTCCACCTCATCCTCTCTACCCTGTCTGAACTCAACCTCCCCTAAACACTGGCTCTTCACTTTACTTGAGTTTGACTTCTCAACATCAACCAACTTGAACCTCTCAACCTCAGTTGGTCTTGTCCTCTGATCCTTCACACCTAAACTTCGTCCTCTCTGCCTTCTTCCATAGACCTTTACCAACCAGACTTCTAACCTTGTTGTCGTGACTTCAACTGACCTTGTCCTCTCAACTTCAACCAATCTCATTCTCTCAATTTTACCTAGCTTAGTCCTCTTAACTTTAACCCGATAGACCTCTTCTGTTATCCCAATCTCCTTCATTCTCGTTCCTAAACTGAATGATTACCACCACCATTTATCCAGTCCTCAAAACCAAAACCTTGAGTCATCTGAGATTTATTCATATTTTTATATCATATACAGCACACTAGTCATCAAATACTATCAATTCACTGCTAAATTTTTTTCTGGAACCCATTTATTTTCCTCTGTCTTCACTGCAAATATTTTATTTCAGATTCCATTATTGTTCAGCTATACGACTGTCAAAGCATCCTAACAGGTTTCTCCACCTCCTATTAAAACAATCTCTTCTCTCCTTTCTTGTTCCCACAATCCCCATCCACCCTGTACTCTGTTGCCAGAGAGATTTTTCTAAAATGAAAATGACCATATGCCTATTACTCCCTTTTTGTTAAAAAATATTAACCATTTCCACCATTTAGCTCCTAATCATTCTTAAAGCCTTAATTCAAATGTTGATACTTCTAGGAAACCTTCTCAGATGCATGCCCCTTTCCCAAGTCTAAACTCTATGCCTCTCCTTGAAATTTTAGTAATGTTTTATACAAAATTCTAATACAACATTTTACTGGGCATTGTTATATTATATGGTTAGGTACATATTTATATTAGGTGTCTTCCAGACTCTATTATGCTATAAGCTTTGTAAGAACCAGTTTCTTAAATCTTTACCTGTAGGATCTAACACATGATAAACATGTGACATACTTATGAATGAAATTAACCAAAGTCCTTATGTAACACTTGGCCTGAACTTGAAGTAATTGTGTAATCTATAGGGTGAAAACACTAGCTCTACCCCTAAATAGCCATGTGACCTTAGGCAAGTTACTTAAAAAAGCTCTCTGAGCCTTGGTTTCCTCGCCTATAAAATAAAGACAACTATATATATATATATATATATATATATATATATATATATATATATATAAAATCAGTACAGTCCTACCACAAAGGCATACCTATAAAAAGGATATCTAAAAGATAGGTACCACTATTTATAATGAAAAATAATTTTCCTTTCTTTTCATATTAGTTACTAAAGATAAATAGCAATATAATTTATAAAATCACTGGTATTAATATGAAATACTAACTTATAACTGAAGTAACAAAATAAAGTGAAATTTTTGTCTCATGTTTTTTAGTCTTCTCTAAATCCCAAAAACCACCACACCAGAGCATATGTTGCAGCAGAATGCTAATGATATTGCAAATTTTCTAGTGAATGAGGAGAAAGATCACTAAATTCTTTACATGTCATGTTTCATTTTCATGTGATTGTTAATGTTAAGAGCCTAAAGATCATACATCAGCCTTGAAAAATAAATCTCAGACTGCTTAGTATATTGAGTATACACATCTCCTAAACCGGAACATACATATATACAGACACACGTCAAACTCCAATTACAGTTCTTACTTTAGTCTTCACAGCATCATAACGGATTTGTGAAAACTCACGAAGACCAAAAGAACCTCCAACAATCAACAACTGAAACAAAGAAAGGAAAAAAATTAAACTAAACAGAAGAGGAGAATTAAGTCTACCTATAGATTATTTATCTAAATGCCAACAGTGACAGATTATACAAAATCCTATGTAGATTACTGTTACTGGTTAGTTACCATCATCTTTCAGAGTAGATGTAGTATATATACTGTCACTGGGAAACATTTTAGCACATTACCAAATACCAAAATCAGTACCTCATACCTGTATTTGACCTTATGCTTTAAATAACATCATCACAAGGTTTATATTAGTTGATTCTTACAAAAGACATATGAGCTAAGGGGAAAAAATCAACTTAATAGATGAGAAAATAAAAGTTGACTAAACGACTTGTCCATGATTACAATGAGTAAAGCCAGGAATAAAATTCTGGCCTTGTTTCTTCATGACCAAAATTCTTTCAATTTTATGATCTTACAAAATAAGCCTATTGGAGAACATTTTTCTTCATTTTATTACCAAGTGATAAAATCATCTCGTGAAATATGCCACACTTCTAAGGATGTGGTAAATCTTAAAAGAGCCCTCAAATTATCATTGCTACTTTATCATCTCTTCCAATAGCCTAATGGCTTTAATTCTTCATCCTAAAGCTGCAAAAGTCCAGCATTATGGAAAAATATTAAGTATCATTCCTACTCTCCTTTTTATATCGATATATTAATATTAGCAATTAAGGAATACAAAAGTATAAAACATTAGAAAATAGAAAATTTTATAATTATGAAGCTGAAACACCTTTAAGTTACAAAACCTTGAGGGTATGAATTTCAAAACCCAATAAATCTGACAACATAAGATGTAAAACATCTATCCCGACAAATAAATGAAGTAAAAACAACATAAAATCTAAAGACAATAAATCAGGAAAATAACTGATACATATAAGCAGCTAATACTTGCAATGTCGATATGTAAGAATTCTTTGTAAAGTGAAATAACTTGTCTCTTAGTTTCAATAAAAAGATACACCCCTGGTTTTCCTAACTCTTCAGTTTCTCTCTATCCATTCTTTCTCACCTTTTCAACCTCAAAATGATGGAGTTCCCCCAAAAGACTGTCCTCAAACCTCTTCCAGCTATTTATAACCAACACTGAGACCCTGGTGATGCCCGCTTATTTAAAGATGGCCTTTATAACTTAACAACCTCCAAATGTACATTTTCAATGGGAAATATCCCACTGAAGATCTGCCTTCCTATTTAACATCTCCACTTGAAAGGTATATACAAATTAACATTTAACCAAAGGGGAAAAAAAAAAACTCTCTACTTTCAAAACACTTCTTGACTCTGAAATTTTTAACTATATCCTCTTCTAATACTGTAGTTAATACTGTAGTCCAGGCCACTGTCATCACTTTTCTGGGCTACTGCCATCATAGAAGTTACAATCACATGTTACATTTTAAAAATCGTTTGGTCTTTGTCCTGGGTTTCCGGTAGGGGCTAACACGTAATTTCCTGAGTGCTTTAAAAATATAAACTATAATACATCGACCTCTCTGAAGGCTGCTACAATGTGGCAGGAGCTGTGCTCAATTCACAAGGTTTTACTTAACTCAACAACGACCCTGGAAGAATTGAGCCAGTTCACAAACTAGGAAGCTAAAGTATGGAGATGACCGAAAATGTACAGTTAAATTAAGTAAATACATCTAGTTCCAATGATCCAGAGTATCTTCAAGCTGTAGGGGAAGGGGGTGGGAGGAGCTAGTTTAGTAATCATCCAGACTTGGGTTAAAATCTGGTTCTGACATCACTCTCTGAAGCACCAGGGATGGTAAGAGCGGGGCCCTCGAAAACCCACTACCGGCCAGAGAAGACTAAAACAGCCTAAAAGCTCTCAGCCTATCGCCAGCTCCTTCCTAGCCAGATTGCCGTCCCCGCCTTACATATCGAACCAGCCCAATTTGAGGTCCCACCCCTTCCGCAATCCGACCCCACACCTATTCCTTAATGCACTCACCAACATAGGGACTCCGTAGCGAAGGGTCTTGTTCTTGCGCAACGCGCGCGTCACCCCGTGTGTAAACATGACTGAACTCTCAGATCCGCTGGGACGCCCGGCCAAGCAGGCCCAGCGCGGCCTCGCGAATCTCAGCAGCTCAAGCTCCCTCCCAGACCAAGGACGTCTTAGACTCAGCTCTTCTCCTTAGCCTTGGGCCGCATGGTCCGCTCCTGATAGGCCTCCGCCAGGCAAAACCAATCGATCCATCGTAACATACTCGCTCGTCCGTTCGGAAATTCGAGGGTCGGAGCTTTGGTTCCCCCAGGCTGGCTTGCAATAGAAACTTAGGGATTTGATACTCATCGTCATGTTCTGGGGCTTGACCAATATCTTGTTAGAACACCCCTGACACATAGCCGCTCAAGTTAGCTAAGGGGGGCGGGGGCGTGGGGAGAGCTAGCTTCTATGGCTATTTGTGGGATGGAGAGTTTACCAGATTCATAAAGATTTTTAGGAATAAATCTCCACGAAAGGCTAGGTTGAATGGTAATCAGAGTAACGTCTTGCTGTCACTGAACCTTTAATATTAATGCTTTTACTGTGAAATAGCCTGTAATCTTAAGTCACTTATGAATGTTGAATTTTCACTCAGCACACCTTTTTTGTGGGTAATTAGTATGCTCCAGGAACACAAGAGATGCAAAGATATGATCCCCGCTTTAAGCTGGCTAATGGGCACACAAAAGGTAAGTCACAAAAGGCATCATCTACCAAGTACTACATAGTCACTCCAACTTTCTTAGCAAGGAATTTAAGGCAATTTGTAATAATACTTTGGTCTGCCTTTTCTGCCACTTTTCCTCATTCACTCCATACTCCATCCTGGAGCGGTTATTATTCCCTGAGTATTCCATGAACTTCCACATCTTCAAAATGCAGCTTCAGGGACACCAGGTTCTTGAAGCCTCCCTTACTGGACAGGCAAGGTAAATTATTCCCTGCTGGGGTCCCAGTAGCCTTTGACTAATATGTGCAACATAGCGCTATTATGTAGTTCTAATGCAGGACATGGTGAATCCCCCGGAGTGGGAACTCAAGCCCTACACAGAGACAGAGACAGAGACAGAGACAGAGACAGAGACAGACAGAGACAGAGACAGAGGTCTTGACTTCTTGCAGGAAAGAATTCAAGCACAAGCCAGAGTTAGAGACAAAAGGAAAGTTTGTTAGAGAAGGAATAATGCCCCACAGACAGATGTGGTTTCCTCTCATAGAGAATGTGAGAGACCCCTAGTGTTAGAGGAATTCAGTTTTGTATCTGTTTTTTCCTTTTTAGGATAGGGGCATGCAGCATTGAAAGCATGGGAAGTAGTAATCTCAACAGGAATCTTCCTGTAGGTTCCCTGTGGTGTGGCTGTGTGGTTGATCAGCCAGGCTCCCATGTCTAGCAGCTTGTAGCAGGCTATGAATACAACCCGATTTAATATTTAGTTAGTTTGTGTAGTTCTCATGCTTCCTCCCTGTATCAGTGTTAGTGTATAGTCATTGTTCTCCTAATGACATATAAGCAAAATGAAAATAGGAGAGTGGAAAGTATTTCTGTTTAAATTTGAAATTTGGGGTTTTCTTTTTGCTTCTACGACTAAATAAATGAGTTGCCCTCCCATGCAAAAAAAAAAAAAAAAAAAAAAAAAGCATTACTTAAGCTGAGCCAACAGAGATTTTGAAGTGATCAGGACAAGGTTTATAAAAGTAAGCTACTAATTCCTTCCCTTACACTTATTTCTCCAATCTTTCCTCACCCCAGTCTCTTCAGGGAAGAGACACCTTGCAAACCTACAGACTAGATCAGTAAGAAAGGTAGGAGAACTTAACCTGAGAAGTGAAGTCAAACTATATAGTTGGGAGTGCTGGGAGAAAATAACATAGCAGTATGGGAAAGAGTCTGGAGCATTTGTAGAATTCAAGAGGAATTTAGGATTGGAGAGATGGGTTTTTAAACAGGGTTGCTATCATTTATAAATAGTCTCCTTTAATGTTGTGATTCTTTTGTACTTTATTTTGGATTGTTTGACTTCTGCTTTTTGTTGTGTGTTTGTTTAGTTAATCTTTGAGAAGAGAGGGAACCATATAGGGCCATAGGGTTTATGAGAAAATGTATTGTGAAGTATGCAAAATTTGTATTTGGCATTGCCTCTCTCCTTATTCTTATCCTTTTGATATTTCAGAACTCATACAGCATCCAGGTTAGTTAAGTGAATTATTTTTCTCAATTCCCCTTCAGATCCTGGGTGCCAAGGACACTATTCTAAAAGTCTAGACCTTTTCCTACCTTTTAACTACATAAAACATCACCTTACTGGGTCTGACTCTAATAAAGCTCCGTATTCAGCTAGTAGTTAATAATGGATTAAATAATATACATATATTCTAGGTAATGCTATAGCTGATAATCTGTTAACTTTTCTGATCAAGCATGTATTTAATTTAAATGAATACAGATCTGCAGGCTCTCATTGGTTCAATCATTCAAATAAGCATTTGAGAACCTTGAGATGGTCTGTCTATATGTATATTTTGTTTTGTTTAAAGTGCTTAAGTAACATCTGTTGTCCACCACTGGTTTAAAAAAATGTCAAATATCATTGTACATATAAAGTTTTCTATAAATCAAAACATAATGCATCCTTCCACAGATAATTAAATAAAAAAGATATGGTACATGGAATACTACTCAGCCATAAAAAGGATTAAATATTGCCACTTGCAACAATATGATTGGATCCTGAGAGTATTATGCTAAGTGGAATAAGTCAGATGGAGAAGGACAAGAACTCATATGTGGTATATAAAACAAAAAGCAACAAAGAGCAAGCAAAACAAATAAACAAAAAAATCATAGACACAGAAAATAGAATGGTGGTTACCACGGAAGAAGAAAGGTAGGGGGAGGAGGAAGAGGGTAAAGGGGGTACAATATATGGTGATGGAAGGAGACTAGATTTCGGGTGGTGGGCATACAGTAGAGTATACAGATGTCATAAAGTTGTATACCTGAAATTTATATAATGTAATTAACCAATGTTATCCCAACAAATTTAATTAAAAAAACACACATGCATCCAATAAAACTAGAACTTGACACCTAAAAAGTGAATCCCTAAAGTAACTACTTCAAAATCAAGTAACACTATTTTACAAACTAAAAAAGTTTTTCCCAGTTTTATTGAGATATAATTGACATATAACATTGTATAAGGTTAATGTGTACAACATAAAGATTTGACATATGTATATATTGTGAAATGATTGCTACAATGTTTAGTTAACATCTGTCATCTCACATAGTTACAAAATATTTTTTCCTTGTGATGAGAAATTTCAAGATTTACTATAACACTATTAGTAACACTATCTTGAATACCCCCAAATCGAGGATATAAAAATAGAAATTATAAGTTATATATTAAAAAGGAAAGAACTTCATATGAAATCCTATGACTTAAGAGGACAGAAAATAAATTTTCAACTTAGAAAAAAGAAAAAGACCCCCCCAAAAGAATCCAAAGAAAGTATACAGAATTAGTCGAAATGAAAGCTAAAATAAAAGAAATGGAAAACAAACAAAATCAGAAGGCTGATTAATATAAAACCAAAAGCTAGTTATTAGAAAGAATCAATATATTAAGAAAAAAATTAATTTATTAGGAACGACACTAAAAACAAAACCATTATAGGAAAGTAAAAAGGATTATATAAAAATTTGAATTTTTATTCTATTGACTAGCTAGAGAAATGCAGGGTTTTGTGATAAAACAAATGATTTAAAAGTCAAACGTAGCAATTACTAAGGATATTGGGAATTTACCATTAAAAAGGACAAGGCCTGTGGTTGTGACAGGAGGAAATATTCATCTTAATTGAGCCAAATCATAACTATCTTTCAAAAATCCAATGAAAAACTGATCTTTTTAACAAACAGGGTGGAAAAATTGGGCAAGGTTTACAACAGTGGAAATAAAATATATTTTACTTATTTCTCAGCATCGATTGATGTTGAGTTCCCTTGGAAAGATACTTTGTGATCTTACACTCATCATCTAAAAAAATTAACCTTTACTTAGCACATCCACAGAAAAGCCATATTTATTTAAAGTCTAAAATAAATTTCCTGACCCCCCTAAAATAATGCTCAGAGAAAGAAAAGCTTTTTACACTTTTCTTATCTCAGCAATCTGTCATTCACTTTGTTCTGGCCAAGACAATCATTAAATGACACTTGCAGTGATGCTGTGAAATTTCCTTAAACTTGTACACCAGCACCCCTAGAGCCAGATTAAAATACACTTGTTTTCTATACCCCTAATCCCATGCAAAATTTTATTATTCCTCCACTATGATTTTATTGGAGATCATTATATAGGTGCTTTTACTGGTACTTTAAAGGAATTTACAATTTCATGAATTCAAGGGCCTTTTCCCTCCAATTTTCTTTGTGAACACAGAGTTATTATCAACCTCCTTTGCCAGTTGTTTTTAGGTTTCTGGAAGCATTTTAGTTCTTACAGCTTGTCCTTTATGTCTTCTCTAGGCACAAAGCTCTTCACTGTCTATGTATGTTGAATGTTTCTCAAACAAACAAAAAAAAATTATCACTTTCTGTGTAGCCCAGAGAGAAATTTAGAAACCCAAGGAAAGGATTGGAATGTAGAGCAGTAATGAGAAAAAAAAAATAGCAATTTTGAAAACAAAAGTAGATGTGTATGTAGTTGGTGTTAGGGTGGATTTATGGATGGAGAAGCTAAAGGATTAGTTTGTGGATGGTTTTGTGAGAGGCAGATTGGGCTATTGGGAGGAGGTACCTGAAGTACATTGTGACCAGGAAAGGAGTGTGGAGACTGTATGTAGGGAAACTGAGTCCAGGGTGCCTGCAGGACTAAATAAGCTTAAAAATAAAGCTTCTGAGGAAATTACACCAAGTTGAGAATTTATCCAGAGAACAAGTCAGGGGAGGGAATATAGGACACACAAACTTTAAGGTCTATAGGAAGACACTGAGATAAAAAGTCTGGCATTCTAAGTGAAAGGCTGGGGAGGAGAGGTATCAGAGAGAAAGGGTGGAGTGTGGAGTGTAATGAGTTTGCAGAAGTAGGCAGGAACCAGATCATATGGTGACTTACAAGTTACACCAAGTATTTTGGACTGAATCTGAAAGGCAATGAGAAACTTTGGGGGATTTTTAAGCAGAGGAGTGACATGACTGATTCTGTTTTACCAGGATCTCTAGCCTATGGAGGACAAATTGGAGGGAGACCCAGTAGTGAATAGTAAAGAGAGTAGTTAGGAAGCTAATGCAGTAGTCCAAGAGAAATTGGATGATAGTTTGGACTAAGATTCAGGGAACAATGTGAGAGGTTGAGAATAGTGAGAAACAGAATAAAACGCTTAAAGCAACATGTCATTGAAGTTAATAGATCCAAGGACTACTGGGTACCCAAGGTCATTTGATGTGGCCAGAGACAAACGAATAGCCCTTGCTTTAGATAATAATTGCTGTCCAGAAAAGTTGGCTTAAAACTTGTTTTTCTGTAGAGTGCTTCCTTATTAACCACTGACATCATGTACAAAGTTTGAAGTGCAATTCCACTGTGGTTGAGGATGGATGAAAGTTGTGATATGGAAAAATTGCTCCCCATTAACTGTTTGGAGCCCTGGCAGGTACATGGCCAGACCCTATCATGCAGTAAAGCTAGCTACTATTTTAACTGGTAATTCATTACAGGTTCGAAACGTAGCCAATCAGACTTGTTAGAAAGGTATATAAAATAAAATTAACGACTTTTGTGTATGAATGTCATGGTATCTATTTTGGTTGCTTGGGGCTTTTAAATTTTTTATTGTTTTGCTTTCTTTCTTTTCCTTGGCTGTTTTCTAAATAGTTCAGATTACCTTTGGCTATCTCAGTCATTTCTGTAGGTTTGGGAGTAAAGGTAGAAATCAGAGGGACAGAGAAGCCACTATAATAGTAGCAATAGTATATTCACTATGTTTTTTATTTTATGTATTTTGATGCTCTTACATCTGACCCTCCCAGGATCAACCAGTTTTTAGAGATAGTAAATAAGTCTGTCATGAGCACACTTTTCACATACGAACCAACCAATCCAGAACCCACACTCCAACCACCTCCTTTAATGAGCTTTCACTCTCAGGGCCATTATCCACATGCCTTGACCACCCCCAAGGCCAGGTACCTGGCAACTAGGGACAGCCCTTATGCCATAGAGACCACTGACATTACTCAAACTAGCCAGTCCTAATCCTGGTTACCTGACCTTGTCTGTTCCTTTCCACAGTAAACACAATAAAGGCTTCTATCCATAGTTTCTCCCTCTCCCTCTGCCTTATGACCAATGCCAGTGTTTCCCTGTGGCCCACAGCATGGTGTGTCCCCTCCTCTTGGGAACTGTGAGTGATGAACTATCTTTTCCATGTCAGTTGTCTCCTGATCTTTTCACCCTTACTATACCTCAAGTGTTCTATTAATACACAGTACTTAAAATAGGTAGGAGAAAACTACCAATCCTTTCTTATTCTCTATCTTCTATCTACACCTGAATAAACATGATTTTTGTGTGACTAGCAACAAATAATTTTTTCATGAATGTTTTCTTCTACATACATTATTTTCCTCTTAAACCCAAAAAGCAAGGGCAATGTAGTGGAGTATGAGCATGGAAAAAAGTCCTGCTTCTGGCTTCGAATCTTGACTATCAAAACCTAGCGGGCATTAACTAGAAAGAGTAATTTTACATCTCTAAAGTTCTACTTTTCTGTCTTTAAAATGGGGAAATAATTTTAATCTAATAAGTTTATTCAGCATCATGTGACTTTTACTACAACGTGCCGGGTATCTAATATCACTAGTATTTTTATGTGAATCCTTGAATTTTGGGTGGTGTCCTGGCTATGATGGGTGCTCCATTGAGTCTGACAGTGTTCACTCTTCACCTCATTTCCAAAATTTCACCAGGGGAGATTTTGGTTGGCCTTTTTCTGGCTTCTCTTTCTTGGAAGATATGTTTTTTTTTTTTTTTTTTTTTTTAACCATTCCTAGGAAATGTGTCAATGCTCTTCAATCTGAGACTCAAGGAGATCAACATTTGGGAGTTTTCTCCTCTCAATTTTACTCCTAAAAGTCCCATTTCAACCTGCAATATTCTTTGTTCGTGGTCCTCACACTACAGTCTGGCAGAGCCTCGGTTTTGTAAATAAAATTTTACTGGAACACAGCAAAACACTTTTGCTTATAGATAGTCTATGAAAACTTCAAAGAACCAAGGCCTGTAAAATCTAAAATATTTACTATCTGGTGCTTTCCAAAAAAAAAGTTTGCTGCCCCCTGGTCTTTACTGTTTAAATTCTGGTTTCTTTCTGTGACGGATTAAGAATAACCATGCATTCTTTGCGCTACTCCAATCAAGGGGTGGAGTTCAGGTGCCCTTCCAAAATGACTCTGGGGTTGGCCATAGCTTTGTCTGGCTGGTAAGACATCAGCGAATGTGACCAATGTGAAGGTTTGATCAGTACTTTCCACATTGGGGCTTGCCTTTTAGAAACACTTTGCTACGAGCCCTACCTCCATGCTGTGAAATGTCCAATTTAATCCACCAGAAGATGAGAGGCCATGTGGAGAACCAAAGCACCCTAGCCAATAACCAGCACTAATTTCCAGACAGGGAAGAGAGGCCATCTAAGGACTACATACCCCTATTCTGCCATCACATGAATGCAGATGCACGTGACCCCGGGTGATATCAGGAGAATAAGTCAACCCATGGGATCTTTTAAAAAATTATTAAAACATTATTGTTTTAAGCCACTAAGTTTTGCAGTGGCTTATTATATAATTGATAACATATTTTTCTTTGCCCACCAGGGAGAAAATGGCCATTTTGTATGCACTACAGTTACAGACTGGCACTTTCACTCCAGATCTGAACTTTGCTTAAGGTGTGTGACAGAGCAATGACGACCAAGATAAACTGCCTTTTCTCTTCATATCAAAGTCAGCTATATATGCACGGTAACTTTGGCAAAAGGTCAACATTCAGTTTTGACAGGTCCTTTTTTATCATGTGGCACAAATCCATTTCTGCCTTCTCTGTATCTTGTAAAGCTTTGGGGGATAAAGGGGCCACAAGTAAGATATTAAAGGTTGGCAACTGCTTTCCAACTTTGTGTATAAATATAGAATGGTACTGCTACTGCTGTTGTTGTACCTAGTGTAGTCAGTTCCCTATTATCCATAATGGAAGGCTGGGCTAGCAAGATTGAACCAAATTCAGTATTATAAACTTTAATTTTCTGAAATGGTGGACTCCTCATTGGCTTAAAGTAAATTTCCAGGTCTAGAACTAACTAGCTATGTATCTTGAGCAAGTTATTAACCTCTTCAAACCTTGAGTTACCTTATCTATAAACATGGGATTATTCATACTGCCTTGCATATGTGAAAATTTGTTGATATCAGTTATACAAAAGGGTACACCAATGTAGTGTCTGGCAGAATGGAGAATCGGGACAGTATAGTGTGATCGTTATGCACTGCAGGTTCTGGAGCTAGACTGCCTGGGTTAAAAATCCCAGCTCTGGCATTTAACAGCTGTGTAACTTGGGCAAATTACTTCATCTCTCTCATTTCACTTAGCTTAGCTCATCTGCAAAATAGAGATAACGACAGCAGCTGTTGTGAGGCTTAAATGAACACATGCTTAGAACAGTAGCTGAAATATTGATGAGCTCAATAATTGTTAGCTAATTAGTACTGGTAGTATGATAGTGCCCTTATCCTTATCTCCATATCTCTATGTCAAAGCTAAGCCTCAAATTGATCAGATTTCTTTCCTCTTTCCATTGTTCTGTCAGAGGTACAACTCTAAGAAGTTGACAAAAAAAGTTTATTCAACAATCTTCAAAATAAGGTGGAAAAAAATTATAAAGATTCATTGACATATGCAACAAGTTTTTATTCAACACCAATACTGAGCTTGGAACCGTGAGATACACTCTTATCTCATTTGCTGTATGTGGTATCAAGTAGAAAACCTTAGAAATGGTCATCTACTTTGATGGTCTCATTAACATATTTAATCTGTAGTGATATTCCCTAAAGGATACAGTTTTATGCCTATGTATCTTCCAAGTTGCTATCGGGCATCTATTTGACCTGAGAAACTGACTGCTGTTAAAATCCATGCCGTTTAGAATCAAAGCAAAAAGGAAGCAAAAGAAAATAAGGTACATAAGGAAAATAAGCTTATAAATACTAACATGGTCTGGGGGTAAAATGCACATATATCCAGGAATAAAAATTCATATTCGAATCAGAACTACAAAAACAGAATTAAAGTGGGATTCAATTCTGTGATTCCATTTGCAAATCTGCAAAACAAGGATCATCCCAGTTCCTGTGACTGATCAACAAATTTAATTATAGTAAATACAAAGTTCTTTTGTAAATGATTCTATTAGTTAATGATTGACTTGCATTTAAAAACATACTTGAGCCCTCTCCCTTTCCCCTGTGCAAAAAGGAGAACATGAACAGTGAAGGACGTTTAGAAACAAGACATAATGTTTGCTACAACTTGGTTTTTTAGATACAGCAATGCTTTCTTATAATGTTATTACAGTATCATTAAGTTCAATAAGCAAGCAGCTCAAGTGCTGTGAGTCTATAAATATCAACATCAGAAGAGGGTGTATGGCAATTAAGAACCTGGTTTTGATAAGGATTCCTCAAAATTCTGTCTTCCTTTTGATCACAATCACCCTTTTGAATGTGAGTGCTGGTCTCAAAGATTTGCAGATAAGAGAAACAGCATAGGGGCTTACCCGAAGATTAGCAACCAACTCTAAGCTTATTATAGGTGAGAGGGAGAGTGCTTCATAACTCAATCTTCTACTTCTAGGTGACGTTAGAAAAGTACTTTAACAGCAAGATCACCCATAAATACTCCACTACTTTCTGATAATGAGCTATTTAAATTTTCCAGTAGCTGTATCTTATCTTTGTATCTTCAATACCTAGCACATAGTAGACACTCATTTGTTGAAGAAAAAACCCTTGCCTGTCCAAAGATAAATTTTGACAAAAGTTGACTAGAATAAAGTCTTTATTGGCTCCATTTGAAATTATATAAATTCCACTCCCCTACATACTTGACAGCTTAAGTTCCTTATGTTGTTCCATTTCTTTAAATATACCTTAAGTTGCTTATTTACACAATAAAAACAATGTCCAACGTCAAAAACATACTTCTATACAACTATTGGAAGTAACTCAGGAAAGCTCATTTAATTGTACTTGATATTAGGTCTTTCTCAGATTCTGTGGCATCCCCTAATTTTGCACAATGCTTGAAATACCCTTAAGTTGTCAATCAGTGTTTCTGGTCTTTACTTATGGTCCAAAAAGAGAAGATGGAAGTGGACTGAGATAACAGAAATAGTTTCATGTATGTTCATGTAGTGTATACAGTCACAGACATAAATAAGAAAGACCATCTCTGCAACAAACTCTTTAAACTGGGCTATTAGCTCACCTCTCTGAGCCTTGATTTTCTCATCTCTAGGATGTTTTCATCCTAGAATCTTTCTGCTTCCCTTTTTGCTCCAACGTCCTACAATTTGGTTCTAATTTAACAGATGCATAACCTGCAACACTCACTGATACATTTTGCTGGAGGTTGGTCAGTCCTTAGCAAATCAGAAGCCAAAAAACGTTCTACTTCTTATTCTACATCTATTCTTGGGGCAGAAACTTATGGAGAGCTGGGCTCAAAGAAGTCCCAAGTGAAATTCTCATTCTTGGCTGGAGTAATGCCTGTATGTAACTTAAATAATGTCTAGGTTTAAATGCCATAGAGCATTTTTTACTGACACTGCACACTGGAAGCGCCTGACGAACTTTATTGGTGCCTGAGTCTTACCTCCAGAAATTGTACTGAATTAACCTAGGCACAGACTGGGTATCAGAATTTTTATAAGCACTCTGGGTAATTCCAGCCTGAGAAAAAGGAGACAACTATTGGCATAGAGCAGTGATTCCCAAACTTTAGCTCAATCAGTCACCTGGAGAGATAATATATTAAGACACAGATTGTCAGGTGCCATATTCAAGTTTGATTCAGTAGGTCTGGGGTAAAGCCCAAGAATTTGTTTTTCTAGCAAGTTCTCAGGTAATGCTGATGCTTTTGTCAGGAGACCTCACTTTGAGAACTACTGGCAGTGAGGAAATATCATTGATGGGTGCATGTGAAGTCCTGAGTTTAAATCCTGATTCCATTATTACCACCTATGTAATCTTAGGAAAATAATTTTATTCTCTTTTCTTTAGTGTCTTTATAACAATACTTAGAAGCATGAATAGTGTTACCAATTAGGGTTTAGTACAGTACCTGGCTCAGAATGCAGTAACAAATGTTAATTTCTCTTTTCCATTATATGTGGCTAGATGGCGTGATTAAGTTAAATCAATAGCACAGATTAAAACTTGGCCAAGAAAGGAGAATTGAAGCAAACAATGTCTTTTTAGAATTATATGTATAATACAGGATGATAAACGTAGAGAAGTGTTTTAAGAATGTGGTCTTAAAAATACTTTCATTTAAAAATTTTTGAACATAGTAATTTAGGTGGTAGGAATATTAGATACAACCTATAAAGTGACAGCAACATTAGATTGAATTTATAAAGAGCATGAATTTTTAAATGATCTATAATGGATTCCGATATCTTATCAAAGTCTTCTACAGAAACAGAAATAATTGAATAGCATATCTGCCTAAAACTTTGGTATATGGATCTTTTAATTACAAAGAAAACCTAAATTATTAAAGTGCATCAGAATCCCTATTATCAACCAAAGCAAAGCTCCCACCAACGATGGGATAGGTATTCTTTTCGTGTACACAT
Source organism: Eidolon dupreanum (assembly GCA_028627145.1). NCBI lineage: Eukaryota > Metazoa > Chordata > Mammalia > Chiroptera > Pteropodidae > Eidolon > Eidolon dupreanum. The sequence goes on from CM053509.1 coordinate 20,732,359, forward strand.
ACCTACAAATAAACTCGCTTTCCTTCCTGCATGCTGTTTTGCTTCACTTTGTATGTCTCGGGTCCTCTCAGGTGTTAATGTCCAGCCCAACTGTGAGATGAATCCTGGGAGGAAGCAGGTACACTGTAGAAGCTGTCGCACATTCCTCCAGATACAGGGAAGGCATCAGAGGTTGTACCTCGAAAGTGGGGTGGGTTGAGGTGAGAACTGGAATACTGCCAGTGTTTCTCTGTGGAACCTACAATTGTCTGAGTCTCAAAGGTACTGCCTAAATCACATCAGGATTGTTCAAAGCAAGTTTCTCCCTATATAAATAGCTAACCCAGAGGCAAGATCTTACTGGGATTTTTATTTTTAAAAGGCTTCCCTTTACACTCTGGCCTCATGTCATTATGTGACAGCTTTCTTTTTCTGAATTCCTAAAAGAAAGTGATGGTTGTCTGCACATCTTTGTTACTGCATCGTGTTCTCAACAGTACCATTTATTTTTGTTTTCAGCTTTTACCTAACCTGATCATGTACTTTTAACTTCTTATTTATGAATTCTCCTAACTACACTGTGAGCTCCTCAAGGGTCCTTAACTTGTCCCCTTCTTCCATGGAACTTTCTCAATTGTCTCAACAGAACACAAGTAACTGTTATGTTCCCCTTTGCTGTCTGCAATATAAATTCAACACCAACTTATATTGCCCTGCCTATACAGCTAATTCCATTTTTATATGTATAGGTGTTCTCTTCCCAACTGGAACCCCCCCCAAAAAACCCTTTGGGGTGAAGGCTATACATGTTTCACTTCTTTGTAAAGGTATCTTAATAAAGCTGATGTCCATTCAACATTTGTAAAGTACTAGATCATCCATACTAAAAATCAGACACAACTGGTTGCCTGAGGGAAAATGCTTACACTCTTGCTGTCAAGATTATATAAGGCCTATAATCCAACCAGTATCTTTGTAGGATGGAAATGATTTTTTTAAAAATGATTTTCCTAAAGCCAGAAAATTAGCCTTGGTTCAGCCCTCTTCAGTACTTTAAAATCAACATTCAATACCACAAGAACATGATGGTTCTTACCTCATTAATAACCTTAGTATTCCCTAGTATCTATTCACTTATATCCTTTTCTCAAGGTTTCCCTATGAAACATCCACCAGACTTCCTTACCCCCTGAAAGAAACAAAACTTTTTTCCCCATCCCTGCAAAATGGTTTATTCACTAAAAGCCACAACCAGTGTATAGAGGCTTTCTAAAAAACTAGCAATCCAAACTCTCTAAACTTAACTGAATCAAAAACAAAGCTGTTTCCTGCCCATTCTGACAGGAAGCAGTTCCTTCTCTTAAATTTTGCCTGTTACTAGAAACCAAAACGACTGGTAGATAGTCTGAGAGGGCTCAGGTGCTGCCTTGGAGGCACTATCCTTTTTCTTTTGAGGTTTTTTCCACTGGGTTGGTTTGGCCCCATCACTACAGCTCTGACCACAATCATTTCAGCTGATCCTTTAACAGGACTGTGAGGTATCAAAAAAGTCATTAAGGAAGACCAGAGATTGGTAAAATTTATCTTAAAATCTGATTTTGGAACAGATTGACTTGCACAAAGCAGGATTGGTATTTTTACCTCAACTTCACCTTAGCTATTTTGAAAAGAAATAAGATTTCTAAGATTTTCAATTAGTTGCTTCAGTTTTTTCTTTAAAAAAAAAAAAATGTTTTAGATTGGGTGTCCCATAAGACTCACTCTCTCACTCCCACTGTATATGAAATTCTTCAGTTAAGATCATTGCTTACATCAGAAACCTAGAAACCAGAGTAGCTTCCTACCTCTTTAATTCTCCATATGGCATTACTATTATACTGTCATATGTGCATATAAACATATATATATATGTATATGTGTGTGTGTGTGTGTGTTTTAAAACATGAAAATGCTCTCTTCATTATCTTTTGTTTGATATAGGCACCCAAGTATGTAGTCAGAAAGTAAATAAAGGCCACAAAAACTTCCCAAGGAAGATCATTAAAAAGAAAAATTCTCTTCCTCTTATATTACACAGCTGGCCGTTGAGGTAAGCCAACTAAGAAAATAGGTATCACCCAAGGTGATGGGAAGACTGGACCTTTGCCTCTTTGGGTTGTAGCTCAACTTCCATTGGTGGTCATAGTAAAATACATAACTCTTCATTTGTGCTGAATCTTTTCTTCAGCTTTCCTTCAAACAATGCCTTTACTCTTCCATAAGAATACGAAGACTTGGAGACTTTGAAGAGCAAGTTTCTGGCTGGGAAGCAGTCTCTTTAAATCATGTGTTAGCTATGCAGAGAGAGGGAAAGATATGGGAAATGGCAGGGGAGGAAGGTGAGAGAAAGGAAGAAATCTATCTTCATTGGGTGCACTAGAGGAAAAGCAAGCTTTTCAAAATCGTTGCCGGTATCTCATGAAGACCCAGGCTGCTACAATGGTGAGGACAAAAACTGGCACCAGCACCATAGCTATGGGAATACCACTTGGCTCTCCTTCACCTCGATGTCCGATAGGCCCATTCTGCACCTGTAACTGGAAGGAAAGAAAAATGTGAACTCTAGTGATCAATGTGTGTTTACAACTGAAATATCTGGTTGACACATTATCTGGGTCTACAGTCTCTAGATTACCCACAGCTGCAAACACAAGAACTATCTAGCAGTAGGCGTCTTCACTGTTTGTCCTCAACTGACAACATCAGTGTCGATTCTTTAGAAATAAAATAAATTTGATGGGGAGGCATTTAACCTTGATGTGCTACTAATCTAAAAAGAGACACCTGAGAGTAAGTCAGATAACCTTCTTCTGTTTTTGTACTGTCTCCACCAAACTCTATGTGTATTATATCAGGAATATGAAGATATGTGATGAAGCTTATTGATCCTATAGGAAACCTGGAAGTTATTAAGCAGAGTTGGGGATATCCATCTTCCTAAAAATGTTGACTTAGAAAGATTATCAGTCATTGGAGTGCAATAAAAGCAGGTATGGACAATGTTATTTAAATTATCTGTTATCTAAGCATAAACTGCACCCAGGTAATGCCATTATTTAGAAATACTTTCTATATCTCAAAAGGCACTCACTCCCTCCTAGGATGGGGTCATGTCCTTCATCTCCTATTTTGTAGTACTAGACACAGCTAAAGGTTAAACCTGTATGGCACAGGTAAATAAGCATAAAGAAATCACATCCAAGCATCAATTTAAGAGGGAATAACTTTAAAGGCACACTGAACCTGTTTTGCAAACACATTCCGAAATCCTTGCTATGGGAAGAATTATGTCTACCCAGGAATCTTTTCCCATCATGCAAATTATAAAACACTGGGAACTAAGAAGTGGATACGGGGATAGGTGCAGCCTTTACTGAATTCCGAATTCCATTTCTGTTTTCCTGGAGTTCACCTTTGAGCATTAAAGCTTTGGTCAGGAGAGTCACCAAGTTGATAAGTAAAGGGTTCATGGTGGTGATAGGGAAAAACACAAAGTGAGTATGAGAAAGCCCACCGTCTTTGTACTTAAGAGTTTTATAAGTAAGAATGTTGAACAGCAACATGTTTCCTTCCATACTGAAAAAAAAAAAAAAGATTCTGGTTGTAACTTTTCCCCATTTATTTTAATTTGGTTGTCAAGCTTTATTCTTAAGGCGCATTACCTTGAAGCTAGGACCTGGGTTGCAAAAATACTGTTATGAATTCCCTTTGATGATAAGCATAAGTCCCAGAAGACCCCTGCTTGTGCCAGTCAAGCTCTTCAAAAGAGAGTGCAAGAAAAAAAAGCCCAAACATACCACTGAAGATTATACCACAGGATTTATTCACAGAACAGTACAAAAGCCTGATGCCAGGTTGCTGGCTGCGAATGACACCTACCCTGTGCTGCACTCTCAGGGACACGGCGTAGCCTGCATTACGAAAGAGGTCTACAGCATCCTTGTGCAGCAGGTTCTTCAGGTCTTGGCCATTTACCTGTCAAAAACAGCAAGGAAAAGTAGTAAGAGGCAGAATACAAACTCTATTAAGTCAAAGATTTATTCTCATGTGACCAAACATTTAAAAAACAAACTCCTACAGAGCAAATCCCAAGGGTTAGGAGAATGGGTAAAGTCACTTAGAACTCAGTGTAACTTTTCATTTTCAAAGCTATGTTTTCCTAGAACTTAGGTTCCATGGGCCATTTGAAGAGCATCTAAGAAAAAAAAAAAAGTAGTTGCTCTTTCATCTTAGCTCCTACAGCCCGTCCTGTTTTGACACTTGGGAGTCTGTTACTGTATTTATATGTCTTCCATGAGCATCAGCCTGGCTCCTAATGGATAACATGGGCTAGGTTTATTCCTAATCCCTGGCATTGCCAGCTACAACTCTAGAAATATAACTATGAAACTCTCCCACTATTTATTTTGATGTGGTACAAATCTACTATCCCATTCTACCATTCGTGTTCTATTGTGAACAATTTCCCTTGATTCCATGGATTCTCCTATCCTCCTCGAGTTTACTAAAAACCATATTCCTGTGATAATACAAATTCCTAAAAAATGTTTCAGTGTAGGTCAGTCCTACTATTTAGAGGTGAGAGATGTGAAGGACTACTGCCATTAACACTTTTTGAGTGTCAGGACTGACACTTGCCACAAGTGATATCTATCTTATGCTGCGCTCAGTGACAGTGCATAGCCCACTTTATGTAAGATCTACGTATTTTTTATACATGTCAATGTCATCAACGACAGCAGCAAGAACATCTATTTATTTGGTAGGTCTGTGCTATATGCTTTACATAAGAACTATGTAATTTAATTCTTGCAATAATCCTATGAGATAGACATTATCATATTGTATTCACAGATGAAGAAACTGAAGCTTAGCAAGTTTAGGTAATTTACCAAAAGGCATAATAAATGTAGGAGCTAGGGTTAGGGTTTTTAAATACCAGAAGGAACATCAAAGTGGCCTGCGTTTTACTGTTCCTTCTGCACTATTCCTCCAGCATGACTCACTATTCCCTGCTCAGCTAAAACTCAAGCCACTGACTTATTCAACCCTTCTCACCTTCCTTGCCACAGTCTTCCTTCTCCTAGAGGTTCATAATAGCCCCTCTACTCTATCTCCTGCCAGTATCCTTGGTGAATTAATTTACCAACACTTTGGCTTTGTAGACTGTCTACCTTCTCAAATTAATAGTTTCTAGCTCTATTCTATGTTAGTCATCAACTAGCATAAGCCTTGGACTTCAACAATATCTCAGACTCTTAAAAACTGACCATAATTTCTACTCCCCTCACACTTCTTATTCCTCTCTTGAGAAGCCTCTTTATCCTCATCGATGCCTTTAACCTTTTCAGATTTTACTTGCATCCTTACTCATCTAGGAGTTCCTGTTGTTATTTCAACAAAGTACTTGGTAAACTATTAAAATTCCTTGTCCCCATGATCTTCTGCCATCTTTCCAGTCCTGGGCAACACAGTGCATTTACCTTCTTTGTTATTGAGTTTAATAATCCTAGAGAAAAAGAGACAGTCACACACTCCACCACAGATCTATGCTAGATGACTTCTGCTATACTCTTACAACCCTTCCACTCATCTGGTGAACTCTCTAATAAATACCCAGTGGTAGCTGTTCCAGACCTTTTCTACCATCAAACTCCAACTCCAATCCCATCTCTCTCTAGACAGATTCCTTTGCCTTTTCTTTTTTTTTTTTGATTTTTAGGTGAGGCAACCCTTGGTTGACCTCACAGATTGCAATGACCTTGTCAGCTTACAATTTCTTATTTTTTACACCTATAGCAGTTGGTCTTCCTAGGAGGTCTCCCACCCAAGTACTAACCAGGCCCGACCCTGCTTAGCTTCCAAGATCAGACAGGATTGTTCAGGGTGGCATGGCTGTAGACTGCCTTATCTTTCTTGAGAATATTGAGAACTTCTTACAAACACTTTCCCAATTTTCTTTCCTCCCCCCTAAAAATTTCTTGATATCCTCTCACTGCCACTTCCTCGTGTCTGAATTATTTCCTTTACGAGGCTAAACCATCCACTAGTGCTCTAGATCATATTCCTTCTAGCCTCCATACAGAACTTAGTCACTTACTCCTCTCGACTGCTTAATTATTATCACCCTCTGCTCTTTCTCAACTAAGATTATCCTCATCTATAAAGAAAATACAGATATTTCTTGGAGCCCACTATCAACCTTCTCATCTTCTCTCCTCTTTCTTTCATTGCAAAACTTGTTTAAATAACTGTTTGTATGCACTGCCTCCACTTTCTTAGCATCCCCTCACTCTTTATTCTCTTGTAACCTCATAATATATGAAATGAGGGGGAAGAACATGCTGTCCTGCAGGACAGCAGTGAATTCCAATCACCAGATCCTATAGCCCTTTTTCAGTCTTCAGACCATCTCCTCCCTTCTGCAGTTCTCTCCTGTCTTAGCTTATGAATACTGAGCCCTCTTAGATCTTGAACTATTCCTTTCCCAATTCCTTTTTACTTCCTTCTTAAGGTAAGTAAATATTCCTCAATGTCAGTTGTCCTTTGTCCTCTTTAGCATTTCTCCCATGTGATCTTTCACAATTTCAACTGTATTCTGCAAGACAACCCTCAAATTTTCATCCCTACTTCTTCTGGATTTGCCAATTTCCTCCTGGTTGCCTGTACTTAAATATTCTGCTATACCCCAATGCAACATATCCAAAGTCTCTTTATTACTTCCTGCAAAACCAGAATATCCCAACTTCCTTCTTAGTCCTTAGACTAAAATTTTGATATTTTAAAACTCTCTCCACTCTGTCAATCTTCACATACAATATACTGCCAAATCCTGTAGTCTAATAACAATGACTTTCCTCATATGCTATTTAATTTTTATTACCTCTCTCTTTAGGCTGTGGATACTTTTAGTTGAACTTCTGTAATCACCTCTCTGACTTACTTTCCTTTAAGTCCTCCCCCATTCTAACCTAGTCAAACACTGTCTCCAGACCAATCTTCCCCAAGTACAATTCTGATTATATCACTTTATGACTCAAAACAAAAATAGGAACAGGAGAAGAGTGCATGCCTAATTTCTCATTCTGGTATATGAAGTCCTAAAGGAAATGGCTTGAAACTATCTTTCCAGTTTAGTCTCTCACTACTCCCTTTCATAGATCTTCTGCTCTAGCTGAATCATATAACTCATAATCCTGGAATATAAAACATATATTCTTACTTTCATACCTGTGCTTAAGCTATATCCACCATCTGAATACCCTTCCCTTTTAAAAAATTCTATTTATCTTTCAATATTGATCTTAAATAGGGCCAGTCCTGCTACTCATAGTGTAGGAATGAATACAGGGTTTTCTAGTTAATGGACTTTGATTTCATGGTACCAAGCCACATTCTGATTATGTCTTTCTTTTCTTTTTTGGTAGATGTGTCACAGAGAAAGAACTTCAGGATTTCTCAATTAAGTCATTCCCAGTGACTCAATTTTCTAGTTAATTCCTGGGGGAGAAAATAGGTGTGAGACTGCTGATTGTAGTGACAATACTCAACTAATCTAGCCCATGTGAAAACTGTATTTATTTCTCATTGTTAAAAAAAAAAAAAAGGTATTTATTTTCCCCCAGAGACAAATAAGGCAATGATGCATTCGTGTCAATGAATGCCAAAGATGTAATAGCTCAATATCAGAGCCAGGTTTCATAGTAATATGAATGCAAATGGGAGAACTGAGTCACTAATATGACACTCAATGGCAGGAATACTGAGTTCAAAATCATCTTTACCATAGTAGTCAGTAATAATTGCCAGCAACCACTGCATATTTATTATCATCTCTGGAGTTGTCTATTCATTTTACATGTACTAACTTATTTAGTCTTCACAATGGTCCCCCTATAAGTTAGGAGCCCCATTTTATAGGTGATAAAACTCGAGAGGCTATGCAACTTGTACATGGGCATACAGAATGGAAGAAGCAAAGCCTGGATTCAAACTAAAGCTGCTCAGCCTAAAAACTTCATTTCAAAACACTGAACTATAGAAATTTACAGTGTAAGCAAGGATTTTATTTTTGTAACATATTACTATCTATCACATTAATGCTGTAAATTGAATTTTAATTGTTTTTGCAGTTTTATTTGTATCTATTATTTAACACATTAAAATTTTGAGTTGTTAAAATTATAAGGTGTTTATATATTAATATTTTTATTCATTTGTCTATATTGAAGTAGCATTAAAAGTTAAAAAGCAATTTAGTTAATTGTCATTTCACTGACAAGGCCTTTCTAGATAACTCTATTAGATGTGATTAATTTGTGTCTTTAAATCTCCACACTATGTAACCATCTTAAAGCTTGAACTGAACTCCGCCTTATGTAATATCACTTTATATTCTACTGTAAATAACTTGGAGAGATTGTATCTCAACTCATCATTTTAACACCTATAATACCTGAATAGTGCTTGAACAACACTGGAGTATAATAAATGTCACATGATCTCCCATAAGAGTATACCCCGCAAGCCATAACTACACAAAGCGTGACTGACATATTCTCAATATTACACAAAGTTGAAAGGCCTGTAGTCTGTTAGCAGCTTTATCGACCAATGACCAGTGTGTATGTAATCTTGGTCATCACCTGAGCTTCCTTCTAAGGAAAGAAAGATATTTGGTGACATTAGGCAAAAGATGGTGCTATTATAGGGCATAGGCAAATTATGCCAATTATGCCTTCTGATCCTCCTAGTTAAGCCTAAAGGTATTCTAACATAAGAGGACTGTTACACTAATTGCTTTAAAAAAAAAAATAAAACCCCCAAAACAAAGGGTCTTTTAAAAATGCAAATAGAATTTCATTTTTAAAGAACCATTTCTCACTCTTTACCTGAGGTAAACCAGCTCCATAACACAAATCATGATTGCTCCAGAGCCAGATTTGCTTTCCAACATCTACCTCTTCTTAGCATTTTTACACATTCCAGGTTATATTGACTAACCACCATGTTTTGTATGCTTTACCCCTGAATACATGTAGAATCCATTCTCTTTATCACCATCTTTCTTAATAGAGACCAGAGGGTCTCCAAGTGTGGTCCCAGACTTAGCAGCATTAGCACTAACCTGGAAACTTGTTAAAAGTGAAAATTATTAGGCCCCATCCTACCAATCTATGCTTTCACAAGCCCTCCAGGGGATTCTGAAGTTTGAGTTAGCTCAACCTAAACTGCCTGAAGTGGTCTTCTAACCGGTCTCCACACCCAGCCTACTTAACCTATTTAACACATATTCTATGCATCCACACATTTCATCTGTGATTTTCCACTTACTGGAGTAGTGATTTTTCAAATATGAGTCTACTGACCCATTACAGAAGATAATGAAGTCAATTCAGTGGGTCAAGACCAGTATTTAATTTTTAGGAAGTGAAATTAGAAGAAAACACAACATATCAGAAAGCATTACATGTAGAAGAAATAAGAATTATTTTGTTAAACTCTGCTTTGAGTGTGTATGTGTAAACATCTACTTCCTATTACAGGTCATAATTTAAAAGGTCTGAAAGACAGTAGCCTTCAGTAGTGCTTCTCAAACTTTATTCACAGTTACCCAGAGATCTGGTTATAATGCAGGTTGAGGAAGGTTCCTGAGAGTGCATTTCTAACAAGTTCCCAGGTGATGGCCAGATGGTCCTTGGACCTCGCTTTTAGTATTAAAAGCTACTGAGAAATCTTAGAACACTACTAAACTTGCTACTTCAGCTTCCTTAATGTATGGCATAGTAAATTCTATTGAACTTAAGCTACAGCAGATTTGCGATATGCTAGAAAATTTTGCTGACTAAAATGTTCAGAAACCTGGGCTGGTGATGTTCTAGTTAACTGAAGGAGAAACATAATTTTTTTGCCTTAACTATGGCTGTTAGCAGTCTTTAGAAATTAGTTTTCTATTTCTTGCCTTAGGTAATGAGTAAACTGAGTTAAAATTTGTTTTCTTTGATGATTAGTAATTTTGAATTGCCTCAAGATAATGTTAAGAGTTACAGGAGCTCTAAATATAGGATAATATAAATGTAAATGTATAAGATGTGAAGAATGGGCTCAATTTAAGAAGCAATAACCTCAGATCACATACACTGTGGACATTTTAAATTTTTACCAAGATCCTGAAAGGAACTGTAGTTTTGGGGAAGAGGGTCTCTTTTATTTAACAAAGTTGAAAGAATAAAAAAATTATCCAGTTCCAATTAATCATCAGGCCCAACCAAAAAAAGTCAGTTATGCTATAATTCATTCACAGAGCAACTAACTTACTAGATGCTCACTCTTCATAAAGGATTGACTATTCTTGATATCCACCTCCCTTCATTTAGGCAAACACATGGGGAAAGTAAGAAACCTAGACAGTTTACTTTTTTTTTTTCATAAAAATAAAATTTCCCCAGGTTCCCTGGTAATCTATACAATATTATACCATCCTCACCATCAAACACAATGAATTCGAGTGAGAAATCCTCAGCCCTCAACTCAATTTCAAGTCTGCTCTGCTATACGTAACATCTGTGTTTGTTTCATGGTTATCAGATGTAACAGGACCTTAAATATTTAAATTTCTTTAAATATTAAAAAAATTTTTCTTTTTTTTTTTTAGTTTAAACCATCCAGTGTTCACAAAAATTTAAATTTCACATTGGATGAGAAAGGGAAAACTACATAATAAATCATTCAGTTATTTAATTTTAGAACTTGAAATTAAGACAAAACATGGGCATTTAGGGAGAAATAGAAAGATTACTCAATAATAACTCCCAAGAAATCTAGATCACTTAATGCTACTTCTATTAGTTATCTAAATGGATATGTGCTAAGGAAGGGATATAGTTTGATTATCTAACAAAAGTTAAAAGATATATTTTATATATCTTTTAAATATATGGGGCATATTTTATAACATGGAAAAATAACCTGTGTAAGAATAGGAAAGCTCATAAAGAATCAATGGAAATATAAGCTAATAAATAATTTAGCATCACTTTAGAGAGACTCCAAAGCCAAAAATAAGTGAATGCTCCAGTATATTAAAGGGATAAAGTGAGCTAAAGCATGGATGCAATCATTTAATGGTTAATGCCTAAGAAATTCATTTAAGAATAGAGAGGGAATAGGATGATGAAACAAGAGAGGAATTATTTCTTAAAGATCTAGGAAGAAGAATTTTGGAGCAAACTCTTGGAAAGGAAACTGGAGTCAAAGAATATAGACCTGGATAGAATGGAGAGAATATGCTGGCCTTTTCCTTATACATGCTCCATCTTATTCTCTTTCTCCATCTTCTTTATTTCTCTCCATATCTGACTTGGATTTTCCCCTCTTCTTTCACATGTCTTTACCTTAATTGGCCAGAACATAAACTTAAATCATTTTTTGTAATATGTTATATATATATTTGTAATAGTAAATATCTTCTATAGACCTTTGTAATACTTCTTGTATTTTGATAAAGTGAAATTGTCTTTGCTATAAATTTTAAAGTCAAGTGAGATGAGCTTTTTAGACATCTACTTTTCTCCTCATTGGCATTTATCTCTTACCCTTTTTAAAAACTTGAGTGGTCTTCTAATTATTTTTTTCTCTATGAGACAATAACCCACATAAGAAAGGCTCCTCATCTCAGCTTATGTCTAATAAATTCTTTCACATTGAGGTTTATGTCTTTTTTCCCTCTATTTCTACCCTTTATAGAAAGATTAATTTCAGTTTTTATATAAAACCATACATAAAATCTACTATTAATTCACCATGTAACTTTCTGTTTAGGATAACTAATACTAGCTCCTCATTTACCTTTTTGGAGGTTGTATAGAATACTGGTTAAGCATACAGGCTCCAAATTCAGACAGACCAAAGTTTTAGTCCTCTGCCACTTACTACTTGTGTGACCTTGGGCAAGCTGCCCGATCTTACCAAGAATCAGCTTCCTTAGCTGCAAAACAGGCATAATAATTGTACCCACCTCATAGAGTTTCTACAATATTAAATAAGTTTAAAGTTCTAAGCATACTGCTTAGCATATAGTGCTCAAAAACTTCTAACCATTCTCATTTTTCAATAACCTACCTTTACCCAAAGCTTTCTGAATAATATTGCTCTTTTTAACCCTTATACTTTTTAAGTGTCTCTTGTGTCAAAATATTAGAATGCATAGTTCCTAACTACATGCTATATCTTATTTTAACAACCTACAGTCAAGTTTTCCTTCATGTACCACTCAATTCATGTTTTTAGAATGTCCTTCTCCTGGGAGCTATAGGAAATAATCTGCTTCTTAACTTCTCAATGTCCTTTGAGATAAAAGGTAGATTATCATTGTCTCTCTCTCAATGGATTAATAAATACGGTCTAGAAGCTTATTATACTGAGAGTGGCAAAAGGGTCAGTGAGAAGGACTAAAATGTGATATTACCATCCATGATACTCTATATTCTGGATCAGCCAACCTTGCTGGGTTTGCCTTCATTTGTAATTTGTTAAATATACAGAGTACTGTGCTAGAATGTAAAAGGTTAAAAAAAGATCTGGTCTCTGCCCTTGAGGGACTTGCAGATAATAATAAAATTAATGGTTACCGTGTAATCAGGGTATTACTAGATACATTAGCAGAGTAAAATGGGAGCACAGTGGACAGACATCCAAATCAGATTACATTTTAATTTTTTATCTTAATAATGGGTGAAAAAGGGCTCTGAGTCTAAAAAGACCTTCCTTTTTTGCTGCTTATGGCGTAAAGGAATACATATTAGTATTTTAATCAACAAAAGACAGGTGATAAGTATAATGGAAGAATGACAAAAATTGTGGGTTTTAAATGCCTCCCCCACCTGCCAGTCCCTTACCTCTCTCTGTTTCAGTTTTTGAACCTGGGTAAGTAACTTCACATTCTGTACTTAATTTGCCTTGTCTATCTATCAAGTGAGGTAATATCCTCCATACGCTACGGTAGGGCTGGAAAAGATGACTGATCAAGGTCCCTCCCCTTGAACTCTACAATTTGGATATTTACAGACCCCAAAAGGCAGGCAAGAATCTTCCCAAGGAAAGGACTAGAAATAGGAACTAGGGTCTAGGGAGCAAGGGACAGTGAAGGAGGCCGAAGCCAGTTCTCACCGAGAGGATCTTATCACCCTCCTGGAGCCGCCCATCCAGGGCCGCAGCCCCATTCTCTTTGATGCGGCTGACGTAGATGCCACTGTCATTGGAGATATACTGTTGATCTGTCCCACCGACGATGTTGAAGCCCAGCCCTGAGAAAATCATGGAGGAGTTGTGAAGGAGATAGGGATGAAGAAAAAGAAAGGCATTAAAGAAGAAGAAGAAAAAGAAAGAAAGGACTGGTGGAGAGGGGAGGCTGGTGAGTCAGACTGATGTAGCTGGTAAGTAGTCATGGGCAAGGTCAGTGAATAGTATTGCCACAGAGGTCCAGAGTACCTAGAGTTGCCCATTCAGACAAGGTAGAACTAAAAATACAAGCATGGCAATCAATGTGGTTTGTTGAATATAAAAAGAAAGATCTATACTAACTCAGAGAAAGAATAATGGTGATTCTGATAAGATGAGCATCTGCTCACACTTAATTCTGATTCTGTTTGTGGCATTCAGAGGACCCAGTTCTTGATCTTCCTGCCAATAATATAATAGGGTTAGCTGTGTTCATGAGAAAAAACCACGCTTTTAACTAATTAGCAAATGAACTACTCCTAATCAAATTTTCCCCTCCATACTTCTCTTCTCCCAACCTTTTGGAGAATTTGTGTATGACGGTGTTTTGGAAGAAACAGTCTTGGAAGTTTCATTTTTTTCTATTTTGAGTTGAGGGGGCAGTCGTATAGGTGCTAGCAGGAATCCTGGGAAACAGAAAAGTAACCAATGCTTCATAATAGGACTAAATCACCAAATTCACTCCTCTTTCCTTTTCTACCTCAAGTGCAAACCACATACTTGCATATAATAATTGCCAAGTTTTATTTACGGTAGCAAACTGACTACTCAATGATTAGCAACTCCCCATTTTCCCCTCTCCCTCACAATCACCATTCTATTCTTTGCTTCTAGAGGTGACTATTTTAAACAAGCATAAAATTTCAGTTACACAAGATTAGTAAGTCCTAGAGATCTGATGTACAACATTGTGCCTATATATAGTAATAATGTATTATAATATAATTAAAAATCAGTCGAGAGTAGATATCATTTAAGATTTCTTACCACAATGAAATAAAATGTTTTTAAAAAAGAAAACTGACCACCAAAATACTATTTCCATGGACTAACCACTACATCGTAGGAAGGATTTCACTTTACGAAAACCATTGTTATGAAGAGATTTTACCTATGCATTGACAAAAAAAGAAAAAGAAAAAGAAAGAAAGAAAAAGGAATTTCCCTAGCATTTCCTAGGGTTTTATGTCCAGTACTGTAGAATTCAGAGCCATAGTGCAAAGAGGAAAGAGATAGTTTGGAAAAAATTAAAAAACAAAAATGTGGTTGCACAACTGGAAAGAAGAGCCATAATCACTAGCCTATTGCTGGTTTCAGTATACCTCTGATCCTCAGCTTCCTTTTCTGTAACATAAGGGTTACAAATGCTGCCTTCTCTATCTCAAAAGGTAATTGTTAAGGTACAATTACATAAAATCTGAAAAAAATCCTTATAAACTACATAGTGGTTGCTGTATTTAGTAGCTGTACTAAGAATAGTTGTCAATAAACTAGTAGTACCTGCTACAGACCCAAAACAGATAGCTGGATGGAGAAAAGATGAATAAATATACAGTATAAATGTGAAAAGTCCTGAAATATAAGACAGATTAAAAAGTCTGTCTATCTACTAATAGGACAAGACTGAACTAGAACTCAAACTTATTGCAATTAAGTAGGTCTATAACCTGTGACCCAGACATCCCCCTTCATGAGTAGTTTCTAGCAAGGGTAATATTTAAAATAAGCAACAATCAGTCCGGAATATGCACCAACCAACTGTAACAGACATCAGCTGGAAACAACCAGAGGGAGAGGGGGGTATCTCAGTACATAACTGCTGATTATCGCCTGTGTCCTAGGACAATCTTCCATAAACAGGGTGGACCACATATCCTGGTTTGTCTGGGAGTCTTGATATACACCTGTTGTCCCAGTGTAATCAAAATATTCTACTTCGATTTCAAAAGCATCTCAGTTTGGACCACTGTGATTATCCTATCTATAAAGGGTAATGTAAGAACATGTTAATTGTAGTATGTTTTATAACAGTATGGAACCGATGATAATTTAGGTGTTCATCCTTTGGGGAATAGATAACTAAAATATAGTTAAAAGTTAGAGGCACTGAAAAATTATATATAAAGTAACAATTTTAAAACATAATGCTGGTATTAATAGTACACTATCTTCTTACAAATTAAAAACACATGCACACAAAATAATAATACCTATTTACAAAATGCATGTATATTTAAGGACATGTAAATAAGGCAGGATAAGTAGCCTAGGGAAGTTCCCCTTCCCCTCCAGGATGCCACTCTGGAATTTTGCCTTAGTCTCTTACTGAGCCCTTTCCCTGTGGTTCTGGAATTTCTCCCTTGCCCCTTACTCAGGCCTCTCCTAGTTTTGATTTCAAGTGCCATGGTCAGGAGACAACATAGATGGCCTTGGGCCACCCCCTCCTTTCCAAGTGGCATGAGAAACAAGCCAAGACCTGGGGGCAGGATGGATCTCCTTGGGACACCCACACCCACAGGAAAACAAATAAAAGCCCATTAAAAATAAAAAATAAAATAAAAACAAGAAGACAAAAGCCCATAATTCAGACAGCTTAAGGGAAAACTCTGAGTTGTCCCCACTTTTCTCTTAAGTGTGTACTTTCACTTTAGTAAAACTTGCGGTCTGCTGTATCCTTGAATTTTTTCTTGCAGCATAAGACAAGAACTTGGTCACTGGAGCTCCAGGTCAGGGTCCCCCGGACACCTGACCCATGGAGCTCTCCAGTATCAACTGTTTTAGTAGTAAAATATATGTAACATAAAATTTAACATTTTAGTCATTTTTAAGTGTGTGACATTAATTCTGTGACATTAAGTACCCTCATAATGCTGTACAACCATTACCACTATACATACCCAGAACTTTTTTATCATACCAAACAAAAATTCTGTACCCATTAAAAAATAACTCTTCACCCCTCCTTCCCCCTAGCCTCTGGTAGCCTCTATGTCACCTTCTGTTTCTACGAGTTTGTCTATTCTATATATCTCATATAAGTGGAATCATACAATATTTGTTCTTTTGTGTTTTGCTTATTTCACTTTGCATAATGTCTTCCAGGTTCATCTTTGTTGTAACATGTATCAGAGTTATTTCATTCCACTTAAAGATTGAATAATATTCCATTGTATGTATGTACTACATTTTGTTAATCTAGTTATCTGTCAATGTACATTTGACTGTTTCCACATTTGGCTATTGTGAATAGTGCTGCTATAACATTTGTGTACAAGTATCTGCTAGAGTCCCTGCTTTCAAGTCTTTGGAGTTAATATCTCAGAATTGAATTCTTGGATCACATAATAATTTCATGTTTAACAATTTAAGGAACTGTCCACACTGTTGAGGAATGGTTTTCCAAACAGCTGTATCATTTTACATTCAAACAAGCAATGTCTAGGGTTCCAATTACTCTACATCCTCACATATCATTTATTTATTTTTCTTTTTTGGATTTTTTGGATAATAGTTATTCTAATGTTGTTGTGTCCTTGAATTATTCCTCTCAGTGGTTTTGATTTGCATTTCCCTAACACTAGTGATATTGAATTCACCTTTTCATGAGCTTATTGGCCATTTGTATACCTTCTTTGGAGAAATATCTATTCAAGTCCTTTGCTTATTTTTGAATTGTGTGTGTAGCTGTTGTGGAATGGTAAGAGTTCTTTATATTTTCTGGATATAAATCCACTACCAGATATGTGATTTACAAATATTTTTTCCTATTCTGTGCATTATCTTTCACTCTCCTTATAGTATCTTTTGACACACAAAAATTTTAATTTTGCTAAAACCCAACTGTTTTCTTTTGTTGCCTGCACATTTGGTGTCATATCCAAGAAATCACCACGAAATCCAATGTTGTGAAAAAAAATTTCCCTATCTTTTCTTCTAAGTTTTATAGTTTAGCTCTTAAATTTAGGTGTCTGATGGATTTTTAATTTCTATAAATGACGTAGAGCAAGGATCCAACTTAAATCTTCTGCATGTGAATATCGAGTTTTCTCAACATCATTTGTTCAAAATATTGTCCTTCCCCCCACCCTTGTTAAAAATCATCTCACAATACATGAGAGGGTTTATTTCTGGGCTCTCTATTCTATTCCACCGCTCTACATATCTGTCCTTACACCAATACCACACCTTTTAAAATACTTTAGCTTTGTAGTATGTTTTAAAATTAGGAAGTTGAGAGTCCTTCAACTTTGTTCTTTCTTTTCAAGACTGCACTGGAGGTCCTTTGAGATTCATATGAATTTTAGATTGGGGGTTTTTATTTCTGCAAAAAGGCTGATAAAATTTTGAGAGACATTACATTGAGTATGCAGATCATTTTGGATAGTATTGTTACAATATTAAGTCTGCCAATCCATGAATGTGAGATGTTATTTCCATTTATTTACATTTTTAATTTTTTAGCCAAATTCTGTAGTTTTCAAGGTACAAATTATTGCCTCCTTGCTTAAATTTACCTATAAGTATTTTGTTCTCACTGATGCTATTGTTAATGGAATTGTTTAATTTCCTTTTCAGATTGTTCATTGTTAACATACAGAAACTCAACTGATTTTGTGTTTTGATTTTGTATCCTGCAACTTCGCTGAATGTTATTAATTCTAACAGTATGGATATATGTACATGTAAAATCTTTATACAGTAGAGTTTTCTACATATAAGATTGTGTCATCTTTGAATAGAGACCATTTTATTTCTTCTGTATCTGTATGCTTTTCCTTTTATTTATTTATTTATTTATTTATTTATTTATTTAGGCTTAACTGTTCTGGCTAGAACTTCCAACAGCATGCTGAACAGAAGTAATGAAAGCAGGCAGTCTTGTTCCTGATCTTAGGAGAAAAGCTTTCATTCCTATGTTATTGAGTATGATGGTAGCTGTGGATTCTTCATATATGGCCTTTATCATGTTGAAGAAGTTCCTTTCTATCCCTAGTTTTTTGTATTTTTTATTTTTTTTACATGGAAAGAGTTGAATTTCCTCAAATACTTCTGCATCTGTTGAGATGATTATGTGGGGTTTTTTCTTCATTCTATTAATGCTATATTACGCTGATTGATTTTGTCCTATTGAATCCTCTTTGCATTCTTGGAATAAATCCCACTTTGTCATGGTTTCTAGTCCTCTTTGTCATGGTTTCTAGTCCTCTTAATATGCTGCTGAATTAAAACAATGTAGCTCTATGACCATCCTAGCTTTTGGTATGGAAGCAATTTCTGGATCATGACCATGGGAAGCAGAACCCAAGTAGAACCTAACAGCTTCACTGAGTTGATGAAATGGGGATCACAGTTTGGGGAGGGTGAGACTGCTAGAACGTATAGGGCAAAGTTCTGGAAAGAAGGAAATTAGACAGAAAAAAAGAGCTCCAGTTACCTACATATGTCTTCACCAAGTACTAGGCCACGCATATGTGGAATGAAACTCCACAAGACTAGAGAAACAAAAACTAGGAACTTTTATGCTAATTCTCAGAGCTCACACAAGCCAAGGAGACCTTCACGTTTTGACCAGCCAGAATGGAAATCCTCAATGATCCACTTGGAAATTCAGTAGAGACTCATTTAAAACATACCTCATTTGTAGGGCTGAACTATTCCTGAAGTGAATGGTACGTTACAACCACTAGAAAAATTTACAAAGGGGCCTTAAAGAAGTTAAACTAACCTGCAAGTTACTTCACTGCCTACCAACACAAAGTTCAATAATGTAACATTAACAACGTTAGTGTAAGAAAACAAAAATGTAAACACCCAACAAGTAATGTGACACCAAATCTAATTAAAAAGTGTTAACATGCTAAGAAGCAAGAAAACATGATCATAATAAAAAAGAGAAAACTCAGTCAGTAGAAATAGAACTAGAAATAATGAAGGATGAAACTAGCAGATGAGGATATTTAAAAGGCTATTATAACTCAGTGGAAATAATTAAAGTCAAGCAGAATTGAGAAAATAGAAAATTTTTTTGACGTCTTTAATCTATTTTGAGTTGATTTTGTGTATGGTGTAAGACAATAGTCCAGCTTCATTCTTTTGCGTGTGGCTGTCCAGTTTTCCCAACACCGTTTGTTAAAGAGGCTATCCTTTCCCCACTGTATATTCTTGGCTCCTTTGTCATAAATTAACTGACCATATATACATGAGTCTATTTCTGGGCTCCATATTCTGTTCCACTGATCTATGTATGAAAATGGAAAATTATTTTAAAATATGGAAATTACACATTTGAAAGCTATACCTGAAAGGAAAAATACATCTGATTTGATACTATAGCAGAAAAGATTATTAAACTTAAAGACATATTAAGAAAACCTTACTAATGCGTGATAATAGCAAGTGGTTTGATATAAATGTAGCTGGAGTTCCAGAAGAAGAAAAAGGAAAATAGTGAAAATATTTGAAAAAAACAAATGCCTCAAATTTGATGAAAAATATAAACAGATGCAAGAAATTCAACAAACTCCAATAAGTATAAACACAAATGAAAACAACAGCAAGGCATGTCACAATCACATTACTCAAAAACAGGTATAAAAAGAAAATCTTAAAAGTAGGTGGAAAAAGGACATATTATGTACAAAGGAATAAAAATAACAATAGACTTCCCCTCAGAAACTATGCAACAAGCCATACGTTAATGAAACATCATCTTTTAAATGCTAAAAGACAAATACAAGTCAACTTAGAATTCTACACCCAGTGAATATAGCCTTCGAAATGCAGGGCAAAATAAATACCTTACCTGGAAAATAAAAACTGGAAAAATCTGTTGCAAACCAGATCTCCAGTAGGATAAATGTTAAAGGAAATTCTTCAGGCAAAAGAAAAATATTAAATGGAAACTTAGATCTATATGAAGAAATGAACACCACCAGAAATAATAAATACATGGGTGAATACGAGTTAAAATTAAAAGGATGAACATAGATATACTAAGCAGCTGAATTGGCCCTACAGAGATCATAAAAAGTAGACTTCAGAATAATGAATATCACAAGAGAAAAAAGGGACAAGTCTTATGTTGCAAAAGTGGAAAACAATCTTTTAGAGGAAAATCTGAAACTCCTTTCTTAGGATGCCTGTAACCTATGACAATTTGTTTTCTCTTCTGATTTTGTTGTTCTCTTAAGAAGCTATGTGCTAATGTGTACTCAATCATTTCATGTACCTTGATATTTCACAGATAATTAAGTAGTTTTGGGAGTAAAAGTTTAAAATATTTCCTGTGGAAAGTGTAACACTGCTGACCTTTGAAAAAGTTTTTAAGAAATAAAAATTTGTATAATCTCTTCATCTTCAAAAATAAGGGACATTTCTTAACGAAAAAGGGGTCAATTAATTGAGACATTAAAACACTAAGTATGAATGCATCCAATAACAGAACTTAAATATCAATGAAGAAACTAAAATGAGAAAAGGGCAAATCAAAAACGACAGTTGCATATTTCAATACTTTGCTCTCAGTAATAGAACAAGTAAACAGAAAAATCAGTAAAAATACAGAATACTTGAACAACACTAAGAACCAACTTGATCTAATTGACCTTTTACAGAACAACACACTCAACAACTATAAACATTTTTTTCTAGTGCACAAGTAGTGTTCACAAAGACTGACTGTAGGCTGTTCCATAAAGTAAATCTCGATAAATTTCAAAACATAAAATTAAATTAGAAATCAGCAAAAATAACTGTTTTAGTCTTCTTGGACTGTCAAAAGAAAATACCACAACTGGGTGATTTAAACAGAAATTCTGTTCTGGAGGCTTGGGAAGCCTCGTATCAAGGTTCCAGCAACATAGATCTCATCCTAAGGCCTCTTCTCTTGACCTGTTGGAGGCCACAATCTCCCTGTATGCTCATATGATTTCCTTGTGCATGTATAGAGAGAGAGCAAGCTCTTTGGGTCTCTTTCTATAAAGACAGTGATTCTATAGGATCAGGGTCCCATCTTTATACTTTAATTTCATCATAATTACTTTCGTAAGGGCCCTATCTTCAAATACAGTCACATTAGGGGTCAGGATTTCAATATATGAATTCTAGGAAGACAAAAATTTTAAAGTCCCTAAATGTTTGGAAAACAACCCATTAGTTAAAGATAAAATTACAAAGGAAAATACAAAATCTTTTAAATGACAATGAAATCACAATATATTAAAACGTGTGAGATATAGCTAAAGCAGTGTTTAGAGGAAAGTTTACAGCTTCAAGCTCTCATGATAGAAAAGAAATAAAATAGGTATAATATCAACTATCTAAAATGCTATCTTAAGAAGAAAAAGAGCAAATTAAATCCAAAGGGAGTAGAAGGTAAAATAATAATAAGTACAAAATAAAATAGAAAAAATGATTAATAGTCAAAAGACGGTTCTTTGAAAGGATTAATAAAGTTGATGACCAGCTAGCATGACTAGTCCAGAAAAATGAAATTACCAATATTAGAATTACAAAACAGATTATCACTACAATAGCTAAAATAAACCTACTTCACTGAAATTCCTTGTTTCATTATATCCTTGCCAATTACGAATAAAGCTGCTATAAACATCCATGCATGGGCAGATGTCTGTTCACTGGTTCATTTTTATATTCCCTGTGTCCATATAGTACCTAGTACATATACAGACCTCAGTTGGTGTCAAGTGACTGTTAATGCCTTTGGAAATAACACCTAGGCCAGGAATTCCTAACATTTCTAGTTCTGCAGAAATCTAACAAGGTTAAAAACATTTCTCTGAGCCTCTAGCACACTTTTTCATAACCTGAAAAAGAAGGCATAAAAAAAAGAAAGAAAATATAGAAGACGCCCAATATCCTTAAAATTCCTGATACAGGTTATCCTATCTTTCCTAGATGACTCCACTCCTGCCCCACTAAAGTTTATTACCTACACAACAGCAGTAATGACAGGCACCATTCAAATACTGTTGTTTTTTTTTTAATTAATTTTAATTTTCAATTATGGTCAACATTCGATATAATTTTATATTAGTTTCAGGTGTGTAGTATAGTACACATTTATATAACTTACAAAGTGATCCCTCTGTCAAATTGAGTATGCCCCTGGCACCATAGTTATTACAATATTACTCATAATATTCCCTATGCTGTACTTCACATCCCCATGACTATTCTGTAACTACCAGTTTGTAATTCCTAATCCCTTCACCTTTTTTGCCCAGTTCCCCACACCCCTACTATTTGGCAACCATCAGTTTGTTCTCTGTATCTTATGAATGTTTGTTTTTGTTTTTTATTTTGTTCTTTAGGTTATATGTATCAGTGAAATTATATGGTATTTATCTTTTTGTCTGACTTATTTCACTTAGCATGATTCTCTCAAGATGCATCCATGTTGTTGCAATGGCAATTTTTCATCTTTTTTATAACTGAGTAGTATTCCTCTGTACATATGTACCACCTCTTCTTTATCTAATCACAAAGGATGCTTAGGTTGTTTCAATGTCTTGACTATGGTGAATAATGCTTCAATGAACATAGGAGTATTTGTAGCCTTAGAAATAAGAGCTTTCAAATTTTGGGTGTAGATACCCAGAAGAGAAATTGCTGGGTCATACAGTAGCTCCATTCTTAATTTTTTGAGGAACCTCTATTCTGTTTTCCATAGTGGGTGCACCAATTTGCAATCTCACCAAAAGTGCACTAGGGTTCCTTTTCTTCATATCTTTGCCAACACATGTTGTTTGTTGATGATGACCATTCTGACAAATGTGACATAATATCTCAATGTGGTTTTAATTTGCATTTCTCTGATGATTGGTGACATTGAGAATCTTTTCATATGCCTGTTGGCCATCTGTATGTCTTCTGTGGTGAAATGTCTATTTAGGTCTTCTGCCCATTTTTAAATTGGGATTGTTTGGGTTTTTGGTGTTGAGTTCTTTATAAATTTTGGATATTAACCTCTTATCGGATGTATCGATGGGAATATCTTCTCTTATTCACTAGGTTGTCTATTTGTTTTGTTGGTTTCCTTCATTGTGTTGAAATTTTAGTTCGGTGTAGTCTCGTTTGTTTATCTTTTGTTTCCCTTGGAGGTACATTGGAAAAAAATATTGCTAAGAGCAATGTCAGAGAGTTTACTGTATGTTTTCTTCTAGGAGTTTTTTGGTTTCAGGTCTCACATTTAAGTTCTTAATCCATTTTGGGTTTATTCTTGTATATGGTATAAGGAGGTGGTCCAGTTTCTTTTCTTCTCTTCTTCTTTTTCATCTTCTTCCTCCTCCTCCTCCTCCTTCTTCTTCCTTTTCTTTCTCCTCCTCCTCTTTTTTTTTTTTTTTGCATGTATCTGTCCTGTTTTCCCAACACTATTTATTGAATAGGGAACATGCAGGTATGAGATTACTTCTGGGCTTTCTATTCTGTTTCATCGATCCATATGTCTGTTTCCACCAGTACCATGCTGTTTGATTACTTTAACCTTGAAGTATAGACTGAGATAAGGTAATCTGATACTTTCTTCTTTGTTCTCAAGATTGCTGTGGCTATTCAGGGTCTTTGTGGTTCCATATAAATTATAGGATTATTTGTTCTACTTCTGTTAAGAATGCCACTGGTATTTTGATAGGGATTGCACTGAATCTATAGATTGCTTGGGTAGTATGGACATTTTCACAATGTGAAATCTTCCTACCCATGAGCATGGTGTATCCTTCTACTTATTTGTATCTTAAATTTCTTTCTTCAATATCTTATAATTTTCCGAGTACAAATCTTTTACTGCCTTGGTAAAATTTACTCCTGGGTAATTTGTTCTTTTTGATAAATGGGATTGTTTCCTTAATTTCTCTGAGAGAAATTACTGGTGTATAAAAATGCAACCAATTTCTGAGTATTCATTTTTTATCATGTAACTTCACTGAATTCATTTATTGGTTCAAATAGTTTTTGGTGGATTCTTTAGGGTTCTCTATATGTAGTACCATATCATGTGCAAATAATGACAGTTTTACTTCTTCCTTTCCAATATGAATGCCTTTTCTTTCTTTTTCTTGTCTGACTGCTGTGACTGGGACTTCAATGCTATGTTGAATAAAAGTGGTGAAAGTGGACATCCTTCTCTTTTTCCTGATATTAAAAAAAAAAGTGTTTTACTTTTCCCCAATGGGTATGATGTTAGCCGTGCATCTGTCATATATGGCCTTTATTATGTTGAGGTATATTCCCTCTACTCCCACTTTGCATAAATGCATATTGGATTTTGTCAAATGCTTTTTCTGAATCTACTGATATATGATTTTTCTCCTTCATTTTACGTAGCATATCATGTTAACTGATTTGCAGACATTGAACCATGCTTGCACCGAAAGGAATAAATCCCACTTGATCATGGTGTACGATCTTCTTAATGTATTGCTGAATTTGGTTTGCTAACGTTTTGTGGAGGATTACTGCATCTATGTTCATCAGGGACAGTGACCTATAATTTTCTGTTTTGTAATGTCTTTGTCTGATTTTGGATTCAGGGTAATGGCGGACTCATAAAATGAGCTTGGGAGGCTTCCCTCCTCTTGAATTTTTTGGAATAGTTTGAGGACAGGTGTGTATTCATTGAATATTTGGTCAAATTCACCTGTGAAGCTATCCGGTCTAGAACTTGTTTATTGGGAGTTTTTTGATTACTAATTTCAATTTCTTTACTAGTCATAGATCTGTTCATATTTTGTTTCTTATTGATTCAGTATTGGAAGATTGTATGTACATGGGAGAGGCCACATTTTGAAGTGAGGCAGGCTGCCACCGGTACCAAGCCTGGGTCTGCCTACCCAAAGGCACAAGGGACCCTGAGGCCTACCACTACCTGCCAGCTGTCTGTAAGTCTCAGCTGCTGGAAAAGCCTGTTGAAGTACACAAGTTGAGTAAGACAGGGTCTCAGGGAGTCACCAGGGTGGGGTAAGTAGTGTTCACCTGGTTAGTGCAGATTCAGTGTTGAGCCTGGCGTCCACTCAGTTAGAGGAACATGGCACAATGAGGTCAGCCGCCCATCAGTCAAGAGTCTCCAGTGATGCACAGGCTAAGGATGGCTGCTTGTCATTGAAAGTCCCTTTAGCAGTATGAATTGCGGGGCGGGGAGGAGTCTCAGAGAGTCATCAGGGTGGGTCAAGTGGTGTTTATCAGGCCAATCCAGATTCAGATTTGGCTGTGTGGGGGTGGGGCTCCACATAGGAAAGATGGCACCAACATGCCAGCTGTGTGGGAAGAAGGTTCAACACATGGACAATGGTGGCTGTCCCTCCAGCCCTCTCCTTTAAGCCACACAACTGAGTTTCTCCCCGTATGTCCCTGGTGCCCCTTAAGCCACTGTCCCTTCTCGAGCCCAGGGTGAGTGCCTCCAAGTGAGTGAGTCTGTGCACAGACTGTTGAAGAGGATGCCTGGGTTTCCAGCAGCCTTACATCTCACCTGGACAAACAGAATCCCTGTGAATTTTCACAGATAGATGTGGGGGATCCTCTTCCTGGCACTGGTGCTCTGGGCCGGGAAGCCCATTGTGGGGCTAGGATCCCTTGCTCCTCATGGAGGGCCTCTGCAGCTGAGATATCCCTCTAAATTTTCCACATGGTGCCAGCCCATTCATGTCTCCACCCTTCCTACCAGTCTCAATTGGGCTTCTTCTTTCTATCCTTAGTTATAAGACTTTTGTTCAGCTAGTCTTCAGTAATTCTTCAGGTTGACTGTTTTATAATTTAGTTGTAATTTTGATGTAGCCATGGGTGAAAATGAGCACAGTATTTACCTACTCCACCATCTTGACTGGACTGCCTCTATCCAAGCACTTTAAATTAATCAAGTGAGTTATCTTTTGGTAAAATGATTAGAACACTGCCTGGCACAAAGTCAACACAATAAAAGTATTTGTGTAACAAAACAAAACAAAACAATTTAACTTTTCAACTTTATGAATAGGTTCTATTAGTACTCTCATTTTATAGCTTAAAAAAATTGAGGCACAGAGAAACAAAGTAGCTTGCCCAAGATCACAGAGCTAATAACTCAGGAATTCTGGCTCTTAATCACTATACTCTGCTGCTCGCTGCAATTAAATTAAAATTCAATTCTCTTTTGCATCCACAGTGCCTAGCACAGAAACTTGCCCTACATTCGTTGGTCAATAAATATGTACAGATTGACAGAATGAATGATTCAAATGAGTGACACCAGCGTTTAAATGACTAGGCATCTTTTCACCCAAAATTATTATGTTCTCTGGAAAAACTCTCTGTTCCAAAGATGAGATATGTCTCTTGTCGTTTCTCACCAAAAGACAAGAACAAATATGCAATGACAAATAAAGATAGAAAGAGGGAAAATCTTTCCCCTCAAAGGAACAAAAAGACAGTATAACAATAAAAAATAATGTACTGTACCCATGCCCAGTGCTTCATTGGATGAGGACAACAATGAATATGGCCTACCAAAGACGTTTCAGGCAGTACCTGCCAGGATGTACATCATAGCTTTTTTATTTTATTTGTTTTTGCACCTAAACTTCTCTTTCAAATATCTAGGAAGGCATTCTTCTTCTCTTATTCCAGAATAAGCCCTTGTTCAAGTACTGAATATAAATGCCTGGTCTCTACTACATCATATTTCCTTTTGCTCCCTTGCTTTTGAAATATTTCAATCTCTTCATTGCTGCCTCATATTACAATATGTTCACTTTCCATTGCCCTCTTTTCAACATACCCTACTGCTTCTTACCCAACATAAGGTAAACTATACCTTGTAGGAGGCATGAATATATGTTTTGCACAAGGGGATAATGACATTATCCAATTTGTTTCCAAAGCACTTCCTAAAGGAATTTAATATTTTTCTGGGTGGTTTGCCTGTAATCGTCCATTGAGTCTGACTGTACAAAGAACAAAACATATCTTATGAAGGCCCACAGCTCTTTCATTATTCTACCTCTTGAAGGTACTCAACATATGTCTGTAATAATTACCCTTCTATTGAATTGCAACACTCTTAAAAATAGGGATCATTTCTTATTTTTTATTCTAGTATTCATGATTCCTAATCACAGTGTAGGCACATAATAAACATTAAATGAATATTTTAAAAATCAGCTTCCCTTCATTTTGGAGTCTCCTGAAACCAACAGTTTGTTCTGATTTTATAGTCTATACTTCTTTTCCTCAATAAAAAATTTTGCATTTATTCAAATATAGTCATTGGCTACTTTTCTGCCTAGTTACATGACTTTACAAAATATTTCTACCAATAAGTACTGCCTTGCCTTTCTACTTCTTCAGAGTAATCCCTAGTTATTTTATACTTTATGTTTATTCTTAAGGATTGTCTTGAAAAAATCTTAATAAGACTGATCCTTGAAGTAATATTTAAGACTCATACCACATACTCTTCTTACTCTATGAGGTTTTCCATATATTTCATCTCCTTGTTTCTGGTATCCTAGTTTCATAGCCATTATAACACATTATGTCAAAACTCATTCTTTCACTCTTAGATTATATTTAGTGGAGAGCCTTGTTTGACTTTTTAAAAGCTGAAACAGTTTACTTTACTTAACAACATGCCTTTGAATGGGAAGAGTTCAGAGTAAAGTACGGGGAGGACACACAAATAAGGAAGCAAATATAAAAATAAACACTAAGACAGGGATATGCACAGAGTTCTTCAGGAGCAAAAGGAGAAAATCAAACTTTCAATGATGGTCAGAGCCTTGATTTTCAAGTCACAGAAATCTGGATCCGTTCTTGACTCTACCACTTAAATAGCTGTGTGACATGAGAGTCAAGGTTTTCTCATCTGTAAAATGGGATAATAACAGTTTCATCTCTCCCTTGTTGGGAGTAGATGAGACAAAAGTGCATAATATGGCAATACATTACAGACACTCAATAAGAGCTGTACAACAGTCATAACAAGAGGGTATCTAGCCTGGGTCAGGAAGGCTTCCTGGAGGAGTTGACTCTTGATCTGAATCTTGAATAGAAAGGGGAAGGAATCGAGATGGAACCTTAGAAAAAGGTTAATTTTCCATAGTATTGAGAACTTTTCACAATCCAGTCTCTACCTCTCTCAGCAACCTCAGTTCTCTTAACTCTCCTTCTATCGAGGCTGGTTTACTCACTGACCTCAGACTATGCTTAACTTATTTTCTTTTCTCTATTATTGCCATACCCATTCCTGTTCCTGACACTAGCCTAAAGCTTCCCTGTAAAACCAACAAAAGTTTCACCTTCTTGTAATTGATTAGTTTAGACCTTATGAATGGCTCCATTCTTTGAACTTTTCCATCACAGGGTCAGATTAACGCACTCCCCTCCATACTTCCTTTGCCCTCCCACTATGTACATGTTTGTCATAGTCTGTAACCATCTGCATCTTTGCACAGAGATTTAACTTTTTGCATGTGAATGTCTTGTTTCCATTGAAATGCAACTTCCATGAAGGCTAGACTTTATATAATCAAGAGAAAATAGGGGAAGGATATAGTACTTTAGTCTCAGATCTATTTGATACATGAAGGAACAGATCAGAAAACAGCAACAGTCTCGGAATTAAGCGTAAAGCACATGACAGGTCTGTAGAGGCTGAAATGGTTGGACTTAATGGGGTTCCTTGTTTTTAAGTTCTCATCTTGATGTGCCCTCAGCTCTATCAACAGCAAACTATAAAAACTTTCCATGGTGGATTATGTAAGTCATTTAAGATGCCTCATTCTGAGAATAAGGCATGATATAACAAAATAAAGGTCAGGAGAAAGGTTGGCAGTCAACTCCTTAGATACAGCTACTATACTGAGAGGTAGTACTATGAAACAGTAGAATCAATGGATCTGGGTTAAATTCCAGACTCTTGAAACTTATGGGCTTTATAACTTGGGCAAATCCTTCACCTCTCTGAGACAATTTTTCAGTTAATAATGTGGATTAATCACTTACCACTCAGGGTTGCTATGAAAATTAAATGAGTTAATACATATGTAAAGTAATTAGCACAGTGCAAGAAAGATAATACTTGCGTAATTATTTATTATTAAAACATTATAACAATCCATTTATCCTCTGCAACACTTTTAAAAAGTAGAAAAACAGAGATTTTCTTCCTTCTTTAAAGACAGTATATCAGGAGCAACTTGCTGAAACCCACTGATGCCTCAGTCCTGAACAAGGAATCCTAATCCTAATACCCAATGTGCAGTAGGGTCGTCTTTATGGCAAATCTCTACCTGTTATTGTGAAAAAAATCTAGAATGGATTCTTGTCATATTTCTTAAGATTAACTTAGTCTTTCCAGAACTCTTAATTTGACAAAGGAAAAAGTAAGAGGCTTAGAGACTATTATCAAGCTAGACTCCCATAGAAAGAAAAGAGATAGTGTTCCCTAACATAAAAGGTGAATGCTTCAACATTGCCTCTGATGATTCTTCAAGTACCCACTGTTAGTCCAAAATGGCAAAAATCATAAAATAACATGTGAAATGGGCCAAAGGATCCTGAACTCTTGGAAGTGGAAGAAACCTCCAAAGTAATCTGGCCTAAGCCTCTCCTTACACAGTCGAGGAAGATGGTATAGAAGAGGAGCCAAGCTACATGCCAAGCTTCTTTTGCTTTCCCAGATACTCACTTCATTGTCTTAATTTTCCTAAGATTTCATTATTTCCCTCGCAGCAAGCAAGATCAAACAGAATAGTTCATTTGCCTTGCAAAATCGGCCCAAACACTGGAATATTCAACACTTGCCCATGAGAGTACATTGGTACAAAAAAGCAAAGGGATATACATTCTTGCAGGTACTCAATTAAACTACCAGGTCCCTGCATAGGAAGCTGTACACAGACAAAGAGTGACAATAGTGCCTACAAACATAAATGCATTCTGAGAACTAGAGGCTTTTCATACCTCTTCTACAGAAAGAAAGATCTCTATGAGACCATCAAAATTACTGGAAGTTTCTAGTGATGATAACCGACTTCTTCCCTTTGTATCTTCATGATGACACAGTGAGGAAAAGCTGAATTTGACTGTGAGACTTCTTAGGAGTACCAAACACCAGATATCTAGCTCTGTAAAGTGATAAACAGAAACTTGTTAACTGAACCAACCAAACTTCAAATGACTGTTTTAATCAAAGATCATTTCAAAATGTGTGGCTCTACTCTCTCCTAAAATCTTAAGTTTATCAACATCTTTGAGTAAGACATGAACATACTTTGGAGAATTAAAGAAGTCACCCAGTGAATAAATCAAATAGGTTTTGAATTAATGCACACACAATGCAGAAATTAAACCACTTTTAGGTGAAATATATTAGCTAATTATTTTTCTTCATTAGTCCCTTGAAGTTTGTCCTAATTCCAATGATTCAGAAAAATGTTAACACTAGGAACTTTAGGTCTGCAAGAGCAAAAGGATTAGAAATTTTAGTGAATGGTGAGCTGAACGTTAAGCAACACTGTTAGGCAAATATTAAAAAAGGTGAAGTGATACTATGCTGCGCTTTAAAAATATTTAGTGACTAGAACATGCAGGATAATCTCAGAGTTCTGCTTTCTTCTAGTTAGGAGATCCTGGAAATACTGCTGGATGCCACAGCAAAAAGGCTATGTCAAAGTACCTTAAATTCCTAAGGGACAAGAATCAAACCCCAAACCACATCACAAGAGAGCTAATGCAATAACTAGAGATATTTAGGCTTCAGAAGGAAAAGACAGAACAGGAGTAGAACAACTAGATGCCTTTAAATATTTTTAAGGCAATTAGAAAAGAACTACCATTGTTTTAATAGGCTCTAGAAGAAGAACAAGTACCAATGGATGAAAAGTAGAGAAAAACAAATTTTGGTTTAATAATAAATTTCCATGTTAGCCTGAAAAATCAAAATTAAGGAGAAGATCAGAAGAAATTTACATAAAGTAGGAAAAGTGAATCTAAGAGACTTGAGCATAAGAGATTTTGACTAAAGTTTAGAAGCTTATGTGGAGCATGACACTAACCATGCACATTAGCAAAGAATTATATTCTCATAAATCAACTTCTAATTTTTATAATAAAGAAGGCAAAGTATGGATGATTCTGAAAACTGTATTCTATGGAGAACAATCTCTGAATGGTGGTCAAGCTATTGCAAAATGCTAGATGAAAAAAGACGATGAACTGTTCTAGGTAGTGCTGATGGGAACAGAAAAGAATGGAAGGCTTATAGAAACATTTCAGAGATAGGACTCACGGTACCTAAAGACTCTTGGAATAACAGTTTTTAGTGGGATTTACTGTGGTATGGTAATCTATCCATTCATCTATTAACAATAACAACAGCAATAGTAGCAATTACTTAATGTTTACCACGCATCAGGCAATGTTCTAAATGTTTTACATAAGTTAACTCATTTCATTCTCATAACCCTATAAATTATCATGCACATTTTACTAAGGCTTACATCAGTAAAGTTGGTCAGAGAATAAATATCAAAGAACTAGTAGATTAGATACCAGATTTGGATTTACATAATGCCAAAGCTAAAACTCTGAATGGATACATTAGACAGCTATAAAAGAAAGGCAACACAATTCAAGGCAGGCAGCACAGAGTAATAAGAGCCTGGTGGGTGCAGAGCATCAGGGGGAAGAGAGCTGCAGGGATGTGAGGATTTGGCAGTATCAGTATCAGGTAACCACTATCTATGTCAAGAAACAAAAAATTGTTAGCACTCCAGAAGCATGATGAGCTTCTCTAAAAATGAAAGAAAGAAAAAAAGAAAAAAAAATCCAAACAATAAAACAACTGCGTTGAATCCAAATTCCTAGAGATGGAATCTAGGAATTAACTTTTTTTTTTTTCCTTTTTAAGCAAAAACAAAAAAAACTTGGGTATTTTTGAAGAAGAACCGGTTTGGGAACTGCTGTAAAAGGTACTGAAGTTCTCTTTCTGCTTTAAAATTCTAGCTGACAACATAAATGAACTTCCCAGAAATAAAATCATGGGGGGAGATACTAGCACCAAAAAACCGATGTGCATTTACTATCCACACCGTTTATGCTCCCAATTTTACTGAACAGTCTCTCATAAAAACAGGTGTGTATAGAGCAGGCAATGGAATGACGGGTGTGATGTTCACTGTATGCTGGCTAAAAAGCAGGCTTTTCCCCAGGATTTTCTGGTACCATCAGCAGAAAGGAAATCCGTCCTAATTGTGTATGTGGTATCCGACTCAAAAATGAGGTGGATTCCTCGGGTCCATGTCTGGCTAACGACGGACGCCAATATATTATTTTACGTGCTCAGAAGCGTTCCAGGAAACCTAAGTTGAGGCCTGCGTGCTCCGAAGGCAAAAGAATCTGGCTCAGCAGAAGAGGTGTCTGCTCTGCAACTACACCTCAAGTACCCTAATCTCAGAGATGACCTGTTCCGCACATACCTGAGGGTCCTCTGGTGAGATTAATCTCCTCCTCAGTGACAGAATAATCTGCTCTTCCGTTCATGTTTTACTGCTTGTCTGGTTTCCCAGCTGAGTCAACTAGGCTCTCACAGGTGAAGGCGAATCAATCTCCACGCGGCGTCCAAAACACAACGCTTTCGCTTTCAGCGGTCCTCTGACCGGAAGAGGAAGTCGAGAGCGCTGGGGACGCCAGGAATGCTGGGAGTCGTAGGTCTGGCGGCGGACGCGATGTGTTATCTCACCCAGTCCTCAAAACAAAATGTGAGATGAACAAAGAGCAAGTTACCATCTTAATTTACCCTTGGGGGTGAGGGAGGAAAGGATAGTAAAGGTAAGAGACATAAATAAATTGATATTGTCGAGGAAAAATTAAAAATAAAATCTGCCAGCTCAGAAAATCTCCACAAATGTAGAAAAGGAAAAAAAAAAAAAAAAAAAAAAAAGAGCGAGCGAGCTCAATTATTCAGTAAGCATTAATCCAGACTGGGATGGATGTCTCAGGCAATCCGCTAATGCGATTGTAAAGGCAGACAGAACTGTCACCCTTTTTTATAGCCAAGGAGATAAAATTCATTCCATGCATAGTCTCCTGTAAGAGGGCTTAACAAACAAACGTTTTGCTATACCCTTCTTTGGTAAGTCTCCCTTGGAGTCGCCATCAGTGTTAGTTAATTGCCATTATCCAAAGGAAAAATAAAACT
This sequence comes from Eidolon dupreanum, assembly GCA_028627145.1. NCBI lineage: Eukaryota > Metazoa > Chordata > Mammalia > Chiroptera > Pteropodidae > Eidolon > Eidolon dupreanum. The sequence continues at coordinate 20,765,846 of CM053509.1, forward strand.
TCTCTATTTCAATGCCAAGCAGGTAATTACAGCTTGGAGCAATACACCTAGGGTAATAACTACAGTGAAGTTAGGTGGACCATTATCTTCCTTGATATTTACATTTCAAAGAGTTGGCTCCCAGAACGTTGAGAGAAACTTTGCTGAACTGTACCTGACTCAGGGCTTGTTTAGCTTTAAAAAAGATTTACATACAAATAAAAGGGACAGTGAAAGGATTTATAATTACAAATTTTCCCAAGAAAATCCTTTAAGGGAAGAGGGGTAGAAGTCTCAATTTTGATGATAGGGAAAATTCAAACTTTAAAAAAGAATTCTTACAGTAAGACTAGTGGATGAACCTCAACCAACATTTTCACATTCCAAGCATGTAGTGAAGAAAAGTCAATGATCAGCCTTTATGGAAATCTCCTGGAAGTTCTATACACTTCTTTCTACCTCATTAGCCAGAAACCTGGTCTTATCGTCATATTTAACTATCAGGAAGGCCTAAATATGTCATATTTTAATGGGATGAAAATGTGCCAATTAAAAAAATCAGGGTTAAGATTATAAGTTGAAAGGTGAAACTGAGCCACTTCTGACACACGAAGTGACACTTTCTGTCTGAATTAGCCTTTCTGCATAAGGTCTTATGACCGTGAGATATGGAAAAATATGAAATTTGGTGAGCTCAGCCTAATATTTACAATTGGTGGAAACTCCCTC
>CM053509.1:20767053-20793645 GCA_028627145.1 Eidolon dupreanum
TACCTTGAAGTACTTTACCCACAACTTGCTCTATTTTTGCACAGTCACATCATATATTCACTTCGTCTTTCTAATCTGTCTGCTCCTGGCCTCTCCTGCTCCAATAGTTTATTCTTTCAGCCTCTTGTGACTAACTCATGGATTCATTTGCATTTAAGCCTTAACTACCTCTCCTTGAGATGGTGTTACTTCCAACTTGCCCTGTAACTGATCTCTTGCATATTTTATTTTTTCTATGCTTCCTTAGGTGATTGAACCCCTTTCTGATTGACACTTTTTTTACTTGCCGTATTATTATGTTTAATGCCGTATTATTGTATTAGTTTGTTAGAGCTACCATAACAAATACCACAGACTGAGTGGTATTTGTTAAATTTATTTTCTCACAGTTCTAGAGGCCAGAAGTCCAAGGTGTTGGCAATACTGGTTTCTTCTCAAGCTTTTCTCCTTGGCCTATAGATGTCTGTCGTCTTCCTCTGTGTTTACATGATCTTTCTTCTGTGCGTACATATCTGTGTCCAAATTTCCTCTTCTTATAAAGACACCAGTTATATTGATTTAGGGCTCATCCGAACGATCTCATTTTAACTCACGTACCTCTTTAAAGACCTTATCTCTAGGATGTGGTTCCATAGTGTAACGGTTAGCATGTCTGCTTTACACGCAAAAGGTCCTGGGTTCGTGCCTCAGTGGAGGTACGGTCCATGGCCTTTGGCCGTGCCACCATGAGCAAGCCTGATATCTGATCTCAGAAGCTAAACAGGGTCGGGTCTGGTTAGTACTTGGATGGGAGACCACCTAGGAAGACCAGGTGTTGTAGGCAAAAAAAAAAGACCTTATCTCTAAATATGGTTACATTCTGAGGTACTGCAGGTTAGAGCTTCAATGTATAAACTTTGTGAGGACACAATTTATCCCATACAGATTACAGTGAAATCTTACAGATTTTAGGACCCTTCTATAGCATTAAGGTGGCACTGCATATCTGCTCTGGCCCATTATATGTTAGTTTTACAGTTTAATGCTCATAGCAGTATCATTTCTTTAATTTCCAAATTCTTGAAGAAAATTGCACTGCAGATCCTCTCTACTGATAACAGCAAGTGTCAGCAAGGCATTTACAACCATCTCATCCTCTAGCTGCCATTTTGGTTTGCACCCTCCATTCTATTGTATATATACACACCCTCTTCACAAGAAATCTAATTTAGTCCCCTGGCTCTAAATGCCACTGATATGCCAGCACTCCCCTCTTCACTTAGCAACAGTTTTGTATAACCAAGTTGTCTGCTTGTCATCTCAAAATTTGGATGCCTAAGAGGTATCTTAAGGTATGAAAATAGAGTTCCTAATCCCCATGCCTCCAAACCTATACCTCCTTTGGTCTTTCCCCTTCTTTGGGTCGCTTGATTTACCCAGTTCAGATAAAAGCCTCCAGAATCCTTCTTGATCATATTGTTTCCCTCATAATCCACATACAACCCATCAGAAGGTCCAGTTGTCTCTAAAGACAAAAAATATATAGCCTGTATCTGACCATCTCTGCTATTACCATCCTATTCAAAATCACCGACATTTGTTGCCTGGACTTCTGCTATTCTTCCTAACAGTTTGCCCTGTTGCCACTCCCCACCCCCAATCCATTCTTCCCATAGAAGTAGGGGCAATCTTGCAAATCAGATAATGTCATGTCCCTGCTTGAAATCCTTCAGTCGATTCCATCTGACTTAGAATAAAAGTCAGAGCCTTTAATATTGCCCACAAGATGCCACATGATCTGGCTTTTGTCTAGCTCTCTCATCCACCTAGTACTACAATCCTCTTCCTCCAGTCAGTATGTTGCATACTCTCTGGACTTTTCTCTAGTCTTCAAACAAATAAATTTGTTTTTGCTCTAGATCTTTGCATTTGCTGTGCCATCTGTCCCACTTTTTCTTGTTCAGTGCGTTATCTATATTACCTAGAAGAGTTGGTAGCAGGCATTCAATGAATGAATGTATTTCGGTGATGAACAAACTAAAACTCAGTCACTCGCTGGAGGTCACACTGCAGTTGTCATTTGCTTTCTTGTCACCTGCTGCAGCCATTAACTCTGTGCCCTAGCTCTGCTGCCAGTTTACTTTTCAGTTATTCCCATTGATGCCCTCCAAATGAATACAGAAAATTTGCCTCCAAAAGGCAGCCTCATTTTTTCAGACTGCCAAAGGAAAATTTTGTCCCATTGCTAACAACTGGTTAACGTATACATTCTGCATCTTCGTTTGTTTGCATTTTTTATATACACTGTCAACAGTCTCTTTAAAATCAGAGCTTGTTGCTTCTGGTCCCTTCTGACAGCATTTCATGCTTTCATGGTAACTGGCCTTATCTGCTATTGGGGGATAAAACCTTATTATTCCAATATTAGACCCGGATGTATTATCATTTGCTCCTTAAGTGTGCTGTTTTCTGCAATTGGTGACGATGTGGATGAACCTGGAGGACATTATGCTAAGTGAAATAAGTCAGTTAGAAAAAGATTAATACTGCATGATCTTACTCTCTCACTTGTAATTGGAATCTAAAAAAATAAAAAATAAAAAAGTTAAACTCACACAAACTGAGAATAGAATGGCGGTTGCCAAAGGCTGAGGGTCAAAGGGTACAAATATTCCAGATACAGTACAAATAAGTTCTGGGGCTCTAAAGCACAGAATGGTGACTGTAGTTAATAATACCGTATTGTATACTTGAAATTTCTTACCAGAGTAGATCTTAAGTGTTTTCACCACACACACACACACACACACACACACACACACACACACACACACACGTAACTGTGTGAGGTGATGAATGTGTTAATTACTTGATTGTGGTAATGATATCACAATATGTACATGGACCGTCATGTTGTACGCTTCTCATGTGTGCTTATATACATACAACTTTGTCAATTATATATACCTCAATAAAACTGACGGGGAAAGTGGTCCTTTTGTCCTAGTGTGTGAGAAGCCTGACAACTTCATCTTTTCCCCTTTAGAGACCCTATGGTCCTCAAGAGAATTTCAAGATAGATTGTATTGGGGCAGCTACCTTTTGGGCTCTTCGAATCCAATAAAGCATCATAACTCGGACTTTAAAAGAAGAAGACTTGCTGTGGCCCATTGATCTTAGTGCTGTCTTAGTCTAGAAGTAGTGACTACAGCTTTGACAATCAAATCAAAATATTTGCCATACATGCTACCACTGTTGAAATGAGCATAAACCTCAATGTTATTCTGTATAAACCTAAGACAGTAGAGCATTCGGGCCAAAGTTAAACCCTACTGCCTACCAGCTATATAGCACAGAGCAAGCCACCTAGATTTCGGCCTCAGTTTCTTCATGTATGAAATAGTGATAATAATAATAATAATATCTTTGACCCAGAATTACAGTGAAGATAAATGAAATAATATTAAGCATTGAGCATCGTGGCTGGAATACAGTAGGGATCAGTAAATAGTAACTTAATGTCACAATTTTTTATTACTATTATTATTATACAATCATGGGTCTGCCACCCATTAATTCATCTAGACTCTTCATAAAGACAATAGATAATTAATTCCATCTAAAAGCCACTTGTTAAAAAATATTTTGTCAGGCTGTGTGCTCTTCATGGCAGATAAGATGTGTTGCCATGGCCAGAGCAAACCGGTAGTTCCAATTAAAGAACACAAATCCCGGTGACTTAAGGGAGAAACTAAAGGGACAAGTTCCAGAACTGAAATAAGCTCTCCCTTACTTTTCAGTTTTTTTTTTTTTTTTTTAAGCCAGAAGTCTGACTTGTGCTATTATGTTAAAACCAAATACTTTTCTGTTTGATTCTCTCTGATTACAAAGACAATAGCTCTATAAAGTAAATGGGCCATTTTCCTAACACACAGTGTAAAACAACACCAAAGGAGTCCCTTATGTGAAAGTCTGCAACAAATAAATAGAGAAGACAAATTATTTTATAGAATAACAGGGAAAGGACATGAATGAGAAATTCGCCTAAGAAGAAACATAGATGAGAAATAAACATTAGAGAACTGTTCATCTTTATATACAATTTTTATTGTGATCTAAAATGATGAGGTTTGTTTCACCTGTTAAAACTGCAAAGGTTTAGAAGAGTCCTCATTATAGGCGAGGGTGTTAGGAACACAGCCTTGTTATATAACACCCGAGAAATGTGACTTGGCTATCCATATCACACTGGCAGTACAGATCAAAAGCCTTAAAATGCTCTTCTCATTCCAATTCTAGGAATTTATCATAAGGAAAAAAAAACAGTAATGTGCATCAAATTATCGGGAGTAATTAGAGCTTGGCTCCTAAAAATCAAACATTTAAGTTTTCGCTTTTCTACTTTCTATCTCTAGTTCTGAGCTTATGTAAATGGATAATGACAGCTGTCCTCTTCTTGAGTTCTGTTGAGGACAATGAAGATTTCTTGAGAAAACCCTGACAAAAAGTGAAGACACTACAGATATTTGCAAGAACATGGATGAATCTAAACATCTGTATGCTGAGTGAAAGAAGCCAGATACAAAATGATAGATTCTATAGCATTCCATTTATGTGAAATGCTAGAACAGGCAAAACGAATTTCTAGTAACTGAAAACAGATGAGTGCTTTTCTGCATCGGTGAATGGGGGCATTGACTACAAAGCACTATAGGCTTCTTGTGGTGAAGAAATATTCAGTATCCTGGTTGTGGTGATGATTGGACGGGTTATTCAAATCCATTGACCTGTATATTTATAAATGAGTGGTTTTATTGTATCTATTTTATACCTCAATAAAACCAAGGACAAAATAGTACATAAACAGTTTTTTTAATGTAAATAAATGCTAAGAATTTGTTACTTGAAAATCGATACTACAAAATATGCTAAAGGAATTTCTTTACTGGAAGTGAAATGGTACCAGGAATGAATAGTGGTGTATCAGAAGGGTAAAAATTGAAGACTAACTCTTTTGCATTTTAATATTCTTTGAAAACACCCGATTATTCCAATAAATACTAATAACATTACGGGGTTCATAAAGTATGAAGAAGTAAAACGTACAGCCACAATCACACAAATGATGGAAGTGGTTAAAAGAAAGAAAGCATATTGATATAATTTTCCTACCTTTGACACAGAGCGATGCAATATTAATTCAAAATATGCTATAAAAAGATAGGATGCTTAAAGGTGAACAAAATCATATAAAATTCTTAAATGCATTAAAAGCGTTTGATAAATTTCAGCACTTGTCATGGTTGAAAAGGACTTGGCAAACTAGGACTAGAAGAGAGCTTTTTCAATTTGATGACGGGCATGCATCAAAAACAAGCAAACAAACAGCGATCTTTATACTGAATGGTGATGTGTCGAATGCTTCCTCTCTAAGACTGGAAACAGTAAAGATGTCATCTATTGGACATTTTACTGTGAAGATTTTCAGTATAAACAGGCAAGAAAAATAAATAAAAATAATGCAGAGATTGAAAAGAACATGTAAAACTGTTGTTGCTGTTGTTCACTGACAACATGATTATTTGCTCAGGAAACCCTAAGATATCTATCCAAAATTCATTGACTTCATAAGTAAATTTTACCCAAGCTGAGTATAATATAAAATATCATATTTCCACATCCTTAAAGTAAACATTTGGAAAATTTAATAAACAATATCTTTTACATTACCACTGTGGTAGATAGTTTGCAAAGATGCTCACAGTAATCCCTTGTACACATATTGCTGAAATCAAGACTTACTATGAAGCCACAGTAATCAAGAAGATGCATATTGTCATAAGAATGGTCAAACAGGTCAATTGACAAAAATAGTGTCTAGCAATAAACCCATAGACAAAAGTGCAATTGAGATACTTCTTGCCATCCTCTAGCATGCCTAAGATTAGTTTGGTTTGGGCGAGGATGTGGAGCAAATGAAACTCAACGTACATTTCTGTGGGACTGTACATGGTACAACCACTTTGGAAAGCTGGCAGTTATTTTAAAGCTCAACTTATGTGACCCTATGACGCAACAGTTTGTGCCATAGGAACTTATGTTCAAATACGTCTTGTGCAAGAATCTTCATGATAGCTCCATGCATAATTGACAAAAACTGGAATCAACACAATGTTCATCAACAAATGGAATGCTAAGCAAAACATCGCATATCCATAAAATGGAATATAACACAGCAATGACAATGAACCAATGTGGAAGCACACAACATGGATGAATCTCGTAGAAATCATATTACATGCAAGAAGCCGGACACACGCGATTACATATGGCATGGTGTTATTATGTTTATACTGACTTCTAGAGCAGGAGAAACTAACTTTTCACGAAAGAAATCAGATCGGCGGTTGTGTGGGTCAGGGTGGGGAGATTGCTTGAAAATGAGCATGAGAGATTTTTGCGGTGATTGACATATTCTTTATCTCATTTGGGGTAGTTGTTGCACAGGTATACATTTTTTTTCAAAACTCACAAAATTAGACACTGAAGTATCTTTTTTTAAATTTTATGGACATTATACCTCAATTTATTTGATGAAATAAATGGTAAATATAGTATCAGTAGCTAAACCTGATGAAAATTTTACAAAAGGAAATAGTCTAATCTATGAACGTCAGTGCAAAAATCGTAAAGTGAGCAATCCGAAATTCACTGTTTATTAAAAGAAAATCAGAATGATCAAGTAGATTTCATTCCGAATATGTAAAGGTGGTTACATATTATGAGAAACATCAGTAAGATTCAATATATTGAAATATTTAAGAATAAAAATATAGGATTACTTTCAGAGACATGGGAAATATTTCTGACAAGATTCAATACCCATTCCTGATTTAAAAGTGAAATCCCCTAGCATAATTGCAATTCATTAATGCTTCCTTAATAGGGTAAAGTCGATATTTTCTTAGCCCTAAAGCCAGTATCTTAGTAAAGGTGGAAACGGTGGAGGCATTCCTGCTAAAGACAGGAAAGACTTAGGTGTTCATCATGTCCCACGTGATTTAACATTTAAAAAATAATTTCCAAAGCGATCAGGCAAGATAATATAGTAAGAGGCAGAACTAGGAAGTGAGAAATGAAAATATCCTTATTGACAATTGATGTCAACCTATACATGGAAACCCCCAGGGAATTAATGATTAAACCGATGATTAAAAATAAACACAAACAGCAATGAATGCAGTTATTCAACAGGAGAAGAATGAACTTAAAAACGTATAGCTCCCATATATATGAACTGTTACTATTCATAAGATTTAATGGAAGAGAAATTTCCACTTACAATAGCAACACCACATACGAAAGATTGGAAGCACTTTTAATAAGAAATTTCAAATATATGCATTGAGACTTAAACCCTGCGAAGGAAAAACTTGGCTTGTTCAAACAAACATTTGTCGTTCTTGGACAGCGTTTCCTGAGTCCATAAAGATGTCAGTTCTTCCAAAGATGACATTAATTCAACATAATCTCACCAGAAACATCAATAGCTTTTTTAGAGCTAGATGATTTGATCATAAATCTATATAAAAATTAGGAGAGGAAAAAAATGGCGTAGACAGAGGTTCTGTTCATCCCTCTAGCGGCCAAATCAAAGTTGTGATGGAAACAAGGGGCAAACAACAAAGAAAAATCGCCTAGGATCTAGACGAACAAGCCACACAACTGGGGAGAAATCTAAGAAATCCAAGAAATCGCCCTGCAACGGCAGAAGGTAGGACAGGACGAGGACACGGGGCTGCCCCGTCTAGAGCAGCTGAGTAGGAGACTGCGGCAGTGGCAGAAGCCTCTTAAAGGGGCCATGTCTGCGAGTGGATTTTCGTGGTGATGGACCTGCTCGCTCTGAGCACCAGTGCTGATTCGGCTGGGTGCAGGGGGCACCAGGGATTTACAGGGAGACATCGTCAGAGTGAAGGTCAAGGTGAGACTCGCTCTGTACAGAAGTGCCCGCAGTATTCATTGTTCCCTGTTGAGCCCTCTCCCATGCCAGTGCGCCAAACACAAAGTGCTGCCTCAGCTGTGACGTCATCAAAGTGGATAACAGAGGTCACTCCACCCAGAGGATCCCCTGAAACCCAGCCTTCCCCGATTTGCAGCCCCAACCCAAGCCACATCCAGGTATATCCTCAGGGAGTCGGGTGCCCTTTACTGTGCAGCACCTAGACTCACACTGGAAGCAGTTGGCCTCGGTTTCTGGTGTGGCCATTTGAGGCAACTATAAGCACAGCATCTCTGGTTTGCTTGCTGAATCTTAACAGGTGGATCCAGAGGGGCACAGTCTTGGGCTGAGTTTGGTCTACAGTTGAACTGCTCTCAGGGCTGTGCCACTGGACACCTACTTCACAGATCCACACTAATAAGACCGAGACATTAGGAGCTTTGCTTAGTACATAGAAACGGGCACGGAAAATCAGCCAAAATGGGAAGACAAAGAAGCAGAAACCATATGAGAGAAGAGGACAAAGATCCAGTTATAATGGATTCAAGTAATCTAACAGATGCAGAGTTCAAAACACTGTTTATAAAGATATTTGCTCAATGAACTTTTGGGAAGTGTAGAGGACAAAGAGATAGAAAACATAAAAATAAAGATGGGAATTGTAAAAGGGAACCAGTCTGAAATGAAGAACACATTATCTGAGATGAGAAGTATATTAAATAGAATAAACAAAGTGAATAAAGAAAAGGATCAAATGCCCTGTCTAGAGGACAGGAAAGCCAAGAACATGCAATCAGAATGGCAACAGATAAGATGCCAAGACTATAAAGATAATTTAAGGTGCATATGGGACACTAGTAAGTGTGAAAATATTCGTCTGATCGGCATAACCGAAGAAAATCAAGATGCTGAACAGCTGTTTGAAGAAATAATGATGGAAAACTTCCCTAACCTGGTGAAGGGAATGGACATAAAACCCCAGGAAGCTCAGAGAATTCCAAAAATCAGGCCCACACCTAGACACATCATAATTAGAATGCCAAAGGTTAAGTACAAAGAAAGAATATTAAAAGCAGCAAGAGAAAAACAGATAATTACTTACAAGGGAAGACCCGTAAGACTGGCAGCTGATTTCTCGAAAGAAACTATGCAGTACAGAAGGGCCTGGCACAAAATATTTGACAGGATGAAAAACCAGGATCTACAACCAAGGATACTTTATCCAGCAAAGCTGTCATTTAGAGTTGAAGGACAAATAAAGAGCTTCTCAGACAAAAATAAGCTAAAGGAATTCATCGCTACCAAGCCAGTATTACAGGACATGTTGGAGGGATTTCTTTAAGAAGAAAAAACATGTATGAAGAACAGGAATAAAGAATGGCAACAACTACATTCCTGTCAATAAGTACCTCAAATGGAAAAGAATCAAGTGCTCCAACCAAAGGTAGAGTGGCTGAATGGATAAGAAAACAAGACCCCTCCATATGCTGCCTACAAGAGACTCACTTCAGATTAAAAGATACACAGAGACTAAAAAGAAGGGGATGGAAAAAGATATTGCTTTGATGGACCTAGAAGGTATTTAAGTCAGACAGAGAAAGATAAACACTATATGATTTCACTTATATGCAGAATCTAAAGACTAAAAAGAACAAAGTAGTCAAAAACAGACTCACAAATAGAGTGGACAATTTGGTGGCAGACAGAGGGGAGGGAGCTGGGGGGCCAGGAGTTCAAATCAGTAACTGATGGATGGTCACGGGGATGGGGAGCACAGTATAGGGAATGCAGTTAGCATTAATATGTTGGCTACGTAGAGAGTCGGGAAGGGAAGGAGCCTTTGGGGGATCATTTTATGAACTGCATCGATGTCTAACCAATGTACTGTATGCTTGAAACTAATTAAAATAAATAATTTTTAAAAATCTATATAGAAATTAATATAAACCAGCTAGAAAATTCCTGAAGAAGATAATGAGGGGGAGGATAGCCCTACTTGGTATTAAAACAAATTAAAACAGAATGGCAAATGAATAGTCAGAAAGATAATCCCTGGTCAGTATAGAAAATTCAGAAATAAAATTAAATTCATAAGCAAGTATTATATATGATAATGGTGATATCTCAAATCAGTAGGTCTATGCTTCATTCCTAGCCTCTTTTTGTCTCTTATTTTTTCAGTACATGTAGGCATCTAACTGTGATTCCCTGCCTGAGAGTTTTGTTTGTTTGTTTTGTTTTTTTTAAAGCTACAGAAGATTGCTCAGTGTGCATGAAATACAGGCTTTGTTTGTTTGTTTTGTTTTTTTTTAAAGCTACAGAAGATTGCTCAGTGTGCATGAAATACAGGCCAGCAAGGGCTATGGAGTCAGTAGCAGCCTGCGACCACTGAAAGGAAGGAGTTCTTGGATAAACCAGGTTCCTCACTGTTCATCGGGAAGAGTACTATTTTTCTTAATTTTTATTTTTTAATTAAATTTATGATGGTGACACTAGTTAATAAAATTATGTAGGTTTCAAGTGTACAATTGGATAATATATCATCTACGTATTGCGTTGTGTGTTCACCACCCAAGGACAAATCTCCTTTTGTAGCCATATGTTTAAACCCCTTTACCCTTTCTTATCCACTTCCCCGACTCCCCCCTTTCCCTCTGGTAACCATTAAACTATTGTCTGTGTCTATGTGTTTGTATTTGTCTTGTTTGTTTTATTTTCCACATATAAGTGAAATCATGTGGTGCTCAACTTTTTCTGTCTGGCTCATTTTGCTTAGCATGATAATCTCGAGATCCATCCATGTTGTCACAAATGGCAGTATTTCATCTTTTCTCATGGCTGAGTACTATTCCATTGTATATATGTACCACATCTTCTTTATCCAATCATCTATCAAAGGACACCTAGGTTGTTTCCATGTCTTGGCCACCGTGAATAATGCAGGTGCATATATCTTTACGTATAAATGTCTTCAAATTTGGGGGGTAGATACCCGAAGAGGGATTGCCGGGTCACATGGTAATTCTGTTCTTAATTTTTTGAGGACCCCCCATACTGTTTTCCATAGTGGCTTACCAATTTACGTTCCCACTGGCAGCGTTTGAAGGTTCCTTTTTCCCCACAACCTCTCCAACGCTTGGTATTACTTGTCCTGTTGATGATAGCCATTCTAACAAGTGTGAGGTAGTATCTCATGGTGGTTTTGTTTTGCATTTCCCTAACAGCTAGTGAAGCTGAGCATCTTTTCACATATCTGTTGGCCATTTTTATATTTTGGAAGAAGTGCCTGCCTGTTCAGGTCTTCTGCCCAATTTTTTATTTGGAGTGTTTGGTTTTTGTCGTTGAGTTTTATGAGTTCTTCACATATTTTGGTGGTTCGCCCCTTATTGGAAGCATCACTTACAACTATTTTCTGCCAGTCAGTTGTTGGCCTCTTTGTTTTGTTGATGGTTTCTTTTGCCGTGCAGAAGCTTTTTAGTTTGATACGCCCCCATTTATTTATTTTTGCTTTTACTTCCCTTGCCTGCAAGGTCAAATTCATAAAATCCTCTCTAAATCCAAGGTTCATGAGTTTAGTACCTATGTTTTCTTCCATGCGATTTATTGTTTCATGTCTTATATTTAGGCCTTTGATCCATTTTGAGTTAATTTTGGTGTATGGCGACAAATAGCAATCTAGTTTCATTCTTCTGCATGTGGCTTTCCAATTTTCCCAGCATCGTTTACTGAAGAGACATTTTTTCTCTATTGTCAATTTTGGCTTTCTTGTCAAAAATTATTTTTCCATACATGTGGGTTTATTTCTGGGCACTCAATTCTGTTCCATTGGTCTGTGTGTCTGTTTTTCTACCAGTACCATGCTGCTTAGGTTATTGTCACTTTGTAGTATAATCTGTAATCCGGCAGTGTGATACCTCCAGGGTTCTGCTTTCTCAGGATTGCTTTGGCTATTCAGGGTCTTTAGTGATTCCATGCAAATCTGATGACTTTTTTGTTCTTTTTCTTTTAACAATGCCAATGGGGTCTTGATGGTGATTACATTAAATCTGTATACTGCTTTGAGTAATATGGCCATTTTAACTTTGTTGAGTCTTCCAATCCATAACCATGAATATCTGTCCATTTCTTTGTGTCTTCTTCAATTTCTTTTAACGATGCCTTGCAGTTTTCAGTGTATAGGTCCTTCACATACTTTGTTAAGATTATTCCTAGGTATTGTATTGTATTATATTGTGTTGTATTGTATTGTATTGCATTGCATTGTATGTATTTACTTACTTACTTATTTATTTATTTATTTTTGCAATTGCAAAAGGACCTGTTTATTTTTTTAATTTCTTTTTTCTGCAATTTCATTGTTAGCATATGGGAATGCAATGCATTTTTATACGTTGATTTTGTATCCTGCTACTTTACTGTATTTATTTATTATTTCTAATAGTTCTTTGGTGGAGTCTTTAGGGTTTTCTGTATAGAGAATTATGTCATCTGCACAAAGCGAGAAGTTGACTTCTTCACTGCCAATGTGGATGCCTTTTTTTTTTTTTTTAATGAACCGTATCTATTTCTTTTTAAAAAGTTTTTAGGTGGAATTCACATAAAATAAAACTTTTAAGTAAACATATCAGTGACATTTAGGACATTCAAAAAATGCCACAACCACCACCTCTACCTGGTTCCAAACTATTTTCAACATCCAAAGGGAAACTTTGTCCAGTTAAGCCAGTTAATCCCCTCCCCAAAGCCCCATGCTACTACCGAGCGTTCTGTCTCTATGGATTTCACACATTCTACTTTGTATAAATGAAATCATACAATATATAAGCTTTTGTGTCTGACTGCTCTCGCTTAGCATAATGTTTTTGAGGCTGTAGCATGTATCAGTACTTCATTCTTTTTATGGCTGAATAATATTCTATTATATGTAAAGACCGCAATCTGTTTATCCACTGATGAACATTTGGGTTGTTTCCAACTTTGGTTATTGTGAATAGCGCTGCTATGAACAGACATGTACATGCATTTGTTTGAATATCTGTTTTCAATTCTTGGGGGAATATACTTAGGACTGATCATTCTATGTTTAACTTTTTGAGGAATCTCCACAATGTTTTCCATAGTGGCTGCGCAAATTTGTATTCTCGACAACAGTGCACGAGGGTTTCCATTTCTCCACATCCTCACCAACACTTGTTCCTTGTTCGTTTATTGATGACAGCCATTCTGACGTGTGCTGTGCTACCATCTTTTCATGTGTCTATTGGCCATCTGTATGTCTTCTTTGGAGAAATGCTGATTCAGGTCCTCTGCCCATTTTTAAATTGGATTGTTTTGGGGGTTTTCTTGGAGTTAAGTTGCATAAGCACCTCATATATTTTTGGATATTAACTCCTTATCAGATGTCTCATTGCCAAACGTCTTTTCCTATTGAGTAGGTTGTCTTTTGTTTTGTTGACGATTTCTTTTGCTGTGCAAAAACTTTATAGATGGTACAGTCCTGTTGTTTAATTTTTCTTTGTTTGCCTTGCCCAAGGACACTTATGCAAAACAAAAATATTGCTAAGAGCAATGTCAAAGAGTTTACTGCCCATGTTTTCCTTTAGGAGTTTTATGGTTTCAAGTTTCACGTAAGTCTTTATCCATTTTGTGTTTATTCTTGTATATGGTGTAGTAAATCAGCCTGGTTCCTTTTTATCTTGTTTTTTTTTTTTTCTTTTCTTTTTTTCTTTTTCTTTTTCTTTTTTTTTTTTTTTTTTTTGCATCTATCTACCCAGTCTTCCCAACCTCATTTATTGAAGAGACTGTCTTCACCCCACTGTATGTTCTCGCCGCCTTTGTCATAGTTTAATTGACCTTATAGGCGTGGGCTTACTTCTAGGCTCTGTATTCTGTTCCATTGATCTATGGGTCTGTTTTTATGCCAGTACCATGCTGTTTTGAATACTGTAGACTTTTAGAATAGTTTAATATCAGGCAGCCTGATACCTCCAACACTGTTCTTCTTGCTCAAAATTGCTGTGGCTATTCAGGTTCTTTCGTGGTTCCCTACAAATTTGAGGATTATGTTTGAGTACTGTGAAAAATGCCGTTGGTATTTTGATAGGGATTTCGTTGAATCTGTAGATTTCTTTGGGTAGTGAGGACATTTTAACGACGTTCATTCTTGCTATCCATGAGCATGGTATATGCTTCCACTTATTTGTATGTTCTTCCGTTTTTTTTTCTTCAATGTTTTATAATTTTCTGAATACAGGTCTTTTACCTCATTGGTTAAATTAACTCAGGGAATTGATTTTTTTGATGCAGTTGTAAATGAGATTGTTTTCCAAATTTCTCTTTCTGATAGTTCGTTACTGGTGTATAAAATGCAACCAATTTCTGAATATTAGTTGTGTATCCTTGAACTTTACTGAAGTCATTTATCAGTTCTAATAGTTTTTTGGTGGATTCTTCAGGGTTCTCTACATGTAGTGTCATGTCATCTGCAAATAACAACTGTTTAACTTCTTCCTTGACAATGTGAATGACTTTTCTCTCTTTTCCTTGTCTGATTGCTGTGGCTGGGACTTCAATGCTATATTGAATAAAAGTGGTGAAAGTGGACATCCTTTTCTTGTTTTGAATATTACGGAAAACGTGTTTAGCCTTTCCCCATTGAGTATGATGTTAGCTGTGCGTTTGTCATATATGGCCTTTATTATGTTGAGGTATGTCCCCCTTATTCCCACTTTCTTGAAAGTTTTATCATAAATGTATATTGGATTTCATCAAATGCTTTTTCTGCATCTATTGGTATGATCATATGACTTTTATCCTTCATTTTGAATATGTGGCATATCACATTAATTGATTTGCAGATATCGAACCATCCTTGTCTCCCAGGAATAAATCCCACTTGATCATGGTGTATGATCTTTTTAATGTATTGCTGAATTCAGTCGTTCTATAATTTAGTTGTAATTTTGATGTGGTCATGGGAGGAGGGCGAGCACAACATTTACTTACTCTGCCATCTCGACCAGAAGTGCAGCTGTCACACTTTTGCGTATGTGAAGACATTCACTCCAGGCCGTGCTTCTCTTGGGAAGCTCCAGCCAACGTTTGAGCATGGTGGCACTTGAACAGGGCCATTGCTGCCCACTGTAGGAAGTATAACGGGTCATTGTGGCTCCAGGGCGCTTCCCTGGTCCAGATGAACCTGATTTAAGCCTACTTGCTGGTCTGAGACTCTTCCAATACAATTCTTACTTTTTCTGCCTCCTTTCTCGGGAAAGGCATTGCACCTTGAAGTCTCCCTCTGTCTCCTCTGAATTCTTCACCTTCATCTTTTTTTTCAGCTTTACGATATTTTTCTTTTTTGATTGTAGTTGTCATACAATATTATATTAGTTTAAGGTGTACAACATGGTGATTAGACATTTACATAACTTGCAGAGTGATCACCCCAACAAATCTAATGCCCGTCTGACACCAAGAGTTACAATATTATTGATTATATTCCCTGTGCTATACTTTACATTCCCCAGGACTATTTTGTAACTACCAATTTGTCTTTCGTAAGCCCTTAATCTTTTTCACCCACCCACCAAACTACTTCTCATCTGGGAACCATCAAAATGTCCACTGTATCTATGAGTTTGTTTCTGTTTTGTTTGTTTATTTATTTCGTTCTTTGGATTCCACACGTAAGTGAAATCTTATGTCGTTTGTCCTTCTCTGTCTGACTTACTCCACTCAGCATAATACCCTCTAGGTCCATTCGTGTTATTGCAGATGGCAAGATTTTATTCTTTTTATGGATGAGTAATATTCCATTGTATATATGTACCACCTCTTCTTTATCCATTCATCCACTGATGGACACCCAGATTGCAACCATAGCTTGGCTATTGCAGATAATGCTGCAATGAACATATGGATGCACATGTTCCTTCAAAGTAGTGTTTTGGGTTTCTTTGGGTAAATACTCGGAAGTGGGAAAACTGGGTCGTTCTTTGTCTCTTGTTTTAAAGTCTATTTTGTCTGGTATGAGTATTGCTATGCTGGGTTTTGTCTGTCTGTTTGTTTGCTAACCTTTTCATGAAGTATCTTTTTCCATCCCCTACTTTTAGTCTGTGTGTTTTGGATCAGAAGTGAGTCTCTCATCGGCAGCATATGTAAGGGTCTTGTTTTCTTATCCATTCAGCCACCTGTCTTTTGATTGCAGCATTTAATCTATTTACATTTAAACTAATTGTTGCTAGATCTGTAGTTATTGCCATTTTGTTATTCGTATTTTTTTATTTTTCTTTTTGTTTTTCTTCTTCTTAAGTCCCTCTAACATTTCTTGTAATATTGGTTTGGTGGTGATGAACTCCTTTAGCTTTTTCCTGTCTGGGAAGCCCTTTATCTGTTCTTTGATTCTAAATGATAGCCTTTCTGGGTAGAGTAACCTTGATTGTAGGTCCTTCTTTTCATCACTTTGAATATTTCATGTGAATCCCTTCTGGCCTGCAAAGTTTATGTTAACAAATCAACTGACAGTCTTATGGGAACTCTCTTTTATGTAACTAATTCCTATAAAAATTTTTCTATATCACTTTCAGGTGTACAGCATAAAGATAAGACATTTGTATACTTTACGGAGTGATTCCCGCCAGTAAATCTAGCACCCATCTGGCACCACACGTAATCATGACAATATTATTGACAATATTATTGATGCTGTACTTCGCATTCCCATCACTATTCTGTAACTACCAATTTATACTTCTTAATCTCTTCACCTTTTTCATCCAGTCCCCACCCCCTCCCATCTAGCAATCACCTTCTTGTTCTCTGTCTCTATGAGTCTCTTTTCATTTTGTAGCTCTTTTATTTTGTTCTTTAGATTCCACATACAAGGGAAGGCATATGGTACTTGTCTTTTTCTGACTTATTTCACGTAGCATAACTAATTGCTTTTCTCTTGCTGCTTTTAGGATTCTCTGTTTGTCCTTAACCTTTGCCATTTTCATTAAGATGTGTTTTGGTTCATCATCTTTGGGACCCTCTGAGCTTCCTGGACTTGTATGTGTATTTCCTTTGCGAGGTTAGGGAATTTTCCGCCATTATTTCTTTAAATAGGTTTTCAATTTCTTGCTCTCTCTCTTCTCCTTCTGGTTCTTCTGTGATGCAAATGTGGGAACTCTTGATGTTGTCCCAGAGGCCCCTTAAGCTGCCCTCCTGCTGACTGGATCCTCTACTTCCTCTAATCTATTGTTGATTCTCTACAGTGTGGTCTTCATTTCAGTTATTGTAGTCTTTATTTCTGACTGCTTCTTTTTTTGTTTCTATCTCCATTTTTATGTTTCTTATCTATTTGCTGAAGTTCTCGCTGAGATCATCGAGCATCCCTATAAGCAGGGTTTTAAACTCTGCATCCAGTAGATTGCTCGTCTCCATTTTGTTTAGTTGTTTTTCTGGAGCTTTGTTCTGATCTTTCATTTGAGACATGTGTCTTGCTCTCCTCATTTTTGCTGTCTCCCTATGTTTCTGTATATTCGGTAGGGCTGCTGAGTCTCCCAGGCTTAGCGACATGGGTTTATGTAGTAGGTGTTCTGTGGGAGCCACAGGGGCAGTCTCCCTGGTCACCTGAGCGGGGTGCTCCAGGTGTGTTCCTTGCGTGGGTCGTGTGTGCCTTCCTGTTGTATTTGAGACTTTGTTGCCGTTTGCATGTCCATGAAAAGGATTGACACTCAGGCTGATTGGTTGTAAGGACTGGCTAGGGACTACAATGGAGGAGCTGTTGTGCCCAGGCTGACCCTGTGGAGTAGGATTCACTTTAGCAGGGCTCTTGTGCCTGCCCAGCGTGCCCTTTGGTTGTCATCCTTGAATTCGTCTCTAGTCTGGACCCCTGCAGGTCAAAATCTGGCCGCTGAGTGTGCCAGCCCCAAGGTCTCCTGGGAGGGACCCTGCCTCACGCCAACCTGTTCCTACTCCAGGGCAACCTGGCATGAGCCACCAAGCAATCTGCAGATGACTGTCACCCACGCTGGGCTTAGAGGTTCCTCAAGAGTCCAAGCCGTGAACCGAGGTCGGCTGCTGCTAGTGATAGGCTTGGGGCTGCTCAGCATGAGGTATGGGGCATGCTGAGGCCAGATGTTACTTGTTTGCAGTTTGTGAGCCTTTGAGAGACTTGAGGAAAGTCCACAGCATGAGCCAACATGAGCCAAGACAGGCGATTTGTATAAAAAAGCCACTGGTAGTGGCACAGGTAGGCCCTCAAGTTGAGTGGGGTGAGGTCTCAGGGAATCACCAGTGTTAGCCAGGTTGATGGAGACTCAGATATGGTGGCTGCCTAGGTCTGCATCCTGGGAGCAAGAAGAGCTCAACGAGTCATAATGGATTGTGCCAGCACTTCTGTCTGGGAGAAAGCTGCTCCTCAAGCCCTCATCCTGGAGCCAGACAATTCAGTTCCTACTCGTGTGTCCCTGGTGCTTTTTACCTACTTCCCCAGCACTAAAGCTCAGAGTGAGCGAGCCTGTCAGTAAGTAAATCTGTGCATGGGCTCATTAAGAGGATCGCCTGGGACTCTGGGTGCCCTCTATCTCACTCATCCACAATGTCCTCTGTTTTTCACAGACAGAATTTGTGGGGACTTCTCTTCCCAAGGCACTGGAACTCTGGTCTGGAGAGCCCAGATTTGGGCTGGGACCCCTTCCTCCTGCAGAAGACCCCTACCTCCATACCTGAGATATACCTCCCAATTTTTAACTGCCACATGTGGATGTGGGACCAGCCTGTTCTGCATCTCCACTTCTCCTACTGGTCTCAAAGCAGCTACTTTTATATTCCTTAGTTGTAAAACTTGTGTGAAGCTAGACTTCAGGCAATTCTCAGTGATGATTTTTCTGCAGTTTAGTTGTATTTTTGATGTGTTCATTAGAGAAGGCAAGCAAAGCATTTATCTACTCTGCCATCTTTACCAAAATCTTTTCTTCTTCCCTTTTATCCTTATATACATTTCCCTCAGTAAACATTCTGAATGTCTAACTCTCTTTTGACATCTCTTTCTCAAAACACCTGGATTGACACAGCAGTGCTGAGGGTGGTCTGACATCAACACTCAGCTGGCATTGACAACCCTATCAAAGAGGATTATGAGAAAACGTTAATCCTGAGCATAAAGTGGTAGTCCAATGCTGAAGAATGTAGTAATGATCACATAGGAAAAGCTTCAGGGAGAGGGCAATACTCTTTCACGTGTAGTTGTATAGACATTTGAGAGATGTGAAAATAACAATACGTACAAGAATGGCAGAGTTGACTGGTTAATACTAAGTTGGTTGATGCCCTGTAAAAGGTTATGAGAACTAGGGTAACTACCCTCGTTTGTTGAAAGTTCAAGGTTATTTGTGAATTTTGGAAAGCTGTTTGGTTGCATTCCAGGGGCTCTATCTCCTGGTAGGGAAGAGTAATTGTAGCTGAGGAGCAATCACAGGATTATACAGAGTCCAGGGGCTCCAGAGACTTTACGTGCACATCCAGAGCAAGTCTGTCCACTTGGAAAACACAGAAGCTTTAAGAGATGGTGACATCTGAGTAGCTGCCCCTGAAGATATTGGCTCTGCAGATCCCTGTGAACCCTCAGAGCTTGTCCCTGACAAGGAGTTGTCCTCTTTTATTACTGGCTGCTCTTCCTTAGCTGTACTGTTGTGCCATACTGAGCATTACCTGGCTGGACATTTACAAGCCCTGATATGAAAGAAATGAGATTGCACACTCAGGTAGTTCCAAGAATCATCCTGCCAAAGACATCATCCCAAGAGATGGGGTGTACTCACTTCTAAAGTGACTTTTAGAAGAAGGAATAAAGCAATAGCTTATGCTGGGCAAAGTGTAAATGCTTATTCTTCCATGGAAGTGGCAGAAGAAGGCTGAGAGAAGTAGGCCTGCTCATTACATATATTATATGAAAACAGAGGACCCATCATGATTACACTTGTAAAGATACAGAGAACAGATTGGAGGTTGCCAGATGTGGAGGTTTGGGGTTGGCAAACTGAGTAAGGGAAGCTGAGAGGTAGAAATTTCCAGTTATAAAATAAAATAAGTTATAAAGAAGGAAATTTCCAGTTATAAAGGAGATATAATGTACAGCATGGTAACTATCATTCATAATACTATATTGTATATTTGAAAGTTGCTAAAAGACTAGATCTTAATTAAAAGTTCTCATTACAATAACAAAAAAATGTAACTATGGATGGTGACAGATATTACGTAGTCTTATTGTGGTGATCATTTTGTAAAATATACAAATACTGAATCATTATAATTAAAACTGATAAAATGTTATATGTCAATTATACCTTAATGAAACTTTTCAAAAGCGCACTGGCACAGAGGACAATATCATCTCTAAAGAGTACAGCTGAATCTCTCATCTGTTGTCCAGCTTGACATTAGGACAGATTTTCACAGATCAGTTTGCTAACAGCTATGGAAATAACAAGGTCTCGCACAGTAGCAGAGGTCAAGTGGCTATACCTTTATAGACTGAATCTAGGGGACCACGGTTACCATAAATTTTGTCAGAGTTGGAGAGGCAGCTAAAGGAATTACCTATAGAGACTTTTGAGGTAGTAACGGAGCATGGGATCTCAGTGGCACACAGATGAGTAATCAAAGAGTGTGCTGCTTAACATCTACAATCAGAATGAAGCAAAACTGGAGGACCAGGAGATGTGAATGGTTGCACCAATATAAAAACATGATCCCTGTACAGTTTCTGGAACAGAGTCAAAAAGACAAAAACACACACGCTCAAATTTATGGTACTACAAATTAAACAGCCCGAGAAAAACAAAAGTGACCTCACAAATGCACAACATATTAATACAGATTCAAACACAGATTAGATAAAAGTGAAAAAGAGAAAAAAGATCACTGGTCCAGTTATCATGCTTTGGAAAAAAGGTTGTAGAAATAGAAACAAAATGACTCTCCTCCTGGCTACTTTCGACAATTGCCTTTGTTGAAAGGCTTCGATTTTTGTAGATCATGGTACCAAGTGTAAGTGCATTAATACACATTTGACATGAGCACAGTAAAAGGGGCTCCGAACTGTCTTGGATGAAGATCCTGATCGCTCCACTAGATAAGCTACCTGGACAAGAAGTGATGGTCTCAAGAGCTCGATACAAGGCGGATAAGTTGCAGTGTCACAGGGTGTCAATCCTATTGATTCTCTACTGCTGCATCCCTCTTATTGGTGGCTACCCACATCAGGACTCCACATTTTCAAAATGCCTGAGGCATCAAAATAGCATGAATGTAACATTTATCATTTATCAGGCTCTGGTGTAGTGCACTGTCTCCGAAGTGATTGCTTCCTGTTTCTTTCTACCCAAATTTTTGTCCCTGTGCATATATCAGTCAGTTTCATGTATTTATAGACCTACTGTGCTTAGGCAATTACTGAGATTTTATATGTGAGGTACTATGACATTAATAACCAGAGGCCTTAAGATGTGATATATCAGTAACATATGGCTTTTTATGTTTTTGCTTTATAATAAAGATAAAGTGCTGAAATCATCATATTTGGAATACCTGTGTTTAGCACAATCCAAGAATAACAAGAATAATGAGAATGTTGACAGCTGGCATGTATTAACTGCCCTTCTTAGCTGCTTTCTTTTATCATCACAAAATCCTGGATAAGTACATTTTGCCTCTCCATGTAACATTTTGATCCAGAAACTTTGAGGGAGAATGTCCAAGATCATATATTTGCCAAGCAGCATATATGTTGAAGTTCAGGTGCTTATTACACAAAATATGATCTTCCTACTATATCTGCCAATAGTTACTTTATATGCTACTTGTCTAACATGAAAATAAAATGAGCAAATGACAAAAATCTAGCACATAACCATTTGAGGAAAACTGTTTGTAAAAAGTGCATACAAGATTTGCTATAGGTGCATCTATAAAACTTTGAATCAGCATCTTAAATAAGTACTGGTCCTATTTTTAGTGAATCTAAGAGTTCCTACCATCATCTACAAGAATATTAACAATGTGCCCACACAGGAAACATTCAATGAATTGAAACATATAGACCCTTATTAAATTGCCAAGTCATTTTATTTCAAGAGGACAACCTCAGAATAGCTATAGGATTAAGTAATTATCAGAGTGATTATTGATCATTTCTCCCAGTAGGGGCCAATGTGATTTTCTCCATTGTGTCGCTTCCAGTTAGCATTGAGTTAGGTTCAATGGTTTGGGTTTCTTTCCCGGTTTAATGATTACTATTCATATTCTCTACTAAATCGTACAAAGCCTCCAACAATGACTGAAAGCAGTAAAAGTATTGAACGAATAAATACCAGGACTAGTGCCTGGTTTACATTAGAAACTATTCTTCCGCGGAAACCTCGTTCTCTGACAGGTGGAGGAGGGCCACTATCTATACTACCACCTGGTCCTGTTTTATTACACTCTGGTGGTCCATATCCTCGCTGACAGTGACAATGTTTCTTGTTATTGCACACCCCTCGGAAATTACATGTCTTGACATCACAGTCAAAACCCATGTCTTGATAAAAAGTACAGTTCTGTCTAAGACAGAATTGTCCTGGTCCACACGTTGCACCATCGACTACAAGCCCAAATCCTGGCATTTCAGACCCGAAATGTGCATCGAAGCCAAAGCATTTTTCTTGTTGAGGATCTTGTATTAGTATTTGATGAAA
Source organism: Eidolon dupreanum (assembly GCA_028627145.1). Classification (NCBI taxonomy): domain Eukaryota; kingdom Metazoa; phylum Chordata; class Mammalia; order Chiroptera; family Pteropodidae; genus Eidolon; species Eidolon dupreanum. The sequence goes on from CM053509.1 coordinate 20,789,755, forward strand.
TGTAGTGTGCTCACCTGCACCAGGAATTTCTTTGACATCACGACAGTGCAACATTCCACACAAAACATCTTCTGCTTCACATTTAATAGATTGTCCTCCTCCTCGTATCACTGCCACCCCACAATTTCCAAATCGGTCACCCAGCACATTCAATGTACTATAGCACGTTGGAGATCCATCTTTTATTTTGTAGCCGAACAGGGACTGACACTGTGTATTACGATCAGTACAGTTTCCTTTCACACAAACCGCCAATGTTGAACATGGGGTTCCATCCTGGATGTAAAAGTCTTCTGGACAAATATGAGATTCACCGGTACAGTATTCTGGTAGGTCACAGATGCCAAGTACGTTTCTGCAAATCCATCCAGGTCTGGCGTGTTTACAGTCAACACAGCAACCTCCTTCACTGCAACTACTGCCAAAGGAGAGAGTACAATCGGTCTCGCAACATTTTTCCTCAGCACACTCTCTTAAGGAGCCACAGTCACATTCTTCATTCTTATCTTTGATTTTGTCACCACAACGAGGAGCTACGTAAGGAAAATTATTGTATGGTTTAAGTCTTATACTCAAACAAGCATCCCACGAGTAAATCCGTCGATGCAATCTCTCATAAGAACAATTGCTCAACATATCATTAAGACCAGGAGTAGGAGCCATGACACAGAAGGTTCTTCGAAAACATTTACAACCAGCACCGTCATGATAGATACCAATACTGTGACCTAATGTATGTGCTGTGATACCAGCAGCTAAAAATATATGATAGCTTCCTACATATACATATGTTGCCCCCCAGTTGGGGTTGCATAGTCCATTATGAAATCCATAATAAACACTTGACGTAAGTTTGTGTCCTGTAAGAAGTACTGAAGTATCATGAGGGATCTGTGTAAACCACTGGTGCGCTTTCCACAAACCAAACACTTCTGTAACGGTATAAGCAGTTCCCGTCACCTGTGTCATATCGTTGTTTGTCCATATGCATAAAACACGTATGTCAATATCTAGAAGATACTGTTTGAAAATGGTATGTACTATGCTATTTAGCATCACCACACGCTCTATTGTTTCTGTCAAATTAGGCCTCATCTTATATAATGAGTTAGAAACTGTATAGTGAAGTTTTAAGTACTTCCGATGTGGCCACCACAAATACACGGGGCCTGCTCTAGAGGTTTCAACAAGTACTGCCTCTTCATATGCTTGATTTGGATATCCCTCTTTAATGTTACACCTTTCAATCTCCGATGATCTTTTTTCTGACACGAGCAGAGAAACTACATGCTCAAATTTGGATGAAGTCGCCAGAGGTTTGATTTCATAAGTGAAGTCATCCACCTGCAGCATGCCATGCAGACCCCCATAGCAAGTGTCTAGTGTGCCCAGGGACCCAGGAACCCCTTCCAGGTAGCCGTAGTAGTAACAGTCTCGAGGAACAAAGGGGTAGTCCTCCTGCATGGCACCTTGATCATTATCGGTGATAACAGGAAATTCTCTGGGCAGCAGGCTCTTCTTGACCTTCATGTGAACAACATGTCTGCGGCCCCTGAAGTGAATCTTGTAGGAGAGCTGGGCTTGTACCCCAGCTCCACTCACCCTGTGGGACACCTTCTTGGGGATCACAACTTCAGAGGAAGTGAAGCGCCATCCTGGTAGGTCATGGAAGCAGCAAACCTGGGACAGGAGCAGCCAGAGCAGAGGCAGCCTGAGGTTACCAGTCAGGTGGGCCTGAGCCCAGGCAGGCCCCATGAGAGAGGGAGCCTATTACCAAAGAAACTTCAGTCCAGTGGGAGGCAGGCAAGACTAACTCTGAAACGGCAACTTTCCAGCTGTGTAGTCATGAGGAGAGTAGAGAGAGGCTGGGTACTTGGCACCCCCATATGGGTGGAGGAAGGAGAGGGGAGCTATTACATAACAATGGTGTGCTCATGGGGAGAGGCTATGCTCAGGGGTCTGGGGATCCTGGGCTTAAAAGTCCCCTTGCTCTTTTGGAAACACCGCAGGGGAAGAATAAGTGGTTTCCGTGCAGTTTTAACACACTCGGTGTTTTTCTCCCCCCTCAAGCCTAGAGGAGGTAAGGGATCTACAAGTAATTAAAATAACGAATGGAGAGGAGAGTGGCATTTTAAGGAGAGAATTACATACTCTCATACTTTATAAAAGTTGAATGCAATTGCGGGTGACTGATGGAAAGAAAGAGTAAGTAGGTGTCATGAGTAGAAATATTAGGGTACATAATAATAGTTTCTTGTAGAGTGAAACTTGCACTTCCCTATGTCCCAGTTTTGCCAATCCAGTTTTTCCAGACTTGTATGTGAGTGTTCATAGCAGTATTGTTTTTAAATTTATTCCACAAGCAGGAAACAAACAACCCGTACTAGATAAAGGAACTGGTACATTTGTCCAGTGGAATAATCCTTGGTACATCAGAACAAACTTCTGATACGTGTAATAAGAATGTATCTCACAGACATGATGTTGGAAAGATAATGTTACTAGAGCAGGGATACATTTCCCTTTCAAGGTAAAAATCACGAGAGTGGGCAAAAGTTTTACAGAGAAATGTTTTATTAAAGCAAAAGCTTTCCCTAGAGGACATACTAATGGCCAACAAATATATGAAAAGATGTTCAACATCACCAGCTATTAGAGAAATGCAAATCAAAACCATAATGAGATACCACCTCACACCTGTTAGAATCTCTATAATCAACAGGACAAGTAATAACAATTGTTGGAGAGGATGCGGAGAAAAAGAAACACTCATACACTGCTGGTGGGAATGCAGATTGGTACAGCCACTATGCAAAACAGTATGGAGGTTCCTCAAAAAACTAAGAACTGATCTACCATATGATTCAGCAATCCCTCTACTGGGTATTTACTGCCAAAGTCTGAAAACCCATACCCCAAAAGATATTTGCACACCGATGTTCAAGCAGCATTATTCACAGTGGCCAGGACATGGAAGCAACCAAAGTGTCCTACGATAGATGACTGGCTAAAGAAGCTGTGGGACACATATACAGTGGAATATTACTCAGCCCTAAGAAGAGATGAAATACTGCTATTTGTGACAACATGGATGGACCTCGAGATAATCATGCTAAGTGAAATAAGCCAGACAGAAAAAGTTGAATATCGGATGATCTCACTTATATGTGGGATATAAAACTAAAAGCAACAAATGAACAAAAGAAACAAACAGAGACTCATGGACATGGACAATAGACTAGTGGTTACCAGAGGGTAGAGGTTGCAGGAGGAGGGGAGAGGTAGATGAGGTAATGGGTCAAATATGTGGTGACAGAAAGAAATCTTACTATAGCAGGTGAATATACAGTGTAAATCTATATACGCCTTACTGTTAAAGTGTACATTAAAACATTGGATTTCGTTAACCAGAGTCACCTTAAAAAAAATTAATTAATTCTAAAAAAGTAGAAATAAAAGAATAAAAGTGAAATCTAAAAAAATAATATTGACTACATGTTGAAATAATGTTTTGGATAGATGGGTAAAATGAATGTACAGTTACAGTCAAAAAAAATAAAATAAAGGAAAAGTTCGATGCACCAAGGGCGTTCACTCCAAAGAGGAACGAATGTGGCCTCTCATTGTTTACAGGTACAGCGGTTTCAGAAACTCTCAGAGAAGTGGCTGGTGCCTTGATCCTACACTTTCTATAGTCTCCAGTGCTGTGAGAAATAAAGTTGTCTTGTTCATAAGCTACCAAGTCTACAGTATTTTTTTATAGTAGCCCAAAGGGGCTAAGACAGGGTGGTGGTTACAAAGCAAACCTCATCAAGCAGCACCCTTAAAATTTTGTGTATCTTTTTTATGCTAAGCGTGCCTCGAAAAAGTTAATTTTTATAAAAGTTCTGA
>CM053509.1:20794145-20839623 GCA_028627145.1 Eidolon dupreanum
GAGGGAGTTTCCACCAATTGTAAATATTAGGCTGAGCTCACCAAATTTCATATTTTTCCATATCTCACGGTCATAAGACCTTATGCAGAAAGGCTAATTCAGACAGAAAGTGTCACTTCGTGTGTCAGAAGTGGCTCAGTTTCACCTTTCAACTTATAATCTTAACCCTGATTTTTTTAATTGGCACATTTTCATCTCATTAAAATATGACATATTTAGGCCTTCCTGATAGTTAAATATGACGATAAGACCAGGTTTCTGGCTAATGAGGTAGAAAGAAGTGTATAAAACTTCCAAGAGGTCTCCATGAAGGCTGATCTTTGACTTTTTTTCATTACTTGCTTGGAATGTGAAAATGATGGTTGAAGTTCCCAAACTAGAAATTTGGTTCCTGACAGGTACATGGTTACAGAGGGAAAATAAGTTGTAGAAGAAAAAGTACCAGAAAAGGAAATATTTATAGTCTGAGGCTTGTCAGAATGAGGATGACTTCAATGTGGTCCCCAACCATGGGAATTTTGCAAAGCAATGACTGATCTTTTGTTTGTTTGTTTGTTTGTTTGTTTGTTTATATCACCTATAACCCTAAGAAAAGGCACAAAATGCTTTATTGGCAGCAAAACATTACAGATCTTGGACTGAATAAAATGTTAGGAAGTCACCAGTTAGCTAGATCAGGGTGTTTCCACTGTGGACAAATTCTAGTAGAAAAGAGATGGCAAGGATTACATAATATGATAACTATTTATTGAGTAACTGCTATGAGCCAGGCACCAGTCTGCCAATTGGAACAGAGCAATGTTAACAACAGAAAAAGATCCCTGCCCTTGTGGGGGGCCATTTGGCCCAAGCCAGGTGTTGTTGTTCTTTAAGAAGGAACTTGTTTTGGTAGAACAAGCTAAATCTTGAAAACACGGGGCCCCGGGGCTGAGGGGGAAGTTGCTGAGGGGGAAGTTTCAGGATGTGCTGACTTGGTGTATACATTTGTAGCTAACAAACATCCTTGTTCCTGAGTATATAAGCATGTGAAAAAATAAACTCAGGGTCGAGTCTCTGAGCTCGTCCCTCTTGACCCCATCTGTGTGTTTCCCTTCTTCTTCTTCTCTTTTCCCGTCCTTCGTTACAGGAGGCCCTGATTCGACTGTCGGCAGGCTCCGACATGCCCTCATGGACCTTATATTCTAGCAGCCAGCTACAGACATTACCTAAGCCTAAGAAACATGTAAATAAGTAAATTCTATGGTATATTAGAAATTGATGTGTTACTAGGATAAAAGTAAAGAAAGATGACAGAATTTGGGAGTCTGTAGAAGATTACAATTTTAAATAGGGTGCTCATGATAGGCCTCACTGAGATGATATTCGAGAAAACATCTGAAGGAAATAAGGAAGTCAGCCATGTACTTATCTGGGGAAAATGAGCTCTAGGCAGAGGAAACAGCCAGTGCAGAGGTCCTCAGGTGGGAGTGTGACTGGAGGAATATAGGAGGCAAGCCAAGGGACCCAGAGGGAGAATATCAGGAGAGACAAATGAGAGGTAAAGCGGGGAGGGGAGGTGCAGATCAGAGACTTTGTTGGACACTTTAAGCCTTTGGATTTTCTCTGCAGGGAATAGTAAGCTTTTGGAGGGTTTTGAGCAGAAGAATGACATGATCTGACTTACATACAAGTATCTCTCCAGTTGCTGAGTTGAGGCATGCATCTGACTTAAGCCAAAGGCCTCCTTCAGTTGTTCTTACATTTCACATCTAGATAAAGAGACAAGCAGGTGAAATATGGAGATGTGGCATAAAAAAGAAGTTAAAGGTAGCTATGGAGTCAGCTATAAAGAGGATAGTTTTGAACCCTGTGCTGAAATTCCAGAAACATTTCCCAACACTTATTAAACCTTTTGCAGTGACTGCCCATTTTTGTGCCCTAGAGAGTGTGTTTACTCTAAATGTGCAAGTCCAAGGATGTTAAACAGGTCCCACTTGGTATAGTTCAGTCTCCTCTAGTGGACAATTCAGAGCCAGAAGCCTTAAAACTTTGGCTCACTTTCTTTGGTTCCCTCCAGCTGCCTTTCTTCTAAAACAGGGAAGAAATCACCTTTGATTTCTCAGCACCAATTTGATCAAAGCAATGGCATAGAATACATTTATATCTACATCATCATTCATTCAATGAACATTAAGCACCTGCTACTGGGGACCTTTCTAGATGCGGTGGATCCAAACTCTCTCCTTTTATCATGTTGCTTATATTCCTACATATACTCAAAGGCACTGACTTGATATATTAAGAATAATAGACTTATCATAACTATAGATATATATGAGTTAAAGGTTCTCAGGAGGGATTGACTTATATGAGTTAAAGGTTCTGAGAAGGGATTGACTTACATTACGTGCAGAGTCAGGGAGGCTTCATGAACCTGGTTTCCGTGGAGCTGCATTTTGAAGTTGTGGAAATTCAGGGAATGGTGTCTCCTCCAGGAAAGAGTATGGAGTGAATAAAGGATAGTTATAGGAATCTAATTAAAGTTATATTACAAAAGGCCTGAATTTCCTTGCTAAGAAAATCAGAAGACTGTAGACAAAAGCAGGACAATCCCATCATCATTTACATCTTTTAGGTAACTTTTTGCATTGTCAAAGATAGACTTAAAAATACAACAAAATTTCTTTCCTTTTTCTTTTTTTTCTTTCCATATTTGACCCCTAGTCCTGTAGACATGGGCATTATTGGAAATTAGGAGTTTCTCCTGTGGAGACCACTTAGGGTCTACTTTAATCGTTGGAAAGATAATCAGAGATTAAATCAGAAATGTTTCAGTGGCAACAGAGAGGCAAGGAGAGATGGAAAGTTTTCAGGGATACCACGGGGGCATGTTACTCTATGTCACCTGCATCTATACTATTATGTCATCTCAAATAATACTTGACGGTGAGGCTTTCTCTCACTCACACTGGCAAATGACTCGTGGGGTCTTTTCCTAAAGCTAGCAATGTACTTTAGGCACACATTCCTTTGTGTGCCCATTAGCTTGCCATCTTCTTTACAGCAGGGATAATACCTTTTCATCTTTGTGTTCCTCGAGCCTTCTGATGACCCGCAAAAAGGTGTGCTGGCTGGTCGTTGAAAGAATGGAAAATAGACCTTCATAAAGGCCTGATGAAAAAAGGCTAACTGGCAGTAAAAGTTCTAGCATTAAAGGTTCAATGATAGCAAGACAGTACTCTGTATACTACCATTCAATCTAATATTTTGTAGCACTTAAAAAAAATTTTGTTTTCAATTAAACAGGTAAACTCCCCGCCCTGCAAATAGCCATAGAGGCTCTAGTACTAGCTTCAATATAACTTTTTCTTTGGCTGATTTTATCGAGTGGCTATGTGCCAGGGAGTGTTCTAAGGAGATCTTAGTGAAGAACTAGAACGGGAAGTATTGGTTTCTCTACAAGTTGGATGGTGAAGGTGAACCTAATTCAAATTTCAAATATCCCAATTGCACGCCGGCGTGCCGGAACCAAACCCGGTGCTGCAATTTTCAGACGGATGCCTGAGTATGTTACGATAGATCTATTGCTTTTGCCTGGCGGAGGCCTCTCAGGAGAGGACCGCCGCGAACACTGGGGATGCGAGAAGTACGCCGTGGTCTCAGGTAGCTTGAGCCGGTGATATTTGGAAGTCCGCGCTAGGCTCGTTTGGCGGGTCGTGGAAGCGAGTCGGAGAGTTCTATATAAGGTGACGAGCGCCTTGCACAAGAAGAAGAAGACCCTTCTCTACAGTGTCCCTATTTTGGTGCTGGAGGTGGAGAAGTGAGCGCCAGGAGGCCTAAGAAGGACGTGTTCGGGCAGGATTCCGGAAGGGGCGGGCTCTCTGCTGGGCGGGCTGAGATTACGTGGTACCTGTAACGGAAGGCAGAAGTCTGGGATCCTGGCACCAGCCAGGTGCCAGGCAGCGATGGATTGGTAGTTTTTAGATTGGTAGTTTTTAGTCTCACTCTTCATGGTGAGACACTTGCAGGAGGTAACAATGAACATACATCAGAGTCAGATTTTAACCCAAATCTGGTGATTACAAAGTCTGCATTCTTCTACTTACTATAGTATTCAGCTTCTCAGGATCACAGGGACCAAACGCAGTTACTTAATGATTGTACAGTTTGGGGCATTTCCATGCATCCATTAACTAGTTTGTGAAATGGGCTTAATACATATTTGACATACTTGTAAGGAAATATACAGGGTTTAGCACAATGTCAGTTTTTAGGGACTCCCAAAGTGGTAGCCGTGTTCTCCTTTGTGTTTCGGTAGCTCTTTGTACGTACCCTTGGTATATTACTGCTTCCCTGATATTCGACGGTGTTCATTATGTGTTTGTGTGCCATTCTACACTGAGTGCCCTGAGAATGGGGACCGTGCCCATTGCTCATGAGAAGAGATAGACTATGGGAGGATGAGGCTTCTAAGTCAGACAGGAGTTGGAATCTGGATAGCTCCCTATGCTGTATGACTTTGGGCAGGTTGTTTGCAGTCTTATCCATGAACAGCATAATTTGGATACAGTTTTGGAACATGGTGTAGGCCTTACAGCCTCAGTTAAGTCCAGTTATACTGATGAGGCCAAGGATAAGGCCACTTCATTTTAAACATAAAATAGTCTATTTGGGGAGGGGTTGTAATCCTTATCTTTTAAGGCCAATCAGATATATTTATTGGCTTATGGACACACTTGGAGTCAAACAGACAGAAAATATTAGATTCAGTGCCCTTAAATCCAACAAAAACTACTGGAATGAACTCAAACAATATATCCTCTTTCCCATGTGGGAATGTTATGTAAAGAAAATGTTATTGTACATATCCCATAATTACTATGACATCTTCAAGGTGGATTATTTCCTATGATAAATATTGGTAATCTTTGTGAAAGAACATAGAGAAGAAGATTTTAAAATACTGAGTAGACACTAATAATTTTTTCCTTTCCTTCAAAATATGATTTTGCTGCTTTAGCTTCTTCCCTACCCATTCCTTTAATTTCCCTGGCTGATATCATCTACTTTCTAAATCCAATGCTTTCTCATCTTTATTGACTCTTACAGTTTTATAGTAGATGCTAGCAATGCTGACTTTTTGCTTTTAGAAAATCCTGTTGTTTACATAAACCCATTGCACTTCCATTTTTTTGCTAGCTTGCAGCTCTTCCTCATTTTCCTTCATGGTTTTCTTTGGTCTGTCCATTAATCTGTATTTTTCAGTTGGAAATTCAAAAAGCCGAGATTTGCCCAAGACAGTAATTAAAATATATCAACAAGGATGGACAAATAGCCAAGATTAAAAATAACAGAGAGTCTAGGAAAAAAAGACCCATGTACATCAATATCTGATTTATTTAAAAAAAATTAAGGCATTATAAAATACTACTAAAGTAACTTTTTTTTATATATAGTGCTGAGACAAATATTCACATGGCAAAAATTTGAATCTTAACTCCTATCCCACACCACATAAAATCAATATTCCATTAGCTATACATTACATGTAAAAGATATTTAAAATTTAAGATAATATTGGGTCATCTATTCAGAGCACAATATAGTTCTTAGATGGGGTATAAAAATTATTATAAAGGAAAATTGAAAAATCAGATACTGTGAAAATTAACTGTGTTCATCAAAAGGTAACATTAAAAAAGAGAAAAGACAAGCTTTGAACTAGGAAAAGGTATTTGCCACACATACAATCAATAAATGGTTTGTGTCCAGAATATAAAATGAACTTCTTACAAATCAGTAAAAGGAAAAAGCCTTCACAAAGGAAAGCAGGCTATCCACGTAGCCAATACAAATGTGAAAAGGGATCAGCCTCATTTATCAAAGAAGGAAATGCTAATTAGAATAACAATTAGATACCAGTACACATCTGACAGAATGGCTAAAATGTGTAAAGAAGAAGGGGAAGAATAGCAGGAATTGGCAAGGATGTGTAACAACTCAAAATCTCACACTCTGCTGGTGGAGTTTAAATTAGTACAGTTAATTTGGAAACAGAAATGTGTGCCTATGCATCAAGATACATATGATTGTTCTTAGCTGCATAATGATATAGTCCATAGCAGTGAAAAACTAAAATCAACCAAATATCCATTATCAGCAGAATGAAAAAAAAATTGTATAATGGAACACTCTATAACAATGAAAATCAACAAACTACAGCTCTGTGTAATAAGAGATGAATTTCACAAGTGTAATATGGAGTAAAAGTCAAATATAAAAGAATATGTAATATACAGTTCCATTTATATAAACATCAAAAATAAATTGCTGTGCTTAGGAATTTTTGCTTCAGTGGTAAAATTATGAAGAAAAATAGAAATTACTATATAAATCACAATAGTGTTTATCTTTTGGGAGAGGTAGGAGATAGTCATCAATATATGGAAATTGATCTTGGTCAGGGGTTTGTACATTATGGCCCACAGGCCAAATCCAGTCTGCCTACTGTTTTTGTTAGTAAAGTCTTATTGTAATACATCCATATCTTTTTGTTTACTTTGTCTGTCACTTCTTTTGCTATAAGAGAATTCAGCAGTAGTGACAGAGTCCGTATGTCTGCAAAACATAAAACGTTTTCATCTGGCCCTTTACAGAGAGTTTGTCAACCCTTGTTCTTGGTGATGGTTATATAAGTGTTTTTTGTGATCATTCATTGAACTTAATGGTTTTGATGTGCAATTTTTTATTTGCGTTTTATATATCACAATTTTTTAAATTAAGATAAGCAGTGGAATGTAGTTAAGTGCTCTAATGCAAACATTTCCAAATCACTGTGGAAGCACAGCAAAGGGTCAGCACTTAAAGCGTGAGAGTATGAAAAGTCCTAAAGGAAATGATTTTGAAGCTGAATCTAGAAGCATGAATAAAATTGTCCCAGCTGCCTGAAATAGGGAAGGACATTAGCAGCACAGGAACCCACATGTGTGAAGGCAAGAAGTGTGAGAAAAGAGAGCACATTTTGGAGAACAGTTGTGGTTTGGTAAGGTGCCATGGGAAGAATGTTAAGAAATGAGGCCGAAGAGGCAGCTGGGACCTTGACAACAAATGATAGGGAGTATCATTTTTACATGTTTAGAATTGACTGTGGAGGTGGTGGTGAATAAAGGGTATCAAGCAGAGATGTGAAAACTCAAGTTTGCATTTTATTAAGATGATTTTGGCACCAATATAGAGAATAGGTGGGAAGGAGACATGATTAAAGGAGGGGAAAGGCAGCTAGAATGTTGTATTGCCTAGAAAGGAGCAATTTTAGTAGGCCCCTACCTCTGCAGTGCATGCCATGGCTATTTAAAAGCCATATTTGCATTCTGCTATTAGTGTGTTCACTGGTGTTGTACTGAACTGTTTATCTTAATCTATCCCTCACATCATGCTCAGTTTGGATTTTAACTCATTCAGCAACTAATCTTTACCTTTCTTCTCAGATTTGATGCACGTTCTTGACTTCTCACATATGATTTCGATGTTTCTCAACAACAAAACTACCTTAGGTAACACTCCTCCAGGGTTAACGTGGCCACCAAGACCCTGGTGTCAGTCACCCTCCCTTAGGCAGTGTTCCCACCTGGCCTTTCTGGCTAAAGTAAGCTAAGATACAAAAAGTGAGAGAGAAATGGTGAGGATGCTAACTGAGGCAGCAGAGTCAGAGCAGAGTAGAGGAGAGAGAGTCAAGAAAGCTTTTAAAGTGGAACTGACCAGATACGGTGGCAGATTAGATGTGGCAATAAGGAAGAGAGAGAAACTAAGTGAGGTTCTAAGGTTTCTGAGTTATGCTGGTACTAGTATAGGGAAAATAGGAGACAGAGCAAGTTGATATATTTTGTTCATTTAACAAACATCACTGAACACCATCTGTATCCTAGGCACTTGGCTAGGATCTGGAAATTCAAATATGAATATGAGTGCACAGTCAGCTGAGTCTTCATTTGAGCTTCACAATAGCCCTGTTGAGTCTAGACAATTATTTACATTTGACAGATGGGCTCTGAAATGACCTCATAGTGAGTTAATGGTGAATCTACCACTCAACCCAAGCCTTTTGCCTCAGGGCTTTTTCTTCAGCCAAATAAGGTGAGATGTGGATGGAAACAGTGTGCGAGGCCTTAGAGGAATACATGTCCCCACCCCAGAGGTACTAGCAACAGCCAGAGAGTCAAAATAAAACACACAAACAAGTTTATGTTCACTGCAGCCAGGCCAGGGTTACAGGGTGGCTGGTAGGCAGTGTCCACTATCGGCTCTCTTGTTCCATGGTTGGCTTCTGTAGCGACTATCATCAACTTTTACAGATCCTGCTGGCCTGATTATTTCAAGCCTTCATTCTTGTATTTACCATGTATTGCTTGGACAGCTACTAAGTGACGAACACTGAGCTAGGTATCAGAACAACAAAAAATCAGACACATTCTGTGCCCTCAAGAAACTCTCAATCTTGTAGATAAAGGCATATATATTTATAAACCTGTGAATGAAATGAGGGTTTGGGGGCTTTGAGAGACATAAGGACATGGCATAGGGAGCATAGAGGAGGAAGTAATCAACTCTTTTGGGATTCAGTCTTGAAAAGCGAGAGTGTTGCTTTCAGAAGGACAGTTGAGCAGATATTCAGGAAAGGCAACAGCTTGAATTAAGCTACATAGCTGAAAAAGTCTGGTATTGCGGGAAACTTTCTGAGATCTTGCTGTTTGCATGAGTGTATTAATTAGCAGCTGACCATGTTGATTTATAAGGCAAAAACAATATCTACTCTTAAGAAGGTGATAGAAGATTCAAGACACATGAATATATGTTCCAAAGGAGACTAGGTAAGAATCAGAGTTAATACAAAAATCCACCGAACAGGTAACAGGTTTTATCATGAAATGATATTATATATGGAGATAAAGGGAAGAAAAGTTTTCAAGGAGAGCATGTCTACCCATGTCAACTGAGAACTGATTACTGAGTTTCAACACAGAAGTCATGAGGGTTTATGAAAGTCATTTCAGAGGAGTAGGGATAAAGTCATATTGGAGTGGATTGAAGACAGAATGGGACACGAGGAAGTGAAAACAACTAATATGGAAAACAATATTTTACTGTTAAGAGAGGTAGAGAAATGAAATGATTAACCGGAGAGAGAAGACTAAGTTGGTTAAAATCATATTATGGCGAACCTTTTTACATTGGCAATGGGAACCCCTGAAGATTTCAGAATTGAAAGATTCATTGAATGTGTAGGATTGAAAAGAGGAACGTGGCAATAATAACTTGAAGGAGAGGGTGAAGCTGAGGGACCAGTGAGCAGAGAATTCAGGAATAAGGGAATAAGGATATGAACTTGGATGGTGGCTACCTGGGTGGAAATTAAGCAGAAATGAGGACCAGTATAGAAGAACAGGGATCTTTGTTGAAAGATTGTCAGCAAAGTGCCTGAATCCCTTAAAAACAAAACTTGGAGCTGAAAGGAAGGTAAATATAATCTTAGTTTACAAAAGAGGAAACAGACCCAAGAAATGAAGGTGTTAAAGCATATATCTTATATGAAAAGAAATTGTTGCATGTATACACATAAATTTATGTATTTATGTATTCAGAACATAAATGTACCTGAAGACACCCCAATTAGGAGTCCTGGGTAACATCATCTGAGCAGTTTGTTCCTTGGTCCTCAATAGCTTGCATCTGGCAAGTGGTAGGACCTTACGCTTTTCTTATTCATGTCTCTTAGGTGTTCCCAAAAGGGCAGGACCATGGTACACATTATCAGAATTTGCCCCCTGCTCTGGAGGACATCAGCTTAGACTGCTGGGCTCATGAGGCCTCTACTCTGCATTCCTGTTCTGTGGTCATCTTGAGTCTCTCAGCTCTCTCTCTCTCTCTCCTCTATACATCTGCAGTCCTCAGTCAATCACTCTCCTGACATTCTTGGTGTGGTGGTGCTGCCTTTCTCTCTTTCAGCTCTGGTTAAAATTTGTGCACCAGCTATTCATATTGCTGCCTCCTGCAGCTACTCACCTTGGCATCAGCTTCATTTATAAGGAAACACTTCCTTCTGTATTCACCTCTTTTAGAAGGGAAGTTGCTTAGGCTCTGGTGACACAAGACTTTGTTTCACAGTGTCCACTCTTCGCCTTGGGTACACAGATGTTTGTTTAAAGGAGTGGGGGGTTGCTAGGTGGAAGGCATGTTCAAGGGCAGACCCATTGCCATTGCCACTCAGACATCACTGCTGACTCTAACATAGGATATCTGGTTCTTTTATCACTTATGGGGACCTGATTTCCCTTTCTATAGCTTGGCCACCCCAACCATTGGGTATGTATTGCCATCTCCAAACTGCAAATACAAACCCTAAAAAGTTATTTTTCCATAGGTCCTTGAGCCATACATGAAGCCAATAATGGTCAGGCCTGTGTTGTATATCCTTATTGATTCAGTAACAGTTCAGGAAGCTTTGTTGGGAAGTCCCTTTTAACTTGACGGTAGTCTGCTACCTAGGGCAAATTGCTTAACCACTCTGGGTCTCATTTTCCCTAACTGGTGAAGGTGAAAACAGTATAGATTAAGCCCTTAATATTGATGCATCTCATTCAGAGCTGGCATTTCAGCTCTGATCTACATAAGGAGTTTGTGTATGTGTGTAATCATATTTGTATGCTTCATATCAAATGTTTACATTACATGCATAGCCACTTCAATTAAAAGATCCTTACAGAAGTTAAACTGGAGTTTAAGTGAAAATGTTCCCAGATACTTCCTCTTCTTTATTCCATTTAGTTTTCTCTTCCTGGAGGCCCAGAGTATGAGTGCTGCCTACAGGAAGATTCTGCACTCTTAACAAGGAGAGAGAAAGAAAGCAAGGGCGTTGGGGCAGGAAAACTTGCTGCGGAGCAAAGGCAGGGAAAGTTGAATGTTTATAGCCTAGGATTGAGCTGTTTGAAATCTCCATCTCACTTTAGACCTTATCTATAATATTGCTTTCTGCATGTGGACACCATGTGGTTGGAGTAGTGAAGCTTTTAAAAGGCAGGCTAACATCTATGGCAGACAGCAAGAGACCCCTATGAGGCAGAGACTGAACAAAAAGCATCAATATATAACCAAGGAAATGGCATGAGAGAGCCTCATCGGGGCTTTCTTAACAAGAGAAAGGTGGATAGAACCAGAACTCTAGGTAGAATGGAGAAGTGTTTGTAAAGTGCAGACACTTTAGTTTTTTATTTACTTGTTAATTCTCAGAGGGGTGAATATCCTGAAACTCAAAACTGAAACAATTGTGTGTGTGTGTGTGTGTGTGCACGCGCGCACGCGCATGTGTGTGAGAGAGACAGAGACAGAGACAGAGAAAGAGCGAGCATGAGGGCAAGCTAGCGAGCAGGAGGAGAGGGAATAAATGGACGAGAGAACATACACAAGCTGGGGTGATCTCATCCTTCAAGATATGGCCAAGACTGATAAGAAGCCCCATACCCAAATTATGGAAATACTAAATATCTCCAAAATATATTTCTTTGAATATATTTGGGAGAGACCCCTCAGGACCTCCATTGACCCACACTTCTACCACTGAATGCATTCATTTTATAGATCATTTCTATACCCTATTCACCAGCCTGCCTAAGTTGGAATCCAGTTTTGCCTCTTAGCTGCTACATGACCTTGGACAAATTACTTAAACTCTTTGTTTTTGGTACCTCACAAAATGGTGAAAATATCACTACTTATGTTATAGATTTGCCTGTGTTATTAAAAAAGTTAATTACTATAAAACACTTAAATACATTAGCTTATGTAAAAAGCATAGAATACCACTTGGCACATAATAACTATTTTTACAATAATATAATTGTGCTGACCTGTTATTATTCATCAAACCAGATGTTGAGCTGAGGCTGTCCTTTATTTCCACCCAAAACAGACCTACTAAAAATGTTGTGTGTGTGTGGGAGGGGGGCTTTACTAAAGATTGGAGAAATGAAGGAATTTGTGTTTCATTTGTGCCAACAACTTAGAATTTCAGGGTATACAGTTCTCTTCCTAAAAGTTCCTCAAACATTTCCAGTTTGAACTTATTCTCCTCTCATTCTCTACTCATCCCACATTTCTAATTTTCATGAATGCAGAGTAGTTTAGATATCTGTTTCTTTGCCTTTAGCTCTACTGACCTATGATTTCATGGTCTCATCATCCACCCCCAACCTGTTTATTAAGAATCAGCTTAAGCAAAGGTATCTCCTTCTTCTGTAAGCATATATCATGTAGCAAATACAGTTTCTAATAGTTCTCATGAATTCTTTAGTGCTGAAGTATGTTAAAAGCAAGCTGAGTAATTGTTTTATCATTGACGCTATCAGTCCGGTTATAGGTGTTCTGTAAATCCACATTTTCACACCCAAGAGTGTAAAAGTAATACAATAGACGGTGAGTCCCTAAAGAGCAGAGATTGAATCTTATTCATCTTTATATCCACATCTTTATATCCATTAGGTGACTTAAAAAAATAATGTATACTTGTAATTCGTTGTCTATTTCTTTTCAGTAGGAATGAAATACTTTCTTCTGGAAGAAGGTTTCAAGCCTGGTGTTTGTTTGCAGTTAGGGTTGTAAAGTTGAAGAATTTCTTCACTTCCATAATGGTAAAGCAAATGATTCCTTTTGGGTTCAGTAATGTACTAGAGACCCAAATGATATTTATTCCACTGCATAATCCCAGGAACTTTTAAACATCCTGAGTAATTCTCATTCTTCTCAACTCTTTTCACTGGACTTTATATCTAACTTTTTATGTTATAATAATTCCTTTTTTAAAATTTATGTTTTTAAATTAGTTTCAAGTATACAATACATTGGTTAGACATCTATATAGTTCATAAAACAATCCCCCCAATTGCTCCCTCCCTCCCCTGACCCTCCACATATTAATGCTAACTGAATTCCTATGCTGTGCTTCCCATCTCCATGAACATCCATCAGCTAATTTGTACTTCTTTAACCCTTCACCCCATTCTCCCATCCCCCAAACCCCCTTCCCTCTGTCCATCACCAAATTGTCCACTCTATTTGTGAGTCTGTTTTTGATTAGTTTGTTCCTTTTATTTCTTAGATTCTACATATAAGTGAAATCATATAGTGTTTATCTTTCTCTGTCTGACTTAAATACCTTCTAGGTCCATCAAAGCAATATCTTTTTCCATCCCCTTCCTTTTAGTCTGTGTGTGTCTTTTAATCTGAAGTGAGTCTCTTGTAGGCAGCATATGTAGGAGTTTTGTTTTCTTATCCATTCAGCCACTCTACCTTTGGTTGGAGCACTTAATTTTTTTCCATTTGTGGTACTTATTTATAGGAATGTAGTTGTTACCATTCTTTATTCCTGTTCTTCATACATGTTTTTTATTCTTAAAGAAATACCTCCAACATTTCTTGTAATACTGGCTTGGTGACAATAAATACCTTTGGCTTATTTTTGTCTGAGAAGCTCTTTATCTGTCCTTCGACTCTAAATGATAGCTTTGCTGGAGAACTATTCTTGGTTTTTATCATGTTGAATATTTTGTGTCAAGCCCTTCTGTCTTGCATAGTTTCTTTTGAGAAATCAGCTGCCAGTCTTATGGATGTTTTCTTATAGGTAACTATATGTTTTTCTCTTGCTGCTTTTAATATTCTTTCTTTGTATTTAACCTTTGGCATTCTAATTATGATGTGTCTTGGTGTGTGCCTCTTTGGATCCCTGGTTTTGGGGATTCTCTGAGCTTCCTGCGGTTGTATGTTCATTTCCTTCACCAGGTCAGGGAAGTTTTCCATCATTATTTCTTCAAACAGCTGTTCAACATCTTGTTTTCCTTCAGGTACGCCGATCAGACAGATATTTTAATCCTTAGTAGTGTCCCATATGCTCCTTAAATTATTTTTATAGTCTTGGCATCTTATATGCTTATAGTTGCCTCAAATTTCCACACCAGAAACCGAGGCCAGCTGGCTCCAGTGTGAGTGAGTCTAGGCGCTGCTCAGCAAGGAGCACCTGACTTGCTGAAGATATAGTTGGATGTGGCATGGGTGGTGCTGTGAGTTGGGGGAGGCGGGGTTTCAAGGAATCCTCTGGGTGGAGCGACCTCTGTTATCCAGTTTAATGATGTCAGGGCTATGCCCCCGCTATATCTGCGCACTGGGAGAGGGAAGGGCTCAACAGGGAACAATGGATACTGTCCATACTTCTGTACAGAGCGAGTCTCACCTTGGCCCTCATTCCGACAATGTTTCCCTATAAGTCCCTGGTGCCCCCTGCGCACAGCCAAATTGGCAGTGGTGCTCAGAGAGAGCAGGTCTGTCTCAGCAAAAATCCACGACACCTTTAAGAGGCATCTGCCGCTGCCGCTGCCACTGTCTCCATCTCACTCAGCCACTGGAGACTGGGCAGCCCCACGTCCTCACCCCATCCTACCTTCTGCCATTGCAGGATGATTTCTTGGATTTCTCCCTAGTTATATGGCTTGTTCATCTAGATCCCAGGTGATTTTTCCTTACTGCTGCTCCTTGTTTCCATCACAACTTTGATTTGCTTTCCAGAGGGATGAACAGAGCCTCTATCATCTACGCCATTTTTCTTCATTCCTGTAATAATTCCTTTTGACATTCAGGTTCTTCTGTAGAATAGTAAACAATTTAAATTTTCTACAAAATTTAACAATTTGACCAAAGTTATTCCTCTAGAGGAGTATTCCTGGGAGAAAAAAGAACAGGAGAAATTTCTAAAAGGGAGAGATGACATTCTCTCCTCTAGAGACATGTTATTACTAAAATGGCAAATATCTTTTTGTTTCCTATACAGTTTTGTTTAAAATATTTTTGTAATAAAGAGTATGACTTTTTTGATGTTTGACTGACATCTTTTAAGTCTCACCTCTCCTTTTCTCCCCTTTGTTTCACATATGGGCACTCACACTGTAGTGAGCTGGCCTGTTTCTGGTGTGGCCTGTACGAAAGCCCGGGTGATCTTTCCTTTGTGCCTGTGGAAATTCAAACTGTGTGTGGGAACTTTGTCCTTGTCACCCTCCCTAGTTACCATAAAAACCCCAAGCCAATCTTTTTTTCCTGTTCAAGCCATTTTGTGGCCTCTTTGGGAGCCACTCTACTCTCATATGAGTAATAAAACTTTCTATACCTTCATGGGTGGGTGGGTGTGTCCAAACTAGATTTTGAAGAGATTGAAAAGGGGTTTATCCTGACCCTACAATGTGTCTGCAACAATTTTATTAAATATTTAATACATACAAATGAATCTTTATGTTTCAGTATAAAAGTGCTAATTTTTAAAAGTTCTAGACCTATCACTCAACCTAAGAAATAGAACACTTAGCAAATATATTTGAAGTGCATTTCCCTGATTTCAAACTGCTTATCCACGATAAACCTGTCCCTTACCCCAGCTAATCAGAGTATTAATTACCATGGATATTTGATTGTTAATCACTCCCCTTATTTTATTTTTACATTTTAACCAAAGATGTAAATGTTCCTAAATTATGTTTGTTTTGTTTTACATGTTTATTAGCTCAATATAGATGAAATCATACTGTATACACTATTTGGGTAACTTTCTCAATAATACATTTGTAAGTTTTGTTCCTATTGATTTATAGCTGCATGCATTAATTTTCTCTACTACATTGTATGTCCATTGTGTTTATATATTGCAAGTAATTTACAGATTCTTCTTCCAGTAGAGGTTTGGATTTTTTCTCCTATCTTTTGATCTTACATATAAGATTGCTGTGAACATTCTTGTACATAAGCTCTGATAAATGTGTAGGAGTTTCTCTGGCGTGTTTGACAAGGAGTTGAATTTCTGGATTATACAATATCCATTTTTAACTATTTGATGTTGACAAATTAATTTCCAAAGTGGCTTTAAAAATTTATGTTCCAATTTTATTTCTATTTGGATAAACAATTTCCCAGCACCATTTATTAAAAGGTTCTCCACCCACTGATCCATATTATCATCTCTGTCAGAAGTCAAGTTGCATGTATAGATGTTCCTTGATTTACCATGGGGTTATGTTCCAATAAACCCATTGTAAGTAGAAATGATCACAAGTCAAAAATGCATTTAATATATCTAACCTTCGAACATCATAGCTGAGGCCTAGTCTGTTTCTACTGAATGCATGTCACTTTTGCACCATCATAAAGTCAGGATTTTATAAGTCAGACTGTCTGTATATGTAGCCTGTTTTCTGAGTTCTCTATTCTGACTATTAGACTGTTTTTGTCTGTTCTGTACAAGTACAATTTGGGCTTGTGAATATAGCTTAGTTATACGTCTTGATATCTAATAGAACAAGACTCCCACTTTAATATTTTTCTTCAGGAGTGTCGTAACTATTCTTAGTCCTTTGTTTTTCTATAGAAATTTTAGAAACAGCTTATTGAACCACCAACCAAAAAACAGAACCTCAAAACTTGTTTCTTATTGGGATTGAATTGAATCTATAAATCAGTTTGAGGAGAATTGACATATTTGCAGTATTGAGTCTACCTCTATATAAATATGACATAACTCCCCAATTATAGAAGTTATCTTCATTGTCCTTAAAGTATGACAGTTTTAACAGGAAGGGCTTGGATGTTTTTATTTAGATTTATTCCTGGTTACTTCATTTTTTATATGCTATTGTAATCTTTTTCTAAATTAGGTTTTATATTTAAAAAGTTGTGTTTTGATGATGTATATAAAAGAAACTGACTTGAATATCTTGGTTTTGATTCCAAATTCAGTAACCTTAGAAAACTCTCATTTCAATAACTTATCTATAAATTATTTTGATTTTCTCTGCATCTCTAAATAATAAGAGTTCTGATTCTTCCTTTACAGTTATTGAATTTTTTAACTGTTCTCCTTGCTTTTAACTGTTATATAGGAATGTCTTGTTCCTGATTGTAAAAGAGAAAGTTTTTATCATTAAGTAAGTATGTAGATTTTTTGTAGATACTCTACACACTGATGGCTATCCTGGGAGTGCCCTTTAGTTGTCTAACAATGAAATAGTTGAGACTGGGAACACTGCCTCTCCCCACCTCAGTGGGAGGGGTAAGCCTGAATGTAACTCCACTGGGACTGGAGGCTCTCCTTCCTTGGCATGCCTAAATCCAATTTCCTTAAGATTAACAATAAAAATGAAAGCACATGATCATACAAAGGCTTGGACACAAATCTTTATGGCAGCATTTTTCTCAATAGCCAAAAAGTAGAAAAAACCTAAATGTCCATCAACTGGTAAGTGGATAAACAAAATATGGTATAATCATACAATGGAATATTATTTGGTGATGAAAAGGAGTGAGATATTAGAGGGTATTGTGCTGAGTGGAGTTAAGTCAGACGAAGACATGTCATGTGGAATCTAGAAAATAGAATAATTAAACAACAGAAACAAGCTCATCGATACAAAGCATTTTGATGGCTGTCACATTGGAGGGTGGGAGATGGCTGCTAGGGGAAGGGATTAAGAGATACATTTTGGTAGTTACAGAATAGTACTGGGGATGTAGAGTATAGCATGGGGAATATAGTCAGTAGTATTGTAATAACTATGTACAGTGTCAGATGGGTCCTGGATTTATTGTGGTGATCACTTCATAAGTTATATACATGTCTAATCATTGTTATACACCCAAAACTAATATGTCAACTATAATTGAAAAAATATATAAAAATTCAAAAAAAGGAATAAAGGATTGATATATGCTACAACATGGGTGAACTGCAAAACCATTATACTTGGTGAAAAAAGCCAGTTGCAAAATGACAGATTGTATGATTCCCTTTATGCTAAATGTCCAAAAAGGCAAATCTGTAGAGATAGAGAATAGGTTAGGGTTATCTAGGATTGGAAATGGGAATGAAAACTGGCTGTAAGTGGACATGAAGTTTCTTTTTAGGGTGATAGAAATGTTCTAAAATTAGATTGTGGTTGTACAACTATAAATATAATAAAGTTCATTAAATGATACACTGAAAATGGGTGAATATTGTGTTATGTAAATTATATCTCAATGAGGCTATAAAAAAAAGATTAATAAAAGCAGCTGATGTTCCATGATAATTATCTGACTGACTGGTTTCTAAACCTAGTCCTCTTGGTGTCTAGGTCCTGTCTGGTTATTCCCTGCATACAAGGCTGCTTGCATGGAAGTTAAGATGGCAAAGGGGCAGCAGAGGAGCATCGCAAACAAATCACTAAACAGATGCCATTTACTCAGATCGCTTGCTACTTAAGTCCTAACCGAATTTCCTACGCTAAAGGCCACTCATACTCTCAAACAATAATGTACCTTGTAGCAAGGCTACAGTACCCATCTTCCTCACCCCCAGGGCAGAACCATACCTTCATCCAGCAGTGCTCTGGCCCCTACTGGTCTCTGCATTGGATTATGAGAAAAAAAGAGGAATTGGGCCCCACCCAGATCCTCCAGGATCCTTTTTACCAGTTTGGTATGCCCATCCCCCAGCCACTGCAGGTGATGTTGCTAACAGGTCACACCCTCATGATTCTCAGGAATTCTCACTTGCCCCTGTTTGATTGAAATTGCCTCACTAGAAGGTACTTATTTAGAAGTTATACCCTGCAGTAATCCTAGAGATATCTGTGGCTGAGACACCATGTGAGGTCTCTATAAAGCACCAGAAGGAGAGCCGCAGTGCAGATATAAACTAGCCCCAGTCGTTGGTCACCAGAGTGCTGATGAAATGGGCTCATGAATGGAATAGCCCATGATGGCAGAGATAAAGTCTATGTGTGGGCACAAAAACATGACATCCCTCACCAAAGCTGACATTGCTACGGCTGCCACCCTGCCTGTCAACAGCAGAGACTGATATTGAGCTCCCTCGATAGTGCATGAGTTTTCAAGGAGACCAACCAGCCATGTAGTGGCACTTGATTACATAAGACTCCTTCCACCTTTGGAAAGGCCAGCAATTCATTTTGACTAGGACAGATATATTTTATAAATGTACATTTACCTTTTCCATCCTGCATTGATTTGGTCAACACCTCTATTCAAGGGCTCACAGAGTATCTGATTCACTGACATGGGATCTTCCACATATTGTCACTTCAGATGAAGGGAACCAATTTATGAAAAAAGATGTTCAGCAGTAGACCTGAGCCTGTGTGATTAACTGTTCCTGCTACATCTCATATCATTCATAAGCTGCTAGCTTGTTAGAGCACTGGAGTGGCTTCTAAGAAACAGTTAAAGCAACAGCTTGGAGATGATATTTTACAAAGATGAAGCACTCCTTCTGGATACAGAATATATATATTAAAGCAGAGGTTGGCAAACTGGTTCAAAGGCCAAATCTCACTTGCTGCTGTTTTACAAACAAAATTTTATTGGACCACAACGATGCTCATTTACATATTGTCTATGGCTTCTTTCATGCTACATCAGCATAGTTGAGTAGTGTCAGAGACTGTATGGTCCACAGAGCCTAAAATATTTACTCTCTGGCTCTTTACAGAAAAAGTTTGCCACTCTTGCCTTAAACTAAAGATCATTGTGTGGTCCTGTGTTACCGCTGAGAACAAAGGAATGAAAAGGACAGCCCTGTTCCAGCAACCCACTTGGGAACTTTTGCTTTTAGTTTCTGAAGCTTTAGGCTCTTTAGTTTAAGAACTAGCAGTCTTTGTTTCTAGAAAGGGGACACGCCCACTAGGGAACACATTTATAGTTCTACTAAACTTAGGCTGTGGCTGCCATTGACATTTAGGCTCATTGTGCCGGTAGACCAGCAAGAAAAGAGTTACCATATTTGAAGGGGTAATTGAAAATCATGAGGAGGTAGGGTTGCTGCTACATAATGGTGGTAGGGAAGAATATATTTAGCACTCGTCATGAGCTACTGGGGTATCTCTTAGTATTCTGAGCCCATTTTCACTGTAAATTGGCAAGTAGAGCTCATCTGTCCAGACAGCAGCATGATAACCAAACTCTCAGACCCCTCAGGTGACACCACCGGGCAAGTCACTCAAATCAGCAGAATGTCAGCTCAGGGTAAAGGGAATAGAGAATGGTTAGTAAAGGAAATAATCAGTATCAGTTCTGACTTCAGGACCAGCTGCAGCATGGAGGCTGTAGTTTCATCTCACTAACTTTTCTATTAAGTTTTCCTAGAAATTTTGATCAACCAGCATCCTGGGAGACATTATAAAAGAATGGAGTGAACGAAATGTGCAAAGCAAGTGGACTTGAGTTATACAAGGGGTGGAGTATAGCAGACAATATTGGTGTTCTGTCCAGATTGCCTGGGTTTCATTTTTTACTTTTAAATACTCATTCTTCTCCAGCTGCTGCATGTAATGCTGCTAATGACTTACACCTGCAACATTTTCAAGAGGCTTGCCCTTGGTAGATTGGAGCAACATTACCGGGAGGTATCTGGAAGTTATGCACTACTCATCCCTGTAACAATCTGTAAATGGTGACTGCCTATTGCCTCATTCCTTATAATGCAAGAAAGACCATGGTGTAGTGTGTACTTTAGAGCTCCTGGAGATTTCAGGCTGAGGTTACACTGAGCTGAAACCAGTCTTGCTTCGCTTTTTCTCTTGGCTTCTGTTTTCCCTCATTCCCTTAAAAAAATTTTTTTTTTTAATACAGTTAGGAGGACGGACCTTAAAAGATGTTGTTGATATGCTGATTGGTCTAAAACAGGCAGCCCATGGGTGTGTTTGGCCCAAGATGCTAATGTAATTATGTAATTTCTCTCAAAAAAAAACTTGATTATATCTTTGCTACTTTTGTAAAATTTATTATATTTTTTCCCTAATATCTAAAGTCGGAATGCTTAGTTCATTAATTTTGAGCCTCTTTTGTGCTTACTTAGGAATATACAGTTATCCATGTTTCTCAAAATAAGACTTTAGCAGCATCTCACAAGTATTGAATATGACTTTATCATTCAGTTCTAAGAATTTTTTGATTTCCATTATGACATTTTTTTAACCCACAAATAGAAATTTAAATTTCCAAATACATGGAAGTATTTCTACTTGTCTTTTTGTTATTGATTTTTAACTTAATTTTATGTTGTTAAGTAAGTGTTCTCAAAAATTTCTTAAAATTTATTGAAACTTATATTATGAACTGTCATATAAGTATTTTGTACTTGAAAAGAATATATTCTGCAGCTGTTGAGTTCAGTGTTCTATACTTATCTTTTTCATTAAGCTTGTTAATTGCGTTGCTCAGATTTTTCATATCCTTATTTTTGGGGTCTTTTTAATTTACTATAAGAAATTAAGTTAAAATCTTTCTCTAAGATGGTGAATTTGTCCATTATTATGAGACTATATTATTAATCACATAAAGTTTAGAATTGTTATATTGTTATGTGGTGGCCATCTTTACCTCTAGAAATGCTTTTTGCTGTACAGTCTATTTTGTCTGATACTAGTGTAGCTACACCAGGTTTCTTTGTTTAGTATTTTCCTAGTCTGTTTTTCCCATGATTTGACTTTCACACCTTCTCTGCCCTTATGTTGTAGGTGAAGAGTAGAGTTGGATTTATTTTTAATCCAGTGTGACAGTCTTTGACTTCTAATTGGATAGTTTAGACAATTCCCATTAGGATCAGTTTTATATTTGATATGGTAAATTATTATCAAAATATTCACCAACCCTTCCTAACAACTCCTCCTTACAAGGCCCCTCTCTTCCAGGTCTGTCTATGTGAAAGTATTCTACTTCTAACTCCATTAACATATAAGTCCATTAACAGGCTTGGCCATGTGAATGATTGATTGATTGACTGATTGATCATTTTTATAAATTAAGAGTGAATGGAAGTAAATGCACCACTTCTGAGTAGATGCTTTTAACCATGTTGTTCTGAGTTGTTCTCTGCCACAATACTTGTGGTGTCCCAGACTGAAGCTATTCTTTTGGTCTGGGTCCTAGATTGAATATCTAAAGCCAACCAAAAACTGGCATGTAATGTGAGTGAGAAATAAACCTTAGATTATATAAGTCACTGACATTTGGGGATGACTTACTAATGCAAGATAACTTTATAAGATCTAATTAATACATTTAAATTTTTTTCTGCCATATTATTTGCTTCCTTCTATTACTCTCTCTCTCTGTTCCCTTTTTTCTCCTATTATGCTTCTTGATTGTTTTTAAACTTTTAATTTAAAATAAAATTTTAATATTTAAAATAAAATAAAATATTAAATAAAATTTTAATATTTAAAATAAAATTTAAATTTTTTCATTTATTTTCTCCCCTAACAGTTTGGAATTATATTCTATATTCTTTTAAGTTATTTCCCTACATATTTTAACTTGTATACCAATATTCATTGGTTAGGCTATATTATGCACTGGGAACAAACAATTCTAGATTCTCATTTGCTTAGAACAATAAAGGTCTCCATGCCCCCTCTGCAGTGTAAGCTGAAGGAGGATGTGCCATTTGAGAACGTCAGTTGTAGTAGCAAGATGAGAAAATAGTTTGCAGTGGTGCTTAAATGCTTAATGTGGATCACGTCTTATATTTCATTGAATAAAAGCACATGACCACACCCAGGTTCTTGGGAGCAGGAAAGTGCAATTCTGTGTGAGTAGAAGAGGAAAACTTGAAATATTGGTGAGGAGATGTAATATCTTTTACAGTTTGCCTTTTTCACCAAATATTTGGATCGCTTTTTCTCTCATGTAGATTACACTTATTCTCATCTCAATAGAGACAACCTAAAAGTCCCATCTAGTTAGAAAGTTTAGCTGAGTCAGATTTCCTCTATGTTGTGGATGCATGGCAATCTCTACAATATAGATCTTAATGTGGTTCTTTGATACAAGCTAATCGAGCCAGAAAGACAAATTATGTTTCATTATGTGATGATGAAACAGGCACAGCATGACAAGAATAGTACTGCCATTTAGAAAAGAAAACTTCGTGATATGTAGCAATCACTGGTCCATAGCAATTTTGAAATTTTGGTGGGCAAATATTGTTAAGGCCCTCCATCTTTGAGGTGAGAAATGTTGCTTGAGTAAATCTCTCTAGTGAGTGGAGGAACTTCTTTTTCCATTGTTCTCTGTGGCCCTGACTCTGACTCGGGTGAAGTACGTCTTTTTCTATTCTCTTTCTTGGCCACACTTGAAATAAAGGGCAGTAGGACCTCCTAATGGGTCATGCAGTTTTCTCATTCCTTTTCTTGCCTAGCTTCCTCTGGCAATAAAATTCACCAGAACTCAATAGACTTCCTATCCATTTGATTCCAATCTGCTGTATGTGTCGGTATCCATATCCATACTTCTTTATAAGATGTGCTTTATTAGGGTGTTCTATTTCTATTTTCTCATATTTCTATACTCCAACCCTTTAACATTAGGTAACTAAGTCTATTAGATATCACTGGGAAAAGTACATACTTTAGGTCTTTACTCTGAGTTATTTTATCTAAATAAGCATTTTTTGGATATTACGAACTAATTGGCTTTTGCCCTGAAGTCCTCCAGTGGTTTTCACAAAGTTGTAATGGACACTCCTTTAATTTGACCTCTGCCTCAAAGCCAAATTATAATTAGCCTTTGTTGCTCAAAGATGTTTTTACATTTAATTTTTACATTTTGGGGTGGTGAGTTTTTTTTTCTATCTCTGAAAGTCCATGAATTTTTATATTCTCTCTAGTCTCTTTATCCTTGTTTGCAAACATAAATATTCATTTCTGAATTCAGGAAATGATCAAATGCAGCCAACAGTTACCAACACTCACTAATAAATTTTGTTTTCCAACTTCTTCCCCTAAATACTTACTCTTACTGGCTCTATAACCTTGGACAAGTTACTTATACTCTCTGTATATATGTTTCTTCAGTTTGTAGAATTGAGTTTTCAGTTTCCCAGTTCCAGATACCCTGTGCATAATTAACCAAATGGAACAAGCAACACTTGGCAAGTACTCTAAATTCACATAGGCAAGCAACATTTTTTCCACCTACACCTTGAACCTCACCCCAAAGAAGTTATAGCATCTCAGAGATAGCTCTAATTCAAACACACTTGTGAAGGCTTATCACTAAATGGAATACTAGCCACTCAGCCTAAATCATCTGAATCAGGTTAAGGGTGACCTTTCCTCCCCGCCCCCCCGCCAAAAAAAAAAAAAAAAAAAAGGGTAAGTGAACTCTACCTCATTCAGGACTGAAAAACAGCTGGCATTTTATAAAAGAGCCTAATGAATCCTAAAGTCTGGCTTTAAATAATTATATCTAGATGTAAATTTAGATGAAAAATACAATGTACATATAATTTTAACAAAATAAAGTCTATTCTCCACAATATCTTAAAATCTACACTTTTCACTAAGCACTATATTACTAATGTAATTGAAGGCAATATGTTTGCTTTTATAACAATGTTTTTAGTGGATTTATGGTCTTCAGCTGTATGAATGTAACAATATCCTATATTTGTACATCTGGATTGTTTTGTGAGGTTCCCTAAGACAACAATAATGTGGGAAAGACCCTTGTAAATTAAATTTGGAGAGCATCTTTATTTGTTTACCCTGGGAATTTTTCTCAATGTGCTTCTCCTAAGTCCTGTTCACCTTTGGAAATAATCTATTTGTAAGAAAAAGAAATGTTAAAATACTATAATTTGAATGTTCCATCTATTTCCATTAGACTCTAATTGACACAGAAACTGCTACTTATCAACATCTATGTGTCCTGTACTTTACATTCTTAAATCACTCAATAGCCTTTTGTAATGGGTATTATTCTCATTTAAGAAATGAGATTCAAAGAAGTAAAGTATGTCCAAGGTCACAACTAGTTAATAGCAGAAAATTTGAATTCTTGTCGGTCAGACTTCCAAGTTGAGGGACTTTCCCTAATACCATATTCCTGAAGAGATTCCATTATTCAATTTTTTGTATAAATCCAATGATATTTTAGATGTGATGAGAAAGATGATTGCTTAAAACTATCAGTGAATGAATTTGCGAAATGAATAATCATTCACTAAAAATTGTTGGAAATTAAAATGTTATAAAAAATGTTTTAATTATAAGGCAGCTGAAATCAAGTGGTACTTCTAATTTCCTCAGGTCCTGAAAACCCACAGTTTGTACCATCTGCTCTGAAATGGATGCATGCTCAGGCTAAACTCCATGCTTTTCCTTAGTGCCTGCCCAAATCTCTTTGAGACGTCTCTATTCATGAGAATCTCTGTTCTTATACTGTGTGGGTTAACTTTTCTCCAGTGAGTGTTGTTAAAAACATAAGTACTAATGCCAACATGTTTTAGAGTTAACAGAAAATGTTTAACCCATTTCCCATTTAGAAAAAAAATTCAGCTAGCTGCCAGCATGAATTTAACATCACGCATAGGAATGCGGTTTTCTATGATTTGACATGTTGAGCAGTCAGGAATAACCATGTTTTCTAAGTGAAAATACCATTACTAAAAACTGAATGCTATAAATAGAATGATATCATTTGTTCCCTAAGACTATTGATATACTAGAGTGATGTTAAAATAATAAAAGAAAGATACTTCATGGCAAACTTTGAGGGTAAGGTTAGGACTATAATCCTGAGTTATCTCGGGGTAAACGCTGCAGCCGGAAGCTCCAATGGCAAGTATTCTCGGGGCAAACAGGAAATGGGTTAAAAAGTATGCTACATTTCCTAAACTTAAGGTATTGTGGAATATAGATTCTGGTTGGTTCCTTTTTGCCCACTCTTTATTTGTCCGTCTTTTGGAAAGATCAGTTTCCACCAGTTGAAAGGATAAATATGTCTACAGTCATGCCCCCCTGAACAAGCCCGATCCTGTCTGATCTCCGACGCTAAGCAGGGTCGGGTCTGGTTAGTACTTAAGAGACTTCCTAGATGGGAGACCACCTAGGAAGACCAAGACTATAGGTGTAAAAAATAAAAAATAAGGGATTGTAAACTGACAAGATCCTTGCAACCAAGGGTTGCCTCACCTGAGGGAAAAAAAAAGGTAAATGCATCCTGTTTGCGCAGCGGTCAACTCCTGAAACTGAATTTGTTGGTTTGTAGTTTTGCAGTTACTACAGTTTTGAGGATGCCCTTCAGAAAAGTTGAACCTCTCACTCATTGGCCACCCTTGGCATCTATCAATTAGGATAGGTTCACCTTCAAGAAAGAGTGCTTTAAACTATAATAAATTTTCTTCTTTCCCAAAAAAGATATTCAAAGAGTTAGTTCCAGTTGGTTGGCAACTCGAAAATGTCATCAAGAATACAGTCTCTTTTTATCTTTTAGATTCAGCATCCTGAGCATGCTTGCTTTTCATCCTCATGCTTGTCACCTCACTGTCACCAGCTGGCTATCAGTAGCTCTAAGCATTAGGTCTTCACACTACATTTAAAGATGAGAAAAAGGGGACGAAGGAGAAACACCTTTCCTGTTCATCAGGAAAGAAATAGGCTGAAAAATGAGTATTTGGCAAAAGAGTTTTAAAATTACTATGATTGGCTTAGTCCAGTCACAGTTTATGTTTATTCAGCCTTTTTATTCCTACCTTTTTTGTGTGTTTTTTTTTTTTAATCTTTCACTCCTATAGTGGCCAAGGCTGGAAAAAGGGGAAATGACTGTTGCATAGACAGCTTATATGATATGGTATGTCATATGATCCTCTGTGCTCTAGTAAGTAACAAAAAACAATAAAGTACATATATACTATGGTTAGAGCTGGCCAAGAAGTGGGCTTGGTCTGTGCTTGGCTCCTTTAGCCTTGGCCACAGTAAGAATGAAAAATACAAAGACACCAAAATTATAGGAATACAAAAGCCAATTAAAATCTTCAATAGGCTGAACTCATTACAATACCATTAAGAGGCTCAGCTGGGCCAAAAATAAGGAGGGAACTGAAATTATGGTTCCAAGTCTAGCAGAGAACAATCTGATGGTATCTTTGCTGAAGATAGCTCCCCTTATCTCTTAAGAATAGGAATCAGCCAATTTCTCCAGTTAGAAAGGCCCACTTATTAGGAGAAAAGTCACGATGTGTGTGCAATGATATTGGCAGTCAAAATTTTTTAAATTGCACTTGTGTGGGTATGTGCATATGTGTGTTCCTCTGCAACATATTATGCATTGAAACAAGGCTGATTGACAGCTACACACCAAATAAAATAATATGCTCTAAAAAAAAAAGCAGTTTTTAGGTCTCTGAGTCTTTCCTGTCCTCTTTGTATGATACTTTCTTATGCATTGAAGAGGAGGCCAAGAAGCTGCCAAGGTTGTAGCATGATGGTGTTTACCTCAGAAAACAACCACATAGGACATAAGTTTGGCTTTTGCCAACTCCAACCCTTCTACATTATTTCTCTTAGTGTTGTTAGTGCCCAGAGCACAGTTTGTGGAATTAGGAGGTAGTATCAGTGGGAAAGTGATTATTAAATAATGCTAGATTTAAAATTAGTATATAAAATTATAGCTACCAAATGACCTCAGGCATATCCAAATATATATGAAGGGTATAATTATATAAAATTATAACCTTAATAATTGTTATCTCCAGGTGATGATATTTGGATGATTTTTATTTATACTTCTCTGCGTGTCTAATTGCCTAACAATAAATATTGCTTTTACAATTAAATAAATGTCATTTTTTCCCTCTTTTTAAAATCACTGTCACAGAGGAAGATGCTGTTACAACAGCTGCTACTGTTCACTATCTTGAGAATGAGAAAATCTTTCAAGTGCTGTTTTCTTTTCATCAAGAAGTACATTTCTCCTTGGTGAAAGGGAGAATAATAAGTAAATCAAGACCAGAAGTTTTGTGATGCTTTCTCAAGGAAGAGACTGTCCAGGGTGCTTGGGGCCTGTTCTCTCTGGCTCCCTGTTGCTCCTGGCTCACTGCAAAATTTAGCAGATTAATCATGGTGCTCTATAGAGACTTATTTTTAGCTCTGTTGACTTCTAAACTGCAGGCAAACAAACATGCAGTAGACAGAGTACCTTGCAGGTGGGCAACAGAGCCTGCCAGAAGGAAAATAGCCCTCCATTAGGTAGAGGACTACTTATACCAAGAGGAAGAATGCTAGCTATGGTACCTTAGGTAGAAAATATTTAAAGAAGATGAAATCAAGCTAAAAGCTTCAGGGATTTCAGTTTGTCTGGTTTCCCTCATTGTCTCCTGCCACTCTCCCCAATCATTCATTAGGCTCTAGCCAAGATATCATCTTCTTATTCCTCAAACACAGTCCCTGCCCCTCTGCTCCCAAATCTGCACATGGTTTATTCCTTTACTCCACTGAAGTTACTGCTCAAATGTTACCTCTTCTGAGACCTTCTCTAAGAATTCAATGTAAATTGCCACTAAAATATCCTCACCACAGCTACTGTTTAACCTTTCACCTGGTTAAGTTTTCTTCTTATTTATTCTTATTTCAAGTGTTACAAAAATACACCCTAGTTTACTTATTGATTATCCCTTCTCCATTATAATAGAAGCACAATGAGAGCAGGAACTTTGTCTTGTTGACTGGTGAATCTCCATACCTAGAACATTGCCATATATAGTTGGTTTTTAGGAATAATTGTGTCCATGAATGAATAAACAAATCTTCCCCCCTACCTCACTTGTGAAGGAGATTTTGTAGCAGCTTTACTGCCCCTCACTAAGGAGCTATAAATAGGTCTGGGTCTGATGTTGGATACGTTTCCCTTTTGTCTCCCTCCCTCACCATGATCACTGCCAAAAAGCATATTCTTCTTCCTTACCTCACTTTCTTTTACTTTTGTGTCTGGTTTGTTTCCTTCAACCTTGCCTCTGGAGAATCTCCTTAGAGCTTCAGCCATTTCCTAGGTGCCTCCCTGTGCTCCACCCCCCCAGCTTTATTGAGATATGATTGGCAAATAAAAATTGTGTATGTTTAGGTTGTACAATGTTATTTTAAGGTGTACAATGTGATCACAATATACATATACATATTTGAGGAGAAAACACTTAAGATCTACTCTCTTAGCAAATTTCAAGTATACAATACAGTATTGCTAACTGTAGTCACCATTTTGTACATTAGATCTCCAGAACTTATTCATGTTATAACTGAAAGGTTATATCCTCTGACCAACATCACTATTTCCCCAGCCCCCATCCCCTGGCAACCACTGTTTTACTCTCTGGTTCTACGAGTTCTACTTTTTTAGATTCTACGTATAACTGAGATCGTACCATATGTGTCCTTCTGTGCCTGGCTTATTTCACTTAGCATAATGTCTCCCATATTCATCCATGTTGTTGCAAATGGCAGGATTTTCTTCCCTTGTACTCTTCATCATAATGGGAACCTGGTCTTTCCCATCTGGAGCCAGCATTTTAATCTCAGAGTATAATTAATGTCCAAGGGCAGTGACCCAAAGAAGCCTACAATGGCATGCTCGTTGCTGCAGAAGTTCCTGTGGGACCTAATTCATCCCTGACACTTAATTCAGCAGTGTGATAGTTCTTTTTCCTCTAACAAAATGTAACAGGTAGTCCTGCATTAAAACCTCTTATCAACTCTCGTGCTTACAAGCATGAGGGGAAAAGTCAACATGCCAAGGGCAGTTGAGTAGAAAGGTCTTAGATCTTTGATGACATTACTGAGCTGCTGAGAGTTACCCTAACGTCACTTTCCTTTAGGCTTCTTATGGTTTAAACTGCTGTTTGTTGGACACTCCATAACTTTATAGAGGGAAGAAATCTTAACAGGGTTGTGAGATTGAGCAAGGATTTCTTTAAGGATGGAAGATACTTGCATTTTTACATAAATCCCTGTATTTTTTCTTTGCTTCCTTATTATTATTATCGTATCATTATTTGCAAACATTATCAAATTACCAGTGTACATTTGGGTTTACCTATACTTTCTGTATAGAACTTTATAACAGTTCTATTAAAATCAGGAACAAGACAAAAATGCCTATTATTCTGTTATTCAACATCGTTTTACAAGTTTTAGCCAATACAGTTAAAAAATAAATGAAACAGTTACTATAAATATTGGTAAACAGTAAAATTTCCATTTTCATATTAGAAGATTATTTTCCTAGAAAAGAGATTCTACTTTAGGTCTCAGTTTTCACACCTAGAGAACAGATATAATAGTATCTACCTTACAGAGATATTATAAGGATCAAATGAGCTGACACATGAAAGACTTAGAACAATGCCTAGCCCATTGTTAGTTCTCCATAAATGTCACATCATTATTATTTAAATAATTGAACAAAGTGACTGGATACAAAGCTAAAATACCTTTTTAAAAATTAGCTTGACTTTCAATAAACAGAAATTTAAATGTCGGGAAGAAATCCCATTATTAATAAAAACCCAAACTATAAAATGCCTAGAAATAAAATCACAAGACAAAGACCTAAATAAATAAAACTATGAAATCTTATTAAATGGAGTGAGAACTTTCTAAGATAGATTGATAAACTGTCCTAACAATGGCTACCTGTCCCAAACTAATTTATATATTTAATGAAATTTTAACCAGAATCTCAGTTTGATATTTATTTACACTGGATATGATGATTTTAAAGATCAATGGAGGAATAGCAGAGCAGTCAAGTAAATTTTTACAGAAAGATGAAAGGGTAATATTACAATTTGTTGCATATCTAATGTAATAAAATTAGATTTTATTGTGTGGGGGCAGAAGGGTGTATGAGAACACTCTGTATTATCTGCCCAATTTTGCTGAGAACCTAAAACTTCTCTAAAAAATATAGTTTATTTAACATAATTAAGCCAAAAAAATGATGAACTTGGCATAATAATAGACAAAAAGATAAGTGAACAGAATCCAAAATTTGTTTAAGTAGATATGTCTTAATATCTGACCAAGTGGGAAAGGGTAGTTTATTTAGTTGATAGAATTACATCTAAAGCAAAACAGGTTAGACTAGTGCATCATACCATGTACAAAAATTCTAGGTAAATTAAAAATCTAAATGTAAAATGTAAGATTTTAGAAAAACATTTGTATTAAAGTGGAGCAGACCTTAAGCAAAACGTGAAATCCAGAAGCCTAATGCAAAAAATGGGCATTTTATGCATGTAAATATTAAAATCTTTACATGAGAAAAGACAATATAAACAACATTTTAAAAGGCAAATAGACTTGGGAAAATTATTTTCAGCATGCAGTAAATGAGAAGTTTATATCATGAATTATATTGAGAACTCTTACAAATTGATAATATTAGAAACAGAAGGAAAAAGGGCAGAGGATATAAAGAATTTTCAAAGGATTATATGAAATGGCTAATAAACATTTTTAAATTCTTTAAATATCTTGAAGTAAAATGAATTACCATTTTTCACATATTAGATGAGCAAAAATTGAGAAAGTAGTAATGTACTGCAGTATTTATGTAGTTGGAAAAAAAATAGACAATTTGAATGTCTATCACCAGGGGAATGACTTAATACATTAGACACATACATACTATAGAATGTTATTTAGTTACTTTTACAATACATTTTTTTTACGCATTGATGTATTTCTAGTAAAAAGTGAGTTGCAGAATCATGTGTATGTGTGATCTCATATTTGTTAAACCCAAATTAATTGTCTTAAACAACCTCTGTATTTGTATACGTGAGCATGAAGAAAGGGAAAGAAGGACGCCTGTTAAGCTCTAACACCAGTTACTCCAGTAAGACATACTGGGGAAGGGGAATTATTAAACTTTTCCTTGTATATATCTGCATTATTTAATTTAATAGAGCAAGCATATATATCTTTGTATTTGAAAAATAATTGATTTCCTCTTCTAGCTATGGATTGAAGATAACAGAGAGCTACTAAGACAGTAAGGACCTGAAGGGTCAAAGAACATGAAGTAGGGAAGGCACTAAGAAGAGAGATAAAATTTTTTAGTGCTTTTCTCTTTGAAACATTTGCAGATCCACAAACTGTAGTCTACTGAAAAGCTTTACATAACATACTAAGAGATAGAGTACATAGAATTTTGAGCATTCTAATCATGTGGAGACAAAAAGATTGAGTTGGAAGAACATAGCAAGGAGAGTCTTCAAAGGCACGAAATTCAGGAGCAACTCTTAAAGAGAATTGTTCTCTTCCATAGAAGATGAATGAAGTTCTTCTATCCCTTTGAGTATTTTCAAGATGTCCTGAGAGGAAGGGGGAAGGATGTAAGGGCCAAACTTGAATAAATAGGGAAACTAATGACTAAATATAAATATATTTATTATATTATTATATATTATAAATATGACTAAATGAAGTGGACTATTATATATTATTATATTGTAATATATATGTATATATAGTGAGAGAGAAAAGACAAATTTGTGAAAAAAATTTTTGTGAAAAGACAAATCTTTTTACTGTTCCAAAATGGAGGTGAGCTGCTTCCTGATTTTTATAATTTTACTTAGAACACATGTAATAATTATTTGGCATTTATATAGCATTTTACAATATTTTTAAGTCAACAACTTTTATCCTTCATATAGTTCATAGAAAAGAGAATGTGGCAAACGGGTCACAGTAGAGTGAAAAGGAAAATGCAAGTTTGAACATGTTTCTCAATCCACACTGGGGAGCAGGCTCTCTCTGACGTCACACTTGTCCAATGCTCCTTTGCATATACAGCCCTGGACACACTGGGCACAGTGCACAGGGCAGCAGGAGCAGCAGCTCTTCTTGCAAGAGGTACATCTGCAGTCTTTGCATTTGCAGGAGCTGGCATAGGTGCAGGAGCCACCAGTGAAGAAGGAGCAGTCAGGGTCCATTTTCAGTAGAGGTGAGGCAAGAAGTCTGAAGAAAGAGGCAAAGAGGCATTTGAGCTGGTGCAACATGTGGTGGTCAGCATTTTACAATTTTTAATTATGTCCATAGATATGATCTCCGTAGAAACTAATAATAACCCTCAAAGGTAGAGATTATCCAGTTTAACAGATAAGTAAACAGAGGCCCATAAATGATTAAGCAATTTACTTAGGGGTCTATGGTTAGTGGGAATGTTGGGACCAGAACTCATGGCCTCTGACTTCCAACTCAGGGTCCTTTCTCCCATTACATACTCTTTTCCATAGAGGAGTTGTTCAGTTTGGGTTATTCTTTATAGGTTGGAAAAAAGTCCCCAAAATGCAGCCGCATTAAAGACCATATAATTAGTAACCAAAAGATGAAAGATATAGCTACAGTAATATCAAAAAACACTTTAAAAGAAACATTACTAGAGATAAAAGGGAACATAATAGCAATTTTAAATATGTATGTACCTAATAATATAGTCTCAAAAACATTTAATATACAATATGTCAGACTTAACCCACAATCAGATATTTGAAAATATTTTTCTTAGAAACTAATAGAACGGCAGATAAAATATAAATAGAAAAAGAGATTTGAACAATAGAGTTAACAAATTTGACCTAATTGAAATGTAGAACGCTGTATACAATAGTTGCAGAATACACATTTTTTTCCCCAAAGACATATGAAACATAAGACCATATCCTGGGCTATAAAGCAAGTTTTAATACATTTGAAAGACTTAAGTCATACAGAGAATGTTTTCTAAACACAGTAGAATTAAGTTAGATATCATAACAAAAAGATAACATCTCCAAATGTTAGAAATTTAGAAGTACTCTCCTAAATAACCCATCGGTTAAAGAAAAAAGATCACAGTGGAAATTATAAAATATTTTTAACTGAATAATAAATAAAATTATAACCTATAAAACACTATGAAACAAAGCTATAACTGTGCTTAGAATGAAATTTAAAGCTCTTCAAGCATAGACTTAAAAAGAAGAAAGATTGAAAATCAATGGTAAAATTGTATCTAAAGAAATGAGGGAAAGAACAGTAAATCAAGCCAAAAGGAAAAAATAATGACAAATAATAGAGATAATAAGAATTAATGAAAAAGACAACAATCATACATTAGACAAAATCAGCAGACCTAAATGTTGTTTCTTTGAAATATCTTGAAAAAGCAATAAAATTAAAAATTCTATAGCAAGACTAATCTAGACAAGAAATAAGGTTGATAAATTACCTATATCAAAAATTTAAATAAATAAAAGTAAAAATTTTAAAATGCAGATCATTACAGACATTAAAAACGTTAAAAGAGCTTATTACAAACAATATTATACCAATAAATTTGACAGTGTATACGGAGTGGACTAATTCCTTGAAAAACACAGTTTACACTGAAATAAGAAGAAATAGAAAATCTGAATATATTTCAAATTTAATTTAAATATCTGTGTAGTAACAGAATAATGGTTCCCCAAAGATGCCCATTTTCTAATCCTTGGAATCTGTGAATAATGTTACTTTATAGAGCAAAAGGGATTTTGCAGCTGTGATTAAATTAAGGATCTTGCTATAGAGAGATTATTTTGGATTATGCAGGTAGGCCCATTCTAATCACATGGGTCCTTAAAAGCAGAGAACCTTTCCCATTTGTAGCCAGGGAAAGATGTGACTGAAAAAGAATGACCAGAAAGATGCAAAGTCACTTGCTTTGAAGATGGTAGAAGAGGGCCATGAGTCAAGTGAGCAGCCTTAGGAAGCTGGAAAAGGCAAAGAGAAGGATTCCCCCTTAGAGCTACCAAAAAGAAATGCAGCCCTGCCACTACCATTGAAACTGATGTTGGACTTCTATCCTACAGAACTGTTAGATAATATGTTGGCATTGTTCTAAGCCACTAAATTTGTTGTAATTTGTCATAGCAGCCATAGAAAACTAATATAATTTATTAAAGAAATTAAATACCTAATTAAAAAGTCTTTTCACATAAAAAAAAAGTCAGTCTCAGATTGGCTTCACCAATGTTAACAGACTTCTCCAGAAAATAGAGAAGAAACACTTCCTAACTCGTTTGCTGAGGCCAGAAAATCTTGATACTGAAATCTGACAAGGACAGAAAATTACAGAAGAATCTCTATCATGAGTATAGATACAGAAATCTGTAACACATTATAAGCAAAACAAATCCACTAACCACAAAAGGATAGTGCATCACAACCAATATAACTTTATTTCAGGAATGTAAAGTTGGTTTAACATTAGAAAATGAGTCCATATAATTTACCACTTTAACAGATTAAGAAAAAAACACAATCATCTCAATAGATGCAAGGAAAGCATTCGATAATATTCAATAGAAGTTTATGATTTTTAAAAAAGCCTTAAGAAACTAGAAAGTAAAGACAACTTTCTTAATATAAAGATTTTCTGCAAAGGACATATAGCAAACATTACACTTGATGGGAAAATATTGAAAGCATTTCTGTTAAGATCAAGAAAGAGATTCCCACCATATCCACTTCTATTTCCATTTAGCATCCTTGTATTTGAGATGCTAGCTAAAAAAGATTTGAAAGGAAGAAACATGGTTATGTATGAGATGAGGAAAATGAACAATTAAAATCTACAAATAAACTATTAGAATTAAAAGTAAATTTAGCAATGTCACTGTATACAAATTCAGTATAGAAGAACCAATTGTATTTTTATTTACCATAAACAATTTAACATAAAATTTTAAGAACAAAAAGAAAACAGTACCATTTACTTGGCATCACAAAACCTAAATGCCTAGGCATAAATCTAAAGAAATAATATACAAGACCTGTACAATGAAAATTTAAAAACAGTATTGGGAGAAATTAAAGACAGTCTAAATAAATAGATAATTCATTTTCATGGGTCAAAAGACTCAATACTGTAAAGATATCGGTTCTCTTCAAATTGATCTATAGATTGAGTGCAATCTTAATTAAAATCCCAGCAGGCATTTTTGTGAAAACTGACCAGCTGATTGTAAAATTTATGTGCAATTGCAAAGGGACAAGAATAATCATGGTACTCATAAAAAAGAAAACACACATTCTACTAGATAATAAGATTTCTTGTAAGCTACCGTAATTAAGACAATATGATATGAATAAAAGAATAGAAAAATAAAACAAAACAGAGTAAGAGTCTATAAACAGACCCATGCATGCACAAACATTTGGTTTATATCAAATGTGACATTGTAGGTGAAATTATCTCTTTTTAACAAAGTGTACTAGGTCATTTGTATATCTATATGAAAAAACTGAAATTTCATTCCTACTTCAAATTAAATACAAGAACAAAATTCCAGGAGAATTGTAGATCTAAACTTGAAAGATTAAAAAATAAGACAACAGAAAAGTATCCCGATGACCATTGATAGACCAAGGAACAGGAATCATAATGTACTTAGGATGAAGAAAAAAGTGATAAATGTACTACATTAAAGTTAAGAACTTTTCTTCATCAAAAGACACGAGAGTGAAAAGGCAAGTCACAGATTGGGAGAAGATATTTGCAATGTATTTAACAAAAGAGGGCTCATATCCAGAACATGTAAAGAACTCCACAGGTCTATTAGAAAAAGAGGCTATCCAAAATCCAGTACATGCATGAAGTTCTCATTTCAGTAGTCACTAAAAATGCAAATGAAAACAACAAATTAAAGTTAAATACACACCCACTAGAATGGCTAAAATTAAATAAACCGACAATACTAAGTGTTGACAAGAATGTGGCAGAACAATGCTGGAGAGGGGGAAGTGGATATTGTACAAACAACTAAAAAATGTCATTATTAATTAAAGCTGCAGATTCACAAACGTTTTGAGCCAGCGAGTCCATTCCTAGATATATCCCCAAGAGAAGTGAGTACCAGAAGACATGGGTGTACAAGAATGTTCATAGCAGCATTATTCAAAGTAGTACACCGGCCAGGGTGCTTGCTGCGAGGATGTAGGAGGAGACACCCCACCTTCAGAGATCCAGCTCTTAAGGGGAAATGGCAACATACATAGGTCGGGGTGGAAAGGGAGGGGGAATTAAAGAAAGGAAAAAATTTAAAAAATCAATAATTTAAAAAACTGGAAACAACTTAGATGTCACTCAAGAGCAGAATGACAAGTTAAATTGTGGCATTTTCATTCAATGGGAAACAGCAATGAAAAATAAACTGCTACTACATGCAACATGGATAAATCTTAGAAACATAACATTGAACAGACACAGTGGTACATTTTATGCTTCCATTTACATAAAGTTCAAAATCACATAAAACTCGTGTATGGTTTTAGAAATCGAGAGAGTAGTTGCCTTTGATAGGAGGAGGAAGTGTAACTGGAGTTGGGGGGGCACCAGAGGAGTACCTGGGACACTGATATGCTTATTGTTCTGGGTGATGATTAAATGAAATGTATTCAGTTTGTGAAAATCCTTTGAGCTCATACTTATGACTTGTGCACCTGTCTGTATGTGTTCTGTTTTAATCAACAATTTTATTAAAGGAAAAAAATAAGAAAATAGTTAAGTGACAAATTTTGGAAATACAAGTTATAAGAAGTTTAAAAATTATATAACCCCTAAGGAAGAAATATGTCTCACTAAACTACCCTAATATTAAACATTGCTTACGAAACTTTTATCTTCCTTGCAGAGCTGCTCCAGAACTTACTTTAAGCTTCAACTTACTTGTCTGCTTCTGCCTCACCTTAATTGCTTTCAGATTGTACAGTCCTAAGGCTATGAAATGCTGGTACCTGAGTACAGCGTTACCTGTGACTAGTAACACTATGGCTTGTGCGGAATGAAGAGCTAATGGCAGCAAAGGCAGGCAGGGCCCTTGTAAAGTGCCTGAGGACCCACATTTACAGAGGTACCAACTTGTGAAGTCCCGGGTCATAATGGTAAGTAATGAGGAATAACTGAGAAGCCACATGGCTTGTTCTTTTCTTTTATTATTATCGCATGGTCCATTCTTAACTATTCATTCCATCAGCCTCACTGACTGCCAGCCTCTGGAGAAAAGGGTATTATTGCCTCCTCTCTGTGTAAACTTAATGGGAGTCACTTCACCCATTTGAGATTTCTTCTTTTCTAGATAAAGGAATTGTATGCACCTCTCAACGTGGAGGTGAATTCTAAATAAGTTTTCCTGAACAGGTCTGATATATTCTTACTTGAGGGCCTTGGCACTGTAACCTTCTTCCTTCAGGCATGGGCATGGCTCCCTCCCCACCTCCTTTGGGTTCTTATTCAACTGTCACTTTCTCAATGAAGCTTCCAGGACAAACTCTCCAACTCTCTTTAATTAAAAAGTCTAACAATTTCCCCTCCCTCCCTCAGCATCCTCCATCCCTCTTTTCCTTCTCTCTTGCTTTTTTTTTCTCCATAGCACCTACCTTTTAACATGCCCTAGTATTTTGCTAATTTATTTTTTTAAACATTTGTCTCTTCCATGAGGGCAGAGATTTTCATCTTCATTGTTCCTAGCTGTATCCCCAACACTTAGAATACTATCTGACACATAGAAAATATTCCACAAATATTTACTGAGTGAAAATAACACATGAAAATGCATAGCACATTGTCACAGCAGGCATTCGGTAAAAGCTAGGTTCCTTCCTTCCTTTTTTAAAAATTGTACAATCCAGGATGTTTCGAATTTCCAAATAACCCTGGGTAACTCCTTGAAGTTGGAATATAACAAGGACTCATAGATTCAGCCAGAATACTTGGATTCTGTATTAGTTTGCCAGGGCTGCCATAACAAAATACCACCCACTGGGTGACTTAACAAAAGAAATTAATTTTCTCACATTCTGGAGGCCAGAAGTCCAAAATCAGGGAGTCGGCAGGTTTCATTTCTTCAGGGGCCTTTCTGGCTTGCAGATGGCTGCCCTTTTGCTGTGTTTTCATATGTGTCCTAATCTCTTCTTATGACACCAGCCATTCAGTTAGGGGCCACCCTAATGACCCCACTTTAACCTGACTACCTCTTTGCAGTCACATTCTGAGGTACTGGAGGTTACTACTTCAACACATGCAGGGGCGAGGGTAGAGGGGCCAGGGCACAGTTCCTGTAACAGTCTATCCCTTGCCCAGTTCTGTGATTGGGTCAAATCCCCTCACTTCTTTGGTCCCCAGTTTCCTCCAAATTTGAAAATGAAATGCATGTCTCTTGCTCCTAATGCTTTTGATAAATACCTTGCAGACTGGTTTTTCTGCGAAAATCTCCTTGAGTTCTAGAACAACCAGAAATAAAGGAATGAATAATGGCAGAACTGAAGGCAGATTGTCATCAAATTTACTGATTTTCCAACCTTGCATGAATGTCGTACAGTGTGGGAAAAAAAAAGTGAGACTGTCTAGTGTTCAAAGGAGAAAGTCAGTTGTAGAATTTACAGTGGGAGATAAAGCGGGGTTGGGAGGAAAAAGAAAGAATTAACATATATTTGGGAATTACTCTATACCAGAAACTGTAATCTCACTGAATCCTCACAACTCCATGAGGTGGATGTTATTATTATTACTTGCATTTTACGGGTAAAAACACAGAGGCTCAGTATGCAGAGTTGGGTTTTGTTATTTCAGTCTACCTAGAACACAGAGGACCCACACAAGTCACTCCGCCTTTAACATGGTTGAATAAATTCATTCATTAGCAAGGTGCCTGGCCTTAAGGAGATGCTGATACTTGCTAAGTATTACTTGTTGACTCCCTCTATTTGACTTTAGGCAGCAGAGGCCTGAGAGAAACAACTTCTCACCCTTATATTCTGTCCCAGAATCTGCACTGGTGTCTCTACAAAAGGCCAACCACCATGATCATTTTAGACCTGTCTAATGCCATCTATATACTAGGGATGTGAAACTCCATTCTTAGGAGAGGCCTGCCCACCCCTCATGCCTCCAGGACGAAGCTTGACAAATATAGCAGAAATTACAGGCATCTGATTTAAGGCTGCATGTGTACACTTCGCCTGAGCCAAGCCCTAAACCCTAGTTCTACTGCTGCATCAAAGGACTATCTCTCTTACAGGCTCTAGGCCCAAAGTAAGCAGCAATTTGAGAGACAGTCCCCTCTTATTTTTAGCCTTAAAAACCCCAAACCAACATACCAACGCTCACCCAAGCGTCTCTCACAAGCTGTTTGATTTGGGTTGAG
This sequence comes from Eidolon dupreanum, assembly GCA_028627145.1. Classification (NCBI taxonomy): domain Eukaryota; kingdom Metazoa; phylum Chordata; class Mammalia; order Chiroptera; family Pteropodidae; genus Eidolon; species Eidolon dupreanum. Next base: position 20,834,209 of record CM053509.1, read on the forward strand.
AAAATGACAGAGTTCTGCACCAAGAACAGAAGAAAAAAGGTGGTGGTGGGGGGAGGAATTTTATTTTCCCTCAGCTGCCAACCTTCGTCCCCCTCAAACCCTCCCCTAGGCCTGGGTGGACCCTGCCTGGGTAATCGTCCTCTGCTATATTTAAAAACCACAGATGTGTTTGGTGGAGACTCAATTTCGGAATTGCAGGCGGCGTCTCCTAAGGACAAGAGGAAAGCCGGTGCCGCGCGTCCGCCCGCCCGCCCTCTCTGCCTGCTGCCTGGGAGCTCGGGACTCCGCGGAATCCAGGTCAGGACGCGCCGCGGTATTGGAACTGCCGCTGGCAGCAGGGCGCCGGGCGTCAGGCTCCAGCGATTGGGTGGGTGGCCGCGGGCGAGGGGTTCCATCTGCATTCGATCCTTGGGGCTCTCTGGACTCAACGAGGTGCAGGCTCGACTTCCCCGCTGCTGATTGGGAAGCTCTCTGAAAATTCCCCCCATCCGCGGGCGAAGATAAATACGCGCGACTTGTCGTTCTGTTGAGCTCTCTCTCTCCCAGCTGATAGGGTGACGTTCGGTTTGGAGGCTTGGAGATTGGCTTTTTGATTTGGCTTCTTGCTGCAGCTTAGTGGGCAAAGCTCTCGGCTCGGCCAGAAACCAGCCCCTCCGCTCGTCCCCACCTCGCGCGTCGAGGCCCAGACGTTGCCCGCGGGGACGGCGTGCGAGGCGGAAAGCCGGCAATCTCCCAGCCCCAGGAAAGCCCCGGCGACGCTATTGCAAGCCGGGGTCCCTGGGAGCCGCCGGCGCGCCCCGGACTGCTCGCTTTCTTCCCCCTCCCGACAGGGATCCCCCCGCTGCCGGCGGCTGGGACTCCGGGCCTCTCCTGGGCTTAGCCTCGAGCCCGCGCCCCGGGTCGAGAATTTCCAGGGGTCTTCAGGCAGGCTTTCCCTACTCCTAAAATCGGCGTGGAGGGACCCCACTCCAGGCCCCCGCCTTGGCCTCAGCCCTCGCACTCCAGATGCACTGCTCCGCAGCTCCCTGAAAGCTGCGAGCCCGTGAGTCCCCGCCGCCGGGCAGCGGCGGACTGACATGCCTCGGACGCGGCTGCGGCGGGCGGGCAGCCCGCGGGGGCGATGAGCCGCGGCGGCCGTTGAAGAGTCGGGAGGCGCGGGCATCGCGCACCTTCCTCACCACCCGACCTTGCCCACTCTGCTCGGGAGACCGAGAGGAAACGGTGAGTAATGGGGTGAGCCTCCTGCCCTTCCCCCTCAGCGGGCGGTGAAGGCAGGAGAGGCAGAGTTTGGGGGATTGGGGGTGTCCCAAAAGGGTTCCTGGTTGTGAATAATGGTGTTAAGTTATTTCTCAAGATCAGTCATATGAACTGCCTTCCTGCGGGCTGAGTGCCTGAAACGGTGGGGGGAGGGTGCCTTGGAAAGTGTACGTTGTGTATGCGGTGCTGGCCCCGGGGGAGGGCGGGGGGCGTTCTGACAAAGTGAGTGTCTAGCAGGGGTTGGGGAGCGAGCTCAGAAAGAGATGCCTTGGCATGTGTGTGCAGTTGGGTCGCGGATTCGCTGTGTTAGTGGTTAGTGCGCACTGGGGAGGCTAACTGCTGTGTTGCGTTCTAGATGCATGTGTATGCTGGCTGTGCCAGGGCGTGTTGTGCCCCTGAGGCTGTGAGTGCCCACCTGGTGTAGGGGCTAGGAGGGGAGCGCGTTATCCACTCGGCGCGCGCCCGCGTGCACAAAAACAGGCGCGCACCCCAACGTCCGGACTCCAGCGCCGAGGGCTGGGAACTGCAGCCCCAGCGCACCGGCCCGCGGTGGCCAAGAGGCGGGGAGAAGGAGGGTTTATTTCCCCTGTTCACGCGTCCCAGATCGTGGTGGTCTGGGCGGTCCTGGTCCAGATGGAGAGAAGCGAAGTATGTAACTACCCGCCCCCTCCCCTTCTACCCCAACACACACCCCGCCTCATCAACACCACGCACACACACGCACGCACACGCCCTCTTTTAGAGGCTAGAGCTGCTCCTGCAGACTGCCTGACCTGCGCTGAGGACCCGAGCCACTGGGGGAGATAAAGAAAGCCATTTGCTCAGGGGGGGAAAACAGCTTTTCGTCTTTATTCACCGTGTTTTATTTTTAACTGTGGAGGGAGGGGCGGGGGAGGTTTAATAGAACAGACGCCTTTAATGCAGTGCCATAAATTTACCCGTTTGCTGCCTGGCGCTCATCACCCCCCCCCCCCATTTCTTCCTTTCTTCTGGCGATTAAAAAACAAACCCAGAACGTTCGGAGGTTCGGTCTCAGGCAAAAATGATTGAAACTGGGGACAGTTTCTCCAAACGCAGCTTGGAGAAAAGTGTGGAGCTCCTGGGTGGTCAGGAAACACCCCAAGCTGTGGGAGTTGTGGGTGCGTTAGAGGAGCAAGTCCGGCCTACTGGTGGGGCTCCAAAAGGGAAGCCTCAGGCCTCTGGCGACCTGGTGACTTGCAGCCGCCTGTGATTAATCTTCCACAGCTGTTGTGCCCCATCCACTTGAGTTGAGCTCTTGTTTACCTCGATTTTCAAATATAGCAGCTGCGCCATGCTCTTCCTGAAATAGGGGGATCAGTTCACTTCTTATGGGCGCTTCGCCTCTCACTGGCCCTTCTTTGTGCTGGCCTCACTGGATCCAGATTTGAGAGGAACATGCCCCTTCATGCCTTGCAGCTCTTCAAATGAGGATGGTTGATGATCAGAGCTTGGGGTGACTAAGTGTGGGCTAATTACCCCAGCCCCTTATTACAATCTAAATTTCCTATTGGCAGTCTCCACACATCAGACCACTCAATGGCCTCATTTTTCTTTAAATAAAATATAGATATTGGGTTGAGAAGAAGCAGATGGAACCTACAGAACTGAACTTGGTTGAAGTGGTTCTTGAACTTAATGAGGATGGGAAGGCTGTTCATGCAGTTTCCTCTGCCTGGAATACTTTATTGTTCTTCCAACACTGCCGAACTCCAGCCCCATCCATGTCTAAGGTATTCCTATTCACCCTTCAGCTCTTATTTCATTGGTTACTTCCTCAAGGAAGCCTTCCATACCTTCCCTGACTAGGCTAGATCCCCTTATTTTATATGCCCATAACTTGAACCTGTTATTTTAAAGTAATTTAAAGATGCACATTAAATTTATTTATGTGATTGAATAATGGCAGTTACACCTCTAGATGTTAAGCTGCATGAAAACAGGAAAGATAGCTGGTAAATTTGTTCCCCAGTGCCCAGCACTGTGCTTAGCATAGAATAGGCACTCAATAAATGTTGGTTAAATGAATGGACTTGGAGGGACCAGTTACATCTCTCAGCTCCTGCTCCTCCAATCTCCATTTTGATATCTCTGGCATTGCCTTCCACAGCCTTCTGGGCAGAAAAGGGATAAGAAGGTTATCAAACTGACCCTGTAAAAACATTTCCTTCCCCTGAGCTCCTCCCTGGGCTGAGACCCTAAAGCTGAGGCAGTGTCCTCTTGCCCTAACCCTGTCCTGTTCCTGTGCAAAGCGGTCCTTTGTACTGTTTCTGGGCATAGTTGCTGGTATTGTACATAGGCAATCATTGTAGGCATTGTTCCCCTGTCTGAATTGCTTATAATCTGGATTTCGGGGAATGTGTCACACATCTTGGCTTCTCTTCAAGCTACCAAGGTCAGATAAGAAGATAGGATAACTCTCTTTTCACTCAAGCCTGGTTGGTTGGCCTAGAGGTTCAAATATGGGGTAAGGTTCAGAAATACATTGGACTCCAAAAGAGAAAGCATTTGTTTATTTACTCAACCAGTTATTTATTTATTCAATAAATATTAAACAACAACTTTTTCTGCCAGGCATTTGCTAGGTACGGAGACAAATAAAATGATTGGTCTCTTTCCTAAAAAACATACGTTCATTCCAGCAAGGATAACCACCTAGTGGACAGGCAATTACCATTCATATAAAGTGATTCCTTTCAGTGGAGGGTAAATCCTGGGTGCAATGGAAGCGTATAGGAAGTTCACCTCTCTATAAAGGCTTAAGGAGGACTTCTAAGGACAGCTGATCCCAGAAAGAAAGGATGGGTAGGAGTTGGCTTTGGGAGGGGAAATGGGGGAGAGAGTGTAATGAGTGAAGGGATCAGTATGCAAAGGCCTAAAGTGGATGAGAGCTCATCCAAATGACTAAAGACAGAGGCTAAAATGTGGGGAGATGAGTTTGGAGAAGCTTAAGAGGCCAAACCTTGAAAGGCTTGTAATTCAGGCTAAGGGTTTTCACTAGGGGCTTAGGGAGGTTTTTAGTACTGAAGTGCATGGTCAGATTTGCATTTTAAATAGTATAAGGAGACTGGAATGTAGGGAGAGAGAGGAAAGCAGGGAGTTAGGAGGCTGTAGTAGAAACTAAGACGTGTCATCATCATGGTGGCCTGTGAAAGAGGGCTAGGGAATTTCTTCTGTTTGTTTTAGTGTACAAACCAGAGCTGCCCTTGTAGGAAGAAGTTCCGCTATTTTCTTTGATGAGATTGATTTATGTTGGTTGTCTGTTTGTTTTTTGAATGGCACTCTAACCCAACACTGGGCAGGGCGCCTCAGGAGAAAGGAAAAGTGGCTCCTGCAGGTGTAAAACACTTTCTGGCCTACTTAGCTGCAGAGCAAGTAGAAGCCCCCCCAAGATTGGAAATCTCTGGGGGCTGGGGAAGGTCCCAGGAAGGAACCTGGAAGGATAATAAGGATTCAGATTAATAGAGATTAGCTAGCAAGACTTCTAGATAGGAAGAATTACGTGTGTATATGTTTTGATAATATGGAGAGTGAATAAAGACTAATTCTGGCATCAAAGTATTCAGGTATGGTATACAGACTCATGTCTACTAAGAAAAAGCTCTATTTCATCCTGGATATAATTTGAAATGGGCCAAGTAACATTGACTGAATTGATATTTGGAATGACAAATAGTGCTTTCCTGATTGTATGCAAGAATGCTGGGTCATGTGAGGACTGGATTCGGAAGTGAGACTGGAAACTGTAATCCTGCCCTGGCTTTCATGTGATAATTTCCAAAGCACTTGAGAGAAGAGAACCTCAAAGTCACACACTGCTGTGTTCATCCTAGAGAGTAAAGCCAAACAGTGTGAGCTTGGTTGATATTCTTCCTTTGCACCTGATTTCCCCACTTTGTTCCTCATCCTTCCCTGTCACTGGTCTCAGAGTAAAAAAGATTTCCCTTCCCCTCCTACATAATGCCCAGGAGTCAACACCTCCCCCGCCTCCTCCCCCCCCCCCCCGCCCCCACTCCCTGCTCTCATTAACTTGCCTCTGGCTCTTTCTCCTTCAACATTGAATCCCTCCCACCAATAGTAAGTGTGCTCAAAAAACAAAAAAACACCACTTGTCCAATTTCTTCCCCCATCATTCTCTCT
>CM053509.1:20839723-20975472 GCA_028627145.1 Eidolon dupreanum
CACACATAAGATTTATCATTAGCTCTTAAAACTTTCCCTTCTTGGCTCTTATCACCCTGAACACTCTGGATCCCACTAATTCTCTAGGTGGTCCCTCTCTCACTTCCTCTTCAATATTCTCTCCTTCCTTCCAATTTTCCCTTTTCTATTAGCCCTTGGCAGTCTCCTGCAATGGTTTGTGCTATTGTTACTCCAGTATGGATAGTTCTGAGTCTGTTACTCTAGCTCTCTAAGCCCAGTGTCTGGTTTCCAGCCTCTTGCACAATGTCTCCAATAGGATGTCCCATCAGCCTCCTCAAGTTGAATTTTCACTACACTGACATCATCTTTGTCCTAAGGAGCTGCTCCTCCTGACTTCCTACTTTCTATTGATGGCACCAGCCAACTTCTAGTCCCTCTGGCTCAGAAATCCTTAAGTTTATTTTTGACTCCTCTCCCTTGTCTCCCAAGTATTGCTAATGTCTGTTAAGTTTGTCCTCTTCTCTATCTGTACTATTACAACTTAACTACAGATTTGATGACCTCTTACTTAGTAATAAAGGTAATAATAATTATTAAAGTAGCCAATATTTGTGTGTTTACCACCTGTCAGCTACTCTGTTGCAAAGTACTTTACATTGATCTTCCCACTGAATTCTTACCACACCGGTACAAAGTAATTACTATGATACTATAAAACATAGCTTTCTAACATCTTCCAAACTTCAACTTCTTTTAACACCTGTTACAGTATTCCTCTCCTAAAACACCCTTTCTAGGCTTGTCACTTTCCTACATCAAAAACCTTGAAGGGCCTCCCATTATTTACAGCAGTCCAACTCCTGGTATTTGAGGCCCTCGGTGACCTTGTTCACTACTCCTTGTCTAGTCTCAGGTTTTACGTTATCCACGGGGGCACCTATGTAGACTTGTCCTTTCCTCTTCTGTGCCTTTGTTCATATTTACCTTTCACTGAGAATCCTACCTGTTCTTTAATGTCCAATTCAGATGCCTCTTCCTGATGGAAGGGCTTCATGCATAAGCAGTTCCTTTCTCTGAATTTTGATAACAGCATCTGTTTTTCATGAGGCCCATACACTTATTAAAATATGGAGGGGGGTGTTTTGTTTTGTTTTGTTTTGTTTTGTTTTGTTTTGTTTTGTTTTGTTTGCATGTGAGTTACCCCCTCTCCTGGACCAAGTGCTTTTTATCTCTACCACACCCTATCACATGATACCTAGAGCACAGTGAGTAGTCAGTGAAAAATGAAGGAGTTTATAAATGAGTAACCTGCCTCATGTTTGAGGCAGGTGAAAACAAGGTCAAGAAAGAAGGGAGTCTAAGTCTAAAACATTTGTCATAAAAGAAGCCAGTGGTGGAGTCAAAAATCTAACCTGGAATAAATAGGCAATGTGGTATTACCAAAGCAGCATTGAACTGGTGGTAAGAAGGTTTGGTTTTGGTTCTTATAACTTCTGATAACCACAGCCATGACCCACTTCTGTTTTCTGGGCCTTACATTCTTTATCTATCAAAAAACATTATGTTGGACGTGTTGACTTTTAAGCCGCCTGCCTGGCCTGACAATTCTATAGTATGAGTCTTGTTCCACACCCTATGGATTGCCTCTTGCTAAGAATACTTTTAGTGCTGACAGTATCTTCTGTTTCAGAACCTTCTAGCTACAGTTTGAAGTCCCCAGTGTATCTGTTATTACATTGAGTCTCTAGTGGTCAACATGGCCAACCAACTGAACTACTTGGATGTCTGGCCTGTGAGGCACCTTGAGCTGGTTGAGCGCTTTGATGGCTCTAGGTCGGCACTTCTGTGTGCAGTGACCTCCCACTGCAACACTCCAGGGCACTCACAGAACGAATAATGTGCTCTAGGCCTCCAAATGCTCCAGCCATTTCTGTCTCAACTCCTGTGCTTCTGTCATTCCTTTTCCATTCAGAAAAGATATATTTGAGCCATGTAAACTCTATTGAGAGTCTATATAGAACAATTATACTCAGCTGCTTTTCAGAGGCTCTGCTCACCCCCTCTCGTACCACTGTACTCCCTTTTTTAAGACTGGAAGAATCATCCCGAGTCTCTCCCTTCCAGCCTCTCAGGATTTAATGGTGGAGTCAACTTCAAGGGCATCATTAAAGTGGGGGAGAGAACACAGCTGCAAAGACAGCAGCTAGATCTGCTGGGAGTTTTAGGCATCTGCTCCTAGCACCCTCTTGTGAAGGGGGGCCCAGAGTACCCCCAGAATTGATTTTGCAAGAGAATCCCCCAGCATGTCTCAGAGAAATGACTTTAATTGCTTGCCGGGGTCCATTTTTTCTTCATTCAGGCAATGATATGAGTTAATTCATATTTCAACATTTAAAAATTAAGAGAAATTAAATGGCATTAAAATAGAGTTCTGGAGAATGAGCAGAGGAAAAGGTAAATAAAGGCAGCTAATTACCAGCTTCCCCTTGATGGGTGGGTAACAGGGCAGAAGATGTCAGTCCCTTTTCAGTGAGTAAGGCCTAAAAGATAAGGCACAGAAGCGTCCCCTGGGGAACGGGCAGGAGCAGGAACAGTGCTCCCTCAGGCTTCCCTGGGCTTCTCACCCCCCTGATCCAGGCCTGCTTTCCTCTCAGTGGCAGGGGATGTTTTCTCTTGGTCCCTGCTGACATGACACTGCTTCAGGCCTGGTAGAAGGAGACCTCTGGCAGCTAGAGGACCAATGTTCGGTTCTGGCTCCATTATTTATTGGCATGGAAACTCTTGGCAATTGACTGAGCCACAGTTTTTTTTCATCTGTATGAATATCCTCACAAGGAGGAATAAATGAGATCATGTGGGTAAGAAGGCCTTTGTAAAATGTTGGCACATAGTATTGCTTAATATTTGTTGAATGAATGATGCACTATAAATGTTGGTTATCATTGTGGAGAAAAAAAAAAAGGTACCAGTGAGAGGGCTACAGTGGAGAGAAGATATTTGTATTTAGAAACAGCCTCACAACTGCTGTCCAAACACTATGTGATCTTGTTGGTTCTTTTGAATGAACAAAACTGCCTTCCCTCCGAGGCTATGGGCTTTAACTGTTTACCTCTCTGCCTTAGGGCTTCTCAAGAAGTTCGAAGTCTTCCCTCACGGGTGCATCTTTCCACACTTAATCCTGAAAACTTATCGTTGATCCACTCAACAAATACTGATACTCATCACTCTGTCAGCCTTCAGTCAGGACCTTGGGAATACTGTGGTGAACAAAAAGGACAAGTTTCCTGCTGTTACGGAGTTTATATTTTATAATAAACCAGTGAACAAACAAAGGCAAACAATGAAGGTTTCAGCAAGTGATATGTACTATAAAGAAAATAAAAAATGATGTAACAGAATGTCCTGGGGACAGGGATAGGATCACCTCTACATAAGATGAGTGGGGAAAGCATCTTAGAAACGGGCATTTGAGACCAGAATGAAATAAAAAAAGTGGTGTGGATCTTTAGGGTAAGGGTGTTCCAAGCAGAGAGAATAGTAAACGCATACTTGGTATGTTCTAGAAACTTAGAGAACTCCACCTTGGTTGGAGTGGAGGCAGCAAAACAAAGTAGTGGGAGTTAAAAAGCAGTGAGCTAGAAGTCAGTAAGGGGGCAAGAGTTTCTCCAGGAAGAGAATGTTGCAAAGAATGGCATGATCTATCTGATTTACATTTTAAAAAGACATTTTTAGCTGTTTTGTAGAAACTGGACTGTAAGAGATGTGGCAAGATGGGCTGCTATTACAGTAGTCCAGACACGAGATAAAATATTGAATTTCCAGTAGGTAGAACAGAGTGTGACACATATTTGGCACTCAGTAAATTTGAGAGCACATCCAGGCAGAAAAGATCCTCAGAGAACCTACAGCTGTGATGGGCATATAGTAAGTGCTCGACAAATGAACCAGTGAGCAGAATTGGGCTTTCTTGTGGTCATTTTAGGATTTGAGTACATCTCAATATTTTGGAGATTTTAGAAGTACTTTTTACTTTTTTACCAGCAGTAAGTATTTCATTGGGCAGTATATCCCATGAGTTCATTTTCTTCTATGCGAAACTGCATTTTTGTTTGAAATAGACATGAGATATCCAACTCCACCACCTCTATGACGCCCTCAGTGTTCCCAAAACCTTTTGCTCACATTTAGATACTGATCTTGTGTACTTTTCTCCTCATGGCAGAGACCAGACCTGCTTCATCACTGCATCTCCAGAGCTTATCACAGTCTGGACTGTTGAATCAACAGATAGTTATTATGTTGACTAGTCTGAGGAGCACTGTGCTGCCTTGGTTCAAATTCATGGCCTTCCCGATCTATTCCTGGAGAGCCCAGAACTCTCACTGGCCTCATTCGTCTCATGGTCACAGGGTGTCCCTATAGCTAAACATGTATCTAAATTCAATGGTTTTGTGTTGATCCCTTCAGCTTCCATTTTTTTCAGGTCTGGAGATCCCTTAATCAGGAGGAACTTTGCAGGGCCATTGGGATTAAGAAGGTACCTGATGTGGTTTGGTCCTTGCTATGCCTCTCCATTCCTTTTTCACCATTATCTTCTGTTTTCACTTGGTCTCAACATGTCTTGATTCTCCTTTTGAAAGAGCTCTTAAATCCACACCTTCTTCAGCAGGCCTACTCTCCTTATCTCCGTCCAGGTTCTGATAACGTCTCACTCAAATGCCTTGCGAGTTTTCTAACTAGCCTTCCCACCTCCAGTCTTGCTCTGCTTTTGTTCACTTATCCAGTTCTCACGTTGTCATCACTCTAGGTCTGCTATCCAAAGGATCTCATCCCTCCTATGGTTAAAAAACTTTCAGTGGTTCTTTCTTGCCTCCAAGATAATGCCCAAATTCCTTGGCTGGAGTACAAGGCCTTTTATGAGCTATTCCTCACTTAATTTTGCATCTTCTCTCAAGTGCTTTTTCCTTTACGCACACTACTCACCCTTCTTTAAACAGACCCTTTAAACAGACTCTTTAGTAACAGCTTTCTGTTACCTTTGTTTGAGATGCACTGGCTTTCACAAAGTTGACTCCTGTTCATTCTTCAGATCTAAGATCTAAAGCTGCCTGGTTCATGAAGCTGGCCCTGGTGATGGCAGGCAGCATTAGACCTTTCTTCCTCTGTACTATTTGGCACATTCCGCATGCTTCCAAATCTCATACTTGCTTTGTTGTAATTATTTGGTTTTCTGTCACTGTTCTCCAGTGAAATATGTGCTCCTAAAGGGGGAATTATATTTTGTTCCTATTACTCAAATATGAAAAACTTTGCTCATAACATCCCTGACATATGAGATGCTCCATTTGAACACTGCCAAGGGTGGGAGAAATCATTGAATATCATGCCTTTCCTTTTTTGCACATTTATTCAATGTATCTACTCATTCAGTAAATATATACGAGCACCTACTATATGCCAGGCACTCATATAGGTCCTGGAGATACGGAAATTCCAAACAGATAAAAATTCCTTTCCTCTAGGAACTTTAATTCTGTTTTTTTTTTTTTCAGTGTGCAAAAAAAAAAAAAAAATGAGTACAAATCAGAGTAACTTCTCACCATAATTTAGTGAAAGTCAACCTGTGACACATAGACTGGGTTTCATACAAACGCATGAATAAATGAACAAATGAACGAACAAAGAGGCCCCAAGGAGAAGTGTGGACAAGTCTTAAAGGGAAAACATCTAGAAACATGTCTTGCTGAAAATGAATGAGTAGCATCATTTTACGAAGATCAGGGAACTCGGGATTTTTTTACGTTTCCATAGTAAAAGTGTAAACCAAGCAGACAGCAGGATTAGGGAGAGAAAAAGGGAAAATCTACTCATGTGGGTAGGGAGTTGATGCTCACTCTCCTTTTCAAGCTATGAAAGTAAATGAGAGTCCAAGAGGGTGGGATGTTCATCCAGTGTACTCATTTGTGTGTCAATTCATGATACCCTAAGAATCCTTTTCTTACAAAGAAAGTCCCTTAAAAAGTGGTTGGAATCCCTGAGATGCAAATATTGTAGTCAGGCTATGTTCCTTCTCTTCTCTCCTCAAAATCAACTAAGGAAAATTTTAAAAACCTAAATATTTAGGCTTTATTCCCAGAGAGTCCGAAACTTAGGTCTGGAGTAGGATACAGAGGTCTGAATTTTTTAGAGCTCAAAAGTTTTCTAATGCACAACCGTCTCTAGCATGTGGTCCTACTTCCATTACTAACTCCAACTTGGGGGATGATTTAAATGCAGATTTAGATTCAGTGGGAGAAGCAGAACTTAAATTAAGGGGCAAAGCCCTTCTTATTATTGTTCTGGCCCTCCCTCATTGTTTGTTACTTCCCGAATCTGTCAAGGACTTGCAGAGGGCAAAATCCTCTGGCTTTTACAGAGTCTGATAAAGGTAAACGTTAGAATCATAGAATCAACAAGCCTTTGAATCATAGAATTTTAGAGAACATCAGAAGTCAGGTTTAACCTCTGAGCCCTATCAATAGATTTTCACTAAGTGTGACCACTTTTTGTAACACGCCCCCCCCCACCCGAAGGAAGGAAGGAAGGAGGGAGGGAGGGAGGGAGGGAGGGAGGGAAGGAAGGAAAGAAGGAAGGAAGGAAGGAAGGAAGGAAGGAAGGAAGGAAGGAAGGAAGGAAGGAAGGAAGGAAGGGAAGGAAGGAGAGGGAGGGAGGGAGGGAGGGAGGAAGGAAGCTTCTCTACATTAAGTTGAATCCCTTGGGGAGTTTACATGAGTGTAGAAGATGGACATGTAAACAGATAAGCCCAGGTCAGTGTGACAATTGCTTCAGTGGAGATCAAAGTGCTAGAGCAACGCAAGGGAGTAAATGACTCATTTGGAAAGTAGAGGAAAAGAGCATTGTTAGGGAAGGCTTCCCGGAGGAGGCAGAGGTTTCTGGGACTCTCAGTTCTTGACTTAAGTGCTCTAGATTATTACCCTGCTCTTCCGTCATCCCTTTCACTCCCTGGGGTTGAAAAGCAGTCATTGGCATTTGACATACCAAGTTTCATATCCCAGCTGCGCCACATGCCACTTGCTCAGCTAGTGGACCTTCAGGGAATTATTAATCTATAAGCCCAAGTTTCCTCATTTCTAAAACAGATAACAATAGCTACCTGTCTCATTGTGGGGTCTTTAGGTATTAAATAGCTATAAAAAGGCCTAATGCAGTGCCAGCCATTAAGTAGATACTCAGTGAGTAGATGTGATTATTGTTTTTGTTGTCATTTTTTAAGTCCTTTATTCATGTAAAGCATGAGGAGAATGAGGTCTGCTTGTGCTTGAAGTGTCCAAGGGGCTTCCTCTTCTTAGGTGATAGTGCCTGGGAAAATGTCAGCAGGGTTTCATGAAGTTGTCATATGGTTTGGAAGTCATTAAAGGTTTGAGGGACATCAGGGAAGGCAAACTATGACAATTGCATGAGATCAAAGAAATAAGAACAGTAAAATACCATACCGTGTACTACTGCAAGATCGTCTGTATTATAAAGCCATACTGCATTGCAGCCACTGCCCACATGGTTTAAGGAGCTGTGCAGCGACCAACCTGATAGCTTAGAGCAGAATGAGAAAAATATATTACTTTCCATAACATCATTATAATCCATGATTCCTATAATTACTTGTTTGTCTCTATACCTCAGCAGAAGATAAACTCTGTAAGGTTAGGGATATGATATAACTCGTTCATGGCTGTACTCCCAGTCGCTAGCACTATGCTTGGCCCAAAATGGGCATTCAAAGAGCAGTTGTTTAAAAAATGGATTTGATCCAAGGTGCTTTTGGTAAATCCAAAATGTAGGTTCTCCTTGACTTTCTCTTGGGCTTTGTTTTCCTACTGCCCTCCCTTGACTTACTCTCTTATCTGCTGAAGCCTTCTTGGAAGTCTAAATTCCGTGCCTGGCTCTTATACTACTTAGGCTCAACCTAACACAAATGTATCCCTTTATTTTTTTACCTTTTGAGAGAGAAGCCTGCCTGTAATTAAAGCATCTTTGTCTTAATGGAACTATGGAGATAATCCAACCCAGCATGAATTTTCTGGTTGGGGAAGCTAATGCTCTGTGAGGTTCACTGACCCTTCAAAATCTCACAGCTCCCTGAGGCACAGCTGGGAAGAAATTATTGTCCCCTTCTTTTAAATTTGGGTCCCTACCACTGCTCTGTGCTGCTGAGGAGTATGTAGCACCTCCAAACTTGTGATGAGGCCTCCACATCCAGAAAGACTCACCCCTCCCTCCCCAGGCTTTTGCTCAAAGGGGTCCTCAAACCCAGGGTACATCCCAAGCACAGTGGTTAAGTTAACATCATGTGCTCTGGAGTCAGGCTTCCAGAATTCAGATGCTTATTTTTCTACTTACTAACTGCGATCTTGGGCAAATTAATCTTTATGAGTTCATATTAGCTTATCTGTAAAGTGGCATGATGATAATAGTACTTCCTTCACGATGAAGATTCAAGAAGATAATGCACGAAAAACAGCATCGTTATATTTTCCTCCTTGGATCCAAGTCCAGTTGTGACAATCAAACTACCTAAGTAGCCGAGGTCACATATTTCCTGTTCTTTCAGTGCAGGGAATTTAGTTCCTGTGTTTCTAGTGAGGAGCATTGCCACAGAGAGGACTCTACATTGACTGTCATCCCCTCTAGGCAGAGGAAGTACAGAAGATGCAGTGCTCTTGGACTCGAGTGACACATCGGATCCAGTGCGGCCTGGCTGCACCTAAAATTTTAATGTAAATTGGCTGTGATGCCTGTGCAGGGGCCCAGATTTAGAAGCAGAGCAGGACGACTCTACCCAGACTGGTGACAGGCCCGGAGCAGTGTTCCCATTGGAGAAAGTGGAGGGCATAACAGGAGGGAGAATTTGCTCAGTCTGGCTTGGTGGCACTGTTTTATTAATGATCTGGAAGAGCAGAGGAACAGTGACTTTAATTAAATTTGCCAGTGATATTAAAAGGTGTCAAGAGCCACTGCTGAGGACACAGACACCTTGCAGATGGCCCTGGGGATATTAGGAAAATAACCCAGAAAAGAAATGAGAGGCTATGGGCTTAGCTGGGGCATCAGATCAGCTGAGGAAGAGGAATGTGATATGGGCACAGAGGGTCATCATATGCAGAATATACCCTTGTCTGTATCTGTTCTGTTTTCAATGGATTTCTAACTGATCTTCCTGCTTCCTTGTCTCTCTTACAGCCTTCCTAAACCCTTTAGCCAAATTGATTTTTCTATGAATCAGACCATGTCATTCTCCTGTTTAAAATCCTGTCATTGACTTTTCACTGCCCTTAGGATACGATCCGATCATCTCAGCTTGGCATATAAGACATGCCATAAATTGAGTTCACCCTATATGTCCAGTCTTCTGGATACTCTTCTAACCCTCCTGCCTCACACTGAATTCCTTATAATCCTATGCACACAGTAGGCTTTTCCATGTATTTATATCTTTGCTTAGGTTGTTCTCTTTGACTCAAACACCCTTCCCCCTTCCTTCCTTCCTTCCTTCCTTCCTTCCTTCCTCCCTCCCTCCCTCCCTCCCTTTACTCCTCCTCCTCCTTCTCCTTCTTCTTTTTCTTCTTCTTCCTCCTCTTCCTCCTCCTCCTCTTCCTCCTCCTCTTTCTAGTTGACTAAATCTTACTCATGCTTGAAGACTCATTTCAGAGATCACTTCCTTAAGAACACCTCCCTGACTTCCAAAGTTGGCTCAGTGCCCAACTCATGTTCTCACAGCATTCTGCTCTTATCTTCATTTATAGTAAAAGTGCCTGTTTGTGCAGCTATTCACCCTGCTAGACTGTATCTTTGAGTCCAAACCCTGTGTCTTATTTTTCATTTGCCCACCAGCATCTAGTACCAGTCCTGGAAAATCACTGGCTTTTGTTAATTTTTGTCAAACTGAACTGATGGAAGGAGAATATTTGGGTGGGAGACTGCATTGGGCAACCAGGACACCCCCAGTAAGTCTGGAGGCTAGGCAACTCTACCAAATGACTAGTCTCTCCTCTACTTGGAGCAGTCTTATTGCTTCTAAATCCACAGAGGACTAGAAGCTGATTGAGGGTCACAGATGTTCTGTAATAAAGTGGGACATCTTTGTAAAATGGAGTGGTTAAAACCATAAATTTTATGTCATCTATGTGTGAGTTTTGGCTCTGCTACTACTTTACTTTATATTTTGAGTAAATGACATAACTCAGTCTCCTAAAATGTAAAATGGGGATAAAAATAGTACTAATCTCATAGGATTGTCATGAAGATTAACTGAGAAATACTTAGAGTTATCACACAATAAGCACTTATAAGTTTAAGGTACTATTACTAGTATCTTGATTATTTGGGAGTGGTTCTGGGGATCTCAAGCTGAGCCATATCTCTGAGTATACCTGAGGGCTAATTAAGAGCCTTCTGGAACCATCTGGGTCTCTAAGGGGCTGGAGTAGACTTCCAGGAGGTTAGGATCTGTCCCAGTTGATATCTGGGGCTAGGGCAATGCCACAAAAAAAATGACCATTGGCTTGGTTATCAGAGGTACCCCTCTTCCTCTAAAATCTGTCAGGGCTGGAAAGAACAACTGGGAATTCACAGGTCATTTTCCACATTAAATTCTAAAAACTTGGTGCAGGCATTTACTAGCCTCCTCTTGCCTAGTTTTCTTTCATACTTTCCTTCAGTTCATTTGTTTTCCAGGGAAAAGTCTTTCTAAACTGACCTCTGATTCTGACAACATGATAGCATATTTCTCATAAAAACCATCACAAGTTATCTGTAAAACCGAGGAGAACAAAGACCATCAACCTCCTTAATTCTCCTGGTGGGTAAGACAAGAGTCCTTGTCCCCATGAATCTGGATAACTCAACTACCTCAACATTCCATGTCTTTTGACTCCAGAAGGCCAGCCCTCTTCTCTAACCTGTGGATAGCCCACCTCCTTGGGTGTGGCTAACCCAGGCAGCTGCTACATCCTGTCACTCTTGATCAAAGAGCTGCTCTATCTTTGCCTACCTGCTGTTTCCTCCTGCATGGGGCTTATTAGAATACACAAAGTGTCAGGTTTTCAGAGGCCAAGGGAAGATGCCAAGATCCTTCTCTGTCCACATTTCTCTAAGGTGGGTGAGTGCCAAACCTGTGAATGGGGTCTCTGTGTACATTACAGATTTGGAGAACTTTTTCAGCCTTTGAATATAAATACTGAACACTGCCCTCCTCTTCCATAGTCACCTTCATAATCTTTACTCTCCTGAAAGAGGTCAGAGCCCCCAGACACTTGCTTGTGATGACTCTCAGTGCTGGGACTAATGGAAATGTAGGCCTCAGCACTTGACTGTCATTCTGGGGGACCTGAAACCAAGTTAACCACGGAGCCCTTGAGAGGAAGGCCTTCAAGATTACAGTATGCGCCCAGGCAGGCTGTGTCCTTTGTCTTTGAGTACAACCTTATGAATTTAAAGAGGTCCTACACAGCCTCTAAAATCAAGTCAGGATTTATCTATAAGAGCTACATATTCTTTTTCTAAAGCAAATAGCTATAATTCAGATCGTACAATGGCTTTAAAGAAGGCTGTTGTCAGAAAGTCTTAGTCCGCTCGGGCTGCCATAACAAAATATCATAGATCAGGTGACTTAAACAATAGAAATTTATTTTCTCACAGTTCTGGAGGCTACAATACCCAAGATCAAGGTGCTGGCCAATTCAGTCTCTGACAAGAGCTCTCTTCCTAGCTTGCAGATGGCTACTTTCTCACTATGCCCTCACGTGGCAGAGAAAGACATCTCTCTCTTTCTCTTCTTATAAGGCCACCAATCCTGCTGGGTTAGGACCATACCCTATGACCTCATTAACCCTTAATTATCTTCTAAAAGCCCCATCTCCCAATACAGTCACATGGCACTTAGGGCTTCAACGTATGAACTTTAAGATGATACAATTCAGTCCATAGCACTGAGGAAGCTTCCTTAGTGGCTACATTTATTTATTCCAAAAACATGCATTTACTGAACACCTCCTAACTACTTAGGATACCATGATAAACAGAATAGACATAATCTTTGCCTTTTTGTCATTCGCTGTTTAATGGATGAGTTAGACATTAATCATATAATCCTACAAGTTCAAAGTTCTGTAAATGTCATGAAGGAATAGCAGAAAGAGTTGACCATTTTAGGGGGTGAGGGAAGGTTTTTCTGAGAAAGCAACATTTAAGCTGCAGCCTGAAGAGTACAATGAAGAAATAGTCTTTTCAGACATACATGGATGATGTCATGTGCAAAGGTACTGAGGTGGAAAATAACCTGGTATGAAGTCAATTATTGTGAAAAGGTAGTAAGAGGGAGCATGACAGGAGATGACAGGGGAAGAGGAGGAAAAAGGTAGCACATGCAAAGCTTTGTAGGTCATATTTAAATTAAGAGCAAGAGGAAACTACTGAAAGGTTTCAAACAAGGAGGTGGTAGCATAGGTTTGAGTTTTTTAAAAAAGATGACTGAATATATGAAGAAATGGAATAGAGAACAGCAAGAGTTGGAGTGGTGAGTTCACTTTGGTGGTTATGACATAGATTCATCGGGTGAGGAGTAATGGTGTCTTGGGCTGTGATGATGATGGTAGAGATGGAAGGAGAGTTGATTGGATTTAGTGCTGGATTGGATAAGGGACAGGTGGAAGAGGAATGCTGCAGATTAACACCTGTTTTCTAGCATGAGTAACTGGGTGAGTAGAGGTGCTATTTTTTTGAGATGGGAAGCAGTGGAGAAGGAGGAGCAAGTATGGAGAATGAGGACTTTGAATCCTTTTATGTACTGTACAGGTACAAATCAGCATTCCTCTATTACTAAAAGCACCCCCACATGGTTGTAGCAGAGGTGAAAAAATTGGCAAGTTGCTTTCATTTCTTTCTTTTCTTTCTTTCTTTCTTTCTTTCTTTCTTTCTTTCTTTCTTTCTTTCTTTCTTTCTTCTTTTTTTTTTTTTTTTTTAGCTATTGCATGGTTATTTGCATTCTCATTCTATCTGAATGAGGCAATGAGTGGAAAGATGAGACTGCAATTTCAGTTGAGTTTCTTTCCACTCTTATGAATTCATACTCACCTTTTAGTGGTTTGAGGCCAGCAGATGAGGCTGCGTTTCACCCCCAAATTTTGACAGTTAAAAACAACTTATTTGAGAGTCACTTGCATGTTTTTTATATAGTGATTTCTACCACTTTACCCTTTTGTATTTGGGTTCAGAATTTGAGTGGCTGATTGGTCTTTGTCTTCCTGTAGCTGAAACTGTTTCATAAGCATGTTTTGCTGGAGGGCCAAGGGCTGCCATGGACTGGATATTGGGCATAGCTTATAGGACCTTGGTTCAGATACACAGCTGGTAGCATTTACTACAGATTCACTACAGGAATCAATCTCAGAATTACAGCATGCCAGCAGAAATTTTACACTGGGGAAGGAGTTTGTCCCAAAGGGATTCAGTTGTACACAGACCAGGTGTTCTATTTTGGAGCGCATATGATAAACTTTAATTCAATATGTGCCCTTGCAAACCTATTATGCAAGAATCTTGAGTATTAGGAAATGAGGTAAAGAAGGCTGAAAACCTTAGAAACAGTATAAGTGGTGATGAAAATTCAGGGAATTCTTGGCCTATTTTAAGGTGACACGAGAACTCTCACAGAAAACGGTAAGGTTGGGAGACAGGACTGGATGATATCACTTATATTTCCATTACCAATATCCCTGACTCTTTTAAGCCATTCTTCAACTGAGTCTCAACCAGATGGTCCTGAGGACAGAGCAGCTGTTTGTGCCTCCTACTGACATTTATTTTTTGAGAGACTACCCCATATGTTAGTGCAATATGTCACACGAGGTGAAATACCAGTTTGTATTGGTGGGAACCTGCCATTTACCGTCTCCCTTTTCCTCATGTTTTTTCCTGCCTCTCTGGTCTTTTCTAGGTCTCTGGACTGTCTGGAGGACCATTGGTGCCGCAGTGGAAGTCAGCAACTAAGTCTTGTGTATGGCGTGGTTAAGGTTACAGCCTCTCACCTCTGCCTTCCTCCATTTTGGGCTGATTACTTTTGTCCTCTTCCTGAATGGTCTTCGGGCAGAGGCTGGTGGCTCAGGGGATGTGCCCAGCACAGGGCAGAACAATGAGTCCTGTTCAGGGTCATCAGACTGCAAGGAGGGTGTCATCTTACCAATCTGGTACCCAGAGAACCCTTCCCTGGGAGACAAGATTGCCAGGGTCATTGTCTATTTTGTGGCCCTGATATACATGTTCCTTGGGGTATCCATCATTGCTGACCGCTTCATGGCATCTATTGAAGTTATCACTTCTCAAGAGAGAGAGGTGACTATCAAAAAGCCCAATGGAGAGACCAGCACAACAACGATTCGGGTATGGAATGAAACTGTCTCCAACCTGACTCTTATGGCCCTGGGTTCCTCTGCTCCTGAGATCCTTCTTACTTTAATTGAGGTGTGTGGTCATGGGTTCATTGCTGGTGATCTGGGACCTTCTACTGTCGTAGGCAGTGCAGCTTTCAACATGTTTATCATTATTGGCATCTGTGTCTACGTGATTCCTGATGGAGAGACTCGTAAGATCAAGCACCTACGAGTCTTTTTTGTCACTGCCGCTTGGAGCATCTTTGCCTACATCTGGCTCTACATGATCCTGGCAGTCTTCTCTCCTGGTGTGGTCCAGGTTTGGGAAGGCCTCCTCACTCTCTTCTTTTTTCCAGTGTGTGTCTTTCTGGCCTGGATGGCCGATAAGCGACTGCTCTTCTACAAATACATGCACAAAAAGTATCGCACAGATAAACACCGAGGAATTATCATTGAGACAGAGGGTGACCACCCTAAGGGCATTGAGATGGATGGAAAAATGATGAATTCCCACTTCTTAGATGGAAACCTGGTGCCCTTGGAAGGGAAGGAAGTGGATGAGTCCCGCAGGGAAATGATCCGGATTCTCAAAGATCTGAAGCAAAAACACCCAGAGAAGGACTTAGATCAGCTCGTAGAGATGGCCAATTACTATGCTCTTTCCCATCAACAGAAGAGCCGCGCCTTCTACCGAATCCAAGCCACCCGTATGATGACTGGCGCAGGCAATATCCTGAAAAAACATGCAGCAGAACAAGCCAAAAAGTCCTCCAGCATGAGTGAGGTACACACTGATGAGCCTGAGGACTTTGTCTCCAAGGTCTTCTTTGACCCATGCTCTTACCAGTGCTTGGAGAACTGTGGGGCTGTCCTCCTGACAGTGGTGAGGAAAGGCGGGGACATGTCCAAGACCATGTATGTGGACTACAAAACAGAGGATGGTTCTGCCAATGCAGGGGCTGACTATGAGTTCACAGAGGGCACTGTGGTTCTGAAGCCAGGAGAGACCCAGAAGGAGTTCTCTGTGGGCATCATTGACGATGACATTTTTGAGGAAGATGAACACTTCTTTGTGAGGTTGAGCAATGTCCGCATAGAGGAGGAGCTACCAGAGGAGATGATGCCTCCAACACTACTCAATTGTCTTCCCTTGCCTCGGGCTGTCCTGGTGTCTCCTTGTGTGGCCACAGTCACTATCTTGGATGATGACCATGCAGGCATCTTCACTTTTGAATGTGACACTATTCATGTCAGTGAGAGTGTTGGTATCATGGAGGTCAAGGTTCTGAGGACGTCAGGTGCCCGGGGCACAGTAATCGTCCCCTTTAGGACAGTAGAAGGGACAGCCAAGGGTGGTGGTGAGGATTTTGAAGACACGTATGGGGAATTGGAGTTCAAGAATGATGAAACTGTGTAAGTAATCTTTCAATATTCTGACCCCCTTCATCTCTTCCTAAATCCTTCTATCCTTCTGCACCACTCTTTAAAACTTTCCTTGCATTTGTGTTAATGTCAAACTTTGGTTCCATCACAGGTATGAAGGATCAGCAGACACTACTGGCAGTTTCTGCTTCTAAACTCTCCTTCAGTTTTCTCACTTTAAATTGCTTTTGGGCAAGAGACCCTGTGGCAGAATCTAAGGACACAGATGTTGTCCACCAAAACAACATGATAGCTGGTGGAGGTGTGGGACGACAGAAGTTTTAATATCAGATTTTGAAGAATTCTTGTAACTAAGCAAGAGCTAAGAGACTACTTGGGTCTCTCTTTCCTTCTCTCTCTCACGCCAAGGGCTTATATGAACTTTGAAGCTAATCCTTTCCATTCAGAGATGGCGATAGCCCAGTCAGGACATTCTCAAGAAAACAAGTGGCATTGGCTTGTTTTTTTTCCAGTGCCATATTGCAGTTGTATTGTATAACCAGATTTTACGTATCTCTCCTTCAATTTGGAAATTGCAAAATTGATTGAAACTTGGCAATCTACTTTAATGCCCATAGGCTATTTTACGAGGCTTGCCCAGTCTAGGTGAGATGAGTCAGTATGGCTTGGGTACTGGATGTATTTTAGAGAAGCAAAGCTCCCAGTGCAGCAGCTACCTGTCTTTATTCACAAGTCTAAGCTCCAAAATCTGGCTAAGCATTGAAGGGGACGCCTTTTAAGAATTGTGGAAGAAAATACATGTTCTGTGTGGTCATCTCTTTTCATAGATCAGAATTCTTTTAAAATAGTTCCCAGATTACAGCCCCATTTAGTCCTTCTCACACTGTGGGTATTGCATTTCTATTGCCTCTATAACTCTAAGGCTTCTCCCCATTGAATCTTTTTGTCCTGGGTGTTCTGTCCTTTTCTCAAATGCATAGCTTTGAAGAAGAAAGTGGAATGACTTTCCCCAGGTTTCGCAGCTTATGAGAGGGTAGACTTTCTAGGGTAGCTAATAAGGATGGGGATTATGAAGGGGAGCCTTGTTTTTGAATTCCTGCTTGTGTCCACAAGCAAAGAGCAGTAGCAGGAGAAGTTGTGAAGAACAAAAGGAATATAGGAAGGGGGGATGTCACACTGCTCCAAGAACCTGCTAAAACACTGTCAGTGGGAAATGAAAACAGAACTTTCAGAGAGCAAAGGAAGGAATTCATGAAAAAGGGGATCCATTGAACCCAGGGAGAGGTGCCATAGAAGTGCCTCTTCCCAGGTCCAGCCTTGGGACAGAGCTCAAAATGGGTTGGGTTCTGCTGACAACAGAGCTGAGTCATCCAGGGTACTCTGCCCTTGTTTTTCCCTCAGTTTCTTCCTAATAACGTGACTTTGGCAAGTGATTTAGTCTTAGCTCTGGAGCTAAACTATCTTATCTATAAAGTGGGAACAACAGTACTTTCCTTGCCTCTAGGCAAGGTCAGACCTTTCTGCAGTTCCTCCCAGCTCTAGGATTTTCTGAACCATAGACATAGGCACTCAATGTGGGTCAGTTTGCACTAGCCAAAGATGGAACATGGGATATTGTCTCCTAAAGTGAAACAGCCATTGACAAATTGATTTATTAGAGCTCAGTTTAGTCATTTTTCTGGGAAGGATAGTCATTTATTAGCCTAAGTAAAAACCTGTGCCTTCTAGAGAATACTATCCATTTATATGTGCTCTGGGGAGAGTGTTTATACATACAAATGAAGGACAGGCCCTTGCTGGAAAGACAAATCCCATGAAATTTCATACATGTTTATGGCAATATCAATGTGTAAGAGGTTACTGTCAGGGATTAAATGACATCAAGACTACAGCATTGGCCCTAATTTGACAGACCGGTGGTTTTTCCAATTCAGTGCCTATCTACCAAGGACACTGAAAAGTAGTTTTTGAGAGATTAGAGGCTTGGCTCCCATTTTCTTTGTCCCATTAATAATCAGTTGTGCACTTAGGATCTATGAACATGCTAATTTGTGTTTTCAGCTTGAATAATATCTTTGTATAAAACATACTTTATAAATGATCACTTCTGGGTCATATTGGTTCTAAATGTATGTCAGCCGCCACATGATTGAGATTCTGGTCCAGGTATTCTAGTGTCTGATAAACAAGGCTATGTTCCCATCTGTTCCTTTGCATTATTTTTTAGACTTCAGTAGACTTAGACTACCCTTTTGGTCTTCTTCACTGGAGAAGAGTGAGTCCAAAATCTGCTAGTCTCTCCTCAGATCACATTCCTACGCTTGATACTTTAAATCATAATTTTACAACTGGAGGCAGTATGAGGTAGCAGAAAAACCATAGACTCTAAATACTCTGGGTTAGGGTTTTGGCTCTACTACTGATTTAACTATGCAGTTTGGAGGATTTTATTAATTTATGAGGTTATCTTATTAGTAGTAAACTGGGGATAATGATGTCTTTCTTGCCTGCTGTTATAATGATTCAAGATATTGTATACAGTGTTCTTTGTTATGATGGCATGTGCTCAGTAAATGAGGGCATTAATAGTATTATCGATGAACTAGCAATAGTCTTCAGAAGACATCACTGAGGTGATCAGATACTTGGATATCTATGTGATCTCAATTAATAAGCATGCTAGTTTTTTTGGTTACCATGAAGATTCCTAATCTAAACTCATAGAATATTAGAACCAAAAAGGATCTTAGCATATATTTAAAATGGTGTTTCTCAGGCTTTAATGTACTGATGAATGACCCAGGGATCTTGCTAAAATGTAGATTATGTTTCAAAAGATCTAGAGTAGGGCTTGCAATTCTGCATTTCTAACAAGCTCCTGATGCTGCTGGTCCCACTTAGAGATGAACAGCTCTAAAGTTCTTAACGAAACCATAAGATGCAGGAAGGAAAGTGGCTTCAAATGACTTGCTGAATTGTGTCATGAATGCTTGCTTTCCAGTTCCAACTGAAATTTCCGGTTGCAGCTTTGACTCAACAGCAACTTAGCTAGGACCCAGCTCTTACCTGAGACTCTGCTAATTGCAGTACTGATCTGGAAACTGAAATTGAAACCCTCAGGATACTTAGAAGCTATGCGATGCCTGAAACAATTCCAATTCCACTTCCTAATCCTTCCCTCTTTGCGTAGCTTTATTTGCCTACCAAATCTAGTATCATATTATCAGTTTTGCCCTCATCCTACTCCTCTAAATCTATTCAGGTTGAAGCTAGGCCTATGCTCTATCAATAATACTGGGTCTCTGGATTCACTTATTTGGTTTTATGCTTTACTTCTTCAAAGATAATAGGATGGAAAAACATGAAATTTAGACTTTAGCAAACAGATATGAATATATCACTCATCAGTGCTATAACTGAACAATTCACTTCACCTGTCTGAGTCTCAGATATTTTGTTGGAATGATAGGAAGAATAGTATCTATCCTGCTGGGGTGTGATAAGTACCACATACAAATGTGTAGAAAATGCACTGTTAACGTAGTGTCTGCTCATAGAATGTGCTTGATCATTCAGTAAACATTCATTAAATATCTGCTACATACTAGGTATGTTACTAGGTACTGGAGATTAAAAAGAAGAAGAAGAAGAAGAAGAAGACAAGCTGGCATTTCAGTTCTCAAGGATCTTATTCTCCAGTGGAGAGGATGCACATATACAAACAAATCAGAACACATGGGAGAAGTGGTACAGTTGAGATAGGTCATTAAAAGAGGAATGAAATCTCCTTGATGTGTGCATCACACCACTAAAGCTTTTTAAAGTAGCCTTTATTAATGATGTAGTAAAGTAGATGAAGTGGGAGTAGGTGCATGATTACTTTAAACACACATTACAGTAAACTCTTGACATCTAAGAAGGATGCTGTTGACATCTTCATGATCTAGAAGAATCCCCCACCTTTGTGACTACTACTAGAGTACCTCATGAGAATTACAGCCTTTGAGCCTACTGCAGACAATAGCAAAACCTCACAGAGATATGGGTTCTGCCAGAATGTTAATCTCACTCACTAAACACATGACTGGTTCCTGTATCCCAGACTCACAGCACACCTCTGCAAAATAACAGATTATTGCAGCGTATGGACCTTTGGGGTCTCTGGGAATAGTCAAAGTCACAGATGTCAAATGTGCAAATACCAAGATTTACTATAATTAAATAGAAGTGGCTTCCTTCGAAGAAGAATGTAATATAAGCTGTGCCACATGTTTTCCATCAAAATTAAAGTGTTAAATCTGGAAAGTATCTAACCTCCCATTTCTCCAAATTTTGAAGCTGAGATTCAGAGAGGGAAAGTGACTTGTTCAAGATCACATAGCTAGATATGAAAGTTGGAGTTGGAAAGGACTTTTTAAAGCCTACAGATTTAATATCTCCCTCTCCCTATTTGGACATTTCCATTTTATTTTTACCTGTCAGAAAAATGTTAACTTTGGAAAGAATGTGGAAATTTTGGAGTGGAAGATGCTCTAGAAGTGCAAGCTCAAGAATATTATGTGACTAATATCTTAACTAAGAATAATAATATATTATTGACTATTTTTAATCTCTCAGTTCTCTTGAGACTGTTCAGGAAAGAAAATATTGAGCTCATAGAAATTTAAAAAAAACTTAATCTTGGTGATCTCTTACTGAGGAAGGGTGACAAGCATACCTGGGACATCTTCCAGGCAGTGCTGATGAACTGCAGACAAGACCTTGTTCCATGAAATAATGAATTCTTTTCAAAAGATGCAGGCTATTCTCTTCCAGGGGTGCTTTCTGTGTGAAGTTTTAACCCCAAGAAATCTTTCCATCAAAATCTATAAAAATCTGGAGCTCTCCAGGACAAAATTTGCACATTCTCCAATTCGATTAAAACACAGTAGGCTTTTTTCTTTTTCTTTGGCTCAGCAAAGTGTTAGGATAGTCTCTTTCCTGCTACCAAGGGAGAGTATTTGCCTCCGGAATGCCCTTTCTGTGCTTGAGAAAAGTCACAAGCTGCAAGCAAGCTTAGTGAGGGTGGCAGTCAGGTAGAAGTGGTGATAATTCTCTCTTTGCTGACATCCCTCCCTTTGTTTTCTTTTGCCTTCAGTGCCTGACTTGCCGTAACAATCTCTCTCTCCAGCTTTTAGATAAACAGTCAGTCACCAGGGCTCATGACTTCATGGACCTCACAGTGGGGTTACATACTTGGCTCAGAGTTGCCCTGAAGAAGGGAATCCATATCTAAGCCAGTTGTTCAATGGGGAAACGTAACTGTATAGTGGAACATTTCAAATAGGTTGTTCGACTACAGTTCTCCCTCTTCTGGGCACAAAGGAATAACTAAAGACTACGTGGCCTTTTTAGCAGAAACTTTGGTTATTGTGTGTTGTGTCCAGAAAGGCCCCATGTCCTGATGATTTTTTTCCTTCTTCTTAATTACTGAAATTGTCAAAGTACATCAAAGAAGGCTATATTTCAACTCCAGGATCCACAAAGCACCCCAAGTCTACTCAAACCTTACATGTCTGTAAAAATCTCCAGAAGTCCAGAGCCTTCCTGGTTAACTTGTTTAAGACTTAAGGGTGCAGTTTTCCTTTGCAACACTGGATCAGGCAACATCCCCTCTACCTGACTTGGTTAGGGATCATATGCAGCAGAGCATCCAGTGTATCCATACCTGGTCTTCTCATATTGGTTTGCCCCCTGGAAAACTCAGTGTTACGGGGTTGCAGATTCCACTAGGGAGAATGTCAGGCAGGTCTCAGGAGAAAGGTACATTGTGATTAGAGATGATCACATGACTAGCCAGTCAAAAAATAATTCTTATCCTCAAAGCAGGTTCTCCTGTGCACTGCTTCAAGAGGTGCTAGTTGGGACTTGAGGCAGTAATAGTAAAGGGATATCAATAGAGATCCTGCCACGGCCTTACTTATTTTGTCTTGGCTCCTAGCTCTTAGGGTCAAAGTTTCCTTATTCTCTCACAAGAGTGACAGAAAAGGACACTTTGGCAAAGCAAGATGGGTGAGTGGGGGAGGACTCTTCCTTGTTGTCCAAACTTTTTCAACTTCCCAGATATATTTGGGTGGTGCATGAGCATTCATTGCTTTTCCACCCTTTAGCTGTGCCCCCAACTTTACAAGGAAGATAGAATACAGAGCTAGGTCTTCAGCTTTTTCAAGGTGTTGTTTTCTTTTTGTTTTTTAAAAGAGAAACTTAAGTTGTGCTTCAAGAATCCAATAAGAAGCCCTGAGTTTGAGTCAATAGTATATAATTGGTAGTGAAGAGAGAGAACTCCTTCATCTGCAAATAGACCAAAGTCTCCATAATTAATTTCAGTACAGTCCAGAAGCGTATTGCAGGAATCAAATGCTTTGAGAGTTTTGCTAAATGACCGTGTAGGAAAGCACATGGTAAACATTCTCAGTTGGCATGATAGTTATCATTCATAGGAATTATATTCCCACCACTACCACCTACCAGGTACCCAAGTAGGAAATTATCTGGATAAGTAGAGAAGGGAAAGTTGAAAGTGAAACATATTCATTATCAAAATTTTTTCTTTTATGAAAACTGAGTCAGCCCTAGGTATGTGTATATATTTAAGTTTCCCTAGTAGTCCATCTTTTTCCAGAGCTCTTGGTCTTGATTCATCTACCTTTTGGATTTTCCTTGTCTAACCCACATGAGTTCTCCTTGTGAACCCCACTACCAACTGGCTCTCTCTTTCTGAGCTGTGGAGATGTAGGTGTACTCTGCCTACACCACTAGGGTTAACCATGGCCCTGGCTACAAATCTTCAAATGTGTTCACTTTATTTTCCTGCTCATACTTTACTTTCTGTTTGTGTATGTACTCATCTCTTTCACTTGTTCTCTCTTCTAAATTTCCTCTTCTGTAACTTTTCTTTTTCTACTGCATGTGCTGCAGGCACTGCAGATGTTAATCCTATGGTTTTCACTCCTGCTCACACTCAGTGCCTTCCTCCCTGTTTCCATTAGTCCTGTCTCCTCTTTTGTTCTTATCCTATTCCCTATATCCCCTTCCTTCACACTATTGGCATCTGTACTTGGATTGCCTTCTGTCTTCTGTCTGATCTACAATTTCTTTGAGCGATCAAGAACAAGCTGTGTATTCCTTAAGAAAGCCTGTCATGTGGACAGAAAGAACTAGCTTCACGATAATACGAAGAACACTGATATCTTCCAGGCAACAAACCACTCATTGTGGTGCTCTTTTCTCCTTCACCACAAAGTGTTTGCCTGACTGCATGTTAAGACAAGAAAGTTGAATTGAAAGGATCCAACATAGCCCGAAACTGGTATCAGAAAACCATCAAAGGCTGAGGGAACCCTAGGGACCACCTCCTCTTTCTGATGCTCTCCCTCCTGGGCCACATAGTATTTGTCTCTTGGCATCTCTATATCTCTCTGTGGCCTTCTCTCTTATTACTTCCAGCTTGCAATTGTACCTCATAAACCAATAGTCCTACCTCATGGCTCCTCTTTCCACATATGCTTTCAACCCCTACTTGGAAAGATCTTTCGGTTTTTCTAGCTCAAATTCTCAAGAGAGAGAATCCGATTGGTCCATCTCCTTCTCCCACTTTTTTCCCAACTTTGCTATGTAAAGGCCACTGACCAGATATGTGTTGGTTGCCCTGTGTCAAGCTAAGCTCCTTCTCTGGAGCCCCGGGCCTATCAGATTTATCAAGCTGAACACAGACTCAGCAGCTAAGATTAAGCTGGCCTCTGTTCAGATAAACAGAAAACATTCCTAGGAGCTGATGCTCAGTGACACAAATCTCAAGGCTACCAGGGTCATTTCTCCCCTTTACCTTCTTTTGCTCTGTCCTCTCCAGGACACTAGCATCAGAAGATAATCAGCTGTCATTTGCAAAAGAACTATATGGGTACTGAGTCACTTTCAAAGCTTCTCCCTGGGTTTGGGTTTCCAGAGCAGCCTGTGTTCCAGAGACTGAAAGCTTCCCTGCCACTCATGCTCACCAGGGACAGAATGAAAGCTTTTCCCACCCCTCCCTTCCCCCAGTAGACAGCTGGTCAGTTGGACTTAGCTGGAGCCAGCAGGTACCCTGTCTTTAGAACCGTAACTTGATGCCTTTCCAGGAACTCCCCAGAAGCCAGAGCATTCTTATCTCCAGGTGGCACAGTGTGTGACTCTGGCAGGTGCCCATGTCCCAGGGCACAGGGCTGGGGTGTAAAATAGAACTCCTTTTGTGTCAGTGGTAGCTGTCCAGGGAGCCATCTTGGAAAGGATTTTTGAGGCTGTATCTGGGCTCAACTGTGGATGTGAGAAGAAAAGGCCAAATATCTGTCGACGTTAGTCTAGGGATGAGAGATGGAAAGAACTTCATGGGATAAAGAAATTAGGAGTCTTCATTTCACTGAGGTGCATTAGCATGAAGTTACCACTATCTCTACAATACTAAGCTAATCCTAGTGAGAGAAACTCATTGAATGACTCCTTTATCCCACATAATACAGAACCTTCTTCTATTCCCTGAATAAATCCACAAGGACATAAATTCCTATTGGTCACATAAAGCAGACAGTTTTCTTATTAGAGCAGAATCTTCCAGAACCCCTACTGATCCAGTGGGTTTTATAAGGTTAATCAGTTGTTTCCAATCAGATCCCTACAACAGGCCATTTTAATTATCTGCCCCTCCTCATGGAACCCATGTTTTAGAAGATTATCTGAAAATTAATTAGATTTCTGTTGTTTTCATAAAATATAGCAAAAAATAACTAGTGTTACTAGAATAAGTTAATATAATTCTAGCCAAAGTAGAGAGAAATAACATTTTAATTAACCTGTGGAGTATTAGAAGAATATTTACTTTCTCTTTTGGAAGTCGAGGAGAAAGCAGAATTGAACATAGTCAAAGGCCAACTTTCAAAGGAGCTACTGATGTAAAATGCTTTGAAATATCATGAACTAGTTGTTTAAAGTTGTTTTGATGAGAGTGACCCCATGAAATCAGAATATTCGAGAGAATATATGAGAATATAGGGCACAGTATTGGTTATCAGGGCTTCACCATTGTTCAGACCTTGGAGAAAGTTTACTATTGTTTTTGTTCTTATGTAATAAAACTTCTAATATTTATATGAAAATATATTTTAAAAATAAGGATATTGTCATACCTTTAAGGTTAATATTACCACTTGCTTCATATTAAGTAATAGAGTCTACAAAGTATTAAGTAATTTACCCTAGGAAACAGAGCTTTTAAGAATAAGAATCAAAACCTTCTAGATCTTCTGATTCTAAATCACAAATTCTTTCTCCACTGTTACGTATATTAGCATCACAATAAGATCATGAAACTGAAAGAAGCAGGCTTTCTTCTCCTCCCAGAGAAGAGGCTAAGGGCAAATTCTACATCTCTTCCTTAAGGCAAGAGTTGGGTTCTTTCTTTTTAATTCAGGGGGAACTGACCCCAGGGAATTTGTCAAGGGCCAAATAAACTCCTTAATGTTTTGTTCAGAAATCTGGATTCGTCACCCTTGACTGTTAGCTCAGACCCACCCTTGCCCAAGCTGGCACACAGAGGATCCTTGTTTGTGTCACTTTGCCATCAAGAATTACCAACAGATGATGCTTTGGGCCTGCTGCCTAGGGAACGGGGCAAGGCTGGCTCAGGATCGTGTGTTCAGATTTAAGGGCCTCCTTTGATGCTATATACATGGTCTCTGAGGGCATCCATGATCAAGGGTTAGAGGGGGTGATGATAAAGAGAGAACAAGTGGGTCTCAGTTGCAGCCCCTAGAGAGCCTATGAGAACCCTCCAAATCAATGAGACTGGAAGCAACAGGAGAGGGGAGGTGGGGAGGTGGGTGTCAGTTGTTCAGGATACAATTAGCAGATGTACGTGGGCTAAGAAGTACAGTGAGAAAAGGCACAGTTCCTGTCCTCAGGAAGTTACCCAGTCTGGTGGGGAAGAGGAGTGTGTGTGAGAGATGCTTTAGAAGAATGGACCTCCAAGAGTTGTGGCCACGTAGAGGCACTGTTCCCTGCCTTTTTCTAGGATTCAGTTTGTAGTCATTAAAAGTGACTTGCACACCTCCCTTCCTCCAGTCAACTCAGAAGGACTTGTTAAAAAAAAAAAAAAATGGACAACTGGCTTTGGCTTGGGCGCACACAGCTGTAAGTAGAAGTTGGCCTCAAGAGTAAATGGTCCCCAGGCAGGCCATGTTCTCAGACCAGAGCAGCACCTAGTTCTTCCCCGTGTCTATCAGAGTGCCTCGCATATCATAGGGACACACAAAAAATGTCTGTTGAATGAATGAACGAATGAACAGCGTAAACTCTCGGCATGTCCTCTGGCAGTATACCAGCTCCAGGTTGCAGAAGCCCAGAAGTCATGTGACTGGAACGCACTCCACAGGCATGAGGATCGGGCGCCCACCATCCTTCACTTTTCACACCTTCCTCCCCTTCTCTCCCAGTTTCAGGAGATTCACAGAGCCCTGTGGGCTAGCGTGTCCCTGAGCTCCTCTACAGCCTGAGCCTGGCCCTGCACCAGCTCTTGAGAAGGTCTGTTCCTGAGCTGCTCAGTCCACCTCTGAGCACCGGCTGCCTTTGATGCTCAGGAGACACCCTGTAATTCAATTAGGAGCTCCCTCCAGGGAGCATGTAATTATGTCCTATCTGGGCCTTGTAATGACAGCCCCCTGCCACTGTGCCCTGCTCAGCTGCCCAGAACCTTTCACTGGGAGGGAACTAATCTGCTTAGCACAGCTTGGATGCAGTTCTGCACAGCACTTCCCCTAAGGCCTCAGAAATGAGTCCCCACAAGCAGAAAGGGCCTCCTTGGGGGACTGTGAGGGTTCACTCGGTGCTGCTCTGCTCTTTGCCATGAGCCCCTCTGCCCAGGATTGTCCCGGGAGTGGCCGAGTGGGAGGCTGAGCAAACTTCATTCTCATCAAATGTCTGGAGTCCCAGGGTGTCTTCTGGCCCTTCTGGGGTTTAGAAGGGAGATGAAAGGAGATTGAAGGCATTTGCCTGTTTCCATGTTAGCTTATGGGGAGAAGGTGTTAGATGGATTGAGTTACCCTGCATTTTACCTGGATAATTCTAATGTACTCTGGGGTGGAAGGCAGGCTGCTGTCCTGAGCTATGGGGGAGTTGCCTTAGTTCTTTGCTTGACTGTCTTGGCCCCTGTAGCCTTAATTTCTGTGAAATGTTTTAGATGCAAGAACAGTGCCTCAGTCTAACATGGACACTGCTCAGGATGTCTCTCCCTGTCTGCGCTGAAGTTTACTTGACCCCTCATCTGGAGGAACTCAAAACCTTTCTTTGCTACTATGTGGAACCATTGACAGTTTGCACACGCACACACACACACCCTTCCCAAATTCATGTCCATCTAGAACCTCAGGATGTGGCCTGTTTGGAAATAGAGTTATGGTGAGGTTATACTCAATTAGGGTGGGCCCTAGATCCTATGTCTGGCACTCTTCTAGGATGGCCATGTGATGACAGAAACCAAGATTCAGAGTGATAAGCTATAAGCAAAGGATGCCAGGGATTTTTCTGCAAATAGCAGAAGCTAGGAGAGAAGCTTCTAGAAGCTTCTTCTCTTCTAGAAGTTAGGAGAGAAGAATCCAATAGAATGGATTCTTCCTCAGAACCTCTGAGGAAGACATCAACCCTACTGACACCTTGACTTCAGGCTTCAGCTTCCAGACCTGTGAAAGAATAAATTTCTGTTTTCAGCCACCAAGTTTGTGGTAATTTGTTACAGCAGCTATAGAAAACTGATACCCAAGCTCTGCACAATGCCTAGTCTAGACTGTGGTAAGCGAGTGAGGGCCCTCATACCGATGGCCAAAGACTGGTGGAGAGAAGGGCACTGCTGCTGGGGTTAACTGTCTTCAGGACTCTGACCCACAGCTCCCCAGGCACAAGGAGGCCCAAGCTCATTTAACAGCTTCGTTATAATCATAAGCCTTTCAATTCCTGTGTGCAAGTTAGATGAGGGTCCAAAAAACTAAAATGGCCACTTTCTCTGCCCCATACTCAAATCAGTTTAGTTACATTATTGCAGGTAGTATAATGGCCTCTTATCTTCCAATCTCCTTAGCCCTGGTCCATTGATAGTTCTTAAACAACTGCCCAGGGTCTCCTGCTGATGCTCTACGAACCATAGGCCCATTTCTCTTTTCCATCTTTCCAGTGGCTAAACTCTGGGCCATTGACAACAATGCTCCCACTGTATAGTTGTCTTTCATCTTGTGACTGGGAAGGCAAAAGAAGGTCTCATTCTCCAGATTGTCAATCCCTTCGGAGTTCCCTGGTGCCTTGCAGCTGGTCCTGAGATACAAGTGTATTCCTGCTTGTCCTGAAATGCAGGTATGTTACCTGCTTTCCTTTGCAGAGTCCCTGGCTGGGGAACAACTGAAAATACCATGGCCATTTGTGACGAAAAGAGGAGGCACTGATAGGTGAGTAGGGAGCACTGAATAAGCGTTGTGGAGCTGGAAGGCAAAATTTTGCTTTATCGTTTACACAATGAAATTTCCAGTAACCAAAGTCTGAGAGCAACAGTATGGGTAGAAGCCCATGTACACATAGCGGGCTAATAGAGCAGGTTGATTAAATGTAGAGACCAGGTGTCACACAGACCAAGTTGGAGTCCCAGATTGGAAACTGATTGGTGATGTGATCTAGGGAAAGTTACCTAACTTTTCACTTTATTCATGTATATAATGTGGATAAGAATAGTACCTACTTCATAGGGTTGTTACAAGGATTTAACATGACTATAAAATATTTAACATAGTGCTGAGTCTAAATTACTCACCAAGGGTATTATATTGTTATTTATTAGTTAAGTAGTTAATTAATAGAATCTTGGCCATGTCACAGCCACACTGAGCTATGTGGGCCAGCGTTTTGCTCAGTTTCCCCCATCAGTAATTATTTTCCCTCCCTGAGCCCAAAGTGAGCTTTTAGGAAGAGATAGTTGATCTAAAGATAGAAAGCCAAATAGTCTTGTCTGGAGGAAAGTGGAGGGAAATATTATTTGAGCTTTCTTTGACAATGTCAGGGAACATGACAGGCTGCTCTCCAAGGAGCAAGCAGCCCTAGGGCCAGGGTATAAGGTGACCTTGAGGTTGATTCCTCTGCATCCTGATGTGGACTTTATTGGACTCCTTTGGGAGATGAAGGGAAAGGAAGAAGTAACATGGAGAGAGGAGAATGAAAGGAGAGGGAGGAAGAAGGGCTGAGAGGATGACGGGTAAAATCTTTTCTTATGTCGAGTATAACTGCATGTGAAATCACTCACCAGGGGGACTCGAGTTGGGACAACTATGATAATTATAGTACAGGATCCTAACGGCTCTTAGGTGTGTCTCTGAGCAGCACGTAGGGAGTGTTGAGGCCTCTCTCACTAGAATCCGCCTCCCAGGGCCCAGGATGCACCATCAACCCTAGAGCCTGTTGCTGACCAGGAAGCTTTACCAGAATAATTACCGTTTCAGAGTGAAGTCTCATCTGTGGGTTCATGTGATGAAAACCATAAGCCTGTGGCGCCTGGACTCCTCTAGATGGAGAAGCTTGTCTTGATGGCCTAGTGATCCGAAGCAAGATAAGCAACACTCCCATAGTGCTGTCCAAGGTTCTGTCCCTTCCTCCATGCTGCCCAGAAGAGGAAGTTTGATGACCAAAGAATTAAATATTGTCTATAGCCATGCTATCCTGAACATGCCTGATCTCATTTGATCTCGGAAGCTAAGCAGGATCGGACCTGGTTAGTACTTAGATGGGCAACCACCTAGGAATACCAGATACTGTAGGCATTTAAAAAAAAAAGAATTAAATATTTTCCATCCAGCCTCACTCTGGTTTTTCCAATTAGGGCCTCTTGTTCTTTGTTTGTTTGTTTGTTTTATCCTTATATTTGGAGATGCCTCAGCCTTGCCTTCATCTGATATAAGCAAGGCAATTTTCATCATCGAATGTGACTGTGGTAATGGTTATATGCCGTGGTTATGTAATAAGACAAAGGTGAAGGAATTTTGCAGGTATAATTATGGTCCCTAATCAGTTGATTTTTAAGCCTTGACTTTTAGGGAAATTATCCTGGGTCTAACCTGATCAGATGAGCTCTTTAAAAGATATGAGTTTCTCTCCTGCTGGCCTTGGAGAAGCAAGCCATGAGTTCTACAGTGACAAGGAAATTAATTCTGCCAGCAACCACTGGGATTTGGAAAAGGACGCTGAGCCTCAGATAAGACAGCAGCCCCAACTGACACCTTGACTGCAGTCAAATTATGCCTAGACTTGTGATTCATAGAAACTGAGAGGTAATCAGTGTTGTTTGTGGTAATTATTTATGCAACAATAGAAAACTAATACACACAGCTAAGGAGGGGCAGAGTCAGGGTTCAAACACGGGTCTACCTGCCTCCAAAGCTAATGCACTTCTCCTTTATACTGTCTCAAACTACAGTTTCCTACCTACCCTTCCTTTCGTTGTTCGTCTATCCTACAGTGTCTGTGATTCGAAATACCATAGAAAACCATTCCAAGTAGTCAAAATTATGCCAAAAAGTATAGTCAATTCTCATTATTCGCAGCAGTTATGTTCCATAAAGTTGCTGAAAACACTGAATTAGTGAATACTGAAGCATTGCTCCTGGGGGAAATACAGAGTTGAGTTTCTGTGAGCTTCTGATCACAACATTTTCATCAACTGATGAAACCTTGTTTCAAGTGTGTTTCTGTTTAAAGATACCTTATTTAATATATACTGTTGACTAATTAACATTAAACTCATGGTGACAGCGCTATAGCTTATGCTTGAACAAAGCTCACCTAACATGCATATTTTCTCCGTAAGGCACATCATGGCCTTCTTGCATTAGGAACGCTAGACAGCACTTCAGCACTATGCTTGGGGGCCATTTTATACAGCAAAATCACCAACAAAAACAATCAAAATGTGAAAAACATGGCACTAAACGGACTGCAAAAGGCACTTGTTTACAATATGAGATGATATAAGAAGGCAGAACATCACCTTGGTCACCCTCCCCTGGGAACATGTAGTCAGATGACCCCAATTTTATCAATGTGTGTGTGTGTGTGTTTGTGTGTGTGTAACAGGTAGGTTGTTTTTTCCCCCTCAAATCTTTCTAGTGTTTTTTCAATGACTATTGAGGGCTTGAGAAGGGTCAGAAATGGGGCCCTTTTCCTGTTTCTATCACTGGGCCTTGTTAGAAAGCAGTCCTCTCGATGAATTTCACAACTCTTCTAAGGCACCATTAAAAGAGAGAAACTGAGTCACTACTGATAAAACTTGTTTGCCCATCATTCTGTACTAAGAAGCAAAATGTGCTGGAAAAGCCTTTTGAAGACAGAAATTCAGTCCCCCTGTTCTCCCCCTTCCTGGCCTTCTTACAGTTCCAAATCTTCCTGCCAGAGCTAGTTTGACTTGAACTTTCTGGCCATGGCATTGTGGACGTTACTGATCTTCCACTGCTTGTAGTGGGGGAGACATCCACGGTAGTAGCCATTGTATTTTGAAGAATGCTGAAGGGGTGATGCCCGAGTACCTAGAGCTAGGTGTGGGTTAGCCAAATAAGATGCCTTTTCCTCTCTTTCTTCTGCCTGTGGTGGAGAATTGCAGCCAGCCCTAGAAGGTGGTGAATTTGAGACACACTTGTAGTGTTCCAGAGGACCCCTTGTACATAGTCTCTAATTTGAACCTTGGGACATGCCGTCTTCTGGTGCCGCCTTCCTTCTTTCCTTATGCTCATCTGCTTTAAAACCGGCTTTGCTGAGTGTCTGTCTTCACCCCTCCTCATTAGTGACATTGGAACCCTTCTCTTCTTCCTACCCTGCTAACTACAGCTCATTAGAACTCAGTAGCAACAGCTGTGTGTGCCAGGCAACAGCAGCTGTTAGGCCAAAAATGGGACTGGGGATTCGGTGTTGGGCGACAAGGGTGGTGGAATGATTTTCTGGGGCAGGTGAGCTCATTTGTTTCTTTTGTCCCTCCCCCACTTCCCCTGCCTCCCCACCCCATACACGCACACACTTCTACTGCACCAAAGGAAAACAGAAAATAATGATCTATCTGGAAATGTGACTGTCTTTGGACACCAAGCCTGCCATCTACGGGGGACCCTACTGTATCATCAGTCAGCAAAACAGAGCAGAGCCCTGTGTTTTAGAGCTGGTACAGCAGAGCAGCATCTCTATTGAGAGGGCTCCCCAGGGGACTCTATTTCCTTCATTAAGAAATTAAATAGCAGACCTGATTCCATATTCAGAAGTCATAGCTAGGTGCACGTGTGGGTGTGCAGGCACCAGCCAACCCAGCTGGCACCACTCTCTTTTCTCTGCAGTGACTTGTTGAATTTAACAATGGATATGTATGAAATCCAGAGTGATTTGAACTGAAGGTTTAGGGGCTTTGTGAAAAATTGATATGGAAGGGATTTGGAAGTGGATGAAGGATTCTTCCCTGACACTTCTATTCAATTTTAGAGACAAAAAAGACATGTACAAAAAGTAAAAAAAAAAACAAAAAACAAAAAAAACTGAAATAAGGTTTAATCTGAGAACATCTATGTCTTATATGAACCATACATTATAATAAGAGTCTGTTTTTTCATGTCATACCCAGTCAGCAAATATGATTAGTGAGTACCTAGTGAGTTCAGGGCACGAGGCTAAGGGGGGTTACCAAATGTCTTCATTTAGCAGTCTCGCCGAGCTCCCAGCCTGTGCCAGCACTATGCCTGGTGCTGCCATGTGAAGAGTGATATCAGAGAGTATCAGTTTGTCAGGAGATATCAAACAAATGAGCCAAGAAAATGATTTACTGTCTTTGAGATAGTCCCTAAATTCATGGAGTTTATAGTCTTGTTAGGAAGGTAAAACATAAATGTAAGCATTAAAAAAAAAAAAAACAGAAGAATGCATTTGACATCTGAATTATGCAGACTACAGAGACCATAAAAATTCACTAAAAGAGATCATTATAAGCTGGGGACAATCCAAGAGAGTTCTTTTTGGAGATAGGTTTTAAGCCAAATCTTGAAGGGTGAATTACTTTTGTTTTTTGCTTCCTATAAAGTCTTTGTGTCAAATGGAGGTTAAAGGAAGGAGACGCTGTGACAACCAAAGGAAAAGATTTCTCTAAAGATTTTTCTGACATCCAAATCCAGCTCTTCAGGTCTGAATGTGTTCTTTCAGCCAACATTCTTCAAGTCCATCCTCTGTGCTCAGTGCTCCATTACTCGGGGAAAGTACAGGGACAGTTCAGGCACAGCCCCAGTCCCTGTGCAGCTCACAGCTCAGTGGGGGAGAGAGACATAAACAGGGACAGTACAATGAGATAACTAATTTATGAGGTGGATGATTGTGGTGGTGTGGAAAGTCACAAGAGGGAATGACTAACTGCGGAGGACGGACAGAGAGGGGCATGAGTACGGGGGAAGAATTCACAGAGGATAAGTAGGTAGCTGGGTGCTGTGACATGTGTGCACAGCTAACAACCATGTTACATTTTAGAGGCCAGATAGGAGGAGAGAGAGCTACTGGTTCTCTGGGGGGCAGAGGTAGCTGTGGGATTCTAGGATAGCAGCAGCAAAACCAGCAAGCTGTTGCTCTTAGAGCTCGCATCAGCTTTGGGATCTGGAATCCACTCTCCCAGGCATGAATTCAGTTCTTTCCCGTGGGTGAGTGGTTCTCAGCCTGGCTTCTCATTACAGTTACCCAGGGAGCTTTAAAAATATTGATACCTGAGTCCTACCTCCAGAGATTCTGATTTCATTGGGCTGAGGTGGGGCCAGGGCATCAGTATATTTTACAAGCATCCCAGGCAATTTTAATACATAGCTAGGACTGAGAACTACTCCTCTAGATTACCTCTCTGCACTCCAGAGGTGCTCCCGGTCCCATCTCTTCATGAGTGAACAGGCTTTTTGTAGTAACAAATGGAGAGAGTTCTATGCCACAGCCCTGGGTCCAAGCACACCTGGATTTAAGACTTCATGCCACCATTTAGAGACCTTGGGCAAGTTACTTAAACTGCCTGAACTTTACAAATCATTAATCTGTAAAATAGGGACAATAGCAGTACCTCCTCATAGGATTATTGTGAGGTTTACATGAAGAAATTCCCAGTTAATAAGTGCTCACACAGGTCCCACGGGCTAGGCCCTCAACACTTAATGTTTTAAACCAGAGGGAGCAACCAGGTGTAAGGAATTATATGCCAACAATTCAGAAATCTGTGACCATTGTTCGGAAATAAAAACCTATTTCCAACAGCTCTCATTTGGAGGATGTGTAAGTTGCAGAGAGAAGAATGAACTACACGGGGTTACCTGGAGGTGGCTGAGAACAGAACAAAGCTCAGGAAAACACTTGAATGTCACTCATATTTGTGCTCAGTGATTAACTAATGAAATAAGTACAGCCCCTAGACTAAAACTTTTTTGGTGAGGTGTAAGAGAAGGGTAGCAGGGGTGGCTCTCGGGTGGTAATATTCCTAAAATTATAGCATTTAACTTCTGGTGGTGTACATTAATTGATTTATGATCCATTGAAACTAGGGCATATGTCCTTGGTGTCTCATTCAAAGCCTCATTAATCTTCCCACTAAGTCTGAGGAGAGCTTGTCTGTTGACAAGTACAAGGGTTTAGAAGAGGGCTGCATGAACTCTTGTCATATGGAAGAGGTCAACAGATTGAAACAGATAAAGGCCACATTTATGAGCTGTCGCTTTGGAGTCCTGTGTCTGCTACCAGACATTGGACCTGACTGAGCTCTAGAGCCGGGGAGTTCAAATCTCCAAACCGTCATTTATTAGCTACACACACTTTGTCATGTCACCTAACCCCTTAGTACTAGGACACAGGAGTTAAGACTATGCTTTGAAGACAAACTCAAGGATCTGAATCGTGAGTCTTTCATTTTCTAGGTACATAACTTTGAGTAATCTATAAATGAGTATACTAATATCTAACATATAGATTTGCTGTAAGGTCTAAATGAGATATTACAAATTGAATATACTTTCAACAATGTCTGTGCATATGGTAAGCTCTTGATAAATGTTAGTTAAAGTCAGTCAACTAACCCACCAACAAACTAAAACTTTTAGCCAGGGTTGATGGAAAGAGACCATGAGAGAACGCATTTAAAGCACCTAGTACCATGCCTGACACAGAGTAAGTGCTCAAAAAATTAGTTGTTATTATAATCAGTATTATTATCATCATCCTCTTCTCCATAGGCTTTAGTTTTTCCAAGCTCTTTC
Organism: Eidolon dupreanum; assembly: GCA_028627145.1. Classification (NCBI taxonomy): domain Eukaryota; kingdom Metazoa; phylum Chordata; class Mammalia; order Chiroptera; family Pteropodidae; genus Eidolon; species Eidolon dupreanum. The sequence continues at coordinate 20,874,825 of CM053509.1, forward strand.
CTAGACAAATATCTCAGCTGAGGCATACATTTAACTGAGCCCCTACTGTGTGTATGGCTAGATGCTCTAGAGCATATTGAAAAGTGTAACTTTGTTCTCACCTTTAAGCAGCTTATGGTCTAATTAGAAAGAGATGATGTAATCAGAATGGAAAGGAAACTAAACATATGCAAAGCAGTTTGTGGGAAGTGCCCAGTGCTGCAGATAAAAGATTCAGCTAGATCTTACTGATGCTATAGATGACAAAGGAGAAGGGTGCACCTTAAACTAGGCTTTCAAGAAAAGGGCTGAGAGAATCAGTAATGTACACCTGTGCCCCTTCCAAGCCCTATGCAAAAGTGTTATCAAATCCTCACGATACTTTGATGGTAGGTACTATGCCCACTTTATAGAGGAGGAAAGTGAGGCTCAGACTCACTGAGTCATTTGCGCAGAATCTCGGGATGTGAGATGGCAGTGCCATTGCTGCCTTGCTCCTATTCCATTCTCTAAACCCCCCACAGCGTCTGCCTTGAACATATCTGGAGTTCAGTCCACAGAGAGGAATGGGGAGGCACCGACACCTACTCCAGTATGGCTTTTGGCAAGTTATTTTACCTCCGTAGTCCTCAGTTTCCCCATCTGTTCATTGAGGATTGTATATCCCATTTTATATGGCTGCTGTAAGTATGCAGTGATCTGATTTATGTGTAATTAGTTCATCAGGCAGTCTGAACCCAGAAGGTATATTGGACAGTTTTATTTTTCTCCATTCACTGTTTCCTAGAGCCTTATGTTGAATTGCCCTCTCTCTCTGGGTCATGTACCTTAAGCTCATACCTTAATGACATCTTGGACAGAATCCATGATTTCCTGGAAACTTCTGTTAAAATTGTTCTATCCATCTAGTTTAAAGCATTAATCTCAAATCTCACTTGAAGTCCCTTCCTCCAGTGTTAGCCAGGTTCATGACTCGGAGGGGACTTCAAGTATGATCTACTGCTTGATTCCTCCCCGCACCCTGGTCCTTGGAATAGCACTAGGGGTGCATGGTCTGCCCCTAGGACACCTCCACTGTGGCCCCTTTCTAGGCTCCAGCTCCTCTGATGTTTTGGGTCAGAGACGGGGAATTGGAGAAATGTCTGGGGTTGTCACTCATCCTCTATTGGCATAGCCCTACAGGCACCGTGGACCCTCTGAGAGAGGGGCAACTATACTTCCTGTAGGCCAAGCTCCTTTCCCCAACCCCTCTCTCAGGGGGCATCCCTGTGCTGATCCAGCAGCTGCCTTGGCAACCTCATGGCTTCTCCCTACCCTCTTGTGGAGCCATGGGAGCCTCTGGATTCCTCTTTCATACTCTCTGAGATCCATAGGAAACTGGAGGAAGGGGAGGGGCATTAGAACATTACACTACTGTCCCTCCTCTCCTGGCTGGCTTCGTGGGTCCAGCAGGCCACCCACTAGGCAAGAAGCAGCATGCATGAATCCCTGTGTTCTCCCATAACCCCTCCCAAAATCTTAAGATCTCACCCTGGCTCTCTAAAGAACTCTGACATCTCTGCTCTGCTCATTTTAATGGCAGGACCAATGAGGGCACGTAAATTATTTACTGGGAGCGAAACACCAGTGTCCCCTTCTTGGAGGCATCTCTGATATTCTGAACAGTCTTCTTAGTGCCCCCTTCACTCGGCTTGGTGGGGTGAAAGAAAACACTTCTTCCCTTCATGAAAGGAGAGAAAGAAGCCAAAAATCTTCCCACCAGTCAACAGCTCAGCACCCCTCCTTCTCTCCTCTGTTTTATAGACCTGGAAGGGGAGTTCCTGGAGTGGTGGTTGGGGGAGCTCAGCTGCCTTTGCAAAGTCCTGAGGGAAGTGTCTGGCCTTGACTGCTCTCTTTTCAGCCTTTGCCTCAGCTCTGCACTCCAACTGCCAATGTTAGGACAGCAGGAAAAGTTCTGTCCAACATCCTGACAAATATGTAATACATATTAGCACAGGGCCTGGCACTGGGCAGGTGTTTTCTAAGTGTTAGCCAACAGGAGGCCTAGTGTATGATTTTCCTTTTTGCTTAAACTCTGAGGTGGCTAAGACCATTTGTTTGTCCCACATAGCAAAGTAAACAGAGCACTGAGACTGTGGAGCTCTCTGCCCTGTGTCCTTATCCCACCCGGGAGTCTGGAAGGCACAGCATAGACCTGCTCATTCCACAAGTATCCACTGGAGCCTGCACTATGCAAAGCACTGCACGAGGCCACAGAGACCATCTTTTCTGAATGCTAAGTCAGGAAACATGATTACATAACTTCAAGTATGGGGATTAAGGAAAGTGATGGTGGTTGTAAGCAGAGCTCCAGGTCCTCACCTCCAGGGGGCTTATAGTCAGAGCAATAATGGGAGAGGTTTGAAACAGGATTTAATTTGCTTGATCTAGATTATGTGGTACAGTGGGCAGAGCTATGAGCTCAGAGCAGGAAGAAACCACTGGTTCAAAGAAGGTTCCATCATATCTAAGCTGACTGGTAGGAAGCTTGTGCCATCATTCATTCTTTCTTTGGTTCAGTCAACAGTGATGTTCAGGTCCCTACTAGTCTAGGTACTGAAGATGCAGCAGTGAACGAAGCAGATAAAACCCTTGCCTGGAGGAACTTTTATTCTAGAGATAGAAAGCCCCATTCTTAGTGGCCATTCTCTTTATTGGAGAAACCACAGGCTGTTCTCCAGTCCTGGGGCTGATTGCTCCAAGAGTGGAGTCACACTGGCCATCAGGAAGTTCTGCCAGCCACATACCACCTCAAAGGCAGGGGCTGCAGGCACTGGCAGTGAGTAAGGCCACCTGCTACTCTGCTGCCCCTGCTTCTCCTTTCTGAAAGCAAGATCTCAGGGACCATCTGCCATCCACTTCTCCCCGCAGAGTGCTGGGGAAAGGTGTATGAGTGGACTGAGAGGCATGATGGATTGAGGCACTGTGGAAGTGAATCATTGCTCAGCATGGAGAACGAGGAGACTGGCTCAAAGGACAGGCCATGCTAAGTCATCCATCGTTCTCTCCCACAGAGGTGAATTAAAGATCCCATTTTTCCCAAAGAGTCAAATTAACAAGGTGCTGGAGGATTTCCAAATTGGCAAAAAAAAATTGTTACTGCCAGCTCTCAATTAAGACAGACTGGTGGGTTGTTTTTTGGAGTAGATCATTGTATTTGGCATCCAACCCTGAAAAAGAGGTGACAGCAAGGGCTTTATATTGAAAATGCATCCACCTCTGAGCAGGTGGCATAAATAAGCATCACTGTGCTTTCAGAAGCAGGAATCATGGTTGTGCCTGGATACCAACTACCTCAATAGTCACAAAGATGAATTTTCACAAATTATGAGTTAAGAAATTGTTCATTTTATAGATCATTTTACCGCAAGATTCCTTTTAAGTGGCCAGCTCCCTCAGGACTTTAAAAATATGACTGGATTTACAAAAACGTGATATGTAAACAGATTTCCATGATTTTCTTAGCATTAGCTGTTAGAAAGAGCATGAGTTTCAAGTTTTAGTGGCCAGGTTTCTAATTCTGTTTCTGATTCCAACAAAAGTATGTTATTACCTACATTGATCAGAATCAACATTGCCCTGTCTTGTTTGAATTCCTGTCATATTAGCTGAACTGGGCATTTGGGGTGATCACCATTAAGCGTGGCCTTCTGGCTTTGGTACTTAGCATAGCACGACCTCATTGGTCCTCACCATTCGTGGTTTTGTTGCCCTGCCCTGCGTTATGCCTCCCACACATGGACTTTACCAAGAGACATGCTGTGTTAGTTCCTCTCCAGCCTCAGTGCACCTTACTCTGAATAGGATATCACCACCTAAGAAAATATGAGGGTGCTTATCTCCAGCCCTCTTGTAGCTTTTTCTGGGTGACAGTGAAAAAAACAATGGCTGCAGGGTCTAATATCTTTGGACAGACCACCTCAGAGCCTATCATCAGGCCAGCCTGTTGATCAGAGGTTATTCTGTCTGAACTGGGAACACAAAAGAGTTAGAAGCATTACTTACATCCTATTCTTTTCTGTTTTTCTTCAAGGCCTCATTCATTCATTCATTCATTCATTCATGTATTCATTTATTTATTTATTTTTGGCTTGAACAAATGGCAAAGATCATTCTATTAAAGATGCCAGGTCAATGCTAGGTGCTGCTGCCATGCTAGTGAGGGAGAAAGCCCCTCTCTCCCTTCTATAACTTCAAAATACACCTGTTCGGTTTGAGCAGTTGAGGAGGGGTCTGTAGCTGCAGTAAGGAAGGATTTCTTAACTCATGTTTTCTTAGCTTTTATTGAGTGTCAATCTTGGCAGTAAATTAGAATTCGAAGACAGTAGTCAGTGATAAGCAGAGAGGCCGAAGGTATTGCCAGGGACAGGTAGCAGGGACAAGTGAATTGCTGGCTACCCCCACGAAAGGGATTTGAAGGTCTCATTCTGTCATATGGTGAATCCCCAGATGCCAAAGGATGGGCTGAGATTACTTGCACTCCTGCATCCACTGTCTCATCTCACCTCTCTCGGGACTGACTGACAACACACACTTGCTCACAGAGACCAGATATTCAGCAGCAAAGAAAAGAGCTGATTTATCTGGTCAATCTAGATACCCCTCTCTGAACATCACACTGCCAGGATCATCACCTGATAAGGGAACCCCAAGATGCAACTGGAGAATAAGACAAAGGGCTTCCTGTTTCTTCCACATTTGCCTTAGCTACTTAGAGCAGCAAGTCAAAGCCACCAAAGCTCCACTTGTCTGCCCTCCCCGCACACACATAGTGGTGTTCCTGTGGCTGGAAGTCTGAACCCCTCAATTCTAGTCTCAGTGTGGCCATGGATGTGCTGGGTGCTTGACAAACTGCTTTCTTCATCTGTAAAATGAATTTGCTCTTCCATAACTGGTTTTTATTTTTTTTAGCACTAACATACTAGGATTCTCACTAATAAGTTAAAATAGTATATAATGCAAGGGGATGGACTCCTAAATATTATACTGAAGCCTGCAGCATTTCCTAAATTCTCTACTTTCTCCAATGGCGGGTTTTCATTTCTTATTTGGTATCCTGTTTCCCATTCCAGTACGGCAAGAAGGGATCACCAAAAGGGGAACTCACCAAAACAAGACAAGCGAATTCTTTCATTTTTTATTTATTTCAATCAAATAGATGCCATGGAAAGAGGCAATGGATCAAGGTTCTAGCCACAGCTCTGCCATTAACTGTGCGTGTAACTTCTGTAAATCAGCTGTTCTGGACTCCACTTCTTCCTTGGCACAACATATGGGCAACCTGGATGATTACTAATCACTTTTAACCCTGCCTCCCCTCAGATGAAAATTTGCTCACTTGGGAACTTTCCCATCAGGCTTAATGCCAGCGGATTTCCCTCCTCCTATTTAAAGACAGACCTTGACTCCACCTTCTCTTTCCTTCCCTGTGACTTGTTTCATCTGCCATCTTGTTTCTAGTTCATCAATTATTCTCTTACTGTACTTATTGCTTCTGAACTATCACTGTGATCTTCACTGTCTATTGTCCTTGAACTTCAACCTGATTTTCAGAGTGCCTTCCTAAACAATTATAGACTGTCACATTGTGTAACCAACACATTTTTCTTCATCAAGATCTAGAAAAATCTTCAGTTTCTCTCACTTTTAGCAAGAGAAATTAATGACACTTGAGTTCCACAGCTTGACATTATTAGGGCCAATGTCTGAATTTGTCCCATGTGTGCTTATCACTTCTGTTCTATCTTTTAGAAAATCTTTCCTGTGAACCCATATCCTCCTCCAGCTCCATTTTCTTGAGCACCTACTGTATACCCTGTCCTCTAGCTTTTATTATGTTCACCTTACTGATGAAGAAACAGGCTTGGAAGTTAAATGATCTACTCTGGGCCACAAAGTTGTGTGGAAGCTGAGTGTCTAACAAAGCTCTGTCTGACTCCAGAGCATTGTAGAAGCTCCACCCTCTGCCTCCTCTCCTGTATTACTTCAGCTCCAACTTTCTCCTACCTCCAACTCCCATCCAGACTTCTAAAATGTCTTGGTGTCTGCATGCCCCCATTTCCCTTCACTCCTTGGCCCTCTGCCATCTCTGAGATCATCCAAGGCTTCTCTGCTGTATTTGACACTGTCGATCGCTGGCCTTTTTAAAGCTTTTTATTTCCATGCACTCCAGAACAAAGCAGTCTCTTGGCTTTTCTCATTCTGCCTCTGTCTCTTTCGCTGGCAGCTTGTTCTCCATCATACACCAAAAATACTGGTGCTCCTTAAGGTCTCACATTTGCTTCTTTGTTGTACATTCTCCTTGCTCTATTTCATGCACTCAGGTTTTGTCCGCAATTTCTGTAGACAAGACCCAAATCTATATCTTTAGTTATATATTCCATTACTTGCTAGACATCTCCTGAATGTCTCACAGGCATTCATCAGTTATGTTCCCCATGGAACTGCCTCTTCCTCAGTTGGTAGCATCATCCTTCACCTTGATTCTGGAGCTAAGTAACCTGTGATTCTTTCAAGCTACCCTTGCTTTGCTCTGCATCCCATGTCCTTCTTCCTAACAACATTTTCTCATAGCTGTGTCTCAGGATGGTCTCCAATAATCCATCCCCTTCTTTCCATTTACCTGTTACTACCCCTACATCAGGCCTTCATCAGCTCCATCTTTTTATATTACAGTGGCTTCCTAAATGGTCTCCATGTCTTTAGCTTGTCCCTCTCCAAGTCCATTCTCCAAGTCCATTCTCCACATAGTCACCAAAGTAAACTTTGCTCCTAGTAAGTAACAGAGCCAGACTGGAATGCAGTCCTGTCTGATTGCATTGACATTACTCCACAGTCAGGCCTGGCAGACGTGGCTAATGCACGGAGGCAGAATGGGGAATGAGCTACCAAGTACCAAGAAACAATTCCAAGTATGAGCACTATAGATGATGGTTGCATTGATCAGGATAGGCTTGAGTGTACTACAGTTACAAAGAAACCCTGAAATCTCACTGGCTTAACACAGTACACTTTTATTTCTTGTTCACTAGAAATAAAACAAGGAAGTCTGAATATTAGGGTGCAAGAATACAAAGCCCAAGTAGGACATGTTGCCCTCCCTTACTTTATGCCTACTTCATCTGGAACCAGTGGCCTCCAATGTCACCATTCAGAGGCAGAGAAAGAGGAGCCACATAGGATCTTAACCGCTTTGACCTTGAAATAACACATTTCACTTTCAATTATAGCTCATTGGCCAAACCCAGTCACACTTCAAGGGAGTCTGGGAAGTTTAGTGGAGGGCATAGATATCGAGTGAGCACTGTCTCTGCCACAGTGCTTCAGTGACATCTGCCTCATATCCCCAAGGGCTCTTAAAAGATGTTACTTTGTTAAAAGATGTTGAAGGTGTGAGCTTGGAGGTCTCCTGGCATGCCTTTAAGTCTCTCCAACACAATCCTCAGAGCTCTTTCCTCCTTTGTGAGAGGGAATCCTGTGTTGAAGAGACACCAGGGAGTTCTCAACAGGGCAAATTGGCAAATGAGCTTTGAACCCTGTACCCCGTGGCTCTGGCCCTTGTGAAATTCAATTTTGTACTCCCGTTGCACTCCCAGGAGAGCAAATGCACTGCTATGAACTGCACGTGTGAAATGCCGCACCTATGAAATGCACTGCCATGTCTTGTTTGCCCCAGAGGCTGAAAAGAGTTAGGCCTAGAGATGGAGCAGGGAAGCATTGGAAGGGAGGTAGACATGAGGATGGGAGAACTCCAGTCACCCTCACTGCATGGCTGAGTCCAAACTCCACAGCAGACAGCAGTCCTCTTTTTATTAAGGCATAGTGCCTTTTTCAGAATAATTTACAGCACACAACCAAGCCTGCTGTGCGGCATTACAATTTGTCATTAAAACTCCATTCCTCTTGCCAGAGTAAATGAGCCATTTACAGCCAGGGCGCCAAGATGGACTGTTGTTATTTTTTCTGCCTTTGTTATTACGAATGTTCATAGCTCTTCCCAGAAAAGCCCCTGGGGATTCCTAGAGGGCTTGCCTTACCATTCAGGTCAATTAGTCTGGTGTGGGGGTGGTTTCCTGGATAAAGGTATTACCCTTGCAGGAGACTGCCGGAAACCAGACCCGGGCTCCTCCAATGTGGTGAGCCTGAAAGTATCACTTGTACCTACATGTGCTTTCACACATGCATGCACACACACACATGCACACTCACACACAAGCTCATATGTGCACACATATGTGCATACACAGGACAGAAACAAAGGTGGGAAACCCAGCATCTCTTCCTTCCCATTGGTCAGCATTGTTGCAGCTCCATCAAGGGTGGGAACCTGTGGATCAGCAGGGAGATTTCAGGTGAGTCAAGTATCATTAAGGAAGGTTATTAAATTTCTCTTAAATGTGTACTTCGACAGGCTCAGTAGGTGGCTTTTAGATGTTTTAGGGTCTTCCAGGTCTCAGAATTTCAGCCTCAGATGCTCTTCTGGGCTGTCTGAGCCAGACCAAGCAGAGGACAGTCAAATAAACAAGTCAGTCGAGTGTTCATTGACCAAAGGAGGGAGAAATTCCTTGGGCATCTAGAAGAGGAAATAGTGCCAGTGACTAAGGAAGAAGTTTGCCCAGATCTGAGGGTGACGACTTCATTTTATTTATATTTATATCCCACCCCTCGTCAAACACATACTACCCTGGCAGATACATAGAAGATGCTTGGTAAAACTCTCTTGAATTGAACTATGCATAAAAGATTTGATTCTGCCCTCAAAGAGTTCACAGTTTAGTTCCCCAGAAAGCACATGCCCTCCTAGCTCTGCCTTTTGAAGTCTAGCCTATCTTGCAAGGCCGCTGGGCCAAATTCTTTTCTCTGAGTAAGACCGCTAAGTCAGTGCCACCCTCTTTCTCTTCCTAACTAAATCTTGTTTACTTGAATACTTACCTGTCTCCTCCACTGGCCTGTGAGGGAGCATATCTGATTTTTCCTTATATCTCCCACAATGTCTAGCATAGTAGTAAAATGCTCAATAAATGCATTAAAACATTAGAACAGCTTACTAAATCTCTGTTTTATGAGTCACAAAACTTCTCTAAACGTTTTCTTCTCTGTAAAATAAGGATAATAATATTAATCTTAGGATTGCTGGGAGGATTAAATGAGATGATATGTGTAAAGCTCTGAGCACAGGCACCTGACTCACAGTGATACTAGTTACCGTGTAATGGGAGCCCCTAGGGGAGGTTTTCTCAGCGTGATTCCCCCTCTTTTATGAGCAGGAATCCAGGTCAGAGTGGTCAGATTCCAGGACACCGTGTTTTCTATAGGTACTTCCCTAGGAGTAGAAATAAGTTTTTTGGAGTTTACTCCATGCTCTGTTGAACTCTCGCCCTCTACTCACAGGCAGTGAATGTAGCCTTTCCAAGCTTGAAAAGGGTGTGATCTGAGATTGGTTTGAGTGTAGAGAGGAATTATATTTACGTTTGCCCTGGAGAGGAAAATGTGCCTCCCCAAGGTCTGTCTGGCCTAGTAGAGAGGAATTACATGTGGATATTTAGGGCCAGAGCCCAAGCTAATAATGAGCCCACTTCATACACATAGCCACCTCCTACTACCACCACCACCACGACTGTGCCTATCACTACAACAGAGGGTAATAACCTGGGGATAACATTGGCAAATGTCAAGGTACCCTGATGTTCAGACTTCCTTGGTGCTCTGCATGAGCTTTTAAACTGGTAGGGAAGGAATACTGTTATACTGACACATATCTCATGAAAGATAGGTGGACAGAGCTAAAATAGAGGCACAAAGGAAAAATACAGGATAGAAGGATTTTTAACAGCCTGAGGCCTGGCCCATTGATTGGGAGAAAGAAAACATGTTAAAAGAGGCCACCCTCTAACCACATTTTCCATTTTTTTCTTCATGGTTTTACTTTTTGCACTGCTGCTCCTAACATCTTTTTATCACAGTCTTGATAACCAGCATGTCATCAATTTAACTTAAAAATGTTAAAAGGCATCACTCTGGGAGAATGTGTGGGATGGGAGATGACTTCATTACAGAAGTGAGTCTTAAAGAAGTAGGAACTATATAGATGTCTAACCAATGTACTGTATACTTGAAACTAATTAAAATAAATAAATTTAAAAAATAAAAAAAAAGGTAGGGTTTTGCTAAGGCGACATGGAAGGAAGGATATTTCTGGTCAAGAGAAGGAATTTCAGGGCCTATTGAGGAAGGAATGAGTAGTGAAATGTGGCTGGAGCAGGGTGTAGAGTGAAAGGACTTCAGAGTATGATCGAATTGTAGACTGCCTTGACAATAGGCTGAAGGGTTTGGATATTACTCTATAGGTCATGAAGCAACCACGAAAGCTCATTTTGAATAAGAGAATGACATGACAGATCTGTGTTCTTGAAGGGTTAGTGTGCTAGAAATATGGAAGACAGATAAGGGACAAATAAGGAAAATCCTGAAAGAGGGCCACCATTTAAGGAACTATCACAGTAATGCAGGTGAAAGATGATGGGGCCTGGATATATCTACTGAAATGGCTAGTTAGAGATGGGCAATAAGGCATTCTATGGTGAGAACCAATAGATTTGGAGACTGGGTGGCACTATGGAGGGAAAATAAGAGGGTGGTCAAAGATGACTGTCCAGTTTCAATCCAGCACGACCAAATGGATATGATTGCCCTTAAATAAGATGGAAAACTGAAAATGGGGAACAACTTTGTGAGGTATTTGGGGGTTAATGATGAGTTCCATTTGGGCCATGTTGTTTTTGAGACATTATTGGGAAATTCATGGGAAATCCATGGGAAAATGTTCTAGACAAATGGAAATATGGACCCGGCATTCAGGATAGGTTTAGGGTGAGGGTCACAAGAGTAGAGAATAGATTGAAGACACGGGGGTAGATGAGATCACCAAAGGGGGGAATTTAGAATTTAAAGAAGATGCCAAAGGCAAATTCTGCAGTGTCCTTTCTCCTCGTGGTTCCTTTCAGACCTAAGCATAAACCATCAGAGTGTCATGATGCTAACACCATCTACTGAGTGACCATGGGAAAGTCTCTTTTCTGTAAGGGCCTGATTTCCTCGGCTATCAAATCAGGGGTTGGACTGGTCGATCCACATTCTGGGGAGCCATGTTTAGAGAGAATGTGACAATGTGGCTGCTATCAGAGAAGGCCATTCTGAGGCAACACTGATCAAAGAAAGTATAGCACAGGGAGTACACTTTTTGGTGCTGATCCGAGATATGCAGGACTCAGCTTAACCCATAACTATCACTATCGACAGCCTTCAGCTACTACTGATCACATTCACAGAGAGAGAAACAAATAGAGTTGGGAGTTAACCTGTGGGAGATAGCCAAACAACACTTGTCTGTAAGACCTGTCAATCAGGCACTGCTATGCCCGGGCAGGTTCAGAAAGTGCCTGCTCAGCACGCAGTGCCCAAATGTCTGACCTTTACCAAGTTCACATTCACGTCTTCTATGGACCTAGTCTCAGCACCATCCAGATTCTGTTTCCAAAGAACACTACATTTGGTTCTTCACTGTAGGTGTCTGGGATTCAGTTTACTTTCTCTCTCTCCCCCACCACAACTCCCAATCATTTCTGTCTTCTTCTAGTCTAATTAGCATGTAAATTACTTGGGAATGAATTTGGGAGCCATTACTAGAATAGAAGGCATGATGGGAAAAGTGGAAGATGTTTTTTGCTACTTCCTGCTGTGCACAGCAATTAGAAGGCATCTTGGGAGTCCCTCCCTGTGGCCAGGAATTGGTCGTGGCATGAATAAACTTGATGGTAGGTTTGAGATGATACCAGCACTCTTAAGGTCAAAGAGACCTAGCTGGGAATGGTAGGAGGAACATGGATTTTTCCCTTCCCTGGGTGCCACCTGAAAACTTACTGCTAGGGCCCTGTATTTAATTCTAAAGTGCGTGTGTGTTTTCTTTCCTCACTTTTAATCTAAGTTCCCCAGGACAAAATTTTGTGTTTCTTTGTACAATAGAGTCCCCTCAACCGTGGTTTTGCTTTCTGTGATCTCAGTTACCCATGGTCAACCTCAGTCCAAAATATTAAATAGCAAATTCCAGAAATAAACAATTTATAAGTTTTAAGTTGCACTCCATTCTGAGTAGCATGATGAAATCGCCTGCTGCCTCTAGTCCTCCAGAAAGGAATTGTTCCATCCTTCCTGGGATATGAATCCTCCCTCTGTCGGGCGTATTCATGCTGTATGCTCTGCTTGCCCATTAGTCACTTAGTAGCCACCTCAGTTGTCAGATCGGTTATGAGAGAGAGAAGGAGAAAGAGACCACATTCACTTAACTTTTATTACAGTATATTGTTATAATTGTTCTATTTTATTATTAGTTATTGTTGTTAATCTCTTACTGTGCCTAATTTATAAATTAAACTCTATGTAAGTGTGTTTATATAAGAAAAATCATAGTATATATACGGCATATACTATCCACAGTTTCAGGTATTCATTGGGAATCTTGGAACACATCCCCTGCGGATAAGGCAGGACTACTGTTTGTTTGTTTTTTTTTTCCCACACAGCCCCTTGCATAGTCTTAAACAATAATAGGGATTCATTAAGTCCTCGATTCTAGGCAGCTTCCAGATTTTTATGTAGGAGGATCCTTAGAGGCAACAGTCTGGTTACCAGGAAAGTTTAGGAACTTAAAGCACATTTCACAAATATGAGGAAATGTCAATTGTGCATATCTAGGAATGGGTGGAGCTTAATGACTGCCCAGGGTACTCTTGTCATCATCAGTTGATTGATTATTGATTGATTGGTTGACTGATTTAAGAAGTAGTGGTTCCAATGGCTAGAGCATTCTGGGAAAAAAAGACAGGGGCAGGGAGTGGGGAAAAAGAATCATCAGGCTTTCCATTTCTTCTAATTCTGGGAGCATTTGATGAAGGTTTTTAGATCCCCCAATATAAGAGCTGGACTCTGCTGGTAGAGAAACTCTTTTTAAAATGGAAGAGAAAATTGTTAGAACTTGAAATGCACCGTAGATACAACGCAGTAAAAAACACTTTATTTTCTAACAAGTAAAATGGAGACCCAGTGAAGTACAGCAGTTTGTTCATGGTCACACAGCTGTTCAGTAAAACCAGGACTTCAGAAATCCACTGCCCTTTTCTTAAATCAATGGTTCTCAACCTTGGGGAGCTTTAAAAAACCACTAATGCTGGATCCTTCCCAGACTAATCAAATCGGAACCTACAGGGATGAGACCCAGAAATCGGAATTTTTTTAAAAGCTCCCTAGGGTTGAGAGCCACTGCTCTATCCTATAGGGCCTCTGCTTTAGTGTGGCTTAAATGAGTTTAGAAAAAAATTACGAAACGGATCAATTTTAAAATATTTACTGAGTTTCTATTGTATGCAAGGCTCTGTGTTAAGTGGCTGTAGGGAAACTAGACTGGAGAAGAAAGGCAAGGTCATGACCTAGATGAGCTTCATACTAATAGGAAAGACAAAAGATAAGAAGAGAATGCCACCTTCTTTTACCCCTCCTTCCCATTGTTTTGACAAAGGCAGATATTCTAATTGATTTTGGCACCCTTTTGTCCTGACCCAAATATGGTCTCATAAGCCTTTTCAACCCAAGGCAGACATAACTTTTTTGATCCCTTGGCACCTGGGAATAAACCCATTTACTGTTCTTGGACAGGTCATACATATGCTCATAGATAGAGCTGTCTACTAAGTAGGGGAATAAGAATTAAAGCAAGGATTATAGGTTTAGGAGATAGTGAATGGTCTTGTCCGTAAGACAGTGATTTTAAACTTTATTTTGTAGGCAATCAAGAGCAATTGAGGTTTTTGGATAGGAGACTGTAAATAAGATTAACCTGGTTACTGTGAAGGACAAAGAGATTGAAGTTAATGAGGCCAATTGGAAAGCTATTGCCTAGTTGAGTCATCAGTATATGTAGGAGGCAACAAGGGCCTGAACATGAGAGGTCACAGTAAAAACTGAGAAAAAGGGACAATTTGAGAGACAGTGAAAGAGAAGAGTTGATAGGATACAGCTTCGTGATTAATAAAGTCCTAGAGGAGTGAATGAGAGAAGTCAGGTGGCTGTCAGGTTTGTGGACTGGGTGAGTGAGGAAATGGTGATGCCATAACTGAAAAGAGGGAAGCCAGAGGAATCACTAGATTTAGTAGAGGGATAATGAACTTGGGGTGCCCAGACATTTTACTCTGTTGTGAAGTGGCATTGGCATACCTGGGTTGAAATTTCTAGTTGTGGTTCCATCATTTATCCACTAAATGAAGTAGAAATGGAGTAGGTAAGCTTTTTAATTTGCCTTAGTTGTTTCTTCTGTTAAATGGAGTGATGATATTAATAGTCATGTCACAGGGTTATTTTGAAGATTAAATGAGACAAGTGTGGTAGAACTCTGTAAACAGTCATAAACCTCAGTAATTAATTAATTATGGATTTTTCTGACTCATCCACCTGGATGTATGCTGGCCCAGGGAGATCAGAGTCTGGGAGGAGTGTCAGGCCCAGAGATGGAGACTTGAAAATATTCTTTGTGAAAGAGATAATTAAAGTTAAACAATGCTTAAGACCTCTTAAATAGATGTCAAAAAAAAAAAAAAAAAACAATAGAGGTCACATGGAATGTTGACTAACATAACTTTTAAAAATATTTTATTCCTATTGAAAAAGAAAAACATTCCACATAGTCTTCAACCACCAAACACACTGTTCACATTTTATTATATTTCTTTTTTCTATATCCTTTGTTTTTTAGCACAAACAATTATTTATAAAGGAAAATAAGAAAAGGAGTGAATAAAATATTTAAAAAATAGTTGAAATTATCCTAACCATAAAAGAGAATCATAATACATTTTTTCAAGATGTGGTGATAGAAATTAGACTCTTACAATTGGGAAAATTGTCAAGATCATTTAGTCTAAACTTTTTTTTCCTCCTAGTCTATAATCGTTAAATTAGCATTATGCTCCAGGTCCTTGATTAAATGCTATCCGTGCAATATGTCATATATTTCCAGTAGTCCTATGAGATAGTGTTACTATCCATTTTATAGATGAAGAGACTGAGACTCAGACACTTAGTTTCCTGACTGAGGTCACAGGGCCAGGCCTGTCTGACATTAGAGTTCATGTGTTTAACCACTGTGCCATCAGAGCCCTCCACACTGTCCTTGACCTAGTAAAGCTGGAGCTTTTTATAAGGGATGGGTGTGGGACGTGGCCCTTGGGAGTGTGTCTGAGTCAGAATCAGCTGGGAGTGGGTAGAGAAATGAGTCTTCTGTGAAACAGAGCAAAAGAAAAGCTGGTCAGGAGACAGTAATCATCGTCAATCTTTATGTGAAAGTGTGGTGTAGGAGTGGGGCCATGAAGAATTCCAAAGTCACATAGAGGAGACTTGTGGCCGTTCACTGTCTCCATTCACACTCCTGCCTTCTCCCCCTCTCCCAGTCTTTTCTGATATAGCTCTCTTTCTGGTTATCTTTGGCTTCTTTAGACAAGGACTGCCCAGCCTTCCTATCCTGGTGGGACAGAGATACAGCTGTACCAATGGAGATGAGGAAACCACTCCTCCTCAGTGAGTTTGAGTCTTTAAACAGAGAACCTGACTCCATAGTCTTTTGGAGTAAGCCTTGGGCCGTGGCCCCTTCTTTTGCTAGAACCTGGGCAATGCTAGGCGAAAAGATAACCTAGGGCCAGAGGCTGAGGAACAACTCTCAGCCCCTGCAGGAATCAGAAGAGCCAAAAAGATTGCTTTTCACAAACAAGCTTCCTCTCTGTGGAAAGAAAGCCCTCTCCCCAGCTCTGCTCTAAGGCAACCTCCTGCAGAGCATCCATAGCATTGCTGAGCTGTTCCCATGGCAACAGAGGAAGGGGCTTTTTGTTTTCCTCAGGGGGTTGAATCCTTTCAACCAGAAGGTGGCTGTTGGCTCTTTTCCATATTCCACACTCCACCCCCTACCCTTGTTTGGCTGCATGACTAGTTTTGCATTTACGGAGTTTTAAATATCATCAAAACAGGGATAACGTGGAAACTGAGGCCGAAAGGCTTAAGGAGGCAACTGGTCTGGGGATTTCTCAGCAACTGCATGTCAGAACTGTGGATGTTAGACCTAATTAGAGCTAGATTCATCAGAATCTGGGGAGATGGGGGACATCAAGAGTCTCCTACCTCCTTCAATAGCATCCACTAAAGAAATCCAGAGGTTTTCAAAGGAAGGAATCTGGGTGGTGTTGCAATGGGAAACACTCTCCTGGCCCTCCATGGGGCATAGAGTTGGGATGCTTTTTCAAATTTCCCTTCCTTTCCAAAGACATGACTCAGGATGACTAGCATAGAGAGCCTGGACCTGATCTTATCTTCAGGTAAGTGACCTTAGATGAGCTATTTAATCTCTCTGGGTCTAAGTTTCACTCATAAATGAGAGAGTATGAAATAATAGGCCCCTTTAGGGTCTAAACATGTAGTCAGTGCTTTTGAGTCACTGGGGGGGAAAAAAGAGACTTTTTTTGAATTGTTGCCATATTGCAGATTCTGGGCTGTTCCAGAATGAACACCTTTCTTAGGGCACTTGCCTTGCAAATGGTCCTTATCCCCTTCCTCTTCTATTTTACATCAACATAAATGAAGTCTCTAAGTGGCCATAAAGGCAGAGAACACTGCGCAAAGACCACCTCTATCATGCCTGACTCCAGGACAGGCAAATCTCTCCAGACTGTGAGCATCTTGAAGCCAGAGACCATATCTCAAACATCTTTGTACCCGCGGTACCCAGAACAGTGCTCAATAAATGTTTGTTGAATGGATGAACTTGTAAAAATCTCACATCATTAGAGCTGAAAGGATCCTCTGAGACCCTTCAGTCCTTCATTTTACAGATGAGGAAACTAAAGCTGAAGACATTATGTGGCTTAGCCAAGGTTATATAGTAAGCTAAAGCAGAAGGAAGACCAGGCCCCAGCTGCCTGAACCCCCTTCCTGCAATATTTCTGATTTCTTTTACCATTCGTGCAAGGGATTTTACAGGAGTGCACTGCAAGCCTGAAATCATTTAGAATCCTCTCATCACTCATCAGGAATGCTATGTCATCAGCCCCTAAGGAGGACAGAGCTAGGTTGGACTCTGTGTCTTTGCCCTCTGCTGTTTAATAGCAAGAGAATGTAGGCCTTCGAGTGTGTGGATTAGTTTAAGTAGGGATGCTGCAAATGCACAGCTTTCCCACCTTCAAACCCAGAACTTGCAGCCGAGAGTCACACTGGTTAAATACTCTACTTTTTCCTTTCACTTTCTCAGCATGTGTCTTTAGTAATAATAGCAATAACATATTGATCAGGGTACTTCATGCTAGCTGCTGTAACAACCTCCAAACCTCATTGGCTTAAACAATAAAAATTTGTTTCTTGCTCATGCAAAATCTAATCTCCTGGTCAAGCAGTTCTCCTCCCAAGCCATTACTCAGAGACGCCTCAGGCCACTTCCATCTTTCTCCACCACGCTGAGACTGCAGAGTTGCTCTGGTATAATTCAACCAATAGAGGAGGGCGGACTTTATACTTGTCATTTAACCACCTGGCACAGCTGTGGTACACATCACTTCTACCTGCACTTAGTCGTATGACCCTACCTAATGCAAGAGGGACTGGGAAATGTAGCCCCTGGCTGGTTAGCCACATCCTAGCAGCAAACTCTACACTGCTGAATCTTTCTTGGTCTCTGCCACAAGTAGCTAGCATTTATACAACACTCACTACTTACCAGGCAATGTGCTACGTATTATTTAATTTAACCTTCATACCGACCCTACAAGGTGAGTATCATCGTCGATGTACAGATGACAAAACTGATTGTAGAGATGTAACATAACTCTATGCTATAACTCATAAAGTTACATAAGTAGGTAGTAGTAAATCAAAAATTCAAGCCGTAACTCAAGAGCCCAGGCTCATATCCGGTACATTTCAGTGTTTTTAGCTTCAGCCACTAAGTAGCCTGTGTAGTCTTCAGCAATTTACTTTTACCCTTTGCACTTTGGTTTCATCCTCAGTGAAGTGAGAATGTTAAACTGGATGAGATCTAAGGTAGCCTGCCAGCTGGAACATAATGTGATTCTTGGGGTGGACAGATCAGATGTGTGAGTATCTTAGTCAGCTTGGACTACTATAACAAAATAACCATAGACTGGTTGCTTAAACAACAGACATTGATTTCTCACATTTCTGGAGGCTTAGAAGTTCACGGTCAAGGTGCCAGCAGATTTGATGTCTGGAGAGGGCCTGCTTCCTGAGTTACAGACAGCTGCCTTCTTGCTACATCCTCACATGATGGACAGAGAAAGCTCTGGTGTCTCTTCTTCGTCGTAAGGACACTAATAAATGCCATCATGGGTGCTCCACCCTCATGACCTCATTTAAACCTAATGACCTCCCCTTTACACTTCTTAATATTATCACTTCGAAGGTTAGGGTAAAGTCTGCAAATCCGTTTCTTATCAACCTTTCCTGGTCATGAGGCTGCAGGTCTCAGCTCTCCTCTGAGCCTCTGCAGATCTCAGCAGGGATTAGGCTTTCCTCTCAGGTTTTGCTTGGTATGGTAATGCCTTCAGTTGAGGACTTATATAATTGCATGTTCAGTGATGATCTCCAGGCCAATTGCAAGCCAAAGCTATTTTTAATGGCATTGCCAAAGGATGGTAGGAATGGGGGCAGGGAGAAGAGATGTTTAGAGAATGCTTTTTTAAGCCCATAAATCTCCCAAAATTTTGGCCTTCACATTTCTGAACCTGACTTTTCAGGAGGAAGATTGGAGAATGCCAATTAAATCAAAGCAGATATATGTGAGAGCTGGGGTCACTTTCCTGCACCTACATTTTTCTTTCAGATGCTGTTGCATATAATGGAAAGATGACTGGGATGAGAAGCAAGAGGCCTGAGTCTGTTCCCAGCTCTGCTAAAAGCCTTTTATGTGTCCTTGAGCTTGTTACTTCCCCTATCAGTTTCCTCATCTGTAAAATGAGAAGGTTGAACTAAATGATCCTCATGTCTCTTCCAACTCTAAAATCCTAGATGATCCTCAGATGTCGACAGTGCTGAAGCCCTAGAACTGTGAAATGTCATGTGATCCCCAAAAGGTTAGGTTCTTCCTGTTTAAATTCTTTCCTCCACCCAAGACTTCTCAGTTCCCTTTGTTGATACAACCTCACCTGTCCTCCCAAGTATCCAAGTCTTAATATAATATGGAATGTCAACTGTAATTGAAAAATTAAAAAAGTGAAATAAACAAAGAAACTAGGACTTTATTTTATAAACTTTCTTGGGGAAGAAGGCAAAATGTTTTCCTAGGAAAGTCATAGTGCCGGGGATTCGTGAGGCTTATTTTCAAATCTTCAGAGAAGAAAATTTTACCAACACCTAACAACATTAGAGAAAAACAATGTCCCCGCCCCTGCTATGGTCAGGTTAGGCTGCTGAATTCTGATTTGATTTTGAACTTGTTGTAACTGAACAAGATAGACAAGTGACCTAATGAAATGCTTTAAAATGTGTTACTTTCCTTAGCACAGAGGTGGATTTCTGAACCAATTTGAGGCAATCCTGGTTCTTTCTGTGCATGTTGATTTAGCTTGTGGTTACAGTGCTAACAATTTAGTAATTTGCCTCATTTTTAATCTCCTTTTCCTTTAGCAGGATCATTTTCTCTGCCTTAAGGGATTAACACTGAGGTAAGAGTACCTAAATAACAGCTCTTTCTGGAATACAAATGACTATAAATGAAGGAATGTAAAAGGAAAGAGTAGGAAGAGTTCTTAGCTCTATTGAAGTTGGCAAATGCCATATGCTTTCTCCCCTGGGCACTAGTCTGGCCAATCATAGCATTGAGTTCAGGTCTATACAATATATTTCAAGCCCATCCGCATGCTTGAGTCTCCACTGGGCACAAAAACCAGAGTACTTAGTTGAATAGAGTTCCACAAAAGTTCATGTCTACCTCACAATGTAACCTTATTTAGAAATGAGGTCATTGCAGATATAATAAGATAGGACTATACTGGAGTAGGGTAGGCCCTAAATCCAATATGGTTGATGTCCTTATAAGAAGAGGAGAAGAGACAGAGACACACAGACAGACAGGGGGAAAAGTCTCGTGATGACAGAGGCAGAGATTGGAATGATGCATTTATGGGCCAGGGAACACTAAGGATTGCTGGCAACCACCAGAAGTTAGGGAGAGTTAAGAAAGGAGCCTCTTTCCTAGAACCTTCAATGGGCACCTTCAGTGGGAACTCTGCTTGCACCTGATTTCAAACTTCTAGCTTCTAGAACTTTGAGACAATAAATCTCTTTTGTTTCAAACAACCCAGTATGTCGTCCTTTGTTATGACAGTCCTAGGAAACTAGTATAACAGGGATGGAGAGGCATCTGGGAGCCACCTGAGAACAAATTGCAAGAGCCAGAAACCCCCAGCCTTAGGTTATTCATTGACCATTTCCTTCATTCTCACTTCCAGGCTTTGAGATGACAGGAAGTTGTTAAACTCGCTGATGATCTCATTGCAAATCCTGCTCCTTAGTCCCATTCACGCTACCATGACTGTGTAGCAAGCTTTTCATTCCTCTCTTGTTGGCTGCTGTCCCATCCCCTCAGTAGCAATTGCATACCTTTCTCACATTTCTCAAGGCTCCAAACCCACCCACCTGCCTTACCCTCAACTGATGATTTACTCGAAGACATTGATGAGAATACTCTTCACTTCTCACCTCAGAACCCCTCTACGCATCCAGTGACTGAGGGAAAGTATGTACCGCTTGCTTGTCAACGAGACTCTCTTCATCTGTGCTCTTGACCTCACCCTTTTGGCTACCTCGGGTACCTTGCTCCACCAGCTCTTCTCACTCTCGCTGCTGGTCTCGATCTTTCCTTCTTCATGCTTCCCTCTCTCCCCATTCTCAGTGCCTGTTTACAAGCAGGCTTAGTTATGTCTCTCTTAATAAAACCAAACCAACCAACAAACAAACATACTCTTCAGATCACCATTGATCTTTATCTTGACCTTCAGATTTCTTTTAATAGTCACTCCTTCCATTTCAGCAAACTCTTAAAGATGGACTACTGCCCTCACCCCATAACGTGAAGCCACCAGGGACTTTCCAAATTAACAAATCCCATTGTCTTGTCTCTATTAACATTAAAGACATCTCAAATATTAATCTTAAAGCATCATACACAGTCTTATACTTTATTTATTTTTTTAGTTTTTGCAACTTGCATTTCACACACATATTTTTATGTAGTTAACACGGTTGCATGCTCTCTGTGGCATTTATTGCTGTTGACCCCTCATTCTCTTCTTGAAACTCTCAACCTGCTTGGACCCTGGTGTTCCTCCTACCTCTCCAACTGTTCCTTCTCAACATCTTTTGCTGGCCTCTCTTCCTCTACCCATTTTTGTTGGCCACTCTCTCTCTTTATTCTACAAGCTATCCATGAATAATCTCATTACTCCTATAATTTCAATTAACACTCACATGGCTGGTGGTTCCCAAATTCTTATCCTCAGACCAGACCTCCCCACTGATCTCCTTTTCTCTAACTGCCTGCAAGGCAGCTCTGTCTGGATGTCCAACAGAAACCTCATTCTCCACATACCTGACATTGAACTTACTATCTTTCCCCAAATACTCTTCTTTTTCTGTGCTCTTTCTCTCTGCACATGGCATCTTCATCTACCTGCCACTCTCCTGAGCAAACTGGGAGCCACCTTAGGGCTCTCCCTCCTCCATCTTCCATTTCAACCTCACTCTTGAGCCTTTGCGTCTGACCAAGGCAGCACTCTTTTCTTGGTTGTTCTGAAGTCATTTTTTCAGTCATATCATCTAATCCCTGTTATTCCTCAGATCTTAATCAGTGGTCGAATGCTCTGAATTCCAGCTCCATACTGTCCCTCAATTTTTTTTTTCATTCCTAATACCACCAATGAGGCATTCATTACATTTTATCTGGCCCACTGCCAAGTAAAATTGTTCTTATGCACCAATAACCAACTTAAATGCTGACAGAAAAAAAATCCAAAGTACTGCTTGAGGCCTGAGTTGGAGGGAGCATGACTCCATCCTACTAAAAGAAAAAAAAAGTTCTTCTGTGGTAGAAGACTCATGCTGGCCTCAAGCTGGCTTCCAAATCCCCTCAGCATATGATTCCATTATATCTCTCACTATCCTATTGTATTAACTGTCTTGCTCAGGATTCCCTGACACTCCTGGTTCTTTTCAGCCTCTGTGTCTTGGCTCTGAGTGCTATCCCCTCCATTGTAATGGCTCCATCTGAGCCCACTCCTGCACCATTTAGCATTACCCATAAAAATCCAGGACATACATTAAAATTTATCCCAATTCATCATTGCCATCCTTACCACTGTCACCTTCACACATGTTTGAACAGTATTTCACAGTTTCCAGATGTTTTCACATGCATTTTCTCAATAGAGACTCACAAAAACCATCTAGCTAGGAAGGATAAATATTTGTCATTCCTGTGACAAATGGATCAAAACAGGTAAATTGCTAGCTAACGTGTCACCGTCTTTGGGCTCCTCTTTATATTTCTCTTGTCCTCCATCATATTCTGCCACCTGTTATGATCATTTCTACAGCAGTCATATCTTTCATTCTGTATTGTGAATTACAGCAGGTCCAAGGATAATGTCATTTTATTCACCATTGTTTCATTATAAAGTTGACGAGATGCTGTAGGAACTTAACTCTTATTTATATAAATTAGCCTATGATAGAATTGGTTTTGTTATACTTTGTTTTGGTTAAAGTAGCAGAACCTATTGAGAACATTAGTGATGAACATAGGACATAGCATGAAAGCAGTGTTTCAGATTGTCATGGTGGCTTGAAAACCTAGTATTTGAAAATATGACTCATGGAAGAGTAGGAGGTGACTTAGTTTATGTGTCCCCATATTGTAAGACTAAAACTGGTCAGAGTGCTTTAGAGGAAGGGCATTGTGAACTTGATGTAAAAACAACTTTATTACACTTGGAGCAGCCTAACACCGAAACTGTCAGAAGGTGTAATGAGCTTTTTATTTCTTTGTCAGGCATATTACAGAGGTTATTTCTGCATTAAGAAGAAGGAGAGAAGATGGCCAGGTATAATAGATTCTTTATTTATTCCTTTATTAAATAACATTTAATAAGAATCATCTATGTGCCAATAACAGCACTAGGGGATGAGAGTGCAGTGGTAATAAAAACAAAATCCCTCCTCTTGAGGAATTTTCAGCCCACAGGGAATGACTGGTGTAAGTAATAAATAAATATATAAATTACAATTTGTGAAAGGTGCTATGAAAAAAATAAAGGATGCTAAGATGAAAATAATAGATACACTTTATATTGAGAAGACCCCTTGAGAGCAATATTTAAGGTATAGAAGTTCAACAGACAGATATCAAGGAAAGAGCAATCCAGGCAGAAGAAAACATCAAATGCAAAGGCCCCTAAGTGGAGAAGAGCCTGGAAAAGAAATAAAAATGAAGGAAGGCTAGTATGGCAGGACAATCGCTAAGGTGCAAAGCTAGGCAGGGCCCCATAGTCCACTGTAAGTAATTCAGATTTTTCTTCTCAGTGCTCTAGGAAACCATAGGAAATTATAAGGTACTTTTGCATCCTAAAATAATCTGATTGCTATTTAAAAGCTAATTTATCTAAGGATGGCAGCTTCTTAAATAGGCTCCGGTGCACTTGGACTACATCCCCATGAATGGCAGCTGTTCCGGTTCAGAGTGGGTCTGCCAAACACTGCGAGACAGAAGTCTGATTCAGAGCATTTTGCTCCGGGAGGAAACCAGTGATCTGTCTCGTCTCAGAGGAAATAAGACAGCAGGGGAAAACAACCTGTTGTTACAGAGACATTGTAAGATTAAAAGCAGAAAGGAAGTACTGAGCCCTTTTCCCTAATCTACAACCTTAACTTGGGTCACAACAGAGAAGCTTGTCTTTACTGCTTCCATTCAATGGCTGGAAAGAGTTTGGAAGAGAATCTCAGAAATAACTCCAGCTGTTCATCCAGTTATTCAGTGACTTTTATTTAGCCTCTACTATGTATCAGGCTATACCAGACCTTGGTGATAGGACAGTGAATCAGACAGGCGAAGCTCTTGCTATCAAAGAGCTACATAGTAGTGGGTGCAAGGGGATGGAAAGCAACCCTGTAGGAAGTCATTGTAAAAGCATGTCCAAGAGAAGAAAGGCTAAGAGCAAACACAGCCATTGATGCCAAATATCTGTCAGAGGCAAGAGAGAGAGAAATTTTAAGACCTGAAATGAATGATGAAAGGAGGTTTTTGGAAAGGAAAATAAAGGGAAAAGACAAGGGAAATTACTTGGGTGGCAAAATTTATCTGCTATGGTACCTCAGACTCTCTCTAATCCTTTTCCACCCTGAAGCTTCTGCTAGAGTCATTTCTGGGTTAAGCAGATGTGCAGAAATGAAGACTTCTATCCCAATTGTAGACTTCCCCATCTTTCATCCCCATTATATAAACCAGCATATATAAAGGGATATGATGTGGCCCTTTGAGCTGCTGTAATAATGTTGGGACCCCAGTGAACGGCACTGGCATGAATTACTATTGCAGTATCTATATGAATTGAAAGACTGACTTCTACTGGAAATGTCCCAAGACTTTGTGCACAGGGCAAGGCAAGTGTCTCACCACACTGAGACTGAAAATGCCCTGGGTGTCCTTGCTTATAACATCTGATGTATAGATGCATGTCTACAAGCATTCAGTAGCTGCTGGCAACATTTATTACAACCCAAGTGTGAAATGTGCTAGTCTATTCTAGGATTCTGATAAAATTTATCAGCCACAGTAGGTGTATAAGGAATCTGGCTTCGCTGTGACTGATTTCCTATTTCAATACCACCTTTAGTCTGGGGACCAAGCAAGGAGTTGCTTACCAGATGAAGAGATATAAAACAATCAGATTAAATCATATTCTGTTGAGGTCAGAACAACTGGACCTAACCTACATTTCCAGCCTCAACTCCTGCCTGTTCTCTGTTTCTCTTTATTGTTCCTCCAAACTATACAACATCTGGGACCCTGAACTTGTCATCTTTGTTCAGTCTAGTCCTTTAGACAGGAATGCTCTTTGCTACCAGGGGAGTTTTTTCTCATTCTTTGTAACCCAGCTGAAATCTCGTTGTCTTTGAAAATTCTTAATGTTTCTCTCTTTTAGGTTCCCATGCTCGGCATTGGGGATACAAAGTCAAGTAACGTAGCATATGTTCCTCAAATAATCATAATCTGGTAGTGTTTGTGTGGTGGGGGAGGGGGATGGCGGCAGACCCAAATATATATACCGTATACAACTTGTTATAACAAAGGTATAAAAAGATGTAGAATAAAGAATTGAATTGAATCAAATCGAATCAGTTGAACTTGGACCCAAACTCTGAACTCTTCCATCATTATGAAGTTCCCAGTTTGCTCTAGTAATATCACAATGCCATCCTGGCACCTAGAATACTAGGCACATTAGCCTCCTTCCTATAAAGGTAATTACTGTTCTCATTACAATCAGCAGCAACCTGACCACCATCATAATTCTAAAATTACTACAACAGAGTTAACAAGATGTGAATTTTCCAAATCAATAAAGTATGGGATAATTATTCATATCATTCTTCATTTTCTAAATAAAACTTGAGTTCAATTTACAGAATTGGTTAATTCTCTTTTTTTCAGGAATATGTTTTTTTTTCATAAAAGAAAATTTTAAGTGCACATGAGAGTATTAGCACAAATTTTAGGTATCAATTTATCCTTAGTGGAAACTAGAAATCCACTATTCTGTAACATCTATCCGTCTATCTTTTTGCCAATACCACACTGTCTTAAATTCCCATGGCATTTTACATAAGTGGTATGAGTTCCTCAACTTTGTTCTTCTTGTTCAAAGATTATTCTAGGTCCTTTGCATCATCTCCACATATATGTTAGAATTGGCTTATCAATTTTTATTTAAAAAAACTACTTGTGATTATAATTGGAAGTGTGGTGTTGAATGCATAGATCAATTCGGAGGAAATTGAAATCTTAGCAGTATCAAGGCTTTCAATCTGCAAGCATGATGTATCTCTCCATTTGTTTAGATCTTTAATTTCCTTCAGGAATGTTTATAGTTTCTACTGTGGATGCCTTATATATATTTTCTTAAATTTATTTCAAAGTATTTTTTGTTTTTGATGCTATGGTAAATAAAATTTTTAAAAAATTGTTTTAAATTTTATTTTCCATTTATTTGCCTGCTAGTGTATAGAACTGAGTTTTGTATATTGGCCTCATGTACTATGACCTTGCTAAATTTACTTATTAGCACCTAATAGTTATTTTATATTTGTCTTAGAATTTTTTTATATAAACAGTCATGTCATTTACAGTTTTATGCCTTTTATTTGTTTTATTGCAATGGTCTCCCATTCTCTTGGGTTCTTTCTAACCTTATGGAGAAAAATGTGTGCAAAGTATAGCCCTCTTTTTGAAACAGGTTTTTTAGTTTTTCAGATTGCAATCATGTTGGCATTTTAGACCCTTAAAAACATCAGTGAGCACAAGGGAACTCTACGCAGGTTTACAATCATTTGTTCCTATCAGTTCCCACACTGAGCACTTTCCCCATTTCCATTCTTGGCCCTGTGGGGCTCTTTGCCATCAGTTTACAATTTAAAGTTGTTCAGGCCTTTTTGTTGTGAAAATATACACTATAATGCTTTTTTTAAAATTTAAACCAAAAAGACTGTGCCAAAAATCAATCACCAATCTAGAAAGCCTGTGGTCATTTGCGTGCTTGATAGAAGGGGCTGAGTCTACACCCTCCATCTAGCTACTTTCTGTGACCGGTGTGGATATTCACGTGACAGCTTGCCGGGAACACCATCTGAATTTTTGAACGCACAGAGCTGAATGGCTGATCCAGGTTTAACCTTGACCTCATCAGCACTACCTTCTCAGCACCATTTCTTGGCTCAGTAGCTCAGTTATTTATTACAAGGGATGAATGAATGCAGTGTTAGTGTCTCCTTGGGGCTTTTGAACTCATTTATCTATTCAACCTTTTATAAAAGGTAAAGACGAGAAAAAGGTAGACCAGAGGAGTTTTGCATTATTAAAGATTGTCTGGTTTCTCACTGCATGTTCTTCACCGCTTTTTGCTGTTCCACAGTTCTAAAGACTACAGTTAAGTTAGCACAGGGTTCTTAACATAATGGCATTGGTTTTAGTAGATCTTACGCAGAATGGGATCGGACTTAGAAAACAAAGCTGTAAGGCAGTGATTTGGGTGAGCAGCAAATTCTGGCTCTCATTGTTCATCATCAGAGCAGTTGTCAAACCTGTAGCCTGGAATCCCTGCACCCGTGGAACACGTCGGAACTCCAGGAATTCTAATTCCTGAACCAATTGTGAGGATGCATGTCTGATGCTTAGCCTAAACCAAGGGGCAGAATATTTGCAACTGGGGTAATCCTGGAGAAGAATCTAGGTCATTTTCCTGCCATCATTCAAACATACTTTTTTATCCTTCCCAATGATAGTGCTAACTACCATTTATAGAGCATTAATGTGACCAAAATTGTGCTAAGCTGGTATCTTCATTCTCTGTGAATGAAGGTACTATTAACCTAACTTTACAACTGGGAAAACTCAGATGTAAAGAGATAAAGTAAATTCCATAAATTAATTAAGCTAGTCCATGGAGCAACTGGGATTTGAACCTAAATCTGTCCATCTGATTCTATTGTCTTTGCTCTTCATCAAGATTTGACAAAGTACTTCTGTAAAGGGAAGATAGTAAATATCTTGATCTTTGCGTGGTCTCTGTCATGTATTCTTTTTTCTTTAACAACTCTTTAAAAAGGTAGAAGTCATTTGAAATCACAAACCACACAAAAACAGGTCATGGCCAGATTTGGTCCAGATTTGGCCCGCAGGGCATAGTTTTCTGACCCCTGCTTTTAATCAGTACATGTGCTTTCTCAGGATGTGAAAAATCACTGTCTCCAATGGAAAATTGCCAGAAAATCCAACGGGCCTGGGAGAGGTAGCAGGATTACTGCAGGTGCCGTCCTTCCTCTGGTGAGATGAAGCTGGGGGTCATTTAACCACCTGACAGCTGTGGTGGGGAAGGGTTCACCTTTCCCTCTGAGATTCTTTCAGGAGTCTCCAGCAGCCTAGAGAACCACAGGCTGGAGAGAAATGCCTCCTCACAGGAGAAGGAAACCTGCGGGGCACAGATTGTCCTGAAGTCTGCCTGACCCTTCTCAACCTTTCTCCTCTTCACCTTCTTGGTAACAATCAGAGCACTATCAGGAACCCTAGAGTCAGTGGCTTTTTATGTTTTTGGTATAATTTATTTCTTTTTCAGCTGCCAAGTGTTTGACTATTTGAGACTCCCATGGTAAATATTTATCTCCAGCCTGGAAGAAGCTCCAGTTTCCTTTGCTGAGCTCACACAGTGTGGCTCTTAGAATGCTGCTGACTATCTCCAGTGGGTGAAGTCCCCAGCTATGGGCTGAACCCCTTCCAGAAAAGGCTGCAGGGCCAACACGCTTCCTGTGACTCCCCGCTGCTCCCATCTAGCTAGCATCTCCACCTCCTCGCCACACGCTTCCCTGCCTGCCCCCTTTCCCTGGCGCAGACACATTCTTTTGCTTGGCAAAAGGAACCTTGTTTCCATGGAAGCCTCATTAAATCTGCATCTTGCTCAGTTTGGGTTTGATCACGGCTGCCAGAAGTATTTTTAGCCCATGCAGTTGCGTAATGAGATGGGGCTTGGGGGAGGGAGAAGAGACAGTATGGACAGAGACAAGATTAGGAGAAAAAAAAAAAAAGAGGAAGGGAAGGGAAACCTCAGGAAGAGAGGGTTTCACCAAAGAGGGGAAGGATGAAGCACTTCTCCTGGGTGGCTGGGGCTGCTAGCTCCATCCTTCAGGAAGCCTGTGGACACTTGCCATGACAGTTGTTCTGGTCACATGTCAGGGGAGCCTCTAATCTCCCTTTCCATGAGCTCAGTTGGCCCCAGCCGAGGTGTCACTTAAGCCAGGGAGTGTGACTGGCTGCTGCTGCTGCTCATGGGTTTCCCCTCCCAGGGAACAGAAGCGGGAGGGAAGGAAGAGCAGCAGAGGCCAGGGCGAGTGCTCTCGGGGTCTGCAGTGAGTAAAGGCCACAGAGTGACTGCAGGGGAGAGAGGGCGTCTCAGCACCCAAGGACAGGATTGGGATGTCAGGCAGGGCACACAGTGTGATTGGTGCTGGAACCTGATACCTAGTCCATCCCTTGGCTACTCAGGTGCTCAGAGCTTTTCTTCTGCTCTTTAGCCAGACTGTGCCCTCACCCGCCCCTGCACTTGAGAGGGCTCTTGATATCTGGGTCGGTTGTTGGAGTTGTTGAAGGGTATGTGTGTGTGTGTGTGTGTGTGTTATGTGTGCATGTGTACATCCGTGTGTAACACAATGAGATAAAAACCACAGGCAGAGATAATAACTAATGTTCACTGAGTCCTTAGTATGGCCACATGATATTTTAGGCATTGTATACATGTTAATTTATTTTTCCTTTCCCTAATTCTATAGACTAGACACTTAGCATCTCTGTTTTACAGAAGGGAAACTGAGGTACAGAGAAGCTGTGAAATTTACTCAAGGTCATGGACCTAATTAGCAAGTGGAGCCAAGTTTTGTGACCAGACCAACTGACTTGAGAATCTGCAGTTCTAAATCAGTAACGTATCCTTGGCCTGCCATATATGCATTTTCAACCACTTTCTCTGCACAGACCCATTTATAGTAACTGTATTGATGAGCTGAAAGCAGTCTGCAGATGTGCTGCTGGGATTTCATTCAACCTCAAAGATGTGGGGTTTTTTTTTTCTTCAAAGGTTTTCTGAGGGCGGTATCCAAATTCATAAAAATCTTTATAGTCAAGATTTTGCAAGCTTCATTCTGACTCTCCTACATTGCTTTTCTTCTCACATTTCCAACTGGTTTTTATCACCTCATCTCTCTTGGGCCCTCATTGCCCCCCAACATGGCTGGTAGGTCTGTGCCCCACCTCCACATCCTCAGGCAGCAGGGGTTCCTCTTCTCATCAGACCCTATAATCCGGCTTCTCCTCCCTTAGGACAGCACTTCATTTTCCACTTTCCTCTCCAGTCACTTCCCTGAGGGGTAGCTCTGAGGGCCTTCCTTTAGCTTTGCAAACTGCTTTCTTCTCTGTCTGCCAGTCTGTTTGATTATTTCTTTTTCAATCTCCCCCTCTTCAAGGACTTGGTGTTCTCTGAAGTTACCAGCTTCCCTCTGTATCCCTCACAAACCCAAAAGTGGAGACGATGAAACCAAAATCCGCTCACAGCCCCACCTGCCATAGCCTCCCCTCTAAATGCTTTCCCTGTTCCGTTTAGGATATGAAAATCATAAGGGACATGTACTAAGGATTTATTTATTATACTATATGCCTCAATCTTTATAATATCTCCATGAGATATGCACCATAAATACCCCCCCCCCCCATTATACAGTAACCTGAGGCACAGAGAGAGAGAGTGATTTGCTCAAGGTCACATAGCCAGTAAGTGGCTGGAACTGTAATGCAAAACTGGACAGTCTGGCTCCAGAACCTCTGCTCTTAATCACCACTCTATATTCTCTTTCACTTGGGAACATCCAAGGGAAAGTTTGAGGTAGGTCAACTGTAATCTTGCACAGTAAAACAGAGGCCAACTGTCCTGGAGCTACATTGGCCTGATTGTTCCTTATCAATGGCTTGTGTTCAGTGATAATCTAAACTCTAAGGTCTTGCCTGGGTACTGTGAGCACTAGCAGGAACTGATAACTGTGATTTTATCAGTGATGTAGCCCATCTAAGGGCAAGGTTGGAAGACCCCACATATATTATCCTGGTCATTCTTTTTAAGTTACAGGAAACAGGAATCCACTAAAGCTAGCTTTCATTAAAAAAAAAAAAAAAAAAAAGTTAAATGCATACAATATAAGGGTATCTTACAGAATAGGACAAACAGGCCTGAGGTGCTGAAAACAGGAACTGGGTCATTGCCAAGGCCTCCCCGAGTTTTCCTCTGGAACCCATTGGTTTCTTACCTGCTTCTCTCTACATCTCTGTCTCATTCCTCTCCATCTCTTCAGATTATCTTTCATTGATTCATCATGCACATGGGGAAATCAGCATCAACACTGCCAAGTATACACATACCCTCATTTCAGGCAGCCATGGTGTCCTTAAAACTCCACATTCCAGGGAGAAAGTGTGGGTCAGGGGCCCAGGTGAAGGGTAGGGAAATAGGAAAAATGACATGGCTGCCAGGCCCATGGGCAACAGGGAGACCAAGCAGGAAGCCGTCATGGTCCAAATGACTGAAAAGTCAAGGCAGAAGTAAGTCATGTCCTTTTCACAGACGGAAAAACTGAGGCACAGAATGAGTCTGGCTGGGGGATTCAGATCTCTGCTTTTTGTGTCAGTACTAGGTCTACCAGACATGATATCCATTCTCAACATGAAGTGTGTGTTTCCTCTACTTTTTCCACTGGTCGGCTAGCGGGGGTTCTGGGCCCCTCTTAGGATAGACTCAGTACTAGAGCCCCAGAAAAAAAGTACCCAAAGTGAAGTTCTGAAAGAGCTCAGACTCTGGAATAAGGATACCTAGGTTCTGGGACCAGCTCTCTGCTGATTGTTGTGAGGTGCCCTTACAACAGGGCACCACAGGGCTAACACTGAGTCCTCCTGGGTTTAAATGCAGGTCTCCAGAGCCTCCATTCTTTTTACCATGTGACAAATTGCCATAAACCTCACTACTACCCTATGAGATTAGTGCTTTTGGACCCATTTTACAGATATGCAAATTGAGACCCAGATGGTCAGCCACTAGTTCAAGGTCACACAGCTGTGCCAGGATGTGAACACAGCTCTATCTGATTCCTTAGAGCAACTCATGATACTCTATTCCCTGTTTCATTTCTTCATCTGTCAGATGGAAATGATCATGCCCATCTCATGGATATTGTAGGGAGGAAATAAAAACAGATAAAAGAAGATAAAGTGCTCTAAAAATGTAGGCAACCCCTGCAGATGGTAATTATTTCTGTTGTTGTCACACACCGGCAGCCCCGGGGCTTTGCTGAGCTGTAGCAGCATGGGGCTCCTCCCGGCCAACAGCAGGGGGAACAGTCTGTCTTCATCCTGAGCCAGGCTGACAAAGTGAGTCCCACTCTCCCCGCCACCCCCTCCTCCTGCCCAGGAAAGAGCGGAGCTCATGCCGTATCCTCCAGTTGTTGGGGAGAGGGGGGATGCAGAACCTAGAGTTTGGGTCTCAGCAGGTTGAGGAGATAAAGAGATGGTTCCCCCCCCAACCCCAAAAATGTATTTTTGAAATATTTTTATTTGTGGATTCAGGTTTGCATGCACGTTTCTGCCAGAGATATAAGATCTCTCAATGATGAGGACTGTTTGTTTTATAATTGAGGGATGGGAAAGGAACTGTCAGTTACTGAGTACCTACTGTATACTAGACAGCTTTCCTGGACAATAGGACTGCTAGTCATCCTTGCAATGTAATATGGGCTTTACTATCCCCATTTTACAGACTGGGAATATGACCCAGCAAGGTTGTGTTCCATGTGCTAGTTGTGGTGGCAGGGCTGGTATTTGAACCTAGGTCTCTAAAGCCTCTGTCTTTCTACCACAGCTTCCCAATGGAGGGGAGGCATGGACTGGGTGTTAGAGACATACCTTTCCAGTTAAGCAGACTGGGAACCTTCTGAAAGCTATTTTTTGCAAAGGTCAGCAAGGAAGTAAGCAGAGTGGGAGCTGGATGAGCCCCCAGGCAGCTTGGCCGTGCTGGCCGATACTATCTGACCAGCTTTTATCACCAGGTCACAGATAAGGCTGGCTGTGTTCTACAGAGGTATCCTAGATGTTGCACAAACTGGTGGGAGCCTGCGAAGAAATGGTCTATTAAGTTTCACAGAGGTTCAGCCCAACTCGTTAGCTAGGGCAGGTACCTGGGGCCATGTTCCAAGTGATGGAACAGGTAAGCAGGAGACTTGGGATACTTTTTCATGGCCAAATGCTGAGCTGAGAGGATTTCTGAGCAGTGGCAGAGGGAGAAGTGTCCAGAGCTTTGTTTGGCATTGCAGCCAGGAGGAGAGAACAGAAATAAAGCAGAAGTCGGCATGGGAGGGCTCACCTCAGCTCCTTGATGAAGGTGCATTGAGCCAGCTCTTGAAGCACTTGACCCCACCTTAGGCCATGTGTTCAGCAAAGTAGAACTGTCAGCCCTGCAGTGGCCTCTGTGTTTAGAGAAGGGCCTAACATGATTCTTCTAAAACAGGATTTGGCAACAACAACAAAGGGCTACCGTATGTGTTTTCATATCTTATCCTCTCAATAGTACTGTGAGTGCTGTGAGGCAAGTCTCTCCACTTAGCAAATAGGGAGAGCATGACCCAGAGAAGTCAGGTTGCTTTTCCAGAGCTATGCAGCTCATAAACAGTGTCCATCTCAGCTGTCTTCTTTCCCATGTTCAATGGTCTGTGTACCATGCAAATAGAAAGCCAGCCGGGTAGCCACATAGGCCATCATTGAGTATGCATGCTAGGGTCTCTCTCATTTTGTGTTTCAGGGCTATATTATAGAAGAGGTAATAATTCTTGGTTAGACAAGAAATAATTAGCCAACACTTCTGCAGGATGGTTGATCAAACACCAACAGAGCTAACTTAGACCCAAATAGATGCTCAGAATGTGTATGGAGTCACAACTTCACTGTACAGTTCTAAGGTGTGATTCTCATACTCCTATCATAGTATGACATGTGTTCACTCTCACCTCAGTCACTGATTCCACATTACAACAAACACAATTTCAGGCTTTGAACTAACAATGGCTAGGTTTATGAGGCCCCTTTTGAATGCTGAACCCTGAGTGAGCAACTAGAGCTAGAGACATTAAGAAGATGGTCAATATTATTTTGCCTACCTTTTGCATTCACTTTAGAGAAAGGGGGATTCATTGGCTCAGATAAGCAGTCCCAGAGCTGACCACAGCCAGGAATTCAGATGCCTCCAGGAGTCTTTCTGTCTTCTCCTTTCATGCCAGCTTTCTTCTGATAGACTAGTTCCCTCCATTGGGCTGGGGATATGGCTGAAAGCAGCCATCAGGCTCACATCTTTAGCTTAAACATTGGAGATGGACTACCCCTCTTGTGTCAGAGAGCACTTGGACCATTCACTCTTTCAGGGAGGGTAGGATATGTAAGAAGATGGCAGCTCACATTTGAACCATTTGATTAGAATTGGAGGAATGAACATACTGCAGAGAAGATGGTTGGAGGAAAGACGTTTACCCTCTAGGTGAAAAATAATACCCAGTCCTTGACCTGAAGGAACTTTCAGTCTAGTGTGGGGTGTGGGCATGGACGAGTAAGTCAGCTGCTATAACACAGTGCCATAAGCTCTGTGACACAAGAGCCTTGAGTGCCAAAGGAGGGGCATCCATGTGGGTCTGGATTGTGGTGAAGAGGGGCATCAGGAAAGCAATACAGGGGGGCTGAAGGACACTCGATGATCGGGAATCATCCAGGTGTACAAGGGAGGAAGAGCTTTCCAGACATAAACAACCGCATTAGCAAAAATCCAGGAAAGTGTGAGAACTTGGGAAAGGCAAGTAGCTGAGTATTGTTGGAAGCCCAGGTGAAAAAAAGGAGGGTGGTTAAGGCCCTGATGTTAAGGATAGAAGAATAAAGCTTCTTTGAAAATATTGGTGGAATTAGGATCTCAGGGACCCTGAAAGAATCTGTTTAGAGTAGGATCAGAGAACAACCTGAACAAGGTATACAGGTTGGGAGGTGTTGGAGAGCAAGTAACATGGTGAGAAATGTTGGCTTGAAAACTGAATCTATAACATGATGATTTTTTAGAGAATCTTCCTCTGGGAAGATAGAAAAATCTCAGATCGTCTCAGTAACTAATGAGCTTCCTTGTACACATAAAATCTTAGTAAATACATTTATGAGAATGATGGTGAGATAGGCAGAGTCGATCGCAGTGTAGTTTATAATTAGTGGTTACTAACTTAACATTAACTTAGCATATTCTTTGGGTCATGCTTTTAAACATGATTTTAAAAAACTAAAGGTCAGTTAAAGTTTGAAAAAAATATTGAAGGAGGAAGATTATGTTACCTCAGGTTAAAAAGGAGCATGGGGGATGGTGTCTCAAATTATCCAAAGCACCAAACTGCCCATTAGGATTCAAGAAAATGGTGTGTAACCCAGAAATGAGCTATGTCCTATGGAATGCGATAAGTACCAGACATTCATAAGATTGGAACTGATGTAGAATTTTCAGGTGCCAGTTACAAGAAAATGAAATGAAATCTAATAAAGGAGAGTAGAAATCAAGGGAGAGTAATATATTAGAGAAAGTGAGGAATAATGGTTTTATGAGAAGGGGGAAGAGGCAGGAAGAGCAGCTCTTTTAGCACAGGAGCTTTCACCTCTCCTCCCCTCCCTCTTGCAAAAAAAAAAAAAAAAGTGGTTTGTTTTAACTGAAATGGCTATAAGGCAGATTTTTATATAGGGAAAAGAGCTCTTTTATGCTGACTTCCATCATAAAACCAGAGCTCTGCTGCCATAAAATAAAATCTCATAATAGAATGGGTCGAAAACTTGCTATCCTGCAGAAATAAAGATGGCAGCCCACTCAATGCCATGCTGGGCATGATTGTACACAAGCTATGCATCTCCTGCTGGGTGTTGTAGCTACTGCCCAGCAGTTCATATTTCCATTGCAGCTATTTTCTGCACATTCTGAGGTTGCTGAAATCCCTCTCCCATCAACAACTGATCTTTAGCTTAGTCTAGGGATTGTTAACTTGGAGCCCAAGAGACCTTTAGGGAACCACTAGCTGGGTTTTCCTAGGGTCTGTGAAACCTCCAAAATTATATACAAAATATTGTGTGTGAGTGTGCATGGTTTTCTGGTAAAAGGTACCTGAATTATCAAAGCAGGTCATGACCCCCCCCCCAAAAGCTAGGACCCATTCCTTAGAACAAAGAGGGTTTTTGCTACACTTAGAGACTTCCAGATTTGACCAAATTTGACCAGCTCACACAACTGTGATGCACTTTTACATTTCAACAGCAGGTCTACAACTAGCTGTACAAATTCATCAAGGATATAATGTAGTAATTCTATAAGAATCAGAAATGTAGTGTATTGAATTTACTTAGAATAAGGAGCACTATATACAGGTTCTTCCGAATGACCAAAGATTCTGCTCTTGGCAGGAAAGAACATTATCAGATTCACGAAGTACCATTATATTTATATTTCAGCCCTGAGAAATAATTGTGATTTCACTAAGTAAAACCTTTATACTTCATATTGGAAAATGGTGGCTGATTTTGGCTTCTAGGGGTAAAATGTAGCCCTTGTGGAGTGCCAAAGCACTGCACTTTCATCTACTAACAGGACTGAACTTTTGAAATTGACAAGTAGGCATAAAGATGTGCCCATATTATGCGATATGTTTCAGGGTTCACAAATACTTGAAACAGAAGAGAAGAAAATTCAGAACACAGAATTTCTTATGGAAAATCAGCTTAGAGGAGGCAAGAGGGAGAGTGAGCAAGAATATTTCTGGCAAAATGTGGATGGATCAATAGACAGCCAATGTTAATCAAAGAAATTATCTTCAGGGGAAAAATAGTAGAAGTCGATTGAAAAATAATCATCATGCCACATAAAAACAGCCAACAGAAGTCACAATGGCCTGATTGTGTGACGAGGTAATTAATAGCTGGAGTTAGCAAAATATGCTCCAAAAAGAAAGAAGGAGTAGTTAGGGGGGTAAACATACACACACACATACACACACAGCAGATCTTCAAAATTCAAAACAATGGAGACAATTATTCAGAAAACTGAGGAAAAAACTCACTTAGACCTGAATTATTTGGATAATTGGCAGTATTTCCTTCATGAAGAAGCCTCTGTCTTCTGCCCTTCCCTCTGTGGAGTCTATATTGGAGATAACATCTATGTAGCTTGCTTCAAAGATGTCTTCTCTGTGTATAAATCCCAAATCTGTGTCTGTTGGGCTCTGTTTCCTTGCATATACCCATAATCTCTCCATCAGCCTGCCCAAATTGAAAGCATCATTTTCATTCACCAAAACCAACTTCTTCTCCTCTTCTAGAAGTCCCTCTTTCTAGTCATTGTTCCATCACTCTCCCAGCTTCTTCACCCAGTATGAAACCTTAAATTTATCTTTTACTTTGTCTTATCTCCCATTTCTGCATTCAAATTTTTTTTCTCATACATTCCTTAATTAATTGATCAGTTTCTCTGTTCATTTCCCAAGCACGTATGAACTCCTGCTACATTCTGGAAATTGTGCTTGTTGCTGGAGATGGTCTTGTAAACAAACAATTTCAACTGAGTATAAGTGTTATCACAGAGGCAAGCACAGAGTGCTGGAGGAAGACATGACTCACCAGACCAGTCCAGGGAGTTTGAGAAAAGATTCTCAAAGAAGGTGATATCTGAGATCCTGAGGCTGTGTTGGAACTAGGCAAGAAAGAGGGAAGCAACCACATTCCAGAAAAGGTCCTTTTACAGCATACTAAGAAGTTTGGAGGACAGTGAAGAACCATTAAAAAGAGAAGGAGGGGCCTAATGAGATTTGCAACTTGAACAGATGGCTACAGCTGTGTTAGGAGAATGAAACTAAGTGGGCACAAATTAGGTCAGGGAGATGAGTTAGGAGTGTGTTACTGGAATCCAGGCCAGAAGTGATGGCAGCTGATGAACGTGAGTTCTATGGGAGAGTGAAAAAAAGGAATTGTACTCACAGGCTGTAAGTAGATAGAAACAACAGAATTGGAAGTTGGGGTAGACCAGAGAGAGGGATTCAGGATACAGGAATGAAAGGATAGTGGTATGGTCCACTGACATAAGGATTAAAAGGAGGAGAAATAGCTTTGATAAAGAATATAGGTTCAGCTTCGGAATGTGTGAATTTTTATTTGAGATCAAACAGTTCTAAGGGTCGATAAAGCTCAGGGTGTGGACTCAAGAGGAAATGGCTGAAGCAGTGGTGAAGGTCATTAAAGATGAGAAGGTCGAGGGACTGAGAAGTCATCTTGGGAGCACTGACATCACCCGGAATGCTGGCAGAAAGACTGTGAGCCAGGTCTCAACATCTTCAGTGTTGAGGCAACTGACTCAAATGTTAGCAAGCAGTGGCAGGAAGCAGCAGGAGAGGGTTGTTTAGCCTGCTGAGGAAGGGACCGTTACCTGAGGATGGCATGGAGGTCAGAATTATCCCTGACTGATGTAGCTTTGAGGACTGTGCTTCTCAGCCAGCCATTAGGAAAGAAACAGCAGTTATCCATGGGACATAGTGGGCACTGACTTCCCCAAAAAACCTGCCTATGTGGATTCTATTCTTAAGGGACTCCTATCTAGATAAGATGTTTTATTATTTCTCAGAACATCACCAACCAGATAGAAATGTCATCACTTACTTGCTCCACAGCACTTCTGCTCTGGCCATCAGGGTCTACCCACTGTCTGCTGAATACACTTCGTATTTTCTTTTTTCAGTGCTACACTGTTCATAACCTTCTCTCCTCTTCTTCACCCCACCTACCTGAACCTTATGTATTTTTAATGAATACCTACCAAGTGACCATTCTCTTCACTGATTCTATACTTCTCGTAGCATCTGTTCTATAACTGTCAAATGCTACTTATTAGGCACATATATTGCAATCTCTTGGCGGATAAAGAATCAGACTTACAATTTGTAAGCTTCTAGCACCTTTCCATGCATACATATGCACCATGAATATTTGGAAAACTGGTTAGGTAATTTCCTACTTCGAGATGACAGGGGCTGCAAAGTTCTGACCTGTGTGTTTATTTTATAAAATAGGAGTGACAGTACATGGAGCTCAACTCCCATGAAGCAAAAGCATATAAGAGATGGTGCTGAATTTTTTTTCTTTTAGCTCTTGTAGCAATTGTTTTGAATTTGATTTGCCTAAGAGCCAAAATTGTGAATGGCAGCTCAAGTGATTTTTCTGTACATCCAGTAAATGGAATTGAGTATTTGATAGAGAGTAACTGCTTGAGACAGGAAGAAGAGGAGATTGTAGTGCTCGAGATTTTTTTTTTTTATAGCAGAGCAATAAAAAAAAAGTAAAGATAAATGAGGTCAAGTGGCAGATGTCTGAAACTGTTGGACATAAGCTCCTGTGGCCATTGATGGATAGTGTTTATATGACTGCTGGGCCACTGATAGATAGATAATGTGCATCAGTGGCCAATGTTTAGGAAGTTTAAGGAGATGCATGAAAGTTGCATGGCAACTCAAGTGCCTTCCTAAGAAAGCCATACTCCTTCAGAGCACCATCTGCCTGTCTGCCTGTTCTCTATTCTTCACATCAAACTGTCTTTTCTCATTTTTACAATGGTTATCAGAATAATACTCTAGCCCGTACTTTGGCCAGGACATCTAGAGATAGGATAATCGTGAATTATTTTTCCTTTTGGGTAATGATTTAAAATTTTTGTTAGATGGCTAGAGATCCTTGAAGCATTTTTGTTTTCTTGAATAACCATCAAAGATGGTGGGACCTGTGCTTTGAATAGTGGTACCTGTGGAAGCTGACAGCAGCAGCAGCCCCCAGGTTCCAGTCAGTCAGGACCTCTGGAACTGCAAAAGGCTCATCTACTGACAGCCCATCCCCTTCCGTCCAGCACTGCCAGCTCGGCACTATCTCCATGTAGTAGGGGATTTGGCTCATAGAATCTGAGTCAGACTCAGCAAACAGTGGATGCAGATGCATTCCCAGAGTAGAGGGCTTGGCATGGCTTGTTTTAAGTTGAAGGAAATAGGAAAACTTATCCTACTGTTCTTGAAACTCCAGAATTTCAGGGGGACACAACCATTCAGCCAGTAAGAGAGTATATTGCTAGTACCTAGTACTAGTACCTAGTACCTCATCCATTTGTAATGAGGGTTGAACAAGATGGGTTGAAAGTACTTAGCACAGT
This sequence comes from Eidolon dupreanum, assembly GCA_028627145.1. Classification (NCBI taxonomy): domain Eukaryota; kingdom Metazoa; phylum Chordata; class Mammalia; order Chiroptera; family Pteropodidae; genus Eidolon; species Eidolon dupreanum. The sequence continues at coordinate 20,915,033 of CM053509.1, forward strand.
GTTTGGCACAGAAGAAACACTTGATAAATGATGGTCGTAAAGAAGCCAGAGAGATTCAAAGGTGACAGTGGATGACAGAGGCCAAACTCTCCTTTCTCACCTAAAAGCAAGTTTAATTATCTCATGTGAAAGCCAGTGCAGTATGGCGGTTAAGGACCATGGACTGTGGAGGTAGACCACTTCAGTTCAAAGTCTGTCTCTGTCATTTATCAGCTGTGTGACCTTAGGCAAGAGACTTAACCTTCCTGTGCCTCAGCTTTATCACTTCTAAAAGAGGATAATAAATGAAATAATAGTTTCTGCCCTGTTGGGTTGTGGAAATTCGATGAGTTAATCCATTAAAGCAGTACCTGAAACAGTACCTGGAATATATTAAATTATATGTAAGTATTAACTGTCATTATTATTATTATTATTATTATTATTACTTTTAAATGATAGGTGGTTTAGGACATAGAGGAACTTCATAGTTTTTGAGGTCCTTCCCAGTTTCATAAATCAGACTGTTTGCACTGTAAATATCTGCTTAGATGTTTGCCTTCCCCAATTCTGTGAATTCTGTGAATTCTAAAAGAGGAGTGAAACTGTTTTATTCATCTCTGTGTAGCATAGCATCTTATTATGCTATAACATTTATGACATATAAATGCTTGTCATTTACTAGGTACCAAACACAGTACTAGGCATATTGTATGGATTCAGTCAATGTGGGTCAATGTAGGTGGGGAAGTGGGCAGGTTAAACGTGAGAGAAGGGCCTCAGGGGCATCACACTAACTAATCACCGACACAAACTAAAAACATTGTTGTCCAGGAGAAATCAGGTCAATATTTCATTAGTTTCAGTACCAAAAAAAAAAAAGAAAAAAAAGCCCAAGTAGGATGTGTGGAAGGAGAGAGGAAATTATCAGCTGCTGGCATGTGTATTACTACTACTACTACTACTACTACTACTACTACTACTACTACTACATGTTTTATTTGCTTGCATGTGGTATGTTCATTTAAGAGTACATGGAAAATGGGGTGCCAGTCCACTCTCCTCCCCAACACTAGAGCTCAGAGAAATTGCCACATACGGGAATCTGTAAGCTATGAATTTGGCTATGAGGGCTTCTAGGTCGCTCTTTCTCAACATTTGTGATCTGTGTCATGCTAAGTTCTTTGGGGGGTAAAAAACAATGTCATACTCATGTTTGTAACTCCTTCAGAACCTAACACCTATCACATACTTTGTCCATAGATGCTCAATAACCATTTACGAATGTAACTGAATTTCTGAAGTCCAGGAAGCACTCACCTTTTCTCATCTCTTCCTACTACACAATTTGTCCAGCCATTTCTTCGCTTCTATCATCTACCTTACAAAGAACATGTAAACATTTCCCAGGCATCTTCTTCCTTCTCCACTGCTTTTTGTCTTTCAAAAACTTCAAGTCCATTTGGGAAACAGAATTCTAGAAATCTAGAGACCTACGACTCTACACACTCTGTAATAGTTTTCTAACCTGAGGCAGGTCCCTAATTTCTCTCCTCAACTCCATTTCTCCTCTTCCTCAGTGAATACTTTCTGAGTCCTCATTAGGCATATAGCAATTCTGGAAAATATTTCATGTTCCTTTTTCTTAAATGCCGTGCTCCTGGACACCACATTCTCTCTAGAGACTGAACACTGGAGAGAAATGGAAAAGTACTTTGAAAGTGTGTATGTGCGGAAAATGCTAAGTGTTCTGTCTGATTGCTTCAATGACAAGTTTGCTTCTATAGAAACTTGACCAGACAGAGTGTGAGACAAAAATGAAAAGGCAGAAATGTGTTAAGCTTGGCTGAAAAATGACCAACAGGGTGAAAAGATAAGATAACTACCCACCCACAGGATTATCTATCCTTAAGCCCCAGAAGGTTGACAACAACAACCATTGAAAGGACTCTTAATAGAGGTATGCTAAAAAAAAAGCGACTTTACAGCCACTTTTAGGAAGCAGGATAGGGAAGTTTGTGAAACAGAGAAGATAGATACCTAAGCATGTAGGACACCACCATCTTGGAAAATAACCAGTATGATAGGATCTTATTTAGTGTCATTTAATTCAAACAGATTCAGTGATTAATGACAGTGTTGTCAACAATAAGAACAGCAGTGAGTATATATTGAACATTTTATGCTCAGCAATTTGCAGGAGGATATATCACGTAATCCTTATGTCATCCTTTCACAGATCAGAAAATTGAGACTTAACAAAGTGATTTTCCCAGTGTTATCCGACTGTAAGTGGCTGAGCTGTGACTCAAACGTAGGTCAGTCTAATGGCAAGATCTCTCCTCTCCTATATTGTGCTTTACCTGGTCCATTGAAATAGGCCATCTTCATTCACTGCTTCTGTTTCCTTCAGAATGCCTAGGTATGGACTGGTGAAGCTCATAGACAGGAAGAATAGAGTACTGAAAAGATCGTTGGCCTTGTCATCTGAAGATGTGAGCCTAATCTAGGCAGTACAATTTATCAGCTGTGTGACCTCAGGTACATCCCTTCACTCCACCCTCTCTCAGTTGCCACACCTCTCAAATGGGAGTGACTTTAACTGCATGGACCTCACTGGGCTGTTGTGAGGATAAAAGGAAATAACTCTGTAAGAAGAAGAGCCCAGTGCCAATGCAAAGGAGTACTGGCACTTCCTACCCTTCAGGTATTGAAAATTGTTACTAAGCAATTGAGAACATGAAACATGGTTAATTGTCTGCTGACGGGTGCTATAGTTAATTTTGGCTCCCTTCTTATTCTTCCTTCTCCAAAACTTAAGACATATGCTAACTACCTTTCCAACAGGTTTTGTTTTCCTTTGAGAGAGAGGAAATAGACCAAGATGCCCCAAAATTAATCTTATAATTCCATTCTCAGCAATAAATAAAATGGGGTCCCTGATAACTGCCCTGCCCATCCCACGGGGTAGTGGGGAAACTCTCTAATGGTCATGAATGGGAGAGCATTTTATAAACAGTAAAGGGCGATCCAGAGAGAAGAATCTTAATCAGAGGGCTCCAGGCTTGATGGATTGATTCTTGGAAAACAAATTCTACATATGTGGCCAGAATCTGAGGGTGTTGATAATTCTGGAGAGAGGAGCCAGTCAGTCTTCATAATGGAACAGTAGAAACCAGTCACATTGAATCTGAACTTATGAAAGCTTTAGAACCAGAATCAGCCATCTTTCTTTGGACCATGAGCTCACATCATGAGTTATGGTTAGGTCCTGTCTACTTCCTGCCCCTGTCCTCCTCTCCTTCCTTTCTAATCCCTCCCGGACCCAGGGACAAATGATAAGTAGAACAGATTATGATCTGAAGAAATCATACAAATGGGAAAGGAAGGAATGTATTCAAGAGCATTTCCACCTATATTGAAATGGCACAGGAGGCTGATGAAGTCAGGCTGCCCATCCTCACCTCTCTCTGTGCACACAATTCCTTGGCCTTCTTTAATTTCAGTTTTCCTTTGGTTCAACTTCCTGCTCCTGTATGAATGCTTGATGGCTCAAGCTAACCTCACTCTCCCAAGTGCTGGAGAAACAGAGAGATGTACAACATGGCCATGCCCCCATGAGGCTCACAGGACAGTAAGGGTGAGAGAAGACAGAAATTGTGGGTGCTGGGTGCCAAGTGGTTGGTACAAACTGAAATTGGGACCAGGTTCAGAGGAGGAAGAGGCCCTGTTAACCAAGTCAGTGGGGAAGGTTTCTGGAGGACATGGGACCTCAGCTCTGCCTTAGAGGCAGGACTTACATAGTGAGAGTATTGCAGTCCTTTGTTGTTGGGTTTTTGGGGGTGGGGGTTGTAAATAAATTTTTAAAAGACAAAAAGTGCAATCTGCTGAGAGAGCAGGAAGCAGCAAGGAACAGAATTGGGGAAATAACCATCTTGGAGACATTTCTTCGCTTACCTGATGCAGGATTACCCAAAAGCATCAGCTAAGTAGAGTTTCCCCCCAAAAGAAAAATTAGAAAAAAATTGAAATAATTTGAGATTTAAAAAATAATTTCATTGTGGGAGCTTAATTGGAGTTGTTACACTTATTTTATGGATTAGTTTAGGGTAAGAGTATATATAGGCCTTGGAATCAGACCACTGGGATCAAATCCCAGTTCTGTCACTTGTTAACTGGCTAACCTTGGGCAAAATTAATTTCTAAAGTCTGTTTCCTTGCCTGCAAAATAGAAATGCTTATAGTACCTCATAGGGCTCTGGGAAAGATTAAATGAGCTATTTGTGTAAAGTACAGTGTCTGACCTGGAGGAAGCTATTACTTATAGAGGAAGGGAGCATCATAAGGTCTTTAGAACTTAGAAAAGCTAAAAGTTTCATCCAGCTTTGACCACCCCCCTCAACAGCAGCCTCAGAATCTCTTTCCTTTGTCATATAGTTCTCTCAATCGTCCCATGAGTGAGAAATAAGCCTTCGCTCCCTTATATATTTTTTCCAGACTTTGTGCTTGGCCAGTAAATATATTTTCAGTCCAAATTTCACATGCTCCTTTCGGGCTTTTCACCTGATAAACATCCCTTCTGTTCTCTTGAGTAAAGTAGACTTCCTCCCTACCTGCCCCAGAGTTCCTTGTATAGACATCTGCTCTGATAGGCACTGCAATGACTCTGCTAAGGTCAGACATGGTTGTGGCCTCATCTAGACCTTGATGGCCAGTCCATAGACTAGAGCCCAGAGCTCAGCAACTGGCTGAGGCCCAGAGGGCAGTTAGAAAACCAAAACACAGGTCAGCCTCATTGTTTTGGGATGCCTGACCTCAGGCTGCTACAAATGAGCTTGAGGAATCAAGAGAGGAAAAGAGAAAGAGGTAATGTAATTAATTCTCATCTTCCAATTTTCTGACTCAAGAGTTGCAACCTTACCTCCAGTTGAATTAGTATTTATCAGGACCTCCTGGGGTGTTTGTTCAAATGTAATTTCCTAAGCACCACCCCCAGATCTACTGAATCAGAATCTGGGATTGGTACCTGGGAATCAGCACTTATATAGTTATCCCAGATGTTTCTAACATGGGTGCTCCCACCACCGCACTTTGAGAGGGGCTACCTAGAGCTCTCTCTCCCTACAGGTGAGGTCGGAGGGGAGGTTATCCAAGAGGGACCCTCCACTTCAACTGCAGCACCTCTGATTTTCTCTGCTGTGCCGGGTTGCACTTCTCTGTAGGTTTCCTTTATCACACACATTTTCTTCAGCTTAAGAAAAATGGCTTTGGTAGCCATTGGCATATTGGAAAGAACATTAGAAGGTGGCCTGGGTTCAAATCCCTACACTGCCATTTACCAACTGTGTGACATTGGGCAAATAGCCAACCTCTCTGTGTCATTTCCTCATGTGAAGATAATCCCCTACACCATGCCATTTTGAGGATCCAGTGAAATGATGTGTAACAGCTTTAGGAACACTGGATCATTCTGCAGTGCAAGTTTTTACCATCGGCTATGAGTCTGCCATGCCCACATTCAAATCCAGTAAGTATGTGGTGTTTTGCACATGAATAAAGGAGCCTTTCCTTCCTTCCTTTCTGCCCTTGTGCAACTTGGTTACCCCATGGACTGAATCCATGATAAGACTGGGCTGTAATGTGGCTCCACGAGGCCTTGGTGTTTCTTCCTCCAAACCCTCAGAGCTGAGTGGGACTATATAAGAGTTCCCACACTTTCTTCCTGGAAAGAAGTCTAGTTTAAGCATCTTCTACACTCCAACATCATGATGTCATTCCTCCACCCAATCTTATCTGCTGCCTCCTAACTTGACTGATAGAAAAACCATTCGAGGAAGGCTCCAGGAGCCAAGGATGTGGCTGGGCCAGGAGTGTAAGCAGTTTTCATCAGTCAGTCCTCTTTTATCTCCTCTTTCCTTAAGAGCTTTAACTAGGCAGCGCCTCCCCCTATCTCTCGGTGGCATCTCCTGATGGAATGCACAGGCAAGGGTCCTCAGGGAGCACCAGCTCACCAGGAGCAGGCCCAGTCAGATCCACTGATCTTCATGGCTGAGCTCCATCCTTCCTTTTAGCCTGTCCTCCCTGCCTCCCTCCTCACCATCACCATAGCAACACAGTGGTATAAAAAACAAAAGAGCTAAGGCATCTAAATATAGTCTGAGTGTCAACACTTCCAGCATGGAGCCTAAAACGTAAGGGGTGACAGCTAGAAGCATCCAAAGGATGAGCGGCAGCCAGAAGGGGGATGAGCCAAGGAAGGGTCAAGGATAGAAGAGGACAGGGAATAGTCATTTAGTGAGCCTGCAGCCTCTGTCTGCTCATTTAGCCCCCACACCTGACATGAATGCTATCTTCTTCATATTACTGATGAAGACACAGAAGCTCAAAGAGGCTAAGAACTTGGCCAGAGTCATGCAGCTGTAAGCAATAGAGCTCAGATTTTATCTGACATCTCTGGGACCCAAGAGTTCACGTGTTTTTCCTACTATACCACATATACAGATGTAGGCGAGAAGGTTTGCTGAGGATGCTGAGTTTTTTGAGAAGGTCAAATAAATAAGTGAAGGCCAGACCTCCACTAAACTTTTGAATGAAATTAGGTCTAGTGAGGTGGGGATGAGTAGAGGAGGGCAAATATATGGCTTCTACCTGAGTAGCCCCTGTGTGCTCCTCAAGGGCTGGGGAGAATGAGGGGGAGTGTTGGTGAGATTGCATGATGATATGTGGTGGGATTGAAGGCCCTTATAATGCCCTAAAATGGAACTTAAACCAGTGCAAGAGGGGCATGATCAAACCAGAGAATGCTCACTGTGGTTCATACTATCACTCATTCCCTCATTTATTCATTCAACAAATATTTTTATTAAGCATCTGACATGTGTTTAACTCTGGAGATATGGAGACAACTAAAACAAATACAACCTCAGCCCTTGTAAAGCTTAGGACAGTGGGGAAGACAAATAAGGAAATAATTACATGGTTGATTGATTTTTTACAACTGTGACATGTACTGTAAGTACAAAACAGAAGAACATCACTTTCTTGATGGTATAAGTGAAAGGGAAATGCCCAAGCTCTTACAAATAAAAAAATCCACTCGGTCAGTTTTAAAGGTGATGTGCATATTCAAGGTGAATACCTTACTAATGTCCTAGCCTGGACCATAGGCCCATGTGATCAGTGCCCTCCACAAATCCATTCTGTGCCTTGTATCTTCATAATAATTATGAAGTCTATCTGATAGCCATACAGATGAGGCTTTTACAACCCAACAAACTAGACTCAAATGCAATCTGACAGTAAGGAAATGTATTATGGCTTCTTCCTATAGCCCTTGGTGTCAGTGGCATCAAACTGAGTGTGTGATATGTAGGCGAAGTGAGTCAAGCTATGGTCTTGGCTCCTTAGGGTTAGCAAGAGCAGCATGGGAAGTGCCTGTGAATGAAGCAGAAGCAAAGGGGAAGGGAGTAGGCATCAAAGTTGTGAATTTCTGTGGATCCAGAGCTTTTCCAAACTCCCCACAAGGCAGAAAATATGGGGGATGCTGTATGAATGAGCTAGAATTAGGTAATATAAAGTGTGTGGAGCCCTTTAGCTGTTCAGAGAAATGCCATCTAAATACAGTGTTCGCATTAAAGATGATGCTACAGCACTCTATTTATAGTGCTCTACTACTGACCTGCCAGCTCTTTCCCAGGGTTGCGGTACGCATGAATGGGCAAGATCAGGGGAATGTGCTTTGAAATCCTTGATTAAAAGTCCTACAGGCAGATACAGAATTTTAAAACTATTATATTATTGTCACTGTTATGTTTTCTTTTATCACCCCAAAGTGTCATCACCTTCCACTTCAGGTGAATGGCTCTGCTTGACTGTTGCGTGCCATCAGAAATGCAGCAGCCTACAGATGTGCAGTATAGACAAATATGTTTTTGACTGAGGGCCCAGAGGCATTCTGGGCTGGCTCCTGTCAGCTGTCCATTGCCTCTCTGTGAACCCAGGCTTTCCCAAGCTCATTTTATTTACAACACTGAGACAGGAATATGCAAATGTCATGCTCAAAATAAGTGTTGACAGCAACTCTTCTGACCCTGAACCGGGTTGAGGGGTGGCAAATGAGGAAGGGCAGATGTATTATGAAAGGGCAACAGACTCTTATCACCACTTGACCGTACTTGGCAACCAGAATAAGGGAGCGTAGCTCAGGAGAAGTCATTGAGGTGGGGCCAGGGTGGGAAAGGAACTTTAAAAATTGGCACAGATTGGGACTACAAAATCAGATTCTTGCATCTCTGGGAAAAGGAAAGGGTGTGGATGGAGAGCTTATCTGTCAACAAGAGCAGCCAGGATCAAGCTAGAAGAAAGTGAATTCAAATGCTGCTTCCACCCACTTGACCTCTCATGGAGAACTTCGCTTCCTCCAAGGTTGAGGAGCCTTTCGTAGGGACAAACTGATACCATTGGTTCTTCCTCACATACTCCCGCATGGAGATCAGACAGGCCCCTTGCAGGCCCTTCTCTAACCAATGGGATGAAAATATGCAAATAAATTGCCTCCGTAACCACCCTCTGAGCTCCCACCCTAGGAGAGAACAAAGAGCAGTGTTGGATAGTAGAGAAGGTTACCCTCCGACGGTCATGCAGCTAACATGGGGCAGCAGGTGCAGGGGAAAGATAATCCCCATTTCCAAACAGACTTCCTAAGACAGGCCAAGGTCAATATGCAGTGATATGAAAATGAGGAATGACATTGAGGAAATACAAGCCCTCTCTGGGCCTACCTGTTTATCTGTAATTCTTCCCCAGGCGAGACCATGGAGTTCAGAAAATTCCCTGCTTGGTTCCAAACCAGCACTTGTTAAATTTCCAATTATCTTGCCCTCTTTGGACCCTATCCTGGAAACTAAGGAATTGATCATCTTTTTATTGGTTGCTCCAATTAGAACTTAACAGGCCATCATCAAATTAAGTGACATTTATGACTGCTTATTTTTTAATGTTTACATATTTTATCGAGATGTAATTGACATGACATGTAACATTATAGTTGTTTCAGGTGTGCAACATGATAATTAGATATATGTATATTTTGCAAAATGATCACCACAGTTAAGTCTAGTTAATATACATCACCACACATATTACAATTTTCCTTGTGATGAGAAATTTTAAGATCTACTATCTTAGCAACCTTCAAGTATGCAATACAGTATTATTAACTGTAGTCACCATGTTGTACATTACATGTCAGGACTTATCTTTTTTATTATTAAATTTATTGGGGTGACATTGGTTAATAAAGTTTATAGGTTTCAAGTGTACAGCTCAATAATACATCATATGTATATTGCCTTGTGTGTTCACCACCCAAAGTTAAGTTTCCGTCACCTTATATTTAATTCCCTTTACCCTTATCTACCTCCCCCACAACAATCCTGTTTCCCTCTAGTACCCACTAAACTGTTCTCTTTGTCCATGAGTCTCTGTTTGTTTGTCTTGTTCATTTGTTGCTTTCAGTTTTATATCTCACATATGGGTGAAATCATATGGGTCTTAACTTTTTCTGTCCGACTTCTTTTGCTTAGCATGATAATCTCAAGGTCCATCCATGTTTTCACAAATGGCAGTATTTCATCTTTTGTTATGGCTGAGTAATATTCTATTTTATATAGGTACCATGTCTTCTTTATCCAGTCATCTATCAAAGGGCATTTAGGTTGTTTCCATGTCTTGGCCACCATGAATAATGCTGCAGTGAACATCAGGGTTCATGTGTCTTGACAGATAAATGTTTTCAAATTTTTCAGATAGATACCCAGAAGAGGATTTGCTGGGACTTATTTTATAACTGGAAGTTTGTACCTTGTGACCAACTTCACCCATTTTGCCACCCCCACCCCTGGCAACCACCAATTTATTTTCTTACCTATGACTTCATTTTTTCCCCCCACATATAAGTGAGATAATATGGTATTCGTCTTTGTCTGTATGACTGCTTATTATATGCCAGTTACGATGCCGTGAGTTTTACTTGCATTGTCTCATTTAATCCTCTCAAAACCCTATGAGATAGGTTTAATTATTGTACCCATCTTCAGACAAGAAAAGTGAGTTTTACAGAGAGTAAGGAATTTGCCAAAAGTCCTAAAACTCTTAAGTACTGAATCCAGATATCCCCAACCCTAAGGCCCATACTCTTAACCACTAAGCGACAGGGCGGATGATTATTTTCATGACATCTGTCACCAGAAGGAATCATGGAGAATATGCCAACTGAAGTCATGACTGAATAATTGAAGTGACAGCAGAACCAGGTTCTAGCCAAGGTGACTCTTTTTATGCATGTTTTAAAGGCCAAAGGAGCCTAGATTTGTTTGGGATGGGAGAGAGGAGTAATTAAGTGATCTTTTTGTAAGAGTAGCCCAGTAACAGTACAGTGAAGGGAGTAATATGCAAAGAATAGAGACGAGCCCTGTGTCTGCCGTAGCACTCCTACCAGTACGATCACATGTTAAGTGTTACATTAGGTTCTGCAGTCAGTGTCTGGGTCAAATTCTGGCTTCTCCATCCAGTAATATTTATTAACCATTCATTCATTCATTGAACAAATATATATTGGGTACTGTCTATGAGCCAGAGTGCTGTTCAAGTGCTGTTGAATGAGACAGTCATGGTTTCTGCTCTCAAGGAGCTTGTGTTCTGGTGAGGAAAACAGACCAGAAACAGATTAACACAGATAAACAAACAAATAAACGAGATAAAAATGAAAGAAGTGATTTGATGGAGAGTAGCTAAAGACTCAATCAGATTGGGTGGACAAGGAAGTAACATGTAAGCTGAGATATTTAAAAAGGACCTGGAGATAAGAATATCTGAAGGAAGAAAGTTCCAGGCCAAGGAAACAGCTAGTACAAAGGCCCTGGAGCAGGAATGAAGTTGATTCATTTGAGAAAACAGAAAGAAGGCACAGCTAGGGCAGTGGGTGGAGGAAGAGTGGTCGAACGTGAGCTGGGAGCCAAGCAAGGCTGAGCTTTGCAGGTTCTGTCAGGTTTTCAGTGTGGTTCCTGGACCAACAGCATCTGCATCAAGGAACTTGACCAAAATGCAAATTCTCAGGCCCCACGCAGACCTCCCCATTCAGAAACTCTGGAGATGGGGCCCAGCAGTCCCTATTTTATCAAGCCCTCTTGATGATTGTGAATATGCTAAAGTTTCAAAACTCCTGGGGTAGATTACACAGTTTTAATTTTATTCTAAGTGCAGTGGGGACCTACTGAAGGTTTAAGTGGGAGTGTGGCATATTATGATTTTCTTTAAAGCATTTTAAAGAGCATTCTGGCTGTTCAGAAGGGAATAGACTGTAACAGGGCAAGAGAAACAGAAGCAAGGAGCCAAATGAGGTGGCTATTGCAAGGGTTCTGGCCAGAGGTGACAGTGGTTAAAGCAGGGTGGTCTGGCAGAGAGGAGAGGTAGACTACACCTGACAAAGCCAGGGAGGCAGAAGCTAGGGCCACAGAGAACTGGCTGCCATCTGTTCAGAGCACAGTTCCAAGGCAGTGTCCTCAGAAAAGACATCCCCATCTCTATCCTGTTGTCTAAAAATAGAGAGATCTGCTTGTGGAAAGAGGGTGAGTGCTTCCTCTGGTGAGGAGGAGGGCCAGGTGAAGGGCGGGGCAGTGATGAAGGGATGGATTCTGAAAGGCTGAGGAAGTTGGCTGGCTTCCTGAAAGCCTTAACGGGTTTTTTCTGGAGGGTGAAGTAGGAGTCCTAGTTGCATTACTCACACACACACACACACACACACACACACACACACACACACACACCCCTACACCCCTACACAAAGAGACACATACACAAGGACACACACGTACACACACAGTCAGTTGAGTAAGACCTGCAGTTTCCAAACACAAGGGCTGTGGTTTTTTGCTCATATCATGACTCATAAAAATCCCAAGAAAGAAAAAGTCCTCTCGTCCTCCCTGTGTAGGCTCAGAGAGGGTAAATGGCTTAGAGAAGGTGACAAGTAAGAAGCAGCAGCAGAACTCACACTCAGATCTTTTGCCTTCTAGTCTAACATACTCTCCATTACACCACAGGCACAAAATGGATTAGGACTGGGTGGGGTGAGTCATGCAAGTGCTGGTTTGGGTCCTGTCTTTACGTAAAATTTTGATATTTTGTTCATCCTGGATTTTTTGCATTAATTCTGATTTTAAAAAATACCACATTCAAATAGTATTTGTCTTGATTGCTGAGTTGTTTGGTGTGCCCTTAACTTTTACGCATGTGCCTCACATGCCCCGTCCTGGTCCTGGGCCTGGATCTATTGCTCACTATATCAGCCTCTTCCATTGACCATCAGAAGAACTTCATACCTGCAAACACAAAGCAAATAGAATTCCCATCCCCCTCCCCTTTATGGAAATCTCAGTTTCTGCTTTTAGTTTCTCTGTTCCCCAAGAAGTTTGCCTTCTGTGTTCTTGCTCAAATCACTGAGTTCTGTGGAACTCACTAGCAGCAGGCTGGATTCTCACGTTAGAGCAGAGGATACAGCGCTCAGCACTCTTGCAGCTGAGCGGGGACTAGGACTTACACCCCTGGCTCTAAGCCTTGACAGCCTGGGTCCCATTTTGTCTCTAGTTGGTGCAAAATAAGAATCTGCCATTTGGCTTGTTGAAGAGAATAATTCTGAATGGAAAACAGATCATCTAGAAGTCTCAGAGGAAAATATTTCTGACAACTCCTTTGGAACCCACAAAACAACATGCCCCAAACGACGACGATGGCTGACATGTAATTCACATGCAGCTCTTTCATTCGGGGCCGCTGCACTGCAGAACCCCACATAAAGCATTCCCATTGACTTCCCCATAAACAGAGCCTGCTGCAGTTGTGCAGTGCGGCAGCTCTGCCTTAGTCTAGTCCCTGGTTGAGTCAGTCAATAAAATGTCTGTAGAATCAGCTAATCTTCCACATAGTTAAGCCACTAATTGAAGGATTTTCTCCACCCAGCCCTGGACTTGCTGTTCACTGGGATCTCTAGAAATTATCCACCAGAAATGTGGGCTTTACAGGTGGTCAGGTGGACAGGGAGTTAGGGTGGAAGGCAGGAGCTTTGACTGTGTTTTACTCAAATCCTTAGGAGCCTGCTCTTCTCTCTTCACAATTATTAGATTTTTCATGGACTTGAAGTTTCATGTCTATACAATATAAACTTCTCTCCTTTCTGCTCGAATCAAAATTATTCTTAAAAAATGAGGTCCCCATCAGAGAAAGAAAGCAAGACAGAGAGATCCAACCTCTCCTAAGCTATGAATCAGATAACCAGTCATTTATTCTCTTCAGTGCTGGGAGCAGACACACTTAAATAAAATGATTTTATAGCTTATTCTTACTGCCTTCCTAAGAAGGGGATTTACCAACTTCAGTGCACAGAAACTCTTTATTTCCAGACCACTGGTGGGTTTTTAAAATATCCCCTCTTAAATTAGAAGAGGGAAAGAATTAGATCTGTGAATCATTCTCTCTTTCCCTCACCAACTGCCTTGGGGTGAAGAAGGGCAAACCTGGTGCTCAAATGGGGCTTTACATAACCGAGTCATATATAGAGCTGAAACCTGCACAGGCACACTGCTATGGGGGTTGAAAATCCAATTCCTCTTTAATAATAACTAGGCAAGGCTCCTACAAAGACTGCTTTCAAGAAGGCCAGATTCTCCCTCTAATGTATAGTGGAATGTTCCCAACCCTCACCCCACCCCACCACACCCCTACTCACATGCATACACATTCAATCAGAAATATGAAGCACTCCCTACCACAGGGCAGCAAAAAGGAAAAGAAATCTTTACTGTGGCTTAAATAGATGGGAGCACTCTTGCACTAGCAGAAAAATTATAGTTAGATAATGGATGAGCATGTTAATTTTCCCATGTGTGTGAGCACGCACACACATACTTTTATGTTTATGTGGTGACCACAAGCAGCAGTCAGGCTTAGGAGCCTCCCTGAGGTTTGTGGTATACTTAAACCAAGACCAATTTGAGCTGCATAAAGACTATGAGAAAGTTAATTCCCTCTAGAGAGATAGTAAATTTCTTAAAGCTTAATATTAAGCCCTACCCCGTGGAAATTTCACATAAGCAAACAAAGGGAAGGAGCAATAGGGGTGCTTTCTGTACATGTTTATACCACTAGATTATAAGTTTCATAATAGCAGGAACATGCTTGTGATAAATAAGTGGGTGGATAGATGGATGGATGGATGGATGGATAGATGGCTGGACATTATAGAGAGCTTACAATTCCTGGGATAAAGGGTTTGATCTTTGTCCTCTATAAAAGGGTGGAGAGGCTAAAAATTTGTCATTTAAAATCTTTTTACCCTGTAGAGGTGCCCTGCAAGGCATGGCAACCTTCAAAAGGAAAGATACTTGCTTTAGAAGACTGCTTTTCTAAGAAATTAAAAATTCCCTCATTTTCCCCTGACTTTTGGGAAACAGATTGATTGGCCCCTTTGGGTTTTTTGACATCACATTGCCTCTGACCATATCCTGAAGCCTAGGTCCATAATCATATAATTGTCTCAAATGCCCTTTTCCCTTTAGCCATGGGTATGAAGCTCTTCACATATTGGGGAAAGAGGTATTTAAGAAAGCAAAGGAATTGATCATGAACTACGGTGCCCAGTTATGATCCTAGATCCCATACATTCCAGAATGGACAGAATGAGCATCAGTCCTGAAACACATGGGTGTACACCCATGGACATGTCCAGCAGTCAGGTCTTAATTGTCAGTGGAGACAAAATGTTCCTCTATTTTGCCTACGGGAAGCCACATCCTTGCGAGTTTTTTTTTGATCAGCCCAGCTAGTCATAGATATGGAGCTGCTATGAGCCATAGAGGGCTCATCAGAAGGGCCCAGGCTGGATGGTAAAGGAGCAAAGACCATGCTCCTTCATACACATTCAAACATCCTCTCCTCCTGTCTACTCATCTTCCCATCCACCTGACCCCACACGCATCTTAGCTGTAGAAAGGTCTTTAGTGAAATCCATATCTCAGCCTCAGCCTATCCCATCTTCTTGTTGGTTCAGGCATGTGTATGGAATAGAGACTCAGTCAAGAGACTTCCAAGAAGGCCTCTGCTTACAGTTGTGCACTGCTTAAAGACGCCTGGGTGGAGGCTAAAATCCAGCCAGTACTCTCTATGCCAAGCCCTGCTCACCGACATGTTGCTGCACAAGCCAGAGGAAGGCATCTTGTCCTTGCCAAGCGGTATATCTTCAGGACAGTATCTTTTCTCAGCCTTGCACGAAGGTGCTCTACATAGCCTAGCAGTAGCCCTGCCATCAGCACAAAGTATTCTAATTACAAAACAGATACGGCGAGACAGTTTTAAGAGATCATCTTGCTCAGTTTCTGACTTCATAAAGTAAATAAGCCTCCCATATTAGTTGGCTATTGCTATGTAATGAATTGTCATAAACTTAGAGGCTAAACACAGTACCCATTTATTATCTCACAGTTCTGTAATTCTGAAGTCCAGGCATAGTGTGGCTGGGTTCTCTGCTCAGTCTCGCAGTCTGAAATCAAGGCATTGGCTGGCTGGGCTCTTATCTGGAAGCTCTGAGGAAGCGTCAGCTTCTGAGCTCATTAAGGTTATTGGCAAAATCTTATCTCTTGTGGTTTTAGGTCTAAGGCCCCATTCCTTACTGTCCATCATTCCAGGACCACTCTGTTTTAGAGGTTGCCTACACTCCTATTCACATGATACCCTCCAGCTTCAAACCAGAAATAGCATGTCGAGCCCTTGTCATGCTTTGAAGAGGCTCACGTGTGAATCCCTTTGGCTTCCCCTTCTTCTTCAGCCAGAGAAAGTTCTCTGCTTTTAAGGGCTCTTGTGACTAGATCAGGCCCACCTGGATAATCTCCCTATTTTAAGGTCAATTGTGCTTTTGACACGCCATATCATATCACATTATGGGAGTGATATCTCGTCAGTGACAGGTCCCAGGGCTGAGCGCAGAACATCTTTAGTAGGACATTCTAGAAATTCGTCCGAACACAGCCTCCCCAGCAACCACCCACAAGCCAATTATTTGAGCCTTTTCCCCCTCAAAGTCTTGTTTGAATAAGCACACATTCATACCTTACTTTATCAGATAGTTACCCATTTTGAGCAAAAACTGGCAAATGGTAAAATAACTGTAGACCAATCCAAATTACCTTTTTCCATCATAACCTCTGACACTGTCAGTGGTATGTTAAAACTGACTCTGACCACAAAAACTGATTGCTAAATGTTTAGAAATTTTGCAAGCTGGCTGTTAAAAGTATTAGTAGCTTGAAATTGACTATAGCAGGAGTATTTATGCCACAAATCAGGGTTCCTTTTCTTCCCCCTCCTAGATAGCTGGTTTACTAGCGGACCGCTGGGTGTAGAGGTCATCTATTTGACCTCCTATAACATGTAGGAATCCTTTACATGACTGTTTTCATAAATGGTCATCATCCTGCTTTTCAAAACTACCAGGAATGGGGCGATCATTCCCTTGTAAGCCAGTTTATCTCATTGATGTAATGGTACATGGTGGAGTTGAAGCCTGCCTCCCTGCCAATGACCCCAGTCCTTGGGAAGCAGCACTTGCGAAAGCCCCAGAACCATTTGAGGCGGGTGCCCTCTCTCCCTGGAGAAGACTCTCCTCTGGATCCACATGTCAGATCACAGTTAGAATCAGTCTTTAGAGCCACACTGTCTGAATTCAAATCCCAGCTCTGCCACTTATTTAGCTATGACCTTAGGCATGTCTCTTACCTTTTCTGGGCCTCTGGTTCCTCATCTATAAAACAGGAATAAAAATAATTCCTATCTCACTGGTTATGGTAAAGATTAAATGAGATAATACATGCAGGGAGAATAACACTTTGTCTGCCATGTTCTTACCTCCTGGTTTATTGTGAGGATTAAATTAATATTAGCACAGTACCTGGTATGTACTATATGAATATTAATAAATTCATTTAAAATGGGGCTTATAACCTTTAATTATACTAGTCACTCAACTCTGGGTGCACTCCAGTGTCCCTCTCAGTATCAGAATGGACCTAATTACTCCAGCCTTTAACCCAAATGCTGGATGTTGATTCCAGCCCCACTTTCCCCAATTGGCAAGAATATTTGAGCAGCTACCTTCTTTTTCCTAAGTTTTTAATAGAGTCAGAGAGACTTTTCCAAGGAGTCTTGGGCCATGTACCAGCAGCATGGGCAAACCCTGGGAGCTTGTTAGAAATTCAGAACCTCAGGCCTCATCCCAGACCTTCTGAATCAGAATCTGCATGAACAAGATCCTCAGGGAATAAATATGCATACAGTAGTTTGAGAAGCACTGTTTTAAGGGACCCTATTTTTAGAAGAAAATAAAGCATCCTGAGCCTTCTCATGAGACAAAGAGCTTTTCCCCCAGACCTTGGTAGGGTCAGGAGAGCGTCAGTACTGGGCTGGCAGGGTGTGGTTGGAGATAGGAGGGGCTTTCTGTCCTGGTTCAGAGCCAGAAGCCTGCCAAGGTGAAGGGATTGGGGCTGCTGGCACCCTAATGGGGAGATGAAGAAGACTAAAAAAAGAACCCAACGCAGAAATGTGAGGCTTCTGAAAGCTCCCACAGAAAGGCTAAAAAGCTTCATCGCCAGCTCTGTTCTACAGCCGCAGGTCAAGGAAGTTTTATGAGCATTAGCTGGCCAGGAGCAGCCGGGATAAATTTAGAAATGATGAAAAGGGGCTCTTTTTGATATGGTGAAGAGTCATTTTGTAAGAATCAGGAGGGAAGAGGTCATGGAGTCAGGGATTATTCAGAGATCGTATCTAGCAAGGAAGGGCCAAAGGGTTAGGAAGTCACCTACTCACAGCACAATGCAGAAGCAGATCCACTTATTTATCTCACTGTGCTGCCTGAATTTAAATGGGAGAATTCTGTGGTTCCTGTGGTCACTGCTTGGGAATGGCACCTAGGGCTTACTCAATCTGCTTATATGAAATAAGCTATAGGAGTAATAGGAAACATATGCTAAAATCCCAGCT
Organism: Eidolon dupreanum; assembly: GCA_028627145.1. Taxonomy (NCBI): domain Eukaryota; kingdom Metazoa; phylum Chordata; class Mammalia; order Chiroptera; family Pteropodidae; genus Eidolon; species Eidolon dupreanum. The sequence continues at coordinate 20,933,096 of CM053509.1, forward strand.
CTGCTGGTTACTGTGTAACTTACTAGCAAGTTACTTAACCTCTCGGAGCATCTGTTTTCTCATCTTTAAAGTGGAAGTGAAAATACCTAAGTTTCGCAGTTGAAATAAGGGTGGAATAAGAAAGTTCTTCTCATGGTGATGAATATACGGTAAATGTGTGTATTATCTCAGATTCTTGTATAAAGGGGAATTCACGGGGTCCTCCTCCTGTGTTAACCAATAAATGTTGGTGCCTCCGCCTTTCACCCTGGAGAAACTCAGGCTTAAATCAAGGCATTGACTGGCTCGGCTCTTATCTGGAAACTCTGAGGAAGCGTCTGCTTCTGAGCTCATTAAGGTTATTGGCAGAATCCTATTTCTTGTGGCTTTAGGTCTAAGGTCCCATTCCTTATTGTCTGTCATCCTGGGATCCCTCTTAGAAGCTGCCTTTACTCCTATTCACGTGATACCCTCCAGCTTCAAACCAGAAATAGCATGTCGAGCCCTTGTCATGCTTTGAAGAGATTAGTATGTGAACACCTTTGGCTTCCCCTTCTTCTTCAGCCAGAGAAAGTTCTCTGCTTTTAAGGGTCCATGTGACTAGATCAGGCCCGCCTGGATAATCTCCCTATTTTAAGGTCAATTGTGCTTTTGACATGCCATATCATATCACATTATGGGAGTGATATCTCGTCAGTGACAGGTCCCAGGGCTGAGCGCAGAACATCTTTGGTAGGACATTCTAGAAATTTATCGTAACACAGCCTCCCCAGCAACCACCCACAAGCCAATTATTTGAGCCTTTTCACCCCAAAGTCTTGTTTGAATAAGCACACATTCATACCTTACTTTATCAGATAGTTACCCATTTTGAGCAAAAACTGGCAAATGGTAAAATAACTGTAGACCAATCCAAATTACCTTTTTCCATCATAACCTCTGACACTGTCAGTGGTATGTTGAAACTGACTCTGACCAGTTCTTCACAGTACCCTGAGGACCAGAGACCTGATTTGGAATTGGGTGTCCTCAGTACAAAGGAATGTTCTGATGAGAGGCCAGCCAGGCAGCCCAGAAATGTGTTCCCTAATCCCTTCCGTGTTATTGGTGAGAGATCTCCTGGGAGCATCTTTCCCAAGCAACACAGCCAGGTCCTAGCTGGGAATGTGCATGCTTTGGCACCTCCCTAAGCAGCAGGCTCAGGGGTGGGGCAGGGGCAGACCCTAGAGCCTCTGAAAGCTTACTGGCTTGAGAACAGCTGCTCCGGATAGTCTGACCCCATGACCATTTAGTAACTGCCACTGGGATGGAAGGAGGAATTGGGAATAGGGGAGATATATGGTTCAAAAGCCCTAGCTTAAACCCATGAGTTCAATCCCAGCTTGTTGTTGGAGACTTCTCCATTGACTGGACATATAGAATAGGCTAATGAGCTGAGGTGTAGTTCAGTGACTTTAGGCTTCTGGTTTCTTTGTGCCACTGAAATCCTTAGGCATTCTATCAAAAGAGCCTTCAAAATATTTTCTGCTGCTAATGAGTTTTATTTTTACTACAAAAAAGCAGAGTAAATTGATTTCATGAAGCCTCCGTATGTTAGAAATTCATAATTAGTCGTTCAGCAAGCCATGATTGAGGACCTCCCTTGTGTGAGGCACTAGGACTACAGCGGCAAATAAGACAAGTTTCCTGTCCTCTTGGAGCGTACAGTCTAATGTGGACAGACAGACAATAAACAAGTAAGTTAATAAACTAACCAGCTAATTTCAGGCTGTGATTAGTGCAAGGGAACGAGCAGGTGGGACATGGTGGAAAGTGACTCACAGTGGAGAAGCAGAGATGGTGGGGAGGAAGGAGATCCAAGGAAATAACATGGCCATGGAAGGCCTCTCCAAGGAGGTGATATATATGTGGAGACTCAAAGGATAAGGATCAGCATAGACCCAGACACAGAAAACAGCAAGGATGATGCCCTAAATGGGAAAGGGGTTGATTTGAGGAATCAAAAGACCAGTCTGTCTGGGACTCACAAAAAAGGGGAGAATGTCAGTGAAGTCAACAGCAGCTGGATCATACAAGACCCTACAGGCTGAATAAAGATTTTGTATTTATCCAATTACAGGGGTTATGATTGTAGCTGGATTGCATTTTTAATAGATAACTCTGGTTGTTATACAGGGAAGGGTTTGCAGGAAGAGGTCAAAGGCAAGAGTAGGATAATGTCTTAGGAGGCTGCTGCAAAGTCCAAGGGAGAAGTAATGGTTTTGATCTAGGTCTTGATATCAGAAGGAAAGATGGTGGTGAACTAAATGGATTAGGGTTAGAAGTGAAGACAGGGGAGGAGGGATGAGAGGTAGGAAGGAATCGAGGGTGATTTCTGGTTTGGGTTTGAACAGTTAGATAGAAGATGGGGAAGAAAGAGTAAGTTTGGAAAGAGAACTCAAGACCTGGCTAGTGACTGACTAAATTTAAATGGGCCTCATTTGTGGCTTGAGCAGAACTGAGGACTTTCCCAGTGTTCAAGACCTGGAAAGGATTTCTCTAACCTCCAGCCCAGAGCTTGTTGCTGATGGGGCACAAGGCCAGATTTCAGGAGAATATGAGAGCTGTGATCCATGCTACCACCCTTCACATTCCAAGCCCCTTAATAACCCATTTGGGATCTAGCATCCTATTTTATCTCATCCTTTCTTGACCTGACTTCTATCTTCAGCCCATTCCACCTCTTGAGTCACCAGTTCTGTTTATTGATTTCGCCTTATTTTCTGACTTAATGACTAGAGATGATCAGATTCCCATATATGTTACTCTCAAACCATCAAACAGGCCATATACTGCTGTTAATAATAATTATTGCTACTTATTAAACACTTACTAGGGAACATGTATTCCGCCAACCAATGCATTCATTATCTCATTTAAGAACACTATGAAGTAGGGAGTAGTATTCCACTTTACAAATGAAACTTGGAGAGCTTTAGTGCATTGCCCACGGTCACCCAGCTAGTGACAGGTGGGGGCTGGATTTGATCCCAGGCATCAGTCTCCATTACCAGTGCCACTGCTCTGAAGGAAGGAAGGCCAAAGTGTTATAGCCTTTTGGAGGCTGAGCACGCACCTTGGTGCCTAGCCAAGTGTTTCTGTATGTGTATAGGTGACGGGGCGGGGGCGGTACATAGCAAGTGACAGGATGCAGTCTTTGCTTTTGAAGCAGTGGGTGGTGGGGGCCGGTATATATGGACCTACATCTGCTTCTACAGGATTGACTTGAGCCAAACGGCCCTCCTGGTCTCCCTGTGAAAGTCACTGCTATGTGACTTCTGCTATTCCAGGCAAGGTTCCCACAGGCCAACTTGCCCCCAGCCACCTTTCAGATCAACATCTGCAATTTTGAAAGTCAAAAAATTTTTTTAAAAAATTCTCACTTGTCCCAAAAGCAAGAGGGATGTGGAAGTAAATATTATGGCAGGACCTAAATGTCTGAGCCATTATGCGTATGTATTCATTCATTGCTCTCAGAACTGCCCTGGGATGGTATAAGCATTAGTCAACTTGTGTGTATACTAGTTAAATTATCTGTCCAAGTTTCACATGGCACATCCAGGATCAGAACCCAGAACCTTTGACTGTAAAGCTTGTGCTCTTTCTAGTCTTCAAGTCTGGCCATGCCACAAAGGCACAAGAAGCCCAGAAAGAACTCAATGAGGCTGGAAGGGAACCGGGGCAGCCTCCCTCCTCTATGCCCCTGTGGTATTGGGGCAAACTTTGACCTTTATGGACCTTTTCACTGTTTCTTCCTCTTCCTGTTTTTTCTCCTGGCTGGCTTGCCTTCCACTCTACTCCTTGCTTATGATACTTATTTTTCCATCCACAGCAAAACAATTCACATCAAGGTAATTGATGATGAGGCGTATGAGAAAAACAAGAATTACTTCATTGAGCTGATGGGCCCCCGCATGGTGGAAATGAGTTTTCAGAAAGGTGTAGTACCCTGTCCTCACACTAACATTAACGTTCTTCTCTACTCTTCTGTTTCTTTCTTTCTCCAATCTGTCTCCTTCTCTTCCTCTTCCCCCTACCTCTCGGTTCACTTTCTCTTATTTCCTTTCTCCTTCTCTCTTTTCACTTCTCCCTCTCCTCTTTTTGCTCCCAGCTGTGTCCTAACATCTGCCAGCCTGTCACATGGTATCTGTAAGAGGGATGCTCAAGAGCCAATGGTAATTTTTGTAAGACGGGGAAATGGATATGAGGAAGATCAGAGAAAGAGGAAGGGAGAGAGAGAAAAAGAAAAAAGAGAGAGAGAGAAGGTGCCAGCCACAGCCCTGAGAGTATCATATATGAGGCTCTCTGCTTCTCCTGAATGGCTTAATATACAGAAAAGAAAAAGACCAGATAGTACAGCACCAGGCAGGACAGCACTTGGAAACTCGCCCTGGCTCTCAGCACAGATTTCCATAGGACAGCTATTCTCAGGGCTAATCTTATAGTCTCTGGGCATTGACAGTCAATCTATTTAGATTTTGGCTCTGTTTGTGGTTCATCCCATTCCCCCAGAGCAGGCCTTAGGAGCCATCTTCTCTGCCATATCCCTGCTGTCAAGGTATGTTTCTCTTGACCTTGATTGAGCTGAAAGTACAGCTTTGAATTCCAAGTCCAGGTCAAAGACCTACCTGTAGCACTCTGTTTTCCCTATGATGAGCATCTAAATATGGAGGCAGAGAGTTACACTACTGGGAAAGAGGATTCTGACCTGAGTGGAAGCTTCTCCAAGAAGTCACAGGACTCCTCAGAGTAGAGGGACTTTTTGCTTTCAACTTAAATGACCCCAGACACCTTAGGCTTCTAATAAGCAAGTCAGAAAATCCTCTTCTGATAGATAATACCATGGAGGAGGAAGCTGCTAGTATTTGAGGCAACATTCCTTCCCCAGCAGAACTTTGAATTATATTCCCCCAGGCCATGCCCATGGTCGCAGAGCAGCTGGTCTCATCCTACAGCAGAGTCCCTACAGTGGAAAAACAAGCCAGGCTCATATCTCGTAACAGCCCCAGGGTCTGGGGCCTAGAGAGAAATTTCCAGATAAAGCTTCTTGACAACAGTGAGCTTTGTCTTTTCCCCTAAGCAAGTTGTCCAAAAAAGTGTCAGAAAGGTGACTAAAAAATGTACTCTTAAAACACTCATTCACACACACACACACACACACACACACACACACACACACACAGTCCTGTGCCCAACAAACCAACCCTGATCAATCTACCACTTCATAGATGGCAAAGCTGAGCCTGTCTTTAGAATGGAATAGATATAGCAGAAACTCTGATTAGACATTTTAGACTATTTGTTTGTTAGAATTTCTTTGCCTTTTAGAAAGCATTTAGGTCCCAGATGGGAGAGAAAGGGAAAGAGAGAGAGAAAGAAAGAGAGAGAGAGAGAGAGAGAGAGAGAGAGAGAGAGAGAGAGAGAGAGAGAGAGAGAGAAAGAGAAAGAGCGCCAGCCAACCACAGACACAGACACACAGACACAGAAAGAGACAGAGAGAAAGAGACTTAATAATCAGGGTTCAGTATTGGTACCCACCAACCTCACTGCATATAGTTTCATGCAGGACCAAGAGAAGCCACACAGGCCCACATAGCAACTTCTCCAATGATGATAGTCCTGAGCCAGCCTCATGCCAGTCTTTGGAGGGAAGTGATTTTCAAGGAAAATTTGGTTCCCCAATAATTTGTTTTTAAAAGACACTATGCTTTGTTGAGATACCTAGTAATGAACAGACATTTCCATCACATTGTCCCTTGGGCCCTTGATAATCAGTATTGAAGGATGCCAACTTTGGGACACATCACCCTGATATGATAGAAGTCCAAAGGTAATTTAGAATTTGAGGATTTATATCATTTTCTTCACACTTTCCCAGGAGTGAATCAGCTGTAAATATTAAAGGAGTCCTATATCACATTGTAGTTAATACATGTGTATTTTAGTTTCCACCATGGAAGCCCTATGAGATAAAGAATGAAAAAGATAATAGAATTCTGCCTTCCTTGAGTTCTCTCTCTCTCTCTCTCTCTCATTTCCCTTCCTCATAAATACTTTCCTTTAAAATTTTTCTTTATGAGGCTCACATAAGAAGTGAATATAGACACAAGGAAAGGAAACAAGTCCCTAGCTAGGTACCGTTGACATATTTCCAGTTGTAGAAGGGCCCTGGGTTATTCCCAGTGGACCAGTAGTTTACCTGCCCAAAGAAATGCCACTGTTACCATGTGACACCCAGTGGAATGTGCTGCCCAAACTCACTTCCTACTAACCATCAGCAGGATCTAAAACAACTCCTCCCCACCATCAACTCCTTCTTTCTTCCCATTCCCCTGCTGTCCACCTGAATTCCTTCCTTTGCCCACTTTTCTTTGCCCCGCTCCGGCTCCCTTTCCCTCTCACCCACAAGGACAACTATGATCAAGGAGACAAGAAAACCTAAGACCATTTTTTAAATATAAGAACAATACAATCCACCACAGTCTTGTCAAAGCCACCATGGCGGGACTGAGCTGCATGTGCCAAGAGTGATGGGGGATGATTTTAAAGGCTGTGCTCCAAGCGACCAACCAATCTGCCGACCCAGTCGACACACACTCTCTTTCTTGTTGTCCCTACAGGAAAACCATAAGGGTTAAAATAGTAGATGAGGAGGAATACGAAAGGCAAGAGAATTTCTTCATTGCCCTTGGTGAACCGAAATGGATGGAACGTGGAATATCAGGTGTGAGATTCTTTAAAAACAAAACAAAACAAAACAAAATAAAACAACAAAAAGAAAGAAAAAATTTAAACAAACTGAAAAGAAACAACAACAAAAAGCAACTATATTTTTCTTTCCCTTTTTCGTCCCTTTTCCTTCCTCCTTTTGACCAACAGACTTTTTTTATTCTTTTCCCTCCTGTATTCTCGCTCTCACCCTGTTTCGGTATCATCTCTGCCTTCTTAGCCTTAGCTTATTTCCAAGTCCTCCTTTCCCACCTTTTGGGCAGTGCTGCAGTCTCAACTTCTTATTACCCTCATGATTTACTGATTCCCACTGTCTCCTGCACTCTTCCCCACAGCCCACACACATACACAATAACCTGTAAATGTGGAAACTCCTTGGTGGGTGGGGAGGAGAAGAAAAAGAAAGGAATGTGATGCAATGCATGCTGGTGCCCCTTCCCTGCCTTCTTCCCCTCCCACCCTTTACTCTCTAGCCTGGATTGAATGGGGGAGGGTCTGAAATGGGGGCTGGGGCCCATGTTGCAATGATGCTTTGACAGTTTTTTGCTGCATTCCCCAACCTCCTTTGCGTGCTTGGCAGGTTATTCACTTGCAGAGTGTCCCATAGGCCTCTCTGCCCTTCATGGAGGTAAGTGTTTTATCTGGCTGTTTCACAGTTGGGTAGACCGTGTCATGGAAAGGTACACCATTTGTCAGAGGCCACAGCTTCTGAAAGCTCTCTGAGAGAGAGCTGGTTTCTGAGGTAGTCATATAATCTGCAGTCCTGAGCTATTCTTCCTCCCTTTGGCATCCCACCCTATCCTAGTCTACCTCTGTTCCTAGCCCAAGGTAAGGTACTTTATTCAGGCTACTTTAGGGTAATGCAATCTCTGAAGAGAAAAATTAAGAGTCTGAAAAAAAAAAGGATGTAATTCCAAGTGTGAAAATCTCCCTAGGTAGAGGGCCCTGGAAAAGGACTGACATTGGAAAAACTCAGAGTATTGACTTATGGGTTTTCCAATTGGAGAAGGGACTCTAAATGGTGTAGTTAGTGTTGATCCTTGAGAAACAGGTATTGGATGCTTCACAGAAGCCATGTCTTTGCTTCACATCCACAAATGAGCATATCACCCAGATCCCACAATAACCCTCATACCATACCAGAGAAGTAGCCTTATCTTCTTTCCTCTGGACATGCATCTTGGAATACTTGCCAGGGTTCCACTCCTAAAGGACTGACTATGTTGCAACCCTTGAGGAACATGATTGGAAGCCACTACTTTGAAAGTGTTGGAGGAATATAAGTGGGAATGGGTAAGGGTGCTCTTGAGAAATAATGAGAGGAGGACATTCACACTCCACTTCAGGAGACATAGGCTACTGGGTGCCTCATGGAAGATGAAATAGTGAGATCCACCTGTTTGTCAGAAAGGGGTGATTATTCTGCATCTACTTTGTATTCAGACAACAAAGACCATCATAAAGCCTTTCACCCAAGGACAGACCTAAGAGATTTGGCAACTTCACTCCCAAAGCTTCATTGACAGGTCTTCTCAGATGCATATGATTGATCAGTTCTCACTATCTTCTGTGGACTCTCTCTGCAGATCTGACCAGTTCTATGCCCACAGTGGTTTGGACACACCTGGTGTTCTAGAAGCAGAAGCCCTCTCCATCTTCTATTACTCATCCTTTCTTTGGCCACCTAATAAGTTGCTGCCATGAACCTGATTGCCAAAGAGTACTAGAAGAAAGAAAAAAATCTCTGGTTCCATTGCTTCCCAGATTGTATTCTTGCCAGTCCTCTAGTTTCAGCCACCAAGAATATTCTCGGAAATTGTTTCAACACCTGTCCCACCCCATCCCCACCACCCTTGTGCATTTACTCCAGTGTGCATTTACATGAAGATGATTGGTTGAAAGCTGCAGACATATCTAAGGTCATTGTAAACTGGCTTCATCAATTTCCATAGTCCCAACTACCTTGGTGCAAATGAAAGCAGCACAAAGGATCACCCAGGGTTGTTGGAAAGAAGACAGTGCCTCTGGACAAGAAGAATATGTTGGAAGTCTGTCCATGACTTTATTCCACCAGTAAAGAGGCTCTTCTTTTCTAACTCCCCAACAAACCTCTATCAATAGCAGGACAGAGAGTGACCAAAGGTGAACCTTCAAGAGGCTTGGTCAAATGCAAATGCCTGTGTGTCTACTCCCCATTTGAGGACCCCTTTTGACTGCACTGGATTCTTTGTCCAAGGAGTTGTCAGCAAAGCCCTGGTGGAGTCTAGTCTTGGGGGTAGCATAGCTAAGAAGACAAGGATTTCATCAAGTCATCGGTGTGATATGCCCCCAGATCTTCCCAGGGACCAAGATGCCAAGATGGACAGTAATAACGGAAAATGTGTGGTTCCTTGCATCCTGTTCTATTGTCTATAGAATTAATTTTCAGTTTCTTCAGATCTTCCCATATTTTGGCATCAGATCATAAGGTGAACATCACAAAACTTGATTGCCTAGACTCAGAATCAAATGAAAACCCATCCTGATTTCCAGAATTCCCTGCTGTTCTTGGAGTGAGAAACAGCACAATGGAAATTGCTTTCCATTATCACTGCAACATGGGAGAGTCTTAGGTGTTTCGAACAGCATAGTCTCTGCATGGTCAAAATGGCAATTGCATCACAAAAAAAAAAAAGGACTGGATTTGAAATAGGAGATTTTACTCTTGGCAAACAAAATAGATTTCAGAGGTGAGATTAAAAGTTTTGGACAAGCTAGGGGAGAGGAAATGGGGAGATGAATAGGAAACACGGTCACTCCAGAACAGGGAAAGTGCTGGGATCTAGACTGGACTTCTGAGAGCAACGCCGGGTAGTGCAGTCAAGGCTGCCGGGCCTGGGCCTGGACATCGAAAGTCTCAGGTGGGAGAGGAAAGCACTCTCCCCTAAGAATGGGGCCTGTTTGTGCCTCCTCTTACCACATGCATGGGTTCAACCTGACAAGCTTCCCAGATGCTTCCAATGATTCACGTAGCTATGCTGTTTCCCGCTTGTCCCTGACATGTCTAGACAGGGTAGACCACTCTCACCTGACCCTGGAGGTCAGTAGAGGGAAAGTTCAGCTCCAACTTTTCTCATCATCAGCAGCAGGAAAAACACCCTGGAGGTATTGTGTCACTCAAAGGTGGGCTACTTGGATCTCATTGACCCATCTAGAACTGATAGGTGGGAAGTCTCAGATTAGTGAAGACAGCAACCAAAGAATGGTGCGATTTCAGCTGACTGCAAGCCCTCTTGCTGTGCTAGGGATGATCCTGGTGTTGGGAAGTACATCTGAGCGATAAACAGGGCAGCAGGGACCTTTTGGAAGAGCTGCCCCTTTTCTGGCCTCCCTGAGAACATTGATGCATTTGGGTCTCTGGTCTCCACTAAAAGTTGGAGTCAAGAAAGGGCTCTTCCATGCAGATCCATAGAAGGAGCAGAATGAACAAGCTCTCTTGCTTTTTATCTATCATCTATATATCTGTGTATGTCTGTCTATCTATTTATTTATCATCTATCTATCTATCATCTATCTATCTATCTATCTATCTATCTATCATCTATCTATCTATTATCATCTATCTACCTACCTATGTATGTATGTATCTATCATCTATGTATGTATTTATGTATGTATATATATGTTATCTATCATCTATCTACTTACCTACATACGTACCTGTCTGTCTACCTATCATGTATGCATGCATGTATGTATGTATGTATGTATGTATCTACTACCTATCTATCTATAATCTATCTATCATCTATCTATCTCAATGCAATAAAGATATCCCTTGATCCATTACCCCTTTGAAGTCCACATGGGACAAACCAGAAAAAGTCAGTTGCTGCTTATATACCATAAAGATTCTGGATCCACATGTGTCTTCAGTGCCTGTGCATATGGGATGATGGATTACAGGCCTGAGTTGCATTTCTAGATTTTTAAAAGAAACAATTCACAAACACTCTCCCTCCCACTGTTTCCTTAGCAATCTTTTTCAGTCACCAGCTATGCCAGGAGTACATGGTAGGATATTTCCAGACTTTTATTTGACAAGAGCCAGGGATTAAGGGGCTGTACTAACCATCAAGATGAAAATCTGATGTCACAAGAATGTTTTATTTTTTGGACCTTGAAATCTCAAAGAGTTTATGATAAATACCAATTTAGGGACTATGGACAACCTATGTTGGGTACATCTTTAACTCAGCTTCCCAGACCATGTAGAGACCTTGTATTTGTCATCTTCCATGTATGAATAACTTTCGGTCTATTTCAGTCTATGAATATGACAGCCTCTCTGGTCCAGAATGTCTGGACACTGATTTAGTCTGTCTTTTCTGGAACAAAAAGGCCACCATTCAGATATGTAGCACCACAAGATTTATAAAAAATATAATTGTCAAAATCGTCAGCAAATAACAGACCTTACTGAACAACTACTAGTTGCAGTGACTTTGCTAGGCACAGGTGATATAAAATGACAGAGTACATGGCCCTGACATCCAGGCTATATCTATAAAAAGATAAACCAATCAAGGAAAATTCTGCAGGACTTAACCTTCTCACTTGCTCATTTTTGGAGGGGGGTGGGGAGGGACTCAAAGTTCTGGCTGACAGGGTAGCCATTTGTGGCCATGGAAATGTTACATGATCTGATTATGAGGTTAGGGATAGAAGATTGAACTGGGCACTGTTCCACTCTTGTACACCAATACTCAGTGCCCTCAGCTCCTATTTAAGCCCCAGGGTCATATTTTCTACTGATAAGCCAGCTACTCTGGCCAGGTTGCAACCTGTTCAGTTTTCAAGGTAACTGCTTCTCACTCTTTTACAGAATGGACATGATAATGTGATTCCTTAGAAGATCACGAATGACCAGTTCTGTCTCTGCTCTACCTACTTGGTTCCCCTGTCCTCCTTCTCCTGTCCCTAGCCCTCAGAGTTGCGGGGAAGGCATAGGGGGAACTCTCCTAACTGCAGGGCCCTGGTGCTCAGCAGTCTCTGCAGTGGCCCACATCCCTTGCTGCTGCTGCTGCGCATGCTCCAAATGCTGCCTTTCGCATGTGGCTACAGAGCTCTCACCTACTAAGCTCACTGCTTTCCTTATGCTGCTGAAACCACAAAGCCTGGGGACACTTTAGAGATGGGACCTTAATGTTCTTTCCTTTTCTTTCTTCCCCTTGTCTGGTATCCATTTGCAAACAGCGCTCCTGTTGTCTCCAGGTAAGAGGTGTTTTGTCCCCTCTTTTTTACTTCTTGCCAGTGCTTTTATTTAGTTTAAGACCAATGTCCTTTAATTTATTTAATAGAAACTGTAAGCTCAAGTTAAACTGACAAGTTCTCCTAAGAACTCAGAGATTTATTTTTTCATTTGAATTAATCATGAGGAAGTAGGCAATTCCTTGGGCACCATTTCCATTGGTGGATGTAAGTACAGGCACAGGCCAATCCTATCTGGGACTGGGAAGGGAACTGAAACTTACCAAAGAGATGGTGGGTCATAGACCTCTCCTGAGTCATGGTTCATCTGTCATCTCATGTGGGGCAAGAGAGGATGAGAGTCAGAGCTGAATCTCCTAATAGGATCATGATGGGATTTGAAAGAAAATACTTTGATCCTGAGCAATCCAGGGGAAAATAATCAGTAGCTGCTGTGAGAACATGAAAAGCAATTTTTAAAGAATCTGGAATTTTAATGATCCTGGAGATCTTCCATCTTAATCACAGCCAAGGTCTGAATTGCTAGAACTTTGGTTCATCATTGACACTTGAAGTCACATGTGCCATGAACAACAAGAATTGGGATATTATTGGAGCTAGAGGTAATTGTCTGGCTGGAAATTAAAATTTTAGAGAATTTCTTTTGGAGAGATTCTCATGCAGAATCTAGATCCTATTGTAGGACATATACCTACTTTTAGAGTACTTTGGTGCAGGCAGAGTAAACTATACAAGGTGTCTCAAATTTTGTTAAAAGAACATTTTACACTGTATAAGTTCTTCGAACACATAAAAAAATTAAGGTCATTTAAGAGGGAAGCATCTTATAGAATTCATTGGTATTCAACATCACATATAGGCTCCACCTTGGGTTTGAGAAGGGGCAGTATATATACTAAGGACATTTGCCTTTTTGGATCCTTAAACAAAAAATGTAGGTTAACCCCTACATTTTCCTTTTCTGAAAAAAAAAATTACTCCAGTTTCCCTGTTCTCTTGCTTCCTCTTTATACTAATAGTATAAGGACTACCTCCAACCCATATATTCCACTATTCTCCCAGGGTATTTATGTTTAGCACTCCCACCAACCACACACATATACACACAACAAACATTGTGATTTAATTTAAGTTTCTTTATACTTTCAACGTATTTGCACAAATACCGATAGAAGCTAAAAAAGGAAAAGAAGGTGTCATTTCCTAGATCTTTCAATCTGTAAACCTTTAACTTAGGAGCCCTTGGTTTAACTTTAAATTCCCTGGAAATTTTAAATCTTTGTTTGAGTTTTCCTGAATAGACAGGCAAACATAATTAACAATGCCCGGTGGTGAAAGATGGAGAGTAAATATGTTCATTCTGAGCTACACCACCAAGTTCAGGGACCTGGGAGTGAGAGCACTGGCTGAATCGCCACACTTCTTTCTGAGGATGCTTGTAGAACATTCATGTCAATTTGTTCCTGGCCTGGCAAGTTCTTTGTTCTTTCAATATTTGCTCAATCTTTCATCCTGTTCATTCTCATTCTCTCTCTCTTTCTCCCTCACTCTCTCTCTCTCTCTCTCTCTCTCTCTCTCTCTCTCTCCACCGCCTCTTCCTCTTCCTCTTCCTTTCCCTCTCTTCCTTTTTCCCCCACTCCCTCCCTTCCTCCTTTGCCTCCTTCTGCTTTGGTCTCTGCCTCTGCCTCTCTCTCCCCCTCCTCATTTTTATAAATTTGAGAGTTTGTTTAGTCACTCTGAATATCAACATCACCTGCCATTTATTCTCTTTGCTTGAAATTCTGAAGAATCACACAGAGAAGTGATAGAATCACTATGGTCTTTTAGGTTTGCGATTTATCACTCTCTCAAGAAATTAACTTAATTTGAATTTAAGGAATGATTATTACAAAAATAGAATAAGGGAGGAATTACTACCAAACCAAGACACTAAATCAGAGCTGATTTAAATGGAATCAATTAACAGGTATGTGGAGTGCCTCTCTGGGGCTGAGAGAGATCCAAAGATAGAGGACTGGTTATTTGTCAAAGACATTTCTGCAGAAGCTAGATGGAAAAACCGATTGTCACCACAGGGGTGGACAGGTCAGTAGGTTGATCAATATCCTGCCAGCTGGATACAATACTAGATTGATTGTTAGACAAGGGGTTAGACAGGTACATTTATGTGTCACTGGAGAGCTCATTATGTTGGTATAAAGTTCTTGTGACACATGTAAAGTATAACATGGGGAGATTGGGAGGGGGAATAATACTGTCGCTGTTAGGATAGTCATTGCAATATGGTGCCAAAACCCACAGGCAGAGGAAGAGTACCCATGATTTTAAGAAATCTATGTATTTTTCCAAAGGCTTTTTCTCAGAGTGGCTTGCAGTCTGGCTTCTAGGATCACTGATTTCACAGCCAGAACTCTGGATATACCAAGATTTACCTTCAGAATTAACTAACAAGAGACTCAGAATTAATGGATTTGATAAAGTAAGGCTGCTAGAGGGTGTCTGCAAACTTAGAAATATACAGTAGGACATAGAACTTTGAGAAATCATTGTTTCTGAAAGCCGTCACCAACTCTAATGGGAGGGCAGCACCATGGACAGCTCCTAAACATTTTGAGATTGCCTTCTACGTGTGGTGCCAGAAGCACTGAGTTGAAACAGCCAGCTCAGGAATCTTCTGCACACTGTCTTACCACCTTCAGTCAGGGCAACTAAGAAAGCCATTATATAAAATAGGCTCCCTGCTTGGTAACTTACACCCTTGGCTTATAGTCCTTTCAGTGAATTCCTTTCCCGGCAACCTCAAGAACTCGAGTGTCACCCCTCCCCACATTTCACCAGTTCCCAAGATAGAGAGTAAAGAAGACCTTCTTGGCCTCTGACCCAGTTTGTCCTTCAGATTATCCAAAGACTAGAGGATTTCCCTAGGAAATTCACTGTGTGGAATGAAAGCAATTAAGGAGACGAATAAAAGAATTAATTGCATGTAAGAATGTGGACTTGGATGGAAAGATGTTTAAATGAGCTCTGAAAGAAACAGACTGCCAAGAGCAATTTTCGAATCAAAGGGGAATAAAAAGATTCAATCTCTATTTCACTCTAATCCAGAAAACATGTCTTCATGGTAAAGTGGTCTTAAAATTAACTCACCAGCTGAAGTGGAAAAAATTTTCTAACTAACTGTTCATCATAAGAAGGGACTACTGGTAACTGAGTCAAGATGCTGAGGGACACAGGGAATGCTTCAAAAGAAAGTAAAGGAAGATCTTTTTTGTTGTTGTATTTTTGAACAAATATTTGTGTTCCAGAAGAAATGTGCTTGCTTCTTATAGAAATTCTGGGGAACTTTATTGGAAAATCATGAAGTTTTTTTGGGAAATCTTCCAAGTTTCTCATTGTGAGGATAATATTCACTTCCATGAAATGTAGATATTCCTGGAAATATCCCCCCTTTGTCCTTTATAAAAGGGACAGCGCCAAGAGTGTTGGAAATAGATGTGAATGTGAACCATTATACTTGAATTAGATGTGCCTCTGACCTCTAAGAACACTCACCTGAAGTAACTGACCAGTCACGCACAACAGTTCAAAATAGTTCAAAGTCAAGAGATATGTTCTCAACTCTTCAATATCTCTCCACATGACTTGGGCACTTTGCTTGGTATTTCTCAGGTCTTTGGGTCACATGGCCCACTGAGACATAAAATGGAAAGAGCAATGTTTATTCCAGGTCTACAGGGAACCCTTTCATGGTCTGATGGTCTTAATTTGTTCAGCACTTTATAGAAAGAGGCACTCAGGAATACACAAAATTCCCATTTCCAAGAGCTATTTGGTTTATGTCCACTGCCCAGCCTAACACTCTGAGCTTTAGACTTTTAGGGAATGGAGAAAGTGCTAAAGCTAGTCTGATTTTGTTTTGTTGCAGAGGTGACAGACAGGAAGCTGACTATGGAGGAAG
Source organism: Eidolon dupreanum (assembly GCA_028627145.1). Taxonomy (NCBI): domain Eukaryota; kingdom Metazoa; phylum Chordata; class Mammalia; order Chiroptera; family Pteropodidae; genus Eidolon; species Eidolon dupreanum. Next base: position 20,949,051 of record CM053509.1, read on the forward strand.
AGGAAGCCAAGAGGATAGCAGAAATGGGAAAGCCAGTATTGGGTCAACACCCCAAACTAGAGGTCATCATTGAAGAGTCCTATGAGTTCAAGGTCAGGCCATAAGTGAGATTTAATTGAATAACAGAGTAGTGGGATGGGAGGTAGAAGACCTGGAGTTTAGTTCCAGTTTTACCACTGAATATATGAAGTTGAAACTGAACAAATTACTTGCTTGCCCCAGTCTCAGTTTCCCCATTTGTAACATGGAACAAATAGTGCTGGCTATTTTGTATCCAAGGAGTATCATGAGGAAACATAACAGCATATGGAATAGATGTGTCATTGCTATGGTTTAACCGTATTTTTAAAACAAAGATACTAAAATTTACTACTTCAGGGCAAGGTTTACTGATATCATTATTGCCGTTCTCTATTGTATTACTCTAAATATCCAACATCAGCAGTCACAACCAAAGAAAATGGAAATAGAAGATATCTCCCAATGCCATTCCATGCATAACTTTCAGAACACATGGAACACCTGGGATGCAGGGCATCTTTCATTCCCTTGAAACACCAGAATCCTCAATGGTTCTGAGCATTCTAACCTCATGGTTCCAAGTTTTTATCTCTCTGACAGAGTACAGTGGACAAATTGATCAAGAAGACAAACTTGGCCTTGGTTGTGGGGACCCATTCCTGGAGGGACCAATTCATGGAAGCCATCACTGTCAGTGCAGGTAAGAGGTCTCAAGATGGGCATAGGCCTTGCTGGGAGAAGCAGGTGACAACAGAGAAGGAAGAACACAGCCCCATCAACAACCCACCAACTTCTGGGGAGGCCTTGGTGTCCCGTCTTCCCACCTCTAGTCTTAGATGTTTGCATTTCACTAGGTCTCTTTGAAAAGGATCATGGGGTAACTAAAAGAACATGGCTATTTCTGGCTTCAAATCCTGGTTCTGCTGTGTAAACTAAGACAAGTTATCCTCTCTAGGCCTCAATTTCCTCATCCAAAAAGGGAACTATTGCTACTTTTCTCAGAAAAAAAATAAATAGAAAGATACAGTCTGGTACCGAACGTGAGCTCAGTAAATTTGGTTTTCCATCATTCCTTCCTCTCATTACTTTGGTCCTCATTTTTATCAAATGGAGAACTATTTTGATTTAAAATGTAGGTGTCTAGAGTTTATAAAATCTCAGCATTGACTGGCAGACCTCCATCTGGGATGATTTCAAACTTCTCCTTTTTCATGTACTGATCGATTCCCCCAGTGGGGACCCACAGCACAGCCAGTGTCCCAGGACCCCACATACATGTTGCAATGGGGATGGGAAGGCTCTCACCATCACTGAGGCCTCCTTGCACTGCCAAGCATTACTGGCCTTGTTTCTTTTCTGGAGCCTTTGTTGTCATAGCAACCTACAGGGTCATATCCTCAAGGCCCCAGAGCCACTGCAAAAGTACAGCCAGGAAGAGAGGGCTGCTGCTACCGTTGCTGCCCTGCTTTTCACATTGCCTGCTTCAAATACTCCCAGTGCCCTCTCCGATGACCTTACTTTGCCCCTAAAGAGGCAATAATGGAATGTAGGCCACAGAATCTAACCCCCTTCCTTTTCAAATGAGGGAACTGAGGTTCAGAAACAAGAGGTGATTTACACCAGGTTATAGTTTCTCTTCATGGCAAAGCTGCAGTTGGCACCCCAGTGTCCTGACTCTGGCTCTTTCGAAACCCAGCTTCCACGTGTGTGTGCAAAATATTACAGAGGTTGCCCTTGACAAGGCGCCAGCACGCCTCAGCACATCCTCTCCTCCCGGGCTGCTGAATGGGCAAGTCTGCTCACATTTCCTGGCAAGGACAAATGGCTCCCATCCCCACTTGTCTCATGGGATATTTGGGGAATGGCACTGGCTCTCTGGTATGCCTGCATGATCTGGAATGACAGCCGTCCCTCTGGGGACAGATAATGACCAGAACCATGAGGTTATTGCAACAGTCATGTCAGAAAAATTATAAGGAGCCCACTGGTGTCCAGTGAAAAGTGGGTACGCTGATTACACTTTTCTTCACCTGGGCAACCAAATGCGGCCTGCTCCATTCTCCTCTCTTTCTCCCCCACTGCTTTGTCCCTCTCATGGTCTCCTGCACCATCTCTTAATTTCTTTCCTCTCTTCCATGTTCTCCAGTTCTCTTTTTCCCACTCTCCCTGGGTGCCCTACATTCAGAATGCCCAGTGAGGCACCCCAGCTCATTTCCCATTTCCCAGACATTTTCTGGTGCCCAGGCCCTGGCCCGTGCCAGCTGCCCAGGAGAGAGCTGGAGCCTCCTTCCAGCTGATGATGTTCATGATGTGAGTTAGACTCGACTTTCTCGAGAATGGGGATCTGACCTCTGGGGATTTGACCTCGCTGCCCTTTCCTGGGCATGTTTATCTTGCCTCCAGCAGGGGACGAGGATGAGGATGAGTCAGGCGAGGAGAGGCTGCCATCCTGCTTTGACTACGTCATGCACTTCCTGACAGTCTTCTGGAAAGTGCTGTTTGCCTGCGTGCCCCCCACAGAGTACTGCCACGGCTGGGCCTGCTTCATCGTCTCCATTCTCATCATCGGCATGCTCACGGCCATCATCGGGGACCTGGCCTCTCACTTCGGCTGCACCATTGGCCTCAAGGACTCAGTCACAGCTGTTGTTTTCGTGGCATTTGGCACTTCTGTGCCAGGTGAGAGTGAGGGGTGCTTGGGTTTGCAAAGAGGTTATTACTGGGTTTAAGCGACCCCTACATTTTGCCTCATTATCTTCCTTACCATCTCAGATCTGAGCTTAATCAGTTCTCTGCCCCTAGGGTACACAAAAGTCAATCAAAGAGATTAATGGTAATATTACTATTGAAAGCTAACAGTTCTTCGAGCACTTTTAATTTATGCTAAGCAATTTACATGTTTCATCCCTGTAATGCTCACCAAAACCCTATTCAATAGGGACAGTTACTATCCCACTTGACAGATGGGGAAATGGAGGCTCACTGAGATTATATTACCTGCCCAAGTAAGTGGCCCAATATCTTAACCTCCATGTTAACTGAATAGGCCACAAACAATGTAATTAAAAGAATGTAGATGTTGTTCTCCTTCCGTTTCCCTCTGGCAGTCTCTGAGGGGCTAAAGATTGGCCTGCTTGAGGATGTTATTATAGAAATGCCCACAAACATTCTTGGCCTCCTCTGCTTACAAGGACACCAGTGAGTACCAAGTGTCTCCCAGTGGGACAGTTGAAGAAAGCTTAGTGAGCTCTTGTCCTTTCATATGATGTGTTACATATTCTTTTTTTTTCCTTACAAACACCTAAAGATGACAGGAACAGACATGCACTTATTCATTCATTAGACAAATATTTACTGAGCCTGATACGGGCTTGTGCTAGTTGCTGGGGCTATAGCGGGAGGCAAGACAGATAGACATGTTTCTCCTCTTCATATGGAGTTTATAAGCTGGTGATGGAGACTACACTCAACTACTATAATCAAAATCATCTCAATAAGTTCTTTGAAGAAAAAGTACAGATACTGTGCAATTATAAAACAGGGGGACCTGGGCCAGGGTAGGTCAGGGGTGACTTCCGAGGGAGGATATATGTAAGCTGGGCTGGAAGGATGAGTAGCAGTTAGCGGATAGAAGAGAGGCTGCATTAGCTCAGGTTCCCCACGTAGTTCAGTTGGGGTCTTCAGGGTGTTTGAACCCTGAACTCCTGCCAGCCTCTGAATTGCTACAGGAAGAGAGAGCATCCTCCTTCAAGAGGTTTAGGCTGGATGATCTAGAGAAGGCTTTGTGGAGGACACGCCCTGTGATCTCTGTTCTCTAGGCCTCAAGGGGCCAGAACTCTCAGAGGGAAAGGAACAGATATGCGAAAAAGGAACAGATGTGGGGAGAAATGGCAGAGGATCAGAGGCAAAAAAGCAAGGTCATAGGCAAGAGAAGGCAAGAGGTTTTCTCCGGGAGATTCAAGAAAACACAACAAGGAGGGAAGCCAGGACAGCAGGGCGAGAGCTTGGAGCACTTCCAAGTCCTTGCAGTTGGTCCAGGGAACAGCTGGCAGTCTTGGGGGCTTGAAGAAAGTTTCGATATGGTCTACTCAGCTGATTTTGTGGCTTTGGCTGAGACTCTGGATGTAGGGTGATGGTAGGCAAAGGGCCCTGATGAGAGAGTTTTAGGGTTAAATCTCTTTCTCACTTCCCATGTGACCTTAGGTAGATTCTTTGACCCTTATTTTCCTTACTTCTAAAATTAAAGGGTGGCTAGGTGTCCCTGACAGTCCCTCCAATGCCCACAATCCATGCCAACATCTAAACTCAAAAAGCCTGCAGGGCCCTGTGCTCCATATACTTATTGCAAAGGCAGAACCCTCTCTTCCTTGAGTCCATAGCTCACCCTGCATGTCCTTGTAATGGTTCCTCATCATGTCCTCTGTCCCCATAAATCCAGCAGCACATAGCACAATGCTGAGCCCATGGGCACTGAGTAGTAATTGTCTGTGTTACATGAGTAAAATTCTTCATGTGACAGTTACAGTCAGGAATCTACCCTAAGCATCTTCCCAGGATGTCACAGCTCCCTGGGGAGATAGAATGGGATAGCAAACTCCCTTACTGGAAAAAAAAAAATTAAAAGAGAACAATAAACCCACTTGGTAAATCTCAGGACCAGAAAGGTCCTTATGAATCTTTCAGACTCCAGCAGATGAGGAACAGGAAGCTCAAAGAACTGAGGTGACTTGTCCAAGGCCACACAGTTTGTTAATGGCAGAGCTGCCTCTCCTCGGGCTCAACCTGCTGGCCCCAGTGCCTTTTGGATATACTCAAAGGTAGGCCCTCCGCATCTCAGCTTCCCACCAGTTCCCATTTGTCTCTGCCCCTTTCCAGATACCTTTGCCAGCAAAGCTGCCGCCATCCAGGACGTGTACGCAGACGCCTCCATTGGCAACGTCACGGGCAGCAACGCCGTCAACGTCTTCCTGGGCATCGGCCTGGCCTGGTCCGTGGCCGCCATCTACTGGGCCTTTCAGGGACAGGAGTTCCACGTGTCTGCAGGCACACTGGCCTTCTCCGTTACCCTCTTCACCATCTTCGCGTTCGTCTGCATCAGCGTGCTCTTGTACCGCCGGCGGCCCCACCTGGGCGGGGAGCTCGGCGGCCCTCGTGGCTGCAAGCTTGCCACGACTTGGCTCTTTGTGAGCCTGTGGCTCCTCTACATACTTTTTGCTAGTCTGGAGGCCTACTGCTACATCAAGGGGTTCTGAGCCTCAGCCCAGGCCTCCAGCAGGGCAGGCCCATGACTTCTGAGACAAGGGCACTTCACCAGGGACCTCTCTGGGATAAGCAGCCCTGGAGAGGCAGCTTTAGGACCTGAACCCCAGGAACTTCACCCGACCTAGGCCCTGGCAATGAACTAAACGGGCAGAGTCTTAATCAATCAAACGGGATGGAGGAAACACCCACTTTGCCAAGTATTTAATTCAGTACAAACCAACATCAGCAACAGATCCACCTCCGCCCATCTCCCCACCCATGTCCCTCACCTATAGCAAAAATCAGAACCTTTCACTGTCTTCTATTTCATCTTCTGATTGATTATTCCTGAGCTTCTGCTTTCCCTGGGGGTGGGGTTTCTCCAGGCCGGGGAAACTGAACGCATCACTGTTCTCTCACTCAGCTGGCAGGGCGTGAACATGAGTCATAGCCATGTGGCTGCTTTGGGGTTCTCTTCTCATTTTAATTATTATCATGGTTGCTTTATTTTTTTCATCAGGTTTTGCTCATTGTTTGTTTTGTCTTTTCTTTCTGAAGTTAGTGACAAAGGTGCTGTGAAGGAACTCAAGGTCTGAGCCAACAGATAGAGGCATTAATTTTCAGACACACACTCTTCCACTGTCACTGGGTAACCGCTGTCTCTTGGCTCCATGAAGGTCCTTGTCTCCCGTCTCCTTTTTTTTTTTTTTTAATCTGAATTCTTAAGTGGACTGATGATGTTTGGATGGAAGTAAGTTTGTACATATACGTGGGGCACTAAAGGAGGACAAGGGGCGGTGGCTGGAGCAGGAGGAGCTTCATATGCTTATGTCAAAATCAAATTTAAAGAAAAAGTCATTGTTCTTTTCCTTGCCCAAACCTTGCAAATTCCATCTCATGGTGTCAATAACTATATGTTTATCCTTTTTAAGGATTCACCAAACAGGAGATATGGGACAATTATAGGGATGGAATGTGGTGACAGAGGGCAGCTGGAGAAGCAAAAGGGTATTTTTGCCTTCTTAAGTATCTTTGGCTTTGTATCTGAGACAGGACAGGGAGGATGTCCCACTGGTGAGGTCTTTAAGGGGGAAGAGTATATTTAAAATGTCAGTGCTCCTGAGAAAGGTCAGCTGCACCTCCCCTCATCTGATGCACCATTCTAAGAGGTCTGACCATACTTCTTGAGGTAATGCAAAAAAGTTGGAGGTTTATAAGAAAATAACGGGTTTCTTCCATTGTTCCTGGACTCCTAGATCATGTTTGAAAGCATTTTCACAAGATAGGAACTGGAATTCCTCATCTCTCCCACATTCCTGCTTGGTTTTGAGCCTCCTGACGCTCTTTTTCCAGCCTGTGGGCTATTTCTTGCCCCAGTAGGAGGAATCTTAGTTGCCATAATCCCATGGAACTTGCGTTTATAGAAAAAGAGATTATCATGCCCTACAGACCTTTTCCCAACAAATTTTGAAGGGACCTGGCTTTAAAACACACACACACACACACACACACACACACACACACACACACGACACACACACACACACACACACACACACACACACAACATACATATGAAATCACCACAAAACTGCCCACAGATCTTCAGGCTTTCTGCATTGACATAAGTGAATTTTTTAAGGGGGAAAAAAAGAAATAAAAAAAACACCTGTTTAGTTTTAAACACATTTTATAAGAAAAAAATAACTAAAAAAGAAACAGTGCTCATGTCATAAGATATGTTGACAGTTGCCAGTGGAAATGTTGGGTTGGTTTTTAAAAAAAAATAAAGCTATACTTATATCTCTCTAAATACAGCTTGCTTCTGCCCATGTTTCTTCAGGAGAAGGTCCAGGGGCCACTTGGGTTTCTTCTGGAGCAGATGTGGTTGAAGCGAAGGTGTTGTCTCGTATTTGTATCTCCTATTTGTAGCTATTGTCTCCTTAGATGCCAATGTGCCAGACCCAGTATTTTTAAAGCAGAAGGTACTTCAGGGAAATTGTCAAAGTCTATACTTTAAGACTCTGGAGGACATAAGCAATAGAGCTGCAATGATTGAAGAAGAAAGGTTTTTGTGCTAGAAAGGCATGCTGGGGCAGGATTCCGGCTAGGCAAACAGTGCCCTGGATCTATTACCAATAGGCATATTTGTTCATTTGTTTACTGATCATTCAACAGATGTAATTTGAACACCTCTATGCATTGAGCTACATTCTAGTGATACAGGAAGAGTAAGATAAAATTTCTTTCCTCAAGAAATTAACAGTCCAGCGGGAGAGGTAAAACTTCTGTTAACCAAGGCTCTTTTGGTTACGAGAAACAGAAACCCATTAAATTAGTTCAAGAAATGGAGGGAAGGCAGTACTGCAAGGCCTGGTGGGGGAACCTAAGGCAGGAGGCAGAGTAGCCCACAGGAACCTGAAAACCCTCAGGAACCAAGGCCACTCTCTACCCTCCCAAACCATGTAGCATCCCCTGTCCTTGCTTCCTTCTCCCTCTGGGCCTTTTCCCCTTTCTCTCCCTTCCGAGGTGCTTCCTCTGTTTTGCTTGTCTTATACCTGGTCCAGCACAGCCACCAGCCCTGATGCTATGTCAAGACCTCGTTACTCCATTCCCCCCAGCTAACTTGAACATCCATTTTTTTGCCTGAGTGCAAATTCTGAATGAGGAGAATGGGGTTAATTTTCCATCCCCAAAGGGCCATTCCCAAAAGGCAGAATCCTTTGTAGAAGGCTGTGTCATGGTGGTTGGGGTGCCTGTGGACTGCTTACTTTGTGTCAGGTATCTACTCCTGGTTCAAACAACTCAGGTAAGGAGAGGAGGGTGGCAAGCACACTGTATATTCTATTGCTCTCTCCAAAAGCTAAGTGTTGGGCCACCAAGATGCAAATAATAATTAGAATTCTATGTCATGAGCACTCCGAGAGGCATAAACCATGGGAACACAATGGAAAGAAAGGCTAACATCCTGGAATTGGGAAAGACTTCAAGGAGAATGTAACATTTAAGAAGGGTCTTAAAGGAAGAATAAATAGTGCTTTACCCTGAAGGACAGACAAAAGGCAACAGCATGCTCAAAGGCACGAGGTGGGGTGAAACAGGATGTGGCATAGTCGTGGACTAACGGTAGTTGCATGGCTAGAGCATAGAGTTCAGTAGGCACAAAGCAACACAAAAAAGCAGTCAGGGAGAAGGGTTTGGCTAAAAAGCTTGTTCAGTTTTTTGCCAGCCACTAAGGTGAAAATGAAAAATGCCCTTCAGCCAATTATACGGTAGGTACAAAATCATGAAGTCCATTGGTGCCCATATGTTCCCCTATTCTGAGTAATTTCTGGGTTACTCAAATATTAGGTTTTTGTCAAAAGAGAAGCTGGGATGAACCACAGAGAACAAGAAAAAGGGTTAAAGATAAGAACTGTGTTCTAATTTAGATGCCACCACTGACTAGTTCTGTGTCCTTGAGCCAGTCTTGCTCCTCTCTGGATCAGTTTCCTAAACTACAAATAAGGTTTTAACAGGTGGCCTCTGAAGCCCATTACTTCTGGCTTTAACACTGGGATTCTAGAATATATATACAAAAGTGGCGTGTGTGTGTGAGATCAAACTGCCTGTCAACCTCATCTGACAACATTTTTGCAATTTCTTGGCCCTCTGGCCTGTGCATTGGTGTTAAAAAGACTTCACCAGCCATCCTGCACATGTTCATTTGTGGCACTTCTTATTTACTGAGCTACAACCTTCCCAGCCCCTTGACTCACTTATCACTGGGAGTAAGGTTAGCCGCTGTAATAAATAGTGTCTCCATGGCTTAGTGAAAGGAAAGTTTGTTTCTCACCCATGCAATAATCCAGTGAGGATGTTTCCAGTCGGCAGGTGGCTTTCTTCCACATGTGATTCAGAAGCTTGGTTTCCTTCCATTTTGTTGTTCTGCCACACTCTGAGATCTTGGAGTCCTCTTCATCCACATGCAGGTGGGAAGAAAATCAAAGAAGGCACACACACACTTCTAACTGCCTTGCTTCTGAAGTGATACTTATCACTTTTGTTCATATTCCATTAGTAAAAGCGTCAACTCACCCACATGCAAAGGAGACTGGGAAATGTAGTCCAGGCTGCAGGCACGTCCAGTGACCACTCTATTCTACAAAAGGATGGATTATTTTATGAATGTGTGCCTCCACCACGACCTTTCTATGCTTAGAGATAGATAATTTTAATATCAGTGGCCAAGACCAACCAGACATATATCTGTGTGGAGTTTTATGGTTTACAAATAGCCTTTCATATACAAGTGTTTTGTTATTTCAATGAAGTTTCAAAAGGTTAAACAATTTCCCAGAAGCATGCAAGAGTCAGAGGCAGGACCCAAACACAAGTCTTCTGATTCCAAACCTAAGCTCTTACCAGAATATCATGGCCTCCCACGACAAACACCAGAATAAAGAAGGAGACTCCCAGGAGGCTGGTATAGCTGGTGAGAGGGCCTCTAGGAGGTGGCCGGGGTCGAGGAGGGAAGGCAGGTGAAGCCACTAGCAACTGGCCCTCTTGTCCTCCTTCAGTTCCCTTCTCTTCCCCTTGTCTCCATCTTTGTTTTTTTAAAAATTTTATTTTATTATTAGTTTCAAGTATGTAATATGTTGGTTAGACATTTATACAATTTACTAAATGATCTCCCTGATTGCTCTTTCTCTCCGCTGGCTCTACACCTAGCCATTACATTAACACTGACTGCATTCCCTATGCTGTGCTCTCCATTGCTGTGACCATCTATCAGCTACTTCTTTGTACTTCCTTAACCCTTCACCCCTTTCTCCTAGCTACCCAACCACCCTCCCCTCTGGCCATCACCAGATTATCCTCTATATTTGTGAGTCTGTTTTTTATTAGTTTATTCTTTTTGTTCCTTAGATTCCTCATATAAGTGAACCGATGTGATATTTATCTTTCTCTGTCTGACTTATTTCACTCAGCATAATAATCTCTAGGTACATCCATATCATTGCAAATGGTAGGATTTCATTTTTTTTAATAGCTGAGTAATATTCCATTGTATATATGAGCCATAACTTCTTTATCCAGTCATCTGTTGATGGACATTTAGGTTGCTTCCCTGTCTTGGCTATTATAAATTGTGCTGCCATGAATATACCCAGCAATTGCACTTCTAGGTATTTATCCAAAGAAAACCAAAATGATAATTTGTAAAGATCTATGCACCCTTGTCTCCATCTTTACTAAGCAAAGAGGTTCCTTTAGGGTGGAAAAAGGGACTGATGTTGCAGTCAGAGCCCTGCTATACCAAAAGGCTTTGCTAGTAACATTAAGTTGTCCCGTCACCCTTAGCTTCTCCTCGAGCAGTTATCTCCCCACCATACAGCCCCTCATTACACCTTTTTGAAATGGAATGCACATCTCATTATGCTGTTTCCACCTCATTGCACTGTCTCAGCAAATAGATTCCATTATACCTTTACCTAAACATTTTGTGTTTTAGATTCTGACATGATGCACTACTCAACATCACAGTAGACACCGTTCTTCCACATTTAATGGACTTTTTCATTCATATATGTCATACCCCTCTTTAGATGTAGCAAATTAAGTGTTATCAAGAATACAAAAGTAAGGTTCAAGCTGAGTGGATTCTAATCTAGCTCTACAACAAGCTGAGTGTCTGATCTGGAGAAGGCCACTTAACTTACTGAGGAATTGGATTTCTCATGTATAAACATTGGAGCAGGTGATTTTCCAGATTCCTCCCAGCACCAAAGTTCATTGATGATGCAGAGGAAAAGGAGACGGATGACTCACAAAGAGTGAGCCCCAGCTTTGACCAGACACTGTGCTACGTACATTACCCTTGTTGTCTCACTGAACTACTATGGCCACTCTGTGAGAAAGGATCATTATCCCCATTTTACAGATGAAGAAACTTAAGAATCAGACAGGAAAGTGATTTGCCCAGAGTCACACATCTACTTCTTAGCAGCACAAGAATGTCTATTTGGATCTATCTGACATTAAAAACCAAACTCTAAACCAATGATTCTCAAAGTATAGTCCCCAGATGAGCAACATCAGCATCACCTGGGAATTTATTATAAATGTAAATTCTCAGGCCCCACCCCAGACTTCAGACCACTGGGCACTGGTCCCAGTAAACTGTGTTTAACAAGCCCTGCAAGTGAATCTGATAGATGCTCATGTGTGAGAACCAGTGTTCCAAACCATTATGCTCTACCATCTCTTTCTTTCTCATCATACACATCTCATTGCATGCTCAAATATGCAGATACCAATACTGCTCCTTGAACACAGCCTCGTCTTTCTATTTGTATATCCAATTTTATATTTAAATGTGCTGGTTGTGTAATTCTTCCCATATAAACATTTCAGTACATCTTATACATCCTTTAAATATTTTATGATAACTGCCCTCATTCAGGTTTGCAAGGTATTCTAAGCTTTATAAGGCAGTGACTCCAGTTTAGTAGAAGAAACGGATGTGAGAAATAATGATTATAATAGATGTAGAAATATGTGCTAGGATGGATGTATGTGCAGGCTGTCAGGAGCCTGAAGCAGTGAGCAGCATTGGATTCTGAAGCAGTATATAATGAACAAAGAAGTTAGAGATTTTTTCTAAAAGGAAGTAATTCTTGGATAAAAATTTCAAACATTTGCCAGAAGAATAATTATTGCTATTGTGGTCTATTTGTTTTAATCTTAGTTCTTTATTTAAAAAAAAAGTCAAACAAAAAGAAAAGCTTTTTGCCAATTTGAAGATTTTGCTCCCCAATGATAAATTCAGAAAAGACCCTAAAATAGAGACTCCACAATTTTCACTATATCCCTCCTGAAAGCTCAGTGCTATAGCTGAGTTAAGAACAGGGTGGTTTGGGAGCTTTTGAGAGGAAACACTTGAGATTCAGACAGGGTGAGCTAAGTTTTGAAGGACCAAGCATAATTACTTATAGGAGGAAGACAAATGAGGGTACACATTCTAGGCTGTTTAGCAATGTTGTATGGAGAAGCGATTGAGAGCAGAGAGTGTTTTATTTGTAAAGGCCTGGGTTCAAGTCTTGCTGTCCTATTACTAGCAGGGTGACCTTTACTATGTCACCTAAGGTTCTGAACTCATGTATTTTTCACTCAACTACATAATTAAGATACTATTATCTACTTTAGAATTTTAGGGGGTTAAAATATATAACTGATGCAATGTATGCATCATGCAGCCTAGATTTGTGACCACTTATGTTATAACTGATGTTGTTATTGTTCTGGGAGGAAACACGAAAGGCATCGAACGGCATTTGGCCCAGAGTGATAAAATATATATGACTTAAAGAGTGCACTGAATGTACAAGTAGTAGGGTTTAACTGGACGTACACCACTGAAGTGTGTCAATATCACAGCAATGAAATGTGTGTATTTTGCAGGAAAGTGTGTATGGGAGGAGAGGTTGAAGATCAGGATCAGATCAAGAAGTTTAGTCTGTGGGCTAAACACAGGCCATTGTATTTGCCCTGGAAGCTACGATATTAGTCTTCTCAGGCTGCCATAACAAAGTAACACAGACTGGGTGGTTTAAACAACAAAAATGTATATTCTCACAGTTCTGGAAGCTAGAGGTTCATGATCAAAGTGCCATCAGGGTTGGTTTCGGGTTTGGCCTCTCTTCCTGCCTTGAAGATGGCGACTGTCTTACTGTGTCTTCATTATGCACAGAGAAAGTTCTCTGGTGTCTCTTCCTTTTCTTATAAGGACACCAGTTCCGTTGGATCGGGGCTCACACTCATAACCTCATTTGACCATAACCTCCTTAAAGAGCCCAACTCAAAACACAGTCACATTGGAAGTTAGGGCTTCAACGTGTGAATTGGCGGTGGGGGTTACACGATTCGGTGTTGCTCTCCCACCCCCTGCCAAGGGGCTTTAAGCAGTAGCTGTCTGCATTGTGGAAGATGCTGGAGGTGGGGAGTGGATGGAGTGGAGATCAAAGGCCATTTATGACTGCTGAGTATTGTAGGAAGCAGACGCGGTGGTGGCAGTGGGAGTGGAGGGCACAGGGGACAGGGAATTAGAAGGGGGGTTACAGGACCTGGCGATGAAGTGAACAGACTGGGAAGAAAGGACATTGGAAGGAGGAGGCATAGAGGGCTGTGGGATTCCAGGCTTTAGGGAGTGGCTTGTTGGACTACCCAGCACTGATAAGAGGTGGGTGAAGATGACGTGTCCAGCTTTAGGCATATTGAGTTTTGGGGAGTCTGTGGGACACCCAAATGGAAATGTCCAGGAGTCTGGACTCAGTAGAGACCTAGGCTGGAGTCTGAGACTGGGACAATCTAGTAGCAAATTTCAAGTGCAGTCACAATTCTCCTAAACATCTATTCTGAACCAAAAATAGCCCACACACTTGCTAGTCAAAAATATGAAAACCTCAGATACCAAACAGCCTTGCAGCAACACCTCAGCCTATTTCTAGTTTGCTTTTCCAGCTTGAGGTGTCTCATTCCTCCCAACCTCTCTTCTTCCATCCACACGCCCATGCCTTTTATTCTCCACCTATCCTCACCCCCCCCACCCCCCGCCACACACATACACACATACTTCCCTCCCTCAGTTGTATTTTTCCCCTGGAGGAACCCATCATGACTTTTCTTCATCAAACGTGATGTTTCCTTGGCACTCTCTCTGCCACTCCTCTGATTATTTCCTGCCTTTCTCTTTTCGCCCCCTGCACATCTTTTTATTCATCTTCTGTCCTCTTCTTATTTCCTCCCTAAAGCATACACATCTCATCTTCCCATTTCCTTCTTCCTTTAGTACTAATCACAGCCCCATAAAGTGAATCCCCTCCAAGGAGGCTTTCTACAACCTGTCCCACTTCTTAAAGGTGTATTTGCTGCATCTTGCCATTCTCTACTGGCCCCTTAGCATGTCTGAACCCTTTCCTTTTCCATGTGTGCCTCCCTCTTCCCTGAAACACACAAGCTTCCTTCCATGCAAGACCTGCTGGCCTGTGTGCAGTAGAGCAAAGAGCCCAGACAGAAAGAATCTAGGGCTGTGAAAGACAAAGAGAGTTACCCAAAGCCAAAGGTAGTTCAGTGGCTGAACCAAGATGAGAAGCTGATCTTTTGACTCCAAGTCCAGGACTCTTTCTGAGATACCTGGGAAATTAACCATACCAGATGGCTCAGTCCACACAGACTCAGACTCTGTCACCTCAGCTGGTCTCTTGCTGCTGCCCAGGGGTCCTCCTCACCATCTCCTGCTGACTCACCACCACCCTCCCAAAGAGAATGCTGTAGAGCTTCCCTGGCCCTCCTGCTCCCAAGCCAGCAGTCTTGCTCTGGGCTCTGTAGGGTCCTGGTCTCCACTAGGTCCATTCCACACCTATCGAGGATTTTGAAGGGACCATATTCAAGAGGGTTAGACCAAGCATTCTGGAGTCATTTCAGCCCAACATAGCTCTACCTGGGTCTCAAGAGTGACCTTCAGGAAGCAGATTTCTGTCTTTAACAGCGAGGGGGTATGCCTGTAGGGAAGAATTGCTAAACACGGGGTAGTGGGGAGAATGAGGGACCTAAAAAGATTGAGGTTTCCATTTGCAGTTACATGTCACATCTCTAAAAATAGTCCCCTTGAAAAGACCCAACTCCTTCCACGTGCCAGCATTGCAAGAGGTTAAGTAGTAATGGAAATGGGCCACTCGTGGGGATTTAGAAGATGTGCTTACAAAGCACAGAGGCCTGTGTAAGGAGTGGAGATGAGTGGGTCCTCGGGGGTCTTGTCTGGCCCCAGCATAGATGCTCCAAGAACAGAGTTTTCTAGGGCAGCAGGCTCAACATGGTTCTGAGATGGCCTGGAGGTCCTTGGACCTGGGGTTGATGCCACTGGGGGATTCTCTCTGAGATCAAGTTCTCTTGCATCTGTCACTAAACCCACCATAATAGGAGTTTGAGGGGGAACATTTTCCATTTCTCTGGAATAAGTTATTAGGGCTCAAAAATAATAAAAAAGAGATGTTAAGTATTTCATATTCTAAAAAACAACAATTGAGGCCTGACATCTTCCCCAAAGATGGCATGATACTTGAAATAGCTCTGCAACTAGCCACCCAGCCCCACCCCAATCTCTAAAAGAAGGCTGGGGAAAAGATAGGAGGGAGAGAGGCAAGAATTACTGGATCGTTTACTCTTCTCCTTGAAGCTGAAAAAGCAAAGAGACTTTGAGAGAACTGCTCCTAGAAATTTGGGCTGGCTGCAGGACTGGCATCTTGCTTCCCTACTGGACATCTGTGACACTGCAGACTTGCTGATCAGTCTCTTCTACCCAGTAAAGCAAGGAAGGAGAGAAGTGGGAGAGACGCAGAGCCAAGACAGGCGACACTGAGGATCACCTTGCATCTCAGCACTAAGTATGGCAAGGATGTGTGTGTTTCTCATGTGTGAATGGACACCTCAGCAGGGAGCCAGGCATGAACCATATTAATGGTACAAAACTAAAGGCAGGGTCTTTAGAACAAAGTGGATGTGGGGTATATTGGTGTGGGGAAGTATGAAAGAGGTCAAGCCAGAACTGGACTCCTCACAGAAAGGCCCTGTGCAGAGGGGTGGCCCCACCCTAGGACCCCACATGCGTCCCATACAAGAGCCAGCATTTGGGCACCCGCGGCAGAGTGGGCAAGCTAACACAAATCTGAGCAGCCTACACAACAAATGAAGAGGGCCACAACTGTTGTCTGTTAGAGACCCTAGAAGATCTGAGTCTTGTTTGATACAGTGGAGGAGGCATTGTCTCGGAGTCTGACCGGAGCTCCCCTGTCCTCCTCCAAGTGGCCAGGGTGCCACTTGGAAGGGGGTGGGAGGCAATTTCAGTCAAGCTGGAGATCAAGGTTTTGTCATTGGATGGAACTGAGCTTGTAAATAACTGAAGTCACCAGGAAGCTATGGGACCTGCCCAAGTTGTCATAAAGGATGCACCATGCAGTGGAAGGAAGATGTAGCAGGGCACAGCTGAAAGTAATGACTGCAGAGGAAAAGTTTCATATTGATCACCCAGGGTGCTGAGATTCCTCATCCAGCTACCTTCACCCAGTCACTGGATCAAGATCGCCAAGCTCTCAAGCTCGCAAGCACTGAGGACATGGCCAGTTACTGCAAGGCCTTAGTTACCTTAGATATAGCTTCAGGAGGGGGCTGGGAGCCCAAGGAAGGCAGGTATAGTCACCCTCCTCTTTACTGAGGGAAGGGGGGGAGGGAAGGACAGTAATTTTCATAAATGTGATAGATCTATCAGAAGTAATGTACATAAAACACACCACATAGACTGGGAGAAGCAAGTTTTTTTGTTCTTTGACAATGTAAAAACTGCAAATTTGCAATCAATATGGGAAAGGAAACACAAAGATAATCTACGTTGTAATAGTCACCAGAGTTGTTCACCAAATACTCTACATCTGGGTACTTACCAGCTGCCTTTGAGTTAGGTGGGACCATGTGATTTGCTTCAGCCATTTAAATGTAGGCAAAGTAACAGAGCTCACTTCCAGATGGAAGTGTTAAAAAACAGTGCAATTAGCCATGTTCCTTTATTTTTTTTTTTTTGGCCTCCACTATCATAGAAGGCGGAGCCTCCCTCAGCCTGGACCCGAGTGAGGACAACGAAGAGGAGCGCCCCCTCCTGGCAGGTGATGGCTATGTTGCAGGAGTAAGAACTCTGCGATGGAAATCACTGAGGTTGAGAGGGTGTGTTACCGCGGCCTGCCCTGGTCCCTCCCGACTGATGCCCCTGAGCCCTTCAGCAGTGCGCCCTCCATCTGTGGAGAGACCACATCCGAGCATTCCTGAATCACCCATGCGAACGACTGGGGCTGCCCTGGTCAGGGGTGCCACGTACAGGATCATGGACCATCGGCTAGCGTCAAAGATTTGGCTAGGAAGACACCAGGCAAACGGACCTCCACCTTGTTTAAAGAGAGCACCTTGTTAAAGGAAAAAGGGGTGGTGCAGACAGAAGGCCTGAGGCTGTGCTCACGAGGTACTGGCTGGGGCCAGAGTGCTCACCCTGAGCTAACGAGAAGTAACAAGAGATACCTGTGCCCTGTACTCAGCACGGGCATTTAGTAGGCAGGCATATCACCAAGGTCATAACCCTTCTCCGAATCAATTCATGAAAGTCACACAAAGAAGAATAGTAATCCAAGCCCTAGCATTGAGGGCTTGATTTGGTGACACTACATGAAAAAGGTCACGCCTTCACCTTTGCAATGGGGAATAAGCCAAATACCACAGACCAGAAGATCAGGATGCCTGGGAAGATCAACCTCCTGGATAGGCACACCTGTAGCCTTGTGGGTCATTCAGGAACTTAGGAGTAAATGGCTAGGTGACCAGCCTGGGTCTCTCCGAGTGTTATCTCCAAGGGGGTAGGTGCTGCCAGCTTCCCATCTCACCCAAATCCTCTTGGGAAGCAGGGAAGGGTACCAGCCTGGAGGCCCCTCTCTGATAGCATCATAGGGGCTCTAATAAGATGCCTGGCCCCAGAAGCAGTCATCTAGTGACATCCAGACTGAAAATGTCCCCAGTCTTCCCCTCCACACAGAGGCTAAGCATGGCTCCGGAACCCCTTGGTGAAGAAAAAACAGGATGACTTGACTCTTGGTCCTGCTGTGGAGAAACCAGATTTTGTTTTGGAGAAAGCAGAAGAAAGCCAAATGGGCTGCAGGCTGCCCTGTAGTCAAGTGTGAGCTCAGACCTGACCCCTTCCCACACTGGGCTGAGTCTCTTTGCTGGAGGCCAGGTCAACCCCAAGTCTCCCGATGAGGTCGTACATGGGCCAATGCCTCCCTCATCCATCTTCCCCAAATCCCTAAAGCCTACGATATGCCGCTGTGCAAATTAGTGGCTTTTAATAAGACTCTAAACTGCTCAGAGAAAAAAGGCACTCACAGCTGAATGCAAGCACCCGAGGTCCAAGCTGGACAGGAGGGAGAAGGCTGCTCTTCTAGCTCCTCAAGGAAGGCAGCGGCGGGGGGTGGGGGGGAGGGTTGGTGGAGTTCTGGGCATGGACTCAGAAAATCTGAGGGTGATTCCTGGCTCTGCCTTTCTCTGCTGGGTACACCCAGCAAGTCGCTGAACTCCTGAGTTGGAATCTACACACGTGAATGGGGTGCCTGTCTCACTGGGCTGTGGTGAGTATTAAATACGTCAGGGCCTGTGACACAGCAGACACAGTGTCAGCACTGGAGGAGGGGGATACGTGACCACATTCGCGGGCTTAGACCTCTTCCCAGGAAAGCTTAGCTGAAGAGAGGGTTGGGGGAGAATTTTTCAAGGAGAATCACCTTCTGTTCACCTGCAAATGACAAGGGGTCAAAGTATGGCAAAAGGAATGTGGGGGAGATTCTCGGCGGGTGGTAAAGAAGCCAGTTCCTGGGACAGCTGTGTATAGAGAAAAGGGGCAAAAAGAAAAGATGCTAGGAGCACTGGAGAAACTCTAGAGCCTCTTGTCTGCTGCCAGTCCTCACTGGAAGTCCTCCAGGTCTGAGAATCAGACCAGCAGCCCTGGCCTGTACATGCACACCACAGACTGGGGCACAGATGGCATGAACCCCATGGGGCGTCTGCTCCCTGTATACAGCTGCTTCCCAGCCTGGGCTCTTATGATCTGGGTCTTGTGACCAATGCGCCCACTCCCATCAGCCTGAAGCCATGGGATGGGCTGCAAACGGCAACCCCCTCTTCCTGCATCCTGCCCCCAAAGTGCTACTAGAGACATTCCAGTGATGGTGAGAGCAGCTGCGTGGGTGGAGGTAAGAGCAAGCACGACAAAGAGGGCACAAACTTTGTAGGCAAGGCCCAAGGGGCATCACTCAATGTCCTCACAGCAAAGCACAGTGCCACCTCGTGGCCCCTCTTGGTTCCCTTCTTGTCCAGCAACTAGGACTTCCCAGGATGAGAGTGGAAGGCACCTGTGGCAGGGCAAACAACCAAACCTTTAAGGAAATGAAGTCTTTCCCAGAAGCTTCAGAGGAAGCCACCCAAACAAAGAGGCAACAGCCACCAAGGTTTACTCATTTTTATTTTTTATAAAACAAGCTACAAATAGTCTTCCCCGCCCACCTCCTCACAAAGGAAAACCACGCAACACAGCCTACACACACGAGCGTGAAGACGCCTGCAGCAGAGTCCGACTTCTCTGTGTTGACTGCTCCCTCCAGGCTACGGAAGGGGGCTGGGCTCTCCTGGAAGGCCCATCCAGCTCCAGTTTTCCGGGTTCTCCGGGCCAGGCGCATGGGTGAGGGCTCCCCTCCACCTTACGCTGTGGGTACGGAGCCTCCGGTCATCTCCGAGACAGGCTCTAGGACTTCTGCCAGAACAGCAAGAACCTTCAGATCAAGTCCCAGAAGGGCTGTGCTTCTCCCTGAGGGGTCCTCCCCTGAGCTGGGCCTTGAGGGGCCTGTGCTCACGATGCCAAAGCTTTCCAGACCAAGGTGAGATACACGATCCGCAAGGTGGCTGCCCTTAAGGGAAAACTAGGATGAGACACGAGGTGAGGCCTATTCCCAGGAGCAATCCGACAAGGGCACAGTCCTAGGGTACCCACCCTCCCTCACTGCTGCCACGGCTGCTTGTGGGAAGAGGCTCTAAGTGTCAGTTGTTCTCTGTCTGAATGGACACGGTCACCTGGGCAGAGGAAGCTGTGCGTCTAACCCAAAGGCTGGGCGGCCCCCACTAGAACCCTGGCAAAACATCTGTGGAAAGCTGGGCCAGGATTTTCCCCTAGCTGGATTACTATGCCTGCATTTCCCAGGAGGCAGAAGTAGAAGGCCCAAGGTCAGGGTTGCTCTGGAAGTAGCCTCAAGCCTGGAAGCACTTAGGAGCATCCAAGGAAACAGGAACAGCCTCAGTATTGGGTGACACAATATAACCATTCAGTTACCAACAAGGCTACCAACCCAGTTCCTCCCACGAAGGACGGCAGTGGCAAGGGGACATGGAGGAGGGGGGATGTGGAGTGAAGCCCAGTCTGACCTGGCGGCCTTGAAATGAGACTTGGAAGCTTCACCTGTGGTCTGCAGGTGAGGAGCCTTCCTGTGGGTGCTGCACTCACAAATACTGCTCTCTGTCCTCTTCCCTCTGCTGCTTAATCAAACATCTACTAAGTAAAAGGCCCCATCGTGTGCTTTTCTCTTCTTTGCTTCCCCTCTCTTGCTTTACACGGAGTAGATGCTAATGTGAGTGAAAACGTTTCAACTGACCTAATGCATATCCTCTGAAGATAGCTGCTAAGTGGGTCACTAGGAGACCAGTGTACCCACCGTTCCTGGGCCACCGGGAAAAGGAATACGTGGGCATGGAAGAGCCGGTGCCTGAGCTGGCTTCTGCCCTCCCTCCAGGGCACCTCCCATCTCTCCCCAACCCAGCCTCCCTTGAGAAAGCCAACCATTACGTGGCTCGCCAGCCTCGATGGCTGTGCTGTGGGACAAGGCCCTCCTCCCGCTAGAAAGGGACTGAGGGGGTCTGTAATATAATCGCAGGGCTCCCGTGCATACGCACACAGGGGTCAGTTTCCAAACAGCATGCAGGTGGGCTGGGGGTAGAGTCCTGGTTTCTAGAAAGCCGGGCCACCTGTCCAGGGCTCCCGCAACCCAGAGCAGGGAGAGGGAAGGGAATAAACAAACAGAAATGCTGACGCCTGTACAAAAGAACTATACAATTTACATATATATTTATATACAGTATATAAATCTCTTTCTTCTCAGTCCCAACAACACCCTCCCCCCCACACACACAAAAAAACCTAAAAGTTGTCAGTAGCAGATCCAAAAACTTACAATAAAAGAGAATAAACAGTCTTTCTTCCCTTTCCATTTCCCACTGTGGTATTAGATATTGGTGTTTACAAATGAAACCAAAAAGAAAACACACAAATAAGACTTATTAAAAGTGCAAACACAGTGGGCTTCACTCATGTTACGTGGGATGTGGCTGGGCCTTGGCAATGTAGCTCAGGTGTCTGATGATCTGTCCTGCCTCCCTGGTCTCTCCACCTGCCCTTTGGTTTTCTGCTCCTTAGACGAGGCGTCCTACTGAGAAGGGAAGGTACATAAGCGAGAAGTAGTTAGAGCTGGGTTCATGAAAAATCCAACTACATTTATCTATTTCCCCAAAAGAGTGGCCTTTTCCACCTGCTGTTGGGTATGGGTCTGGGCCAGACACAGCTGGCCTAGACTTGCAGATAAACTCACGTTTTACCAGCCTATCCTTTACCACAGGAGGCATCTCAAAGGCAACCGGGACAAGTTTGGCATTTCAGAGAACTAGGCTTTGCCTCGTAAGCACATTGAGGGTGTGCACTCTGCACAAACCATACTTCTCCCAGGTGCCAGCCTTTCAACCTGGGGCAGAAGTGGCAGGTGCTTGTTTACAGGTGGGGATGACAGGACCCTCAGAGCACTAACCAATCTTTCTTTTGTGTCCTCAGCAAAAATTGTGAAAATGGAAGACTAGGTAACTTGGCCAATCCCTCCACTCCCGCTACACTACTAAAGCTGCATGAGGGGTCCCAAAGATGGGACCCCAGAAAGAAGGCAACTTACTGAATGGGTTTGTGCCTGCTCGTTTTCCCTTGGAAAAGCTTCCAAGACTACCACCTGCAACAAATGGGAACATATGACACTCGAATGGCCTCGACCCAGAGAGCTGGTAGAGTTTCTTCTTACCTGGGTCCCTGTCCTCTCTAACCTCTAGTATGAAGAGTGCACTTGGGGAAGAGCCAGAGGCTGTATGGTCATGCTGCCTGTTCTGTGGGTGTCAGTGGCCCTTTTATTTATTTGTTTATTTATTTTTTGTCTGGGTGAACCCATTACCGGCATCACCTTTTAAAAAGTCCCTCTTCCACAAGGCTAGGATCCCACTAAGGTACCTCTATGGAATCCCCTCAATTATTAGCTAAGAAGGGCTTTGGTGCTGATGGGCATTTGCATAAGCTTCTTGGGTCCTGGTTCTCCAAGTCACAGAATGTCAGAGGTGGAAAGAATCTTAGTGATCCTCTGGTTCAGCCCCTTTATGTGACAAATTTGGAAACCGAGGCTCAGAGCAGTCGAGTGACTTAACCAAGGCATGTTCTGCTAACAACCACCCACCCCACGGCAAGGCTCCTGCAGGTCCCAGTCCCCTAAAGGGAGAGCAGGGAGCTGGGAGGCAAGCACACCAAGGGCTGGGCTAGTTCCAGGTGACCCCTAGAGGCTGTGACACTTTGTGCGTGTCCCTTAACCCCTCTGGGTTGGTCTAAAGAATGGAAATTAGGATCACAGCTGTACTTCTTCCTTCTTCTGCTCTGTCTCTCTCACAGGACTGCCTTGAAGATTGAATTCATGGAGGTG
Organism: Eidolon dupreanum; assembly: GCA_028627145.1. Classification (NCBI taxonomy): domain Eukaryota; kingdom Metazoa; phylum Chordata; class Mammalia; order Chiroptera; family Pteropodidae; genus Eidolon; species Eidolon dupreanum. The sequence continues at coordinate 20,971,709 of CM053509.1, forward strand.
GACAAAGGTTTTCGAGGAGTATAAAGGGTTGTGGAATCTACAACCACCTATTGATCATATGAACCCACAGCTCAACGTGACCCCAGTTATGCTAACTTTCCTTAAGGCCTGAGAAAGAGAGACAAAACACAGGATGGGGGGATGGGGTGCAGAGTAGGTATATCCAATTTTACAGATGAGGAAACAAACTTGGAAAGATAGGCAGCTGGAAAGTGACAGAGCCAGGTTGCCTGGCTCCAAATCTCAAATTAATCTGTTCCATCCAGCTGCTACTTCTCTCAGTGGTAAGCAAAAAGATATGAACATATGCAGAGGGGCTTACTGCAGTCCTTGCCCACAAAGCTGAGACTCAGGAATGATAACTTACAGCCAGCAATAACCAGCTTTCCCTGGTGAAGGCTTACTATGCTAATCCCTTTACCTAAGTCATGTCACTGAATCCTCAGAGCAACTTTCTATGAGAGTTATAAAATGATCAAATTATCCGTATTTTTAGGATGATGAAACTGAGGCTTAGAGATGGCAGAGTTTTTATGTAGCGAAGCAAACTCAGACCTGTCTCTCTGCTTCCAGGACCATCCTCTAACCACCAAGAGCAGAACACACTGGAACCCAGCAGCATCCTCGGGCAATTCAAAGGGAGAGCTGGTATTTTTAAAAACTGGAGAAACTAGTCTCCACCCTGCATGCCTCACAGGATGGTGACAGTGATCCTGATGAAGGTGCTTTATAAACTGGGAAGGACCAGTTAAGAAACAGGCCCCAGCCCTCAGAATGTCTGGCTTTTTCATGCTATAGAGAATTCACTGTGTCCAGGAGGCATTCCCAAAAATTTAGGTCCCTCATACACAAAGCTCGGTGTCCTCCCCTGACCCCCATTCTCCCCCTACCTGGCATGCAAGCCCCTCTCCGCCCACCAGAGGGCACCGCGTGATACCAGATGACCAAAGCATGGGCTCCTTTCCCTACGTGCCATCTACCCAAGTGGCTTTCTGCTGGTCTCCAGAGCAGAGGGACCAAGGGACACTGACTTCAGCTCATGAGTGTGTTCCTCTACTACTACTAATTTGCTTTTGTATGTTTACCACGAACCAGCTAGTGGGCAAAGTTCTCCACATACACCATCTTGTTAAATCTACACACCAAATCTATGGGGTAGATAATATCTCCATTTTGTATAAAGGAAACTGAAGCTCAGAAAAGTTAGGTAACTTGCCAAAAATTACAGAGTTAGTAAGAGGCAGAGCTGGAGGCCCCCTCAGTTCCTGTGCATCAGCCGGGATCGGCAGACATCTGGTGCCCGGCAAGGCTTCCAAGGAAGTTGAGAAGCCTTCCCAAGCTCTGTGGACCCAAGGTCTCCACATGCAGCCTCCCTCGGGCCCATGTGCTGCACAGACCAGAACTACAATCATAGGGCCAGGACCGAGAGTAGAGTCACTGTGAACCTCTGATTCCGCCCCTGCTCAGAGCAGATGTGCTCTTGGGTGGCCAGGTGTCTACACTAACTCCAGGTGGTCTCTTTCCAATACTGGCACTCTGCCTGTGCTCTGTGAAATGCACACCAATTCCAAATGTGTCAAAGCATGATTTCACCACAAAGGGCGACCCCCTCATTCATTCATTCATTCACTCATTTGATAAGAATCTAATGGATTGCTACTAGGTGCCACTCACTGTGCTAGAGGTTAGGAATTGAAAAGATACAGTCCATGGCTTCAAAGGTGAATCAGAAAAGGAAACTGCAATACATCATGACGAGTACTACGGACAGAGGCAATAATCTTCTGAAGAATAGTAACATCAAAATCCTATTGAGTTTTTCCAGCATCTGAGGCACTATGATAAATGCTCTCACTTGTTGTCCCACTGAATTGGCGCAAGGGCCCTGTGAGATGGATACTATGGCTGTTCCCATTTCACAGATGAAGAAACTGAAGCTCAGATGGTTGAATGGTTTGAATGTGGCGAAAGAGCCAGTCTGGCAGAGGCGGGGTTTAAACCATGACAATGCCCTACATCCTGGGGACTCAGAGTGCTGTGGGAATACAGAGAAGCATCCTCCTCAGATAGCAGTGCCCAGAGTGATGAGGTCACTCACCCCAGAAGCAGGGCCAGAACCCAGAAGTGGAGGGGGCAGGTCCTGAGACTGGGTGCCTCGTGGTAATTCAGCCACTGCCTGTGCTGCCCTCTGGGTTTACACTGTCAACCGAGCGTTAGAACGAGGAACAGCCCTTAGGTCTTCTCCTAAACAATCTCAGCTTTTCTAAAGCATCCATTTCAAATAAGTCAGCATCACCCAAATCAGTATCTTCAGCCCAGACCCTTCACCTTCATTACAGACCCACTCATCCTGGGGATGCATCCAACTTGACATGTCCTAACCATACTCATCATCTCCCGATCCCCAACACCTGCTCCGCTTCCCCTTTCGTGTTCCCCGCCTCAGTAAATGGATCCACTCTCCAGCCATCCAAACCAACATTCATCTTTATGCCCACTTAGTCACCAAGTCCTGCAGTTCTACCTCTCTTCATCCCCACTTGGGCCTCCATCACCTCCTGCCTGGGCAATGCCACAGCCTCCCGTTGGGTACTTTGCCTTGCTCATCTCCATTCTAGTTCCCACACTGCAGACAGAATAATTTTAAAGCAAAACTGATCCTATAGTTTCTCAGACTGAACCCCTTTGGCAGCTTTCCACTAACCTTACAAAGTCAACAATCTTTCACCTCACCTCCTGCCACCTCCCCTCTTCTGCCGTCCTCAAATATGCACTCAGTCACACTCGCATCTTTCACTTCCTCGAAAACTGTTTCCTCTCCACTGCATCTTCACTCTTCATTTGCCTCAGCTGAGAACACTCTTCCCGCCCCTGACCTCTCTGCTTCACCATCCCTCAGGTATTGTTTAGACCAGGGTTGGCACACTTACCTGTAAAGGGTTCAATAGCAAATACTTTAGGCTTTGTGGGCCATGTACAGTCACTGTCATTTCTTCATCATTTTAAAAAATACATCCCTCTAAAAATACAAAAACCATTCTTGCCCACAGGCCATGTAAAAACAGACCATAGAATAGATGGGGCCCACGCCAGGGTCTGCTGACCTCTGGTTTAGACACTGGTTCCTTCATAAACGTTTTTTCTAAGGCTGTCTGCCCCAGGGCTGATTTAGATGCCTCTGCATGTATTCCTACAACGCTCAGCATTTGCTTGCCTGTGACAGAGGGCATTAGGTGTTGACCAGAATCCACGCTCTCCTCCTCTTCCTGGGCTTCCAGCCTTCCTTGCTGTTGAGTGTGGTCTAGTGACTGAGTTCTAGCCAGTGAAATATGAGAGGTAACTGTGTCACTTACAGGCTGACCCAGAACCACCCCCCATCTGCACTGCTCCATGTTTCACTCCAGCTGGCTGACTGGGGATGAAGACGACCCCCAGGGTGACCACATGATAAAGCAACATGATGAGATGGCAGAGCCATTCTCAGCCTGGATCTTAGAGCGACTAAAGGAAGCAATCCCCACTCCTCCCTTCCTCTACACACACACACACACACACACACACACACACACACACACACAGACACACACACACACACAACATTCCGACCTGGAACCACGCTGAACTATTACATGGGCAAAACAAACAACTTTCCACTGTGTTGAGACATTACATCTGTGGGTCTGCGTGTCACTGCACCTGGCCTACACTAATACATTCTCATAGCACTTATCACAATGAATATAAACACCTTAATATCTGTCTCC